>OZ005741.1:127752368-128469868 GCA_963930735.1 Dioctria linearis
CTCCGGTAACAGCTTAACAGCTTTCCAAACAGCTCTGATAACAGCATAACAGCTTTTCAAACAGCTCTGATAACAGCTTAACAGCTTTTAAACAGCTCTGATAACAGCTCAACAGCTTTTCAAACAGCTCTGGTAAAAGCTTAACAGCTTTTCAAACAGCTCTGATAACAGCTTAACAGCTTTTAAATAGCTCTGATAACAGCTTAACAGCTTTCCAAACAGCACTGATAACAGCTTAACAGCTTTCAAACAGCTCTTATAATAGGCAAATAGCTTTTCAAACAGCTCTGATAACAGCTTAACAGCTTCTCAAACAGCTCTGGTAACAGCTTAACAGCTTTTAAACAGCTCTGATAACAGCTTCACAGCTTTTAAAACAGCTCTGATAACAGGTTAACAGCTTTTCAAACAAGTCTGATAACAGGTGAACAGCTTTTCAAACAGGTCTGATGACGGGTGAACAGCTTTAATCTACTCAGAAGGTCCAAAGGATTCGGTGTGCTTTCGGCTGAGTTACAGCTTCGACTTATGAAGATTTCGTATATTTCATCCTTTTATAGCAGAATGAAGGTATTGTTATCATGTGTGCCGTGCTCTGAGAGGAGAGCACACACTCTTGAAATTTCTATTCCTTGTTTTAGTTAGCGGAAGAAAACAAAACAATTTTGGGTCACGTTTCCGTTTTTTATTTAGTTTCAGTAGAATTTATTTTATGGTTATAGGTTCACAATTCTTAGAACTTTCACTACTAGTGTTTACAACTATAGTTTTACAATGCGAGCAACTTTCATACACTTATTTATAACGCTTTACAGTTTATTACGATTAGTACTTCCGACGATTCGCCTTATAATTTGTTTTACAAGTTTTTCAAGACTTTTTATTTACAACGACTTCTCCAAAAATCTTATGCAACTTTTTTTTAATAAACTTTTACTTTTCAATTTCTGCGCACCTCCGCGACGGATTTTAAAAACCATCTCCTCGAGGGTCGGCGATATTGCACCCAGGTACCCGTGATAGCTTCAAAAGCTCTTTTTTCATTTTCATTGTTTTCTCACGACGTTGAAAAAACGTACGTGAGAAAATGCAAAAGTTTTTTTGATGCGAGCTATATGCATCAATGCAAAACCGTAATCCGATATGCACTTGTGTACGTAGGTAAGTATGCAGTGCATATCGTGAGAATGTAATGCCTGCCTGATAACAAAATGCAATTTATGCTAAATTGCATTTTGTTATGACATGGAAGTGCATTTTTAAATGCATCTTAAATTTTAAACGAAATTTTAAATGAAATGATTTTTCTTTTTCAGGATCACTTGTAATGCATCAATATATTGCATAGGGCAATATATTGTTGTATTGACCTTATGGTTGTGATTTAGGGCATTGGTACCTGAGTCACAACATCCCTCCCCCCTGGGGAAAAGAAAGTTTTATTCTTTGTAGAAGGAAACTTTCTTTCTCAACAATTACGGAGTTTCTTAAACAAAATTGTAAGCTCCTATTTGTATAGGCAAATTAGATATGTGTGCCTATTTACATATTATTATAAGAGGAGAAGTTACATACATTTTTTATTTTTTTATTTATTCTTATCTACTGACGTTATTTCAATATTTATATTTTCTTTATGCAAAAAAAAATGTAGATACTATTTATTTATTACTATTTTATATACTATTTATAAAAATAAAAAAAAGGTATTATTATTCTATAAGCATAGTTAGAATGGTACACATATATATATATATATATTTTTTTTTATAATTTTACAACTACTGCATTTGCATTAATTATTTATTTGTATAAATTCATATATTTTTTTTTTATTTCTTTATATATGTATATATTTTGACCTACGGATTTCGATCTGCGTTATCTATTTGTATAACATATTATCTTATAATATTTATGCGTATTTGCTACTTAATTATTTAATATATTCCTTAAAGTGGTGCTATTATATAATATTAACCAGTTGGTTGTACATTGCTTTTTTAGGAATTGTTGTTTAAAACTGATCCCTTTCTGTTAAGGGTATTTATTGATTTTTTTTTTTATACTATATATTTATACAAGTTAATTTGTTAAAAAAAAACTAGTATTTATTTTTTTATTTATATCTCTATTTTATTTACATTATTCCAAAATCTATTATTTTTTTCATTAATAGTTATTTATTTTTCTTTATATAAAAAAAACTACATATAGGTATATACATTTATCAAAAAAAAAGTGAGATATTATTTTCCTCCTTAATTCTTTAGTAGTGTTTTGTTTGGATGGGGATGGATAAAGGAGGATAAAAATTGGGAAGCGAGGGGTTACCGTTTCCTTTTGTCATTGTCTGTGAGTTGAACGTTTTCTGTGGTTTTTCTTTGTGGAGCAGGAGTTATTTTGAATTTTGATTCTCTCGGTGCCGGAGTAGGCACATTCTCCTGTTTATGTTCGGGAAGTATTTCTTTCGATTCGCGTACTTTCGGTTTGTATTTCATATACAGATAAGCACAGACTATAAAGATGATAGAAGCTACTGTTAAATATGACAGTGCGTAATGGTGGATATGGTGGTTATTTATGGGATTAAGAGGAATTTCTTCTTGATATTTTTGGAAACGAATGGATTCGAGAAGTTTCTCTAGATCCATGTTTGTTGTAATATTTAAGGGATTTGTTTCTATAAACGTTTCCATGGGAGAAGACGTCATATTCCGTATTATATTGGAAATGCTTATCGTTGGGATAAAATGGGAATTGAATTTGGAAACTTTTACGCTATGTCCGTGCAAGATGAGTTCCTTGCTGCGAACATAGCAACCGGGATTAATATACATTATTCCTGTTCCTTGCAGGCTTTTTGAATTGATCGAATTTTCACAAATTACATCTATATCTAGGGATTCTTTTAAGGAGAAAAGCCAAGCGTTCGGCTGCGTTAATTGCTTCCAATAATAATCTTGTTCTAATGTTAGGATGTTACATTTTGATGTAATTGGTTCCTTTTTTATCAGATTTACTTCGCATTGGTTTGTTTTTGTACTTGCGTTAAGTGATGATATCCTGCAATAGAAATGCATATGATCCAACGTTGCGCAATTATGGATATCATGTAATGCTAGTTCAACATAGTGCTCACGATAGTAGTCTATTAGTATATATTCCTTTGCTGGTTCGATATATACGAATGATCCGTTAAGGAGTGTGGGTAATGGCATTACTTTGAATAATTGGTATGGTTCCTTGAATGGAAGTGGAATTCGGAGCTCGATAATTTTTTTATTATTGAAAATATTCGCTGCTATTGTACTCAATTTGTGAAATTGTGATAAAATATTGTCTCTGGAATTTATAGGAAGCATCAGTGAATTTGGTAATTCTTGCCTGATCTTTGATAAAAGCTCCTCAATATTTTTCGGTGATACTAGTGTAGGATGGAATTTCCCATGCTTGTAATCTGTTAAAATATCTATTAATTCCGACTGGGTATTTTGGTATCTGAATGCCATTAACGAAACCAGGGAAATAAGTGATTCAATTTCGATGGATATTTTGTTATCCAATGTTCTGTTTTCCATTATTGAAGTAGCTATCTGTATTGAAATTAACTTTTTATGCATAACCATGAATTCCTTTTCAATTGCGGCTTTAGATTTGTTGAAAATGTTTGCGGTTGCTTCGACTATCGCGGTTTGGCTTTTCGTAAGTGATAGGAGGGAGTTTTGGTTTAGGGTGAGGTTACGGATTTGCTCATCATAAACTTTGGCGTCATCTTCGTCTAATGTACTGAAGAGAGCTTTGGAGATTGAGCCTATCGCATTAAATAAGTCCTTTTGTTGTCTACTTTGGGTCACAAGTAACATATTTTTGTATTCTATGTTTGCTATAATAAGATTGATTTGCAGTAACGTACCATTGCAGGTGTGGGCCATCGCTGAATTGCTATTGAGTTTCTGGCAGGTTGCTGTTATTTGCTGTGCGATGAACTGGATATTCCTTAATTCTGATTTAAAATTCACTAGGTCGTAATAGGTGACGATTTTCCATTCGTTGGTGTAGAGGTTGGCTCTGCCAATCTCTTCGAAGTAAATGCCTGCAGTAGCATTTAGCTGCTTTACCTCTATCCCTGAGCTGTAGATTATGGGGATGAAAATTAGAATGAATGCTATATGCATCATTTTGGAAACCTGTAAGATGACACCATGTTAATATCTGTGAATGATATTAGAAGATGATGAAGTTTTTACTCCGAGAACAGTTTTAGGTCATTATTATGGACTCTTTTGTTTTTATTATTGATTTTAATAGTAGAATTTTCGGGGGAATTAATCTCCATTATCTCATACGGACCTGACCATAGTGGTGAGAACTTATTATCTCTGACCCTGCTCTTAAGTAGGACTTTATCGCCTACCATAAAAGATTTTTGGACGGAATTTTTGTCATATTTTAGTTTGGATTTTTCTTTATTGGCCATCTATGTCTTTAGCTATTTTGAAACTATGCTGTAGACGCGCTTTTAGCTCGTTTGCAAATTTGTCGTAATTATAGCAAACGGTTGGAGATGATTTTAAATTATTTGGGATTTCGGCTGGGAATACGTATAAGAGTTCGCGAGGAGTATAATTAGTACTCGAATGAGGGGTTGTATTATATACAAACATGGCATAAGGAATCCATGTATCCCAGTCTTGTGGATCCTTTGCTACATAAGATCGGAGATATTCTGCTAAGGTTCCTTTTAATTCTCAGCAATTTAGATACCTCGGCGAACATGCCACTTATGAGGTTAGAACCTTGATCTGTGAGGATACTTTCTGGAATACCATGTCGACAAACTATCGTTGTCGTGAAGGCTTCCGCTAATTTCTTGGACTCGGTGTCGACTATGGGAATAGCCTCAGAAAATTTTGAAAGGTCGTCTTGAAATGTAAGGATGTATTTGTTTCCAGAATGAGAAATTGGGAGAGGTCCTACAACATCTAGGTACACTCTTTCGAAAGGTTTGGAGCTAATACTCGAGATTTTCATTGGAATTTTAGGGTTTCTGGATACTTTGTTCACCTGACAAAGTTTACATTTCCTTACATATTTGACCACGTCGTCTGACATGCCAGGCCAGTAGAATTGCTTTTTGATTCTTTTAATAGTACGGGAAATACCTTGATGGCCACCCGTCGGTAGTGAATGAAAATCTTTTAAAACTTGTTCGATGTCACTAATGTCTGATAAATATTTAATTGAATCCTGATGCAGTTTTATGTTTATTTGCTTATTAGCGAAGATCTGGACAAAAGCGATTTTAATAATTATTAGGTTCTGTGGATCTAATATAGGGAAGGAGATATTTATTTGTTTTAACTGATTTGCTTCTGTGTATGAGCAGATTTCAGTTAAAATCTTTTCGAGGTCTGATCTATCTCTTTGTGATCGACAAGGTAAATTAGTTTTTGATATAATTATTGATGAGTCTTTTTTCTTGAAGAAGTTCTGTTCAGTTTCTGAAATTGGGGATTTATCTGAAAATTTTAGTTTCGAATCCAACACTCTTTCAAGTTCTGTATCTTGCATTGGCAAGATGAAAAATTTAGGATTCGCATTTTTAGTCAGTAAAAGAGGAAAATTAGTCTCAGTTATTATGACTGAGGAATTGTTTACAGGTGATGGAGTTGGGTTTGGAGTAGTTACACTTGCGTTGGGTGTATTTATATTCGCCTGAGCTTTGGCTTGATTTCTAGTTACCACATTTACGAAGGTCGTTGGCTCTGCAGAATGTTCGGAATTTTCCGGAATTGCTCTACTGAGAGCATCTGCATTTGTGTTGAGCTTACCTGATTTGTGGACTATATTGTAGTCATATTCCTCAAGACGTATTCTCCATCTCATCAGTCTTGAGGAGTGATCTTTCAGATTCATGAGCCATACTAATGGTTTATGGTCAGTTATAATTGTAAATTGTCTACCATAAACGTATGGTCTGAATTGCTCAACTGCGAAAACGATAGCTAGGAGCTCTTTTTCTATTATTGAGTAACGAGTCTCTGCACCATTGAGAACTCGACTCAAGTAGGCGATTGGATTATCTCCTTGATCATCAACTTGAGATAGCACTGCTCCGATAGCGTAGTCACTGGCATCGGAGGTGACAAAAAATTCTTTGCCGAAATCAGGATAAGATAGAATTTGTGCCGAAATAAGTTTATTGCGTAATTCGCAAAATGCCTCGTCGCAGATTGAGTCGAACTTGAAAGGCGTATCTTTTTTCAAAAGATTTGTGAGTGGTTTGGCTATTCTCGAAAAATTTGGGATGAAGCGGCGATAGTAGCCGACGAAACCAAGGAAGGCTTTGATATCTTTTTCCTTCTTGGGTGTGGGATATGACTGAACTGATTTTATTTTTGCAGGGTCTGGTTTGACTCCATTTTCTGAAATTATGTGACCTAAATACATAATTTCCTTTCTTAGGAAATGGCACTTGTCGGGTTGAAGTTTGAGGTTGAAATCACGAAGGCGGCTAAATACTGCTGTGAGTCTGGAATTGTGGTCTTTGAGATTGTATCCATGGATTACAATATCGTCCATGTATACGAAGCAATAGATGCCTTGAAGTCCAGATAGAACATTGTTCATGGCTCGTTGAAAAGTAGCAGGGGCTCCTTTTAAACCAAATGGCATACGATTGTATTCGTAGTGGCCATAGGGTGTACTAAAGGCAGTTTTCTCCCTGTCCTTCGAGTCCATTTTTATCTGGTGAAATCCACTGGCTAAGTCGAGTGTGGTAAAATATTTCGACTTCCCCAACTGGTCTAATATATCAGTGATATTAGGCAGTGGGTACGCATCGCCAATAGTAATGTCGTTAATACGACGAAAGTCTACCACTACTCGCCACTTTTTGTTTGCATTCTCATCTGGGTTTTTGGGAACCAGGAGAAGTGGAGAATTCCAGGGACTATGTGAAGGTCTGATGATGTCCGACTCGAGCATTTCTTGTATTTGCCTATTTATTTCCGTTCGGCTTGCCTCAGGAAGTCTATATGGCTTGGTATAGATGGGCGGTTTATCTTGGAGTGTTTCGATTTTGTGGGTTATCGCAACTGTATAAGATAGGAAATCCCCTTCTATAAAGAAGAGATCGTTGAATTCCTTACAGATATTGCGAATACTCTCAGACTCCTCCGGATTACAGTGATCCAATTTGATAAGGTTTTGCAGTTTCATTATTCTGCCCTTAATTGGATCCCTTTCAGAGTCTGCGGAGATAACCACAAAGTCTTGGTATACTGGGTTCACCTCGTAAGGGCCCAGATTGGCGTCCTCCTCATTTGTATTGAGGATGAGGACTTTTGCCATACCATTGACTGGCTCGACGATCGAGTTTCCAAGAAATAAACCTGGCCTTATTTCTTTCTTAAAACAAACCGATTGATGTTGAATAGAGGGAGTTGGAATTTCAATAATGGATTCTGATCGAGCCGGGATTTTAATTTTATTTAATTTATCCGATTCTTTCGGATTTTTAAAAGGAAGGAGATATGATTCCAACTTTTGTGGAATTTGGAAGGAGTTATACGATGATTCCGACTCGATAGAGTTTGAAGGAGATAAAACCTTATTGAAATTCTTTGAATTTTTGGATTTAATCTTGAAATTCACTTTTTGTGAATTTATTGATGAAGGAGATAGAACTCCACTAGATACAGCCTCCTGTGCGGCTATTGATGGAGTTTTACATTTATGTTCTTGCTTCATATCTTGTGAAGCTTTGGATGGAGATTGATTTTTATTTAATTCAGCCTTTTTTCTGGCTATAGATGGAGATAGATTTTTACCTTTATGCTTCATTTCTTGTGAAGCATTAGCTGGCGATCGATTTGCATTGCTTTTCGAAGCAATTGATGGAGACAGAATTGTATTCGTATTTATATCGGAAAATGTTATCTCCGTATATAATAGACTTTTTGTTTGAGACCTCTTTTCTGGGTCTTCGCTTTTCAAATAAACGTATGGATAATTGGAATAATATTCTTCGTACGGATAAGATTTATTTGAATCGTTTATTTCTAAAGAAATGTATTTATTTTTATAATTGATACTAGCATTGTATCGAGATAAAAAGTCATGACCAAGCAGGCCATCGTATGAGAGGATGGAGTTATTTCCCACAATTTGAAATGGGTGTTCTAGGATGGAGTTATTTTGTGCAGATTCCAGAGATAATTTCGCGAAAATGAGTCCTTCTGTAGAAGTTGACTCTGTAAACAAAGTATTTATATTGCAGACAGCATCTGTGTAGTAGATACTGTCTGGTTTCAGTGGATGGAGTTTTATTAAGCTGATCTCTGCTCCTGTATCAATCAAAAAGGTAAGTTTCGGAGCAGAACAGATGTTGACAGGCAAGGAAAGCGTTAGTGAATTTTTATTTATTTGGACGGGGATACGTATTGATTTATTTTTGTCTAGTTTCCTGTCGATATTGCCTCGGGCTTTCGATGAATCTGTGCCATTGTTTCTATCTGCGAGGGGTTGCCGAAATTGACTCCCCGCTGAATCCAGTTTCCCTGCCTGGATGCCGATGAAGTACGATTATTCTTCCTATTTGGAGAAGGTGACCTAGCCGAGATATTGGCATTATTATATCTCGGCGGTGAAGCTCGACTTTCTCGGAATACTGGCTGCTGCCAGTTCCTATTTTGAGGCTGTCTGTCAGCCGTGTTTGTTGGTGGAGTATTGCTCACCTTCTCGAAATTGTTTTGATTTCCCTGATTGTTGCCAGAACGATTGTTGTTCGCCACTCTTGTGCGACATTCTTCGATAGAATGTCCCATCCGATGACAATATCGACATGTAAGCGCTTGTGTCGGAGTTGTAAATGTAACCCTATTGAAGTCTGTAGGGCGTTGTAATTGCGAGTTTGTTCTTGGAATTGCGTTTAGATCTTGCGTTGAGCGTTGTGTGACTGGACATCTTGACGCAGCATGCCCCAGTCCATTACATTTGAAACAATGCAGATTGAGATTCGTATTCTTTTGAAAGGGTTGGTTTACTTTATAGTTCGTTTGAAAATTGGATTGTCTTCGTTCCAAACGTGATGCGTGCTCTAGGATATGTGACTTTAGTGAAGCGAAAGATTTATCAGACTGGACTTTTGCTAAAGTCTGTAGTTGTGGATTGGATAATCCGTCCTATATAGCTCTCACTGCTTGACATTCATTATCTTTTAAAAGGGATTTTAAAAGAATTTTATCACTTGTATATGAGTGCGTTGCCTCATCTAGTTTGGATAGAGTTGTGCTAAGTCTTTGTAGAAAATCTTTTACATCTTCTCCTATTCTTTGCTTGCAATTGTTTAATTGAGATTGCAGAGTAGATTTGGGAATTTTTAATTCAAAAGTTTGTTGCAGAATAGATTTCAATTCAGGCCAATCTGAAATTTGATTGTACCTATATACATCATATGCCTCTGCAGATAATTTACTCCTTATTAAGCTAAGGAGGGAGTGCCTTTCATTTTCCGTTGATGTTGTTGTGTAAATATCGTCGCAACTTGAAACAAATTTGTGGAGATTCTTTGGATTTCCACTAAAATTGGGAATAAGTGACCTAGCTTCTGATAGGAAGGAGGTAGATTGGTCTCTAAAGGAGACATTAGTATGATTTTCCCTGAAATTAGTTGTATTATTTGTTACATTTTGAAATCGAGAGTCCAATTGTTCTTGCAACGCAATTACAGTGTCTGTGTATGATGTTTCTACCTCGGCGTAAACATCATTTTTTAAATAATCATGCTCCAAATCATTAGGGCCGGTGTATGAAATTATTTCATTATGCGTGTCCTCAAAATCATCCCAGTATTTTTGCAATGAATTAATTTTTTGTGTCAGATATGTCTGGGCTGTAGTCGATAATGAATTAGAATTGATCGATTGTATAATTCGTGATATAGACTTTTGCCTGTGATCCTGCAATTTGAACCGTATTGCATTTGACTGATCCTTGTCTGTATTGTCTTGGGTGTCAGCTGCAGCTGTTTTCTGCGAAGTCTTGGGGAGTGGAATGTAAAAGGGGTTATTTGTGCGTTCTGTGTGAATTGATATGGACTTCAGCCTATCAGATAGAGTTACCTTGGTAAGATTATACCAGTCCTCTGTCTTGTCATAGCATGACTGTTTGAAATAATCATGAGTTTCATCGAATTCATCATGATCCTGAATCAGGGTTTCAATTTTTTCAAATGAAGCCCATAGTTCTTCCAACTGTTGGAGTTTTCCAGAAGTAAAATCTGAAGTCCTTTTACTTTTATTCGCTCTGTGATAATCGGCCAGAATTTGTCTAATTTCTGTCATTTTTGGGACTTGTGACAAGCAAAGCTCATCGAAAGATTTGTTTTCGTCAGTCATGTTTGTGTTGTTGATTGGAGGGAGGCGTAAAAATTAGGTAGAAGGGAAAGAACAAAAAGTAAAATGTTGACACTCAACAAATGTACACAATGTACATACACAAAAATATATGTAAAGTCAAAGACAAAAACACTCGAGTCGAATTGTAATGAAAATTATCAAAAAAAATAAAAGTTATATATATAAGTATATGTACTTTTTAAAAGACAATTAATTTTTTAATTTTAAATAATGCGTAGAAGATAAAAAGAAAAGCAAAATGTATTCGAAGAGGAGAGAAAAAAAAATAATTTACGATCACTCTTCCAACCAATATCTTTCTCCTGGCCGATAAGCTCGTAAAGTCCTATCGCAGGGGATCGGTTATTGGTTTTGTTCGAAGTCCTCTGACCAGCAAGCTCACAAGGTCTTACCGCAGAGGTCGCTTCTAGGAGGAGCGTATGCAGGCTATTTTGTATGGGGAAGAATTTATTTTACGCAGAATGGGTTTATATAGAAGTGAATTGATCGAATATAATTTTAATTAAATAAAAAAAATAATTTAGTTTAAAATAATAAGGAGAAGAGAGAGAAAAAAAAATTTATTAAATTTTACTTTTCTACCTTGGTTGTACGTTTTAATAATACAAAAAGCAAATATATTTCACTTTTCCACCTTGCTTTTATGTTTCACGCAGAATGCGTTTATTTATAAATAATTTGATTGAATATAATTTTAATTAAAAGAAAATATTTTAAAATAATGAGAGAAAAAAAAATAAAATAAAATTTTACTGTTCTACCTGGCTTTTTATCCACTGGTTTATTTATTTTTATGTTTTTTTTTTTGCAAAGGACGTTTGGTGCTTCGGTAGGCGATTTTGGCGATTTACGATTAAGGATGAAGGTGTTGTTAATGTTGAGAGGTTGTTAACGATTTCTTGAGGTCTTCCTTCTATGATAATTTTCGTCTTGTTGAGGCACGGATGAAGCCTCGCAAGGGTCCCACGTTGAGCGCTATGGCGCTTGAACATTTATTATTATTATTATGATTTTCCTCTAAGTACTCTCTTTTTGGAGTACCCGGGCTTCTTTTTTTTCTGATTTATTTAATTACCTTGATGTTTCGTTGATTTATTATTACAATATTTCTTTTTACTTTACTTTTTGGTATTTATTTATTTAACTAATTTCTATTTATTAAACAAAAAAAAATTGTAGTTAGTTTGTTTAAAAAGGAACTGAAATTAATGAATATTGCTGTCACTAAAACGTTATGTTATTGCGGATTTTTGTTACTATATCATAACTTTCATTTTTTTATTAGATTTTTATTGACACTGATTTGGTTTGTTCGCTACTACCAGTTGTTGTAAGTCTGGCAGGATTTTATTATTTTAAGGAAAAAATCTTTTATTCTTTTTAAGGCACTGATTCTCGGTAGGTACACCGCTGCCACCAATTGTTATCATGTGTGCCGTGCTCTGAGAGGAGAGCACACACTCTTGAAATTTCTATTCCTTGTTTTAGTTAGCGGAAGAAAACAAAACAATTTTGGGTCACGTTTCCGTTTTTTATTTAGTTTCAGTAGAATTTATTTTATGGTTATAGGTTCACAATTCTTAGAACTTTCACTACTAGTGTTTACAACTATAGTTTTACAATGCGAGCAACTTTCATACACTTATTTATAACGCTTTACAGTTTATTACGATTAGTACTTCCGACGATTCGCCTTATAATTTGTTTTACAATTTTTTCAAGACTTTTTATTAACAACGACTTCTCCAAAAATCTTTTGCAACTTTTTCTTAATAAACTTTTACTTTTCGATTTCTGCGCACCTCCGCGACGGATTTTAAAAACCAACTCCTCGAGGGTCGGCGATATTGCACCCAGGTACCCGTGATAGCTTCAAAAGCTCTTTTTTCATTTTTATTGTTTTCTCACGACGTTGAAAAAACGTACGTGAGAAAATGAAAAAGTTTTTTTTGATGCGAGCTATATGCATCAATGCAAAACCGTAATCCGATAAACACTTGTGTACGTAGGTAAGTATGCAGTGCATATCGTGAGAATGTAATGCCTGCCTGATAACAAAATGCAATTTATGCTAAATTGCATTTTGTTATGACATGGAAGTGCATTTTTAAATGCATCTTAAATTTTAAACGAAATTTTAAATGAAATGATTTTTCTTTTTCAGGGTCACTTGTAATGCATCAATATATTGCATAGGGCAATATATTGTTGTATTGACCTTATGGTTGTGATTTAGGGCATTGGTACCTGAGTCACAACAGTATCAAATCCTTTACGGTAGCGAGCATTGGATGGGAAACATATTACTTACCATTAGTAGTACCATTAGTATATCCACTAATGCCACTAGGGAACCTTACTCAAATAATGGCAATATGTAGTACCGGCTAATGCCGCTAGGGAACTTTACTCAAGAAGTGGTGTTTGCACTCGATGGATCAATACACGCACCCCCTAAACCCAACAATAACAATAATAACTTGCTAAGAAAACATCAAACCAAAGTGATGTCATGTTGTGAAATTCAAATGATGCTGATATCTACAACTTCCCCGCTAATAAAACTTATTCAGGTGCAGCACCTGTAAACAGCAAGAACCAAGATGATGTCATACGTGATATCTACAACTTCCTCGCTAATAAAAGAAAACAGCAAAACCCAACATATCACCTACCATTAAATGCCTGTAGTACTCACTAATGCCACTAGGGAACCTTACTCAAAAAATGGCATCTGTACTCGAATCCTGTAATGCTCTAGTATCTCGAAAACTAAAGCCCGTAGAAGATTTCTGATGAAAATGAAATGAAAATGGAATTTTATCCTTGTCAGCATGTTTCCGTGAGACAGAATCTCTTCTTTCAACTTGTGATGAAAAAACTGTAGTTGATTTTGAATCGAACCTTGAATTTCCATTTCCCGTTTTACGTTTGGTTTCCTCCTCTAACAGACGACTTTTGACGAAACTTATTGTCAATTTTCAATTGAAAGAGTTTCCAGCGCTGTCACCACAATATTATATTCCGCAGGCATTGTTAGTAGAAGATGACAAACAATATCACTTACCTCTAAATTTGCCCCTGTGGTTTTGAGGTCACGTACAATTTTATCGAATTGTAGAAAATGATTAGCCATTGATTCCCTGTTTACATCAAATTTTGTTGTTAGTAACTTTTTCCGTAAAAATAGTTGACTGGCTATACCTTTCCTTTCGAAGATAGCCGCCAAGGAGTTCCACAATGTGTATGCACTGCCTTTTTCCTCTTGCATATTCCAGGTGACTGTCAGCAATACGCTGAATTATTTGCGACATACATTTCCTATCGCTTTTCGTGAATTCACCCACCTTTTCCTCCTTTTTCAAGCGTTCATTGTCCTTGTCTTCTACACAAAATTCCACCATACTAGTATATGGTTTTTGTACAAACTGTAGTAATTCCAGCTCGTCTAGGAGAGTTTCCATCCTAAATTTCCAATTATTAAAATTACTCCCGTCAAATAGAGGGATACGATATTTTTCAATTTCCACAGCCATGTTTTTAGGTTATGCTAAAAACTTCCATAAACTTTTAATTTCCTTGTCCTGTGCCTGGGCCCATAACCTTTTGGCAGAGTAAATAAAAGTTTAATAAAGCAAATGAAAAACCGTTGAATTGTTTAACAAATATGACTATATATTAACATAAGTTTTACTATGATCAGATACAATAAAAAAGAACAGCGTGCAACCAATCTTTTACGTGAACACTTTAAGAGTGCGTTCCTAAATTCAAAATAATTTAATACAAGCAATGCTACAAACTTTAACAGTAAGCATTCCAAGTTTGGCGCGTTATTCAAAATAACTTAAATTGTACATTCCATATTCCAACAATTTATTTTCAGAAGTTCAAATATCATTTCATTTTTTCATAATGGATTTAGATCTTGCATATTGGCAGCAATGGAGCGCAAGCGTTAAAATTTGGATTAGAGATGGATCGACGACCACGCCGACGACGACGATGCCAGCGTGGGTAATGTAATGCAGTTCATACATGCAGTACAGTATCTTTAATTGTTTTTCTTTTATTTTTTCGCCTTAAATTACTGTATTTAGGGCCTGTCCGGATCCAAGTCTTCGTCTTCATCTTCGTCTTGTTATTACAGCTAGTGACGTAACAGAACAAGCTCAGCTATTATAATAGTTAGACGAAGACGAAGCTAACCTGTCCGAATTCGTTCGTTTGCTCAGCTTGATTTCACAGACAGCAAACAAACATAACCTCACAATACGTTGTCTATTTAAATAAGTCAACTCGAACCTTGACTCGGTGATCAAGCTAACCAAATGTCAAAACTGTTATACAAACTAGCAAAGCTCGGTGGCATAGACATGGATTCGGATAGAGCTTGTCTCGGAGTTACGTCACTAGCTGTAATAACAAGACGAAGACGAAGACGAAGACTTGGATCCGGACAGGCCCTTAGAACCGTATTTACTACTCATTGTACAAAAAAAGATGTCTAATCTTGTGTACGACTGGAATAAATGATATGATATGATATGATATGATACTGTCTCTAAATATTATTGACATAAAACGACGACCACGCCCGCGTCGGCGCTGTTAATGTAATCTGGCCATATGAATATCAACCTAATAACATATGATTGAAATGAAGAATTTCCTGGCTTCACTTTTTGTGAGCTGCCATCAGGTCAGGTCATCAGTCTACGACTAAAATTGTTCATTGTTTTGAAATGTAGCCGGGTGCTTTGCACAATCAGCTGTCGTCCGGTTGTGATATTATTTCGTGTTCTTTTAGATTGCTATTGCAATTACGCAATCTCGAAATAGTAAGGAAAATTTTATTTATACTTACTATTTTAATTTCTTTTCAAAAGAATTATCCATTGGGCTGTGTAAAGTACTCCCAAGTACTTCTGCCTACTCCGCTAGGTGGATTTGGATGCTATGTGGCTACTTAAATGTCAGATAGATTAAATTTGAGAGAAAATGTTTAAAAGAAACCAATAAAATTATTTAACTCATCGAGAACAGGAGAATTATTCAATTTATATATTATCGGTATGAAAATAGAAAATAAATATGGTAAGAACTTTTAATTTAATAAATATCGAACAGAGACTAACTTTTATCCTTACATTTTCTAGGTAGTAGGAACTGCTCGAGGAAAGTTCAGGTTCAGATTTTAATAATTTTGTTTTCAGTAGCCTTTAATGAAATTAATTTGAGTAATATAGTTAATAATCCCAATTATTTTCATAAGAAACTTGATACAACAGAAATGTCTGAAATTCGAGGTTTACACAACCCAATGGAACACAGGTAATAAAAATAAACTGCAACTCTTGTATTCCAATTTTATTCAACTTCAAACGTCAAAGTTTTGGCGTGGTAAAAGGTATTAAGCGGATAACCGCTGGAACAGAATGCAACGCAGAGTTTACGCAGTACTCCGCAGCTAAAGTCTAGTATGGAGTTTGAGTAATCCCAAGCAAAAATTTTACTGAGCTCTTTACTAGTCCAGTACGGAGTTCACTAGTAAAATGTGTCATTTTTCTATTATAAGACAGATGGCGTTTTGTAAATCTCCACTCATTTCACTGACCATTTTAGTAACGAAGGCACATTCCGTATTCGTTTTATACTGTTAAAACCATTCGGAATCGACAGGTGGTATTCCTGAAATCCGCATTCGTTATAAACCGAACGCAACCCTTCGTTATTTAACGAGTGGGTTCAACCATTCGTTATGCTAAACGAAGAGTGAATCAGCTGTTTGGGAAATAAAAGATGTGCGAAAATTTTATATGCTCAAAAAACTAAGCTAATTGAGTTTGTAGAGGAAAACCCGAAATTGAAATTTGGTAAATACGATAACTCTTTCAGTTCAAAAGATTCCACGGAATTGTGACAAAATATTATATATATATATATTATATTCAAAAGATTATAGAAAATTTCCAGAGTTGGCAGGATTTAAAATGTGTGGTGAAAGGAAAATCTGAGGCGGCAAAAAAACACATTTGCATGGCACTGGTGGAGGTCTTCCTGCAAAATTTGTTCTATCCAAAGTTGAATTAAGGGTGGAGGAATTGATTAACGATCGACGTAATATATAGTGCACAGATTCTTTAACGATTTCAGATGCAAACAATAATGACAATTCACTGAATCTAGCTCGTCATGTTGAAAACTTTTTCACCACTTCAACTTTATAACGATGAGGTTCAAGAATGCGAACGGGGCACTCGATTCGTTATATAACGAATTCGTAAAAACCATTCGTAATTCAAGAATAGGCCCCCTGAGCATTAAAATGCTGGTAAAACTTTAAAAATCGGAAGCCGTTATTTTCTGCTTACTAACTTAAAAAACCTTATGTAAAAAATTTATTTAATTTATTTCAAATTTGTGGCAGCTTCGCTCCGCAAACTAGAGAAATTAAAAAAAATCATTGAATTTTCATTTTTACACTGCACTTCACAACACAATTTGACATTCAAGGTTAGAACGGAGTTCGAGTAAAACAGTACGGAGTTCAGGTAAAAAGTGGCATTTCCATACAAATTTTACCGCTGGTAAAATCCCAAGCAAAAGTTTTACTGAGGTCTTTCCTAGCCCAGTACGGAGTTCACTGGTAAAATGCCATATTTTCTATTATTTGATAGATGGCGTTTTGTATGTTTCCACTCATTTTACTCGCCATTTTAATGTGCGGAGCATTAAAATACTGGTAAAATTTTGACATTTATTTGATTGTTCAAAAAGCGAGTTTATTTAGTTTTTCCCGTGGATTTCCTTGACGACGATACACACTTAGACCTGCCGGAGTAACAATCTCGTCGTCAATATGATGACTTATATCGTTTATAAATAATAATCACTTAAATTTTTAAAAACATTTCCGATTAATTGTGATTTTAACAGTTGTCACTTCATTTTCTCCACATAAAACTTACGTCAATATTTTACCAGCGTTAAAATGCTATTTTTTGGAGACCGCGTTAAATTTTATCAATACCCGAACCACCCGAACTCCATATTAGCCTTCACCGCTAAATTTCCATACAAAATTTATCCGCGAAATGAACACAATACTAGGCTTTAGAAAGAAAAATAAATCTCGTTTTTGTTATCTTCCTGCAAATCCGCATCCTTCCAAATCATCTCTTCCCAAGGAATGAAACAGAAATCTATATGTATGCGTTGGGAGTACGTGCTCTAAATTGTTCTATACTGATAATTAAGCCTAGTACGGAGTTCGACTAAAACAGTACGGAGTTCGAGTAAAAAGTGACATTTCCATATAAATTTTACCGCTGGTAAAACTCCAAGCAAAAATTTTACTGAGCTCTTTACTAGTCCAGTACGGCGTTCATTGGTAAATCTGCCTTTTTCTCTATTATAAGATAGATGGCGCTCTGTAAGTCTTCATTTATTTTACTGATCATTTTAATGTTCTGAGCATTAAAATGCTGGTAAAACGTGGTACTTCTGATTAATTTCGATTTTAACAGCTGTCACTTCGATTTGTCCACACAAAACTTACGTCAAGTTTTTACCAGCGTTAAAATTTGGAGGCCGCGTTAAATTTTCCTAATACCCGAACACCATACAACTATTCAAATCAAACTTTTGTCAATCTTCCACAAGCACACTGCAAATAAATATTTTAGAATGTTAGGACTCCGTTGAGGCTCTGATGTGGTAGTGAGGGAGGCTGCTTCATGGCTTGTGTAGTATTCTCGACGGCTTTGACTGCTTCTATTTAAGAAAGGCTTTTTATACTCTAATGCCGGAATATAGATATATTTTTATAAGTAAATTGGAATCTTGGATTTAAAAAACCTGCAAAGCTTGAACTTCGCTTTATGAAGGCGCAAATGTTATGCCTTCCTGCTGCTTGCCCCATCCACTCAATCAACACTGAGGGCAGAATACTTTCAGTGTCCATATATTGACCTGTTAAAAGAGAGCGGAGGAGCAGGCCTATTCGACCGTCATCCTGAAAGGGCTCCGGGAGGGTGAGGAAAAATGAAAAAATTTACTGGGCCATAATGTTATAAAAAGTTCTATATTCAGAAGTAGAAATGTGATTCTAACGTATACATTACTGCGGTCAAGGAGTGTAAGCTAATGATCGCATCTTTCTTCAAGTCTCTAAACCTTAACTATGAGTGAACTCATGTTGGCTCTCTACAGATAGTGCAAGATTATGGTCAATGCAAACTTCTTGAGCAATATAAAATGAAAACATAGTGAGTTCCCTGTATAATCTAAACGCGAACAAGGTTCAAATGTTGTATAATTCTAATCGCGAACAGGGATGTTCGAGTCCACGCTTATCATATGCTACATGTGATGCCTACATACTAAGGATACAGTAATATGGCAAATGGACAAAAATGCTAATAAAAAAAATTCTCCGATTTATGTATATAATGCTTGAATACGACTACTGATACTAATAGTGCGACTAGACAAAACTGTCCAAAGACAAGCTTTTCAAATTTCATAATATAGTACTAATATACAAACTGGCAATAAGGCAAAAACAAAAAAAGTGTTCAAGAAAAAACTCTCAAAATCATTCTATAGTACCTACTTAAATACAAACCCTTTAGTAGTATGGGAATAAAAAAAAAGATTAAAAGATAAAAATAAAAATTTTATATGTGACACACAAATGTACTTATTATACTAGCATAGCAAATTCCAAAAATCATCGAACTCCGGATGTAATCTATAAATGCGACTACCATATTAGTGTGGTAAATTGACAAAGTTAAAAAGATTGTTCATCATCTGAATTCTGTAGTAATCTTCAAATTCGATTGCTATGATATTGTGGCAAATATACAAAGTAACAAAAAATTTTGTTCATCACACACGTACTTTACTGATGGAAAACCCCCGTAGAGGCGCCTCCCAATGTAAGATGCTCTACGATACCACTGTTAAATTGCAAAAAAACTAAATTTATCTCGGCCTAAATTGCCAACACCTCTGTAGGATGAGTCCGCTCACTATGAGCTATCCTATGCCTTATCCTATGCCGTGAGTACAACACTAATACGATCAAGAGCTTTCAAACAAGATTTCAAAAAACTTTCTTCCTCTAACACGACGGCTGCTGGATACCAATTGCTGGGATAAATGGTCGACACTAGAATCTTCCTTTCGGGGCACTTATGCCAGGCACTTCCCAGTTTGGCTTTTTCAATCGACGGGTATGTGCCAATGTGGAACTGCTAAAGCTGAAATAGCTACTAGAACTCTACCCGAGGTCCTATGACAACGTCAAGACGCTTTTGGTGTAATTAGGGTCTCTGCTCTCGGCTACGTACTACGCAGCAAGAAAAGATACCCCTGTGTAAGCGACGATATCTCTGTATCAGCGACAATATAATCGCAAACGTGATGCCCAAGTCTGTATAGAGTTGTTATACGACTTATTAAAAGGTGCGAGCTGGAGGACATAAAGTCCATCTGCCAGCAATAGCTGACAGCTCACCCAGTGACAGTGTAGCAGGCTGGAACGCTAGCACCTCGGCTATGTGGCGGAGAGTGCGGGGTGGGTTCACCAAAAAGAAATACCTGCCTGTCAGTTTGTCACAACAAAATATAAATCGTGCCTGAACGAAAACGGGGATCTACAAAAAAAGACACAACACGCCACACACTGGCCCGGAAGGGACCGAGTACATCCCACACCTACTGAGTATCCTAGGATAGGATGGCAGGATCCTTTTGCCGTCCCTGGCTGCCCATGCCATCACTGGCAGTAGTTTTGTGACGTTCCTATATAGATCACCTGTAGAAAAGAGTGGAGACTCAGGGAGGGGAGAGTGAAAGAAAGTCGCTGATCTACAACATTATCACTAACCTTTTATTTTAGTAGTTCATAGTACAATAAATGTGGTTTTATTTATCTTATTATCACCCCCGAAGCGTTATACAGATGGACTAAGTCGTCTATTCCTTTTTTTTCTCTGCAATTCAATGGGACTTTTATTTACTAGAGCATTTGAGTCTGTTGCCACTAACATGGCTTTGTCATTCGAATTTTAAATTTCTTCTATTCTATTTAGTTGCTTCATGTTTTTGTACACTGAGTTGCACCCAGAAGGCCTCCTGGAATACGGACAGCAGATTTTTTCGTAATCCTGATTTAATCGTGCAGTCCCGTTGAATTGCACACTTCACAAGTAAGTGGCTCTGAATAGCAAATTTATGCTAAAGAACAAAGAAAAGCTTGGCTTCGCGCACTTATGAAATAATATACCAGTAAGTGGCTCTGAATAGCAAATTTAGGCTAAAGGGGACAGAGCATCTTGGCTTCGCGCACTTATGAAATAATATTATCACCAAATATCAATGTAGAAGTCGAAAGACTTCTCTTATTAAGCAGCATTAACGTATCTTGACACGACTAGAAAAGGGCAAGCTTACGGTAAAACATAATTATTATCATCGAGTACCTAAGCCTGTACTCTACTAGTTTAGACATATGTACAAGCAATATGTTCTCTCCGCTAAACCTAACCTAAAGCTTTCCTAGTAACTTAACCTTGGGGAGAAATTCTTACGTTAAATATCTGCTATTTCCGGGCTCTTCTTGAGCGGACGGCACCCATGTACATCACCAGGAATTCAATATAAAAGGTAGCCATATACATATAGTTCTAGAAGAAAATACGTAATCGTAGTAAGGTGTGGTATAGCTCTGCAAACTCTTTGTACTGAATATTAATAAATTCAGTGTAAAAAAAACTTTTGATATAGTTTCGCAGCACTCGTAGGCTAGGTGATTTCAAGTTCCGATTGATACTAACTGCAATGAAATATAGTTTCATCACACCTCCAATATTTTGTTTTGACATCCAAGCTCTCCTGTGGCGGAGGGCACAAGGTAAATTCAGCACGAGTTTATAAGAAAACGACGACACATAATTTTGATGCACCCACGATCGTAGAAGCTTTCGTACTAATTGTTCGTTAATTCTCAGGCGTCTTTTTGACGGAATGCGCGAAATAGTTCAACAAGAATTCAATAGAGTAAGGTAAAAATACATATAGCCCCGTAAACACTCTCATAATTGTGACATAAATGTAATCAAATATAGTCTTACCGACACTTTCCACCAAATATTAATAAATTTAGTATAGGAATATAACAGTTCAATAAAGTTCCACGATTAATATTAATTTCCATGAAATATAGGTTGTTATCAGGTCCATAAACTTTGCATCTCATTTTTCAGCCACTTCCGTGACGGATGGCATCAATGCACTTCATGGGAGTATAATGTCAACATGTAAAACTGTATAATTCCGTAAGCACTTTTATAATATGAGATTTCAATTTGAATCTAATTACAATTTGTAATGAAATAAGTTTCGCAAACACTACCTTACAAATTGATTTTAATTTTCGGGCGCTCCTCTGGCGGATGGCGCAAAATGATTTCCATGTACAGGAGTAACTATAACCAAAAAATATCTTTTACCTCAGTAATCCATTCGTACAAACCCAATTTATAGTTCCAGCACTCCTCTGGCGGATGATGAAAACTAATTTGTCGAAAATAAACACTTATGAAAGAACCTCGGTAACTGTTCGGTGTTTTGTTAAAATGCTTTTAACTTTGGTTTTCCTTCAGCACTGCTTCACACCCTCGATTTCTGCATGGAGTCGGATGCTTATCTCCTATTTCGTTTTCAATTTCGTCTTTAGATAGATTTTTCCTAGCTTTTTCGATTCACAATTTTACCTACTTTTTTTCCACTTTCGAGAATTGTGAATGATTCTCGATTTTCTTCACCTTACTTTTCCTTCTTCCTTTCTAAAAACTTGTTTGTTCTCCCCTTGATCCAACCTCGTCTAACATTTTTGTCGCTCCTCTTCGTGACCCACTTCCGGCCTATCCTCGACTCGAATCCGGTCCATTCCCCCCACTGACAGTTCTTACGGGTAGAGGTTAGGGTGATTTCACACGAGCAGCATGCGATGTCTACATCTGGCATTTCCCTGCTGCCACCGTGCCCACATGCGACCATAACAGAGTTCTCTTCACAGAAATGCCTTTCCTTTCCTTTTCAGAGATTCCTGGATACTTAAGATTGCTGGATACTTAAGAATCTCAGGAAGAAACGCTTTTCTTTCCTTTCCAGAGATTCCTGGATACTTAAGAATCTCAGGAAGAAACGATTTTCTTTCCTTCTCAGAGATTATTGGATACTTATAAATCTCAGGAAAATGCTTTTCTTTCCTTCCCTGTCACAGCAGGGACCTGCCACGCAATCTGTAAAGGAACCACATCAAATACAAGAATCGAAAAAATGTAAACCGAAAAACTCAATTTATTCCACTTTAAAACAAGATTTTTGCTCCAATGATTAATAAAATCATGGGAAATAGGATAAACTAATAATTTTACTAATAAAATAGTATAATTATCTTAGAAATTTTAGGAAAACACAACTTTTATAATTTATCGGACGAATTTTTCCGCCGAAAAAGTTTTTCGGCCGATAAAACATAAAAGTTGTTGTTTTTCTTCAAAATCTGAAATAAATATAACTATTTTCTCAGTAAAGTTCTTAGTTTATCCTATTTCTCTGGATTTTGTTAATCACTGGAACAAAAATCTTGTTTTAAAGTGGAATAAATTTGATTTTTTCGGTTTACAATTTTCTGTTCTTGTTTTTGACGTGAAAGTGCCTTAATACCTTCTTTATTTTATTTCCATCCCGTCGCAATTTACATCCGTTTTTCTTCTTTCTCCGATTACTTCCTGTACCCTTTTTTGTGTGCTCAACCAAAAACTTGTCTTTACTATACCTTCCTTCTTCTCTAATCAAGAGAGCTCTTCTTCTATCTTTTGTCAACAGCTTTTCGTGCTCTGTCACCGCCAGTTTTTCATCGGCCGCCCGTGCCAACCATGGCAGTACATTCGTCGTGAGTCATACCGTGCCATCTGTGGTCCAAACGACACTGAAAAATAGTGGACCGATCTAGACGGCCTTAAAATATAGACCTCATCGCTGCGGGCGCCCAATGTGTGGCTCGACCCACGACCCATGAAAGCATTGTTCCAACAGGGAGGCTCTGATGATGAAGACGATCGTCCAAGGCTTGTTCGAACTTGCTCTGGGTATGATGGATCGGAGGCACATCCCCGAAGTCACGCCAGTCCTTGACCAAAGTTCGACATCAGTCTCCATATTGAAAGCCACAGGTGCGCCAACAGGCTAGCAACGCAAAAAAATCCAGTCCGTCAGCGCCCCTCTGCATTCCTCCACCGAGATGAGTTGAGGAAGCCCCGCGGTCAGTAACCTGACCAACTGATCGCAAAGCCTCCCCCGCTCCTAACATCTCCCTCCGATCGCAGACCAACACTCGTTTAAGGGTGTGTCCCTAAGTCATGGTAAAGCTATGGTCATAACAGATATTAAAATTTCCAAGGCATTGTGCAAGTGAGATTCCTACGGTGGTATAACCTCCGTAGGGTACCATGTGGGAGGAGTTCTGATGAATTGTCAGGTGAAGAAGTGTGGAAAAGTGAATCTAGTAACAAGAGGTATACCGGTCGCTAGGTTGGGAAGGTCCTAAGCTGCAAACTGGCATCCTGTGGCTTACCAGTTGGCTGGCTGGTTGTCTTCTTAGGGGTACTAGAATCCTTCTAGGTTCTAGTTTGTTCGATTTTTGCAGGTTAAAGAAATGCTGAAGAAAGACAGGAAAGAGAAGTCCTCATTTTGGCTAATCCAAAAGGGATTAGAAGGAATTTATCTACCCGTAAAGGGTAGTGGTATGTTGGCTGTTTGAACTCCAACAGGTATATCACCCACCATTGACGAGGCAATAGGAGGGCTGCGCGATATCCTTTAGTTTGCAAGCATTCTTATTGCACGCAGAATTATAATTCTCAGCTGCATGTATAAACATATTTACAAACTTCATTAATTGAATAAAGTCACTCGTTACTGACCTACACCAATTTCTTAATCACTTAAAGAAACAAGTGAAGGCAGATCGAGTGACACAATACCCCTGCGCCCAAGAATTCGCACGATGCAATATGATAACCTTGCGCCAGCGGTAGAACTTAGGTGAACGAAGTAATGGTTCACGATGATGTCATAATAGCAACAAAGCGGCGAGCGCTCTACGGAAGTATTTATGTATGTACGTATGAAGGCGATGAGTGCCGTGATGTAACAATAACAAACCGGCAAAAGCTTTGCGGAAATTAATGTGTAAAAACAATAAATGCCATAAAGAACCGCTTTGCGGAAGTTAATAATTACGTATATACGAATGCCGTCATGAAATTGAAATTACAAGCACTTATCAGCACTTATAAGTATCAGCAGACAACACAAGTTGTTTCATTTCTAGGGGTAAGGCTAGTAAGCTGCTCCACTCATATACACTAGGAGTAAAGATTTCGATTTTGTTTCTGGAGTTCGCTTATTTTTCATGCTTCACTTTCGCCCACACGTAGCAGCATGCTACGGGTTTCTTGGAAGTGGGAAGTTTTTGCTTCACTTTTGTCCACATGTAGCAGCATGCTACGGTTTTTGGTGCCCACACGTAGCAGCATGCTACGGTTTTTGGTACCCACACGTAGCAGCATGCTACGGTTTTCTGGGATGTTTGAAGCTTTTTGCTTAATTTGTGCCCACACGTAGCAGCAAAATGCTACGGTTTTCTTGGATGTGTGGTGCGCCTAAATGTAGGCTTTTGTTGTTTTCAAGTGTTGAGCCTGGTTTTGAATTAATATTAGTAATAATTAAAGTTAACAGTAGGAAATTTTTGTTCATGCCAATTGATTCTAGATGGAGGGCAGGTGGGGAGGTATTATAATCTAGGATAGGGAGTGTTGTGACTCAGGTACCTATGCCCCGAATCACAACCATTAGGTCAATACATCAATATATTGCCCTATACAATATATTGATGTATCACATAAATGACCCTGAAAATGAAAAGTTATTTAATTTAAAATTTCATTTGAAATTTAAAATGCATTTAAAAATGCATTTCCATATCATAACAAAATGCAATTTAGCATAAATTGCATTTTGTTATCAGGCATGCATTTCATTCCCACGATATGCACTGCACACTTACCTACGTACAGTGTCTTCTTCTTTTCTCTTTTTGTACGTACACTGTACACTGCACATACGTATATTATTCAATTTGTAATCTAATTGTATGTACATACATACATACAATTATTACAATTATTCTCGCCCGCTTAAAATTAATATTTCAAGACGGGCGCACAAGTGCATATCAGATTACAGTTTTGCTGTCATGCATATGCATCGCTACCAAAGTTTTTTGCATTTTCTCACGTACGTTTTTTCAACGTCGTGAGAAAGCAATAAAACAATAAGATAAAAAAGGCTTTTAAAAAAGTGATCGTGGGTACCTGGGTGCAATTTGCCCAAACCTCGGGGAGTTTGTTTTCGACCCGTCGAGAGAGAAAGATCGGAAGTCCCAATAAATAAAACATTCTCGAATCAGGAAATTTAAAAGAAAAATTGTAAACTTATAAAAGAAAAGGGTGCTAAAACGGAAATTGTAAACACATTGGATAAAAGTGCCGATTGAAAATTGAAATTTAAAAGAAAAATTGTAAACTAAAAAAAAAGGGTGCTAAAACGAAAATTGTAAACACATTGGATAAAAGTGCCGATTGAAAATTGTAAATTTATTAAAACAAGAAAATTATAAATAAAAGAAATCTAAAAGATTTTTAGGAAAAAGTGCAAGTTTTGTGTTTGACTGTTTAATCCCCATCTCAAAACTTAAAGGTGGCTGCTCTCTTCGTTGAAGCACGGAGCAGGCACAAAACATTTTGGTGGCAGCGGAACTCAACCCAAGTCAGTGTAATAAAAAATATATAAATAAATAAAAATAATTCGTTTTCTTAAAATAAAAGAAAAAAAAATAATAAAATAATACAAAAAAAAAAATATCCCGGGTACCCAGGAGGTACTTAGAGGCGTTAAAAGTTTAAGCGCCTAAGCGCTCACCGTGGGACCCAAGGAGGCTTCATCCCTGCCTCACTAAGACGATTCCCAGAAGGAAGACTACAAGAAATCGTCGTCCCGGACGCGCGACGTATCTTCACTATCATCATCATCATTATCTCCATTCCTCAGCAACATTATTAAAAACGAGAACGCCTGACAAAGGACTCCAAATATCACATCTCTAGCAACATCATCTACAGCTATCGGAACTAAAAGCCAATACTTGGATAAATACTAAGGTAGAAAAAGAAAACAATTTTTCTTTTTTTTTTTCTCTTACAAAATTTTTCCTGATTTGTGTAAAAAAAAAATTTTATTTTTTGCGAGTGTACGCAAAATACGCTACTCCACGAAGCGACCTCTGCGGTAAGGCTTCGTGAACTTGCTGGCCAGAGGACTTCGATAAACCAATAATCAATCCCCTGCAATAGCAATTCTTAAGTCTATTGATCAGGAGAAAGATTTTGGTTGGAGATAGAAATTTTGATGCAACTGCTCATTTTATTTAATTACAAAAGATTAAGACAACATTTTTAAGAAAAAAGAATTTTTCTTTTCATATTGCACAACAAATTTAGAATTTATATTTTTTAATTGCAAAATTTGTGCATGTACTTTTACCACATCTTCTATACTATAATCACACATATATATTAGATATATATTTAGTTATAATTAAAAGCAAATTTTTTCCTTACTTCTTTTACAAAAATTTTAATAAATTCTCCGACTTTTACCAAATAAATATTCGCGAATAAGAATCAACCAAGGCAAATTCTTACAGATTCGATTTGATTTAGTTATTTGACAAGTTATTAGAGCACTACAGTCTCTTATATTAATATAGATACAATACATTTTTGAACAAAATCCATCCATACGACTTTTCAGAATTAAATTTCTTTCAACCTGCTGTTTAGCAGTTGCAATACATACAACTGAGTACATTTAAAATTGACAATTACGTGTTTTTGTCTTCATCTTAGCGTATACTCCTTAGATTTTGCTGAAATATTTTTTCCCCTTTTTCCTAATTCTGATAGGTTAAAATCCATTTCACTCCATACAGAGCGCACAAATAACCCGTTTTACATTCCACTTCCAAAAACTTCACAAAAAACAACTGCAGCTGATAATCAAGACAACACAGACAATAATCAACCTAATTCAGTAAGGTTTAGGTTGCAGGATCATAGACAAAAGTCAATATCGCGAATTATACAATCGATCAATTTTAATTCATTATCGACTACAACACAGACATATCTGACACAAAAGATAAATTCATTGAACAAATACTGGGATGATTTCGAGGCAACGCACAATGAATTAATTTCATATACCAGCCCCAACGACCTCGAAAATGACTATTTTAAAAATGATGTTTACGCCGATATAGAAACATCATACACAGACACTATAATTGCGCTCCAAGAACACTTGGACTCAAGATCCCAAAACTTAACAAATAATACAACTAATTTCAGGGAAAATCATAGTAATGTCTCCTTTAGAGACCAATCTACCTCCTTCCTATCAGAAGCTAGATCGCTCATCCCCAATTTCAGTGGAAATCCGAAAGATCTCCACAAATTAATCTCCAGTTGTGATGATATATACGCGACGGCATCGACGGTGAACGAAAAACACTCCCTCCTTAGCTTAATAAGGAGTAAATTATCTACAGAGGCATATGATGTATATAGATACAATGAGATATCAGAGTGGCCTGATCTAAAATTGATATTGACTCAAACTTTTGAAGTTAAAACTCCTAGATCCACCTTACAGTCTCAATTAAGTAATTCGAGACAAAGTAGAGAGGAAAGTGTAAAAGACTTCCTTCAAAGACTAAATGCAACACTATCCAAATTAAATGAGGCAACGCACTCTTACACAACGGATAAAGTACTACTAAAATCATTATTAAAAGATAATGAGAGTCAGGCTGTAAGGGCAATTGAAGACGGATTATCCAATCCACAATTACAGACTTTAGCTAAAGTTCATCCTGATAAATCCTTCGCTTCACTAAGGTCAAATATTCTAGATCACTCATCACGTATAGAGCAAAGGCAACCTAATTTTCAAGCAAATAACAAGGTAAATCAATATCCCTTTCAACAGAATAGCAATTCAAATCTACTTTGTTTTAAATGTGGTAGACTGGGGCATGCTGTTTCAAAATGCCCAGTCATACAACGCTCAACGCAAAATTTTAACACAATTCCAAGAATTAATTCGCAATTACAACAACGTCCTACAGATTACAATAAGGTTACATCTCCGTCACAGGTTCCATCTTGTCGATATTGTCATCGGATGGGACATACACTCGAGGAATGCAGGACTAGAGCTGCAAATAATAATCGTCTTAATAGCAGCCAAGGAAATCGAAATAATTTTCAAAAGGTAAGCGATACTCCGCGAACGAACACGGCTGAGAGACAGCCACAAAACAGGGACTGGCAACAGCCGGTAATCCGAGAAAATCGAGCTCCACCGCCGAGATACAACAACGCAAACGTCTCGGCAAAAAGATCACCATCTCCAATGAGGAAAAATAATAGAAGTTCATCGGCATCCAGGCAGGGAAACTGGAAGCAGCGGGAGGTAAATTTCGGCAACCTCTCGCAGATACAAACAAAGGCACAAGTTCACAGGAGTCCCGAAACAATATCGACAGGAAATTAGACAAAAACAAATTAATTCAAATCCCTGTCCAAATAAATAAAAATTCGCTAACTCTTTCCTTGTCCATCGATATCTGCTCTGCTCCAAAACTCACATTTTTAATTGATACGGGAGCAGAGATCAGTTTAATTAAACCCCATCCATTAAAGCCAGACAGTATCTGCTACAGAGATGCTGTCTGTAATATAAATACATTGTTTACTGAGTCCACTTGTACAGAAGGACTAATATTCGCAAAATTATCTCTGGAATCTGAGCAAAATATCTCCATCTTAGAACACCCATTTCAAATAGTGGGAAATAACTCCATCCTCTCATACGATGGCCTGCTTGGTCACGACTTTCTATCTCGATACAATGCTAGTATCAATTACAAAAATAAATACATTTCTCTAGAAAATAACGATTCAAATGAATTTTATCCGTATGAGGAATACTATTCAAATTACCCATATGTTTATTTGAAAAGCGAAGACCCAGAAAAGAGGTCTCATACTAAAAGTTTACTGTATACGGAGATAACATTCTCCAACAAACAAAATTATAAAAATTTATCTCCATCAATTGTTTCGCAAAGCAATGTAAATCAATCTCCATCAAATGCTTCACAAGAAGTGAAGCGAAAAAATAATAACAATCTATCTCCATCCAATGCTTCACAGGAAGTGAAGCCCAAAGGTAATTCCAAAATAAAAATATCACCATCAGTAGTTCCAACCCAAATGGAACTAAATAATAACGACAATCTATCCCCATCTACAGCCGCACAAAAGGCTGCATCAAACAAAAATCTATCTCCATCATCTAGCACTTCACAAAATGTGAAGTCTAGTAATAAATCAAAAAAGAAGTCAAGGAATCTCAATAAATGTTTAACTTCTTCAAATTCTATCGAGTCGGAATCATCGAATAACTCCTTCATAATTCCACAAAAGTTGGAATCATATCTCCTTCCTAACAAACATCAGAAAGAATCGGATAAATTAAACAAAATTAAAATTCCGGCTCGATCAGAATTCATCATTGAAATTCCAACTCCTTCTCTTCAAGATGAATCGGTCTGTTTCAAGAAGGAAATAAGGCCAGGCTTATTTCTTGGAAACTCGATCGTCGAACCAGTCAATGGTATGGCAAAAGTCCTAATCCTCAATACAAATGAGGAGGACGCCGATCTGGGCCCTTACGAGGTGAACCCAGTATACCAAGACTTGGACGACTTTGTAGTCATCTCTACAGACTCAAACAGAGATCCAATTAAGGGCAGAATAAGAAAACTGCAAAACCTTATAAAATTGGATCACTGTAATTCAGAAGAGTCCGAGAGTATTCGCGATATCTGTAGGGAATTCAACGATCTCTTCTTCATAGAAGGGGATTTCCTTTCATATACAGATGCGATTACCCACAAAATCGAGACCCTCCAAGATAAACCGCCCATTTACACCAAGCCTTATAGACTTCCTGAGGCAAGCCGAACTGAAATAAACCCGCAGATACAAGAAATGCTGCAGTCTGATATTATAAAACCTTCCCATAGTCCCTGGAATTCTCCACTTCTCCTGGTTCCTAAAAAACCAGATGAGAATGGAAATAAAAAGTGGCGAGTTGTGGTAGATTTTCGTCGTATTAACGACATTACTATTGGCGATGCATACCCACTGCCTAATATCACTGATATATTAGACCAGTTGGGGAAGTCGAAATATTTCACCACACTCGACCTAGCCAGTGGATTTCACCAGATAAAGATGGACTCGAAGGACAGGGAGAAAACCGCCTTTAGCACACCCTATGGCCACTACGAATACAATCGCATGCCATTTGGTTTAAAAGGCGCCCCTGCAACCTTTCAACGAGCCATGAATAATGTTTTATCTGGCCTTCAAGGCATATATTGCTTCGTATACATGGACGATATTGTAGTTCATGGATACAATCTAAAAGATCACAACACAAGACTCACAGCAGTATTTAGCCGTCTCCGAAATTTTAATCTGACACTCCAACCAGACAAGTGCCATTTCCTAAGAAAGGAAATTATGTATTTAGGGCACATAATTACAGAAAATGGAGTCAAACCTGACCCAGCGAAAATTAAGTCAGTTCAGTCATACCCCAGACCCAGGAAGGAAAAAGATATTAAAGCCTTCCTTGGTTTTGTCGGCTATTATCGCCGCTTTATACCAAATTTTTCAAAGATTGCGAAACCTCTTACAAGTCTTTTGAAAAAAGATACTCCTTTCAAGTTTGACGCAATCTGCCACGAAGCATTTTGTGAATTACGCAACAAATTAATTTCAGCACCAATTTTATCATATCCCGACTTCGACAAGCAATTTTTTGTCACCTCTGATGCCAGTGACTACGCCATCGGAGCAGTACTTTCACAAGTTGATGATCAAGAAGATCATCCAATCGCCTATGTGAGTCGAGTTCTCAATGGTGCAGAGACTCGTTACTCAACAATAGAGAAAGAGCTCTTGGCAATAGTTTTCGCAGTTGAGCAATTCAGACCATACGTTTATGGCAGACAGTTCACAATTATAACTGACCATAAACCATTAGTATGGCTCATGAATCTGAAGGATCACTCCTCAAGACTGATGAGATGGAGAATACGTCTTGAGGAATATGACTACAAAATAGTCCATAAATCAGGCAAGCTCAACACAAATGCAGATGCTCTCAGTAGAGCCATTCCAGAAAGCAACGAAAAGTTCGCAGAACCTACCACTAGCGTAAATGCGGTAACAAGGAATCAAGCCAGAGCTCAGGCGAATTTGAATACTCCCAACACGAGTGTAATTAATCAGAATCCAGCTCCATCACAAGTGAGCAATTCCGTAGTTACAATAACTGAGACTAATTTTCCCCTCCTACTGACTAAAAATGCGAATCCTAAATTTTTCATCTTGCCAATGCAAGATACAGAACTTGAAAGAGTGTTGGATTCGAAACTTAAATTTTCAGATAAATCTCCACTTTTAGAAAATGAACTGAACTTCTTCAAGAGAAAAGAGTCAACAGTAATTATTTCAAAAATTAATTTGCCTTTTCGATCACAAAGAGATAGATTGGACCTTGAGAAAATTTTAACTGAGATTTGCTCATACACAGAAGCAAATCGGTTAAAACAAATAAATATCTCCTTCCCTATATTAGATCCACAGAATCTAATAATTATTAAAAACGCTTTTACCCAGATCTTCGCTAATCAGCAAATAAACATCAAACTCCATCAGGATTCAATTAAATATTTATCCGACAGCAATGAGATCGAGCAGATCTTAAAGGATTTTCATTCACTACCGACGGGAGGCCATCAAGGCGTTTCCCGTACTATCAAAAGAATTAAAAAACAGTTCTACTGGCCTGGCATGTCAGACGATATAATAAAGTACGTAAGGAAATGTAAACTTTGTCAAATAAACAAAGTATCCAGAAATCCAAAAATTCCAATGAAAATCTCGAGCATAAGCTCCAAACCGTTCGAAAGAGTGTACCTAGATGTTGTAGGACCTCTCCCAATTTCTCATTCTGGAAACAAATATCTCCTTACATTCCAAGATGACCTTTCAAAATTTTCTGAGGCTATTCCCATAGTCGACACCGAGTCTAAGACATTAGCGGAAGCCTTCACGACAACAATAGTTTGTCGACATGGTATTCCAGAAAGTATCCTAACAGATCAAGGTTCCAACCTCATAAGTGGCATGTTCACCGAGGTGTCAAAACTGCTGAAGATTAAAAGGCTCAAAACTACTCCATATCACCCTCAGACTAACGGTGCATTGGAGAGGAGCCACAGAACTTTAGCTGAATATCTCCGATCTTATGTGGCAAAAGATCCACAAGACTGGGATACATGGATCCCATATGCCATGTTTGTATACAATACCACCCCTCATTCGAGTACTAATTATACTCCACGCGAACTCCTATACGGATTCCCAGCCGAAATCCCAAACAATTTGAAATCATCACCAGCAGTTTGCTATAATTACGATAATTATGCAAACGAGCTGAAAGCGCGTCTACAACACAGCTTCAAAATAGCTAAAGACATAGCCATGGCCAATAAAGAAAAGTCCAAATTGCAATACGACAAAAACTCCGCCCAGAAATCCTTCATAGTAGGAGATAAAGTCTTACTCAAGAGCAGAGTTCGAGATAACAAGTTCTCCCCACTATGGTCAGGCCCGTATGAGATAATGGAAATCAATTCCCCTGAAAATTCCACTATAAAAGTCAATAATAAAATTAGAAGAGTCCATAATAATGACTTGAAACTTTTCACAGGTTAATCATTACGCACTGTCATATTTAACAGTGTCCTTAATCGTATCTATTCTCTGCACATATCTATACATGAAATATAAATCAAGGACCCGCAACGCTACAAATATTCCGCCGGAACCTGAACTGGAAAATGTGCCTAAACTCACACCTAGAAAGTTAAATTTCAACATAACTCCAGCACCTAAAAGAAAAACGCCGGACAACCTTTAGGGAATTCAACTCAACAGCCATATTTTGCAAAAATCTGAAAATAACAACATCTACAATAGCATAAAGGCAAATTTTGTTTAAAATACAAATCAACATAATCCCAATCCCAATACATAACATTTTTTTTTTTGGTTCAAAGAAAACAAATCGAAAAAGCCAATCATAAAAAAAGGCGACAAAACCCAAATATGCGAAAAAATAAGGGGTACCAAGGAAGTGAATAGGAAAAGTAAACTAAAACCAAACTTTTCTATTAAAAACATTTATTCAATCCGTACTAGGACAGAAGGGGGAATGAAAAGGAGTAAAAATATTTTTTTTTATAAAAAGAATCCGCCGGAGTCTGGATCATTCAGCCTCGGCCTCAGGATCAGGTCCCACCAGTGGAGGATGGCCGTCCATGGCATGCGGAGTGGGGCGGTAATACGACCGGCCAATTAAAACCATGTTAGCTCCTGAAACAAATAGAGAAGGAAAAATTACGAACAAAATTAAAAAAAAAAAAAAAGCAAACTTACCCAATGGCGACAACGCCATATCGTATTCAGGCCACAGCGAAAAATTCCACACATGGTATTTCAGGGCATGGGGCTCGGCCCCCCAAACGGTCAGCGTGTCCCGTCCCGGACAAACAAAGTTTAGCCGGATTGGACCCTTCCATCGGGGCCAAACCAACTCAATATAAATCCCATCAATGATTACTACGTAGTCTTTAGGAGCCTTGTATGGCTTTCGCGAAATGGCCACTGCAAATATCATGGTGAAACTAAAACTAACCAAACTACCAGAACCCACAAACCCATAATCCACCTAATCACTATAAAACTGCATCCCAAGCAATTTTTATCGAAACAAAATATCACGGAGTCCCGCGCCAAAAATCTACCCATACGATATCTAGATTAAACAAGCCATTCTTATTAAAGAAATTTAACGATTTTTTTTTCTTCTTAATTTCTGCTCTCCTAGCTCGCAGTATCATAGTATTGACACACATTTATTAGCCGATTGAATCTTAATGATTTTCTTTACCTTTCGCTTTATACATACAGGCAGTACCAAACTTTAACAAATACTAAACAAACGAACACGACTTATAGTATCGAAAGAAAAAATAATAATGAATTTCTTAATTTTCCTTTTATTTCTTTTTATCTCATTTAACGAGTGTGCAATTAAATACATTTGAAATAAAACCATGAAAGGAAAATAGGTATAGAATTATAAGAAATTTTTTTTTCTCATATAAAAAAAAGGAAATAAAGAGATATAATAAAAAATTAAATCATAAAGGAGAAATACAAATTTTTTTTTCTCGTGAAAAATGTTTTTGTAATAAAGATAACGTTTTTTATTAACACTTTGGAATATCGTAAGTAAGGAACAGAAATTAAAATAAAGATAAATAGTTTCTGCAAATTAACTTTATAATTATATAAATATATTGTAAAGAAAATGTCTATGCAAATAGAATTAAGACATAACGCAAACAAAAAATTGTTTGTTGAAAATATTGTTACCATTAACATTACTATATAGTAATAAATCAAGAAAGAAAAAGATATCCAGTAATTGCACATAATGAATATACATATATATTTACATATAATTAATAATACCAACACTTTCAATTAGAATATTTTAATTAATTTTTAATATATTCTAGCTTTATAACTCTGTAATTATTTATAGTTAACTACATCCTATTTTATTTTAGTATATGCATCTTATCTTCTCTTTTGCCAGGAAAGAAAGTTTTCTTCTCCGAAAGAATAAAACTTTCTTTTCCCCAGGGGGGAGGGATGTTGTGACTCAGGTACCTATGCCCCGAATCACAACCATTAGGTCAATACATCAATATATTGCCCTATACAATATATTGATGTATCACATAAATGACCCTGAAAATGAAAAGTTATTTAATTTAAAATTTCATTTGAAATTTAAAATGCATTTAAAAATGCATTTCCATATCATAACAAAATGCAATTTAGCATAAATTGCATTTTGTTATCAGGCATGCATTTCATTCCCACGATATGCACTGCACACTTACCTACGTACAGTGTCTTCTTCTTTTCTCTTTTTGTACGTACACTGTACACTGCACATACGTATATTATTCAATTTGTAATCTAATTGTATGTACATACATACATACAATTATTACAATTATTCTCGCCCGCTTAAAATTAATATTTCAAGACGGGCGCACAAGTGCATATCAGATTACAGTTTTGCTGTCATGCATATGCATCGCTACCAAAGTTTTTTGCATTTTCTCACGTACGTTTTTCAACGTCGTGAGAAAGCAATAAAACAATAAGATAAAAAAGGCTTTTAAAAAAGTGATCGTGGGTACCTGGGTGCAATTTGCCCAAACCTCGGGGAGTTTGTTTTCGACCCGTCGAGAGAGAAAGATCGGAAGTCCCAATAAATAAAACATTCTCGAATCAGGAAATTTAAAAGAAAAATTGTAAACTTATAAAAGAAAAGGGTGCTAAAACGGAAATTGTAAACACATTGGATAAAAGTGCCGATTGAAAATTGAAATTTAAAAGAAAAATTGTAAACTAAAAAAAAAGGGTGCTAAAACGAAAATTGTAAACACATTGGATAAAAGTGCCGATTGAAAATTGTAAATTTATTAAAACAAGAAAATTATAAATAAAAGAAATCTAAAAGATTTTTAGGAAAAAGTGCAAGTTTTGTGTTTGACTGTTTAATCCCCATCTCAAAACTTAAAGGTGGCTGCTCTCTTCGTTGAAGCACGGAGCAGGCACAAAACAGGAGGGGCGGAATGAAATTTTCATCAGAAATCCTCTACGGGCTTTGGTTTTCGAGATATTAGCGCATTAATAATTCAAGTTATTTTTGTTCATGCCAATGGATTCTAGGTGGTGTGAGGCGGAAGGGGGGACGAAGTTTTCATCAGAGATCCTCTACGGGCACGACATTTCTTGTGTAAGGTTACCTAGCGGCATTAGTCGGAACTATCAGGATGCCTTGGTTTTGCTGTTTTCTTTAATTAGCGGGGAAGTTCTAGATATCAGCATGACGTCATCATGATTTTGCTGTTTTCAAATGCAGTTGTACATATCAGCATCATTCGAATTTCACAACATGATATCACTTTGGCTTGATGTTTTCTTAGCAAATTATTATTGGGTCCTGGAGGTGCGTGCATTGAAAAGTCACAGTTACTCTTTCGAGTGCAAGCACCATTTCTTGAGTAAGGTTCCCTAGCGGCATTAGCCGGTATTTCATATCTTGTTCACCTCGAGGGAAAGTAAGGTTCCCTAGCGGCATTAGCAGGTACTACCACCATGCCTTGGTTTTGCTGTTTTCTTGCTTGACGATTTATTAGCGGGGAAGTTGTAGATATCAGAATGACGTCATCTTGGTTTTGTTGTTTTCAAGCGGTGTGCCTAAATAAGTTTTCTTAGCGGGGAAGTTGTAGATATCAACATAAGTCGAATTTCAGAACATGATATCACCTTGGCTTGATGTTTTCTTAGCAAATTATTATTATTATTGGGTCTTGGACGTGCGTGCAGAGAAAATTCACAGTTGCACTTTCGAGTGCAAACACCATTTCTTTAATAAGGTCCCCTGGTGGCATTAGCCGGTACTATATCATCTCGGGCTTGGGGATACGAGATCACTTTGGGGATACGAGATCACTTTTAGAACTCTCCAGCACAGGGAAATAGCATAGGTTTTCGATTTTGTTTCTAGAGTTCACTTATTTTTCATCTCGGAGATCATAGCTCTAGAAGGGGAAGCTTTATTGGTGGAGGTTGCTGGTTAAGTTTGATCTGGTCTTGGAGGCTACAATTTGATCCTCCTGGAGGTTGGCTGAGAGCTTTAGTGGCAATATCTGATACTATGACTAGGATTGTCTGTGATGTGTTGTATTGGGCTACGTTACCTGTATCAAGGCTTGGGTAGAATGCGTGCGGCTTAAGTAATGATGTGAACTACCCTAAGCGTATTTATATCGGGGACTGTATGCTTGTCAGCTTGAGTTTGGTTTCAGTTGTTTACTTTAGTATGAGTGCCTGTGGTATGTTGGGCTGGGCTACTTGGTGGCTGAGGAAACGTTACCTAAGGTGTGGGTGGATGTGTACAGCTGTGTATTTATATGGATAAGAAATGTTAAAAGATCGCATTGAGTCCTTATGATAATAAGCGACATGCTATAATCGGAACGACGGATACTTAACCTTGGGGCATTACTCCATTTCATCAGATCAACAAGTGGCAACCCCAGAAAGAATCTAAGTCTAGTGTAAATAAATTATGTATTATAGTTTTAGTTTCATTTATTAAAGTAATTTGCGTTATAGCTACATGTATAAAGTATTATAATTATTAGTTTATTTTAAATTGTTAAATGTTTTTCAAGAAATTATAAAACATCCTTGTTATTAATCCAAGAATTGTGTTTTGATGAAAATCCGAGCCATTTAACGTAAGCTTTATCTCCAATCTTCTTTAGGATTTTCTGTACGAGATATAGGTTTGGGTGTTTAAGTATCAGCAGCTCCAATTCGTAAAAGCCTTCGTAAAAGCCTCCTGTGATTGGATTTCCTTGATAATCTTCCAGTCGATATGTGATGGGGTTTGTGTTTTGAACTTTAAAATTCTTCTTCTTCATTTTCTTCTTTTGGCTCCAATTTGATTGGTGGCTTGTTTTTGACTCTTGTAACAAACTTTTTTAAGGGTTTGATGATTGGCTTGAAAGTTTCTTCAAGTTGAGCTTCTGCTTCAATCCTTCCCGTCCTTAGAGCTTTAAATTTCCTTCACACTGCATTCGTTGTCTTGATGATTTCTTTTAATAGATTTTCATTCATCTTCGATATTAACTCAATTACGGCTTTTAAGACAGCTCTGATAACAGGTAAACAGCTTTCCAAACAGTTCTGATAACAGCTTAACAGTTTTCAAACAGCTCTTATAACAGGTAAACAGCTTTTCAAACAGCTCTGATAGCAGCTTAACAGCTTTTAAGCAGTTCTGATAACAGATTTTCAAACAGCTCTGATAACAGCTTTTCAAACAGCTCTGATAACAGCTTAACAGCTTCTAAAGCAGCTCTGACAACAGCTTTAAACAGCTCTGAAAACAGCTTAACAGCTTTTCAAACGGCTCTGATAACAGCTTAACAGCTTTTAAAATAGCTCTGATAACAGCTTAAAAGCTTTTAGACAGCTCTGATTGTTCGAACCAAATCGCTTCGAATATATTATTCTTAACAGATACCTTGTGGAAAGAAAACATCCTGAAAACAAAGCATCAAACTTTTAGGAAAGTTAAATCTAATTTGATTACTCTTAATAAAAAAACATGTACACAAACCAACAAGGCCATGTACTTGTCATCTACATAACATATTGCACAAATATAATACACAAGTATAGCTTCATCGAGCAGATCAAATTAAAATCATTAGAACATATTTGAACTGTTAGATTCGTGCTAAAAATAATTCCTGCAAAGGGAAAATATTACAAAAAATACCTAGCTAAAATTGAGTTCTGAAAGGAAAACAAATTCAATCTAATTACAATTTCCTAAAAATAGATACGACATCTAACAAAAGCATGTGTTGTCATGTAGCATACAATGCATGGCACAAATACAATTAGATCAAGAACGGGAATTTCTTCTCTACGTGATACGAGATAAAATTTTTGTAAATATAACTTAATTTAGCACAACAGCATGTGTTGCTCTAAATTTCTTGTTGCTATGCATTTTTGTTCGTTGCTATGCAAATGTTATCGCTAGTACCGTAAGATCACAGCTGCACTGCCAATTCTTGTAACCATGCGCCTCTGCTACTCCATCAGTGGTGTGCAAGCAAGGGCTATATAAACGACAAGCTGACTGATATCGCTCTCTTTTTGTACTTAGCATCGCTTGGGGTAAGTTGGCTGTGTAGGGACTAACATTTACATCGGGTATCGACTGATATATCACTTTAACAATTATTTCTGGTCTCGACGGGAATAAACACATATTAATTCGGGTCTCGACTGAAGTTAAGATATTTACTAATAATTATTTCTGGTCTCGACGGGAATAAACGCATCTTAATTCGGATCTCGACTGAAGTTAAGCTATTTACTGACAATTATTTCTGGTCTCGACGGAAATAAACGCATCTTATTTCGGGTCTCGACTGAAGATAAGATAACACTTTAAGCCGGGTCTCGACTGACTTAAAGAATATTATCTCGGGTCTCGACGAAGATAGTATATTACTAACATTAACACTTTATTTCTGATCTCGACGGGAATAAAGAATTGTTCTAACCCATGGTTAGAACAAAGGGTCTTAACATTAGCTTAAAGCCAACCATCCAGCGTCAAGTTGTAGATCGGTGAGTACTAGTCATTTGTAACAAAATAATATTTATTCATATATCTATTTTATTATATATTTATTCATATATATATATTTACAAATTATAGTCTTCTGATGCATCTTTATTAAATATCATAATTTGACTTTATTCTACATCAATTTTACATATATATTTGACGATTTTATATTGCAACTTTCTGTCAACAAGTGTTTTCAGTGTGATACAAAAATTCTCTGACCCAAAACTTATATATTGAGTTTATCCCAAACAACTATTCTTGTTAATCGTACATTCTAAGTCTGTGACATGTGTTTTCTAGTGTGTGTGGTTCTCTGACCTAACAACTTAAATACATAATCTGATCTTGGTGTAATTAGTGGGCAATCTTAAGAACTAAGTGTAATAATTTATTGAAAGTTAAAACGTAGTGAACAGTGTTTGTTTTTGATAAGAGATTCGATCATTGACCTTGATCCAAACTTACCAGTGAATTCATTTCAGTTTCACTAACTTAAAATTTGCGTGTACGTTCCACTAGCGGACAGTACATTTTATGGTCCTTCGAGCCGGATCTAAGGAGTGTTTTATTTTCTCAATCTTTAAGTATGTCTGCACTTCAAAAACTTTTGGGCAACCAAGCCACTTCCGCAATAATCTTTGAAAAATCGTTCAATAACTACCACAAAACTGATGTAGAAAAACGAACGAAAGGTCTTATTTCTGAGCGATTAATCGCTCTAAGTGAAATTTGGTCAGAGTACAAGGAAGATCACTATACAATTATTCAAGCCACGCAGGTTTTGGAAGATAGTAAACTTCAAAAGTACGATTATTTCGCAAAGGATCAATTTTCAAAGGTGGAAAATCAATACTTTACTTTTCGAGGCATTCTTAGGGATGCATTAGATGCATTCGAAACAAAGGTTGAACCAAATCCAAAATCAGAACATGAAACTTCATCGTCTCTGAGATTACTTAGCATCACAATCCCAAAATTCTCAGGTTCTTACGATTCATGGAGGCCTTTTCACGATCTATTCAATTCCCTGGTGCATTCAAATTCTGCGTTATCTCCGGTGCAGAAATTGCATTATTTTTGCGTCAATATCCTATGACCAACTCGAGTTACGACAGTGCATGGAAGATATTGCTGGAAAGGTATGATAATAAACGAGTCTTGGTAAATGCCCAATTGAAAGAACTCTTTAATCTACCTAAAGCAGCCCACGAATCAGCCAAGGCTATCAAAACCTTGCTAGATAAGTCTTCCGGAAGTATCTTTGTACTCGAGGCATTGCAAGTTTCCACTAAGCAATGGGATGCAATTCTCATCTATATGGTGGTGCAATGTTTTCCAGCAGAAACGCTCCGTGCATGGGAACAAGAGGTCAATACAGCAGAAGGACTTCCCACTTTCAAATCCTTAAAAATATTTTTACAATCTAGATTTAGAATTTTAGAAGCCATAGTCGATACCAAACCGTCGCTAGCCAACAAAAATGCTCAAGTCCCGAGAGCATCTACCCATTTTACTTCATATACCCAAGCATGTACCTTGTGCAAAGAGCAGCACCGTCTATTTAAATGTCCGAAATTTATATAACTTGATGTAGACAATAAACTCAAAATTGTCACATCAAATCAATTGTGCAATAATTGCCTATCAAAGGGCCACAACACGAAAACTTGTACGAGTAAGTTTTCATGTCAGCGATGTGGAAGAAGGCATCATTCTTTACTTCACAGGAATAAAGCCACTCCAAGGGTCTCGACCCAATTCAAGCCAAGGGAGCAGCAATCAGAAGCTCAACCTTGTAATTCACCTTCCACATCCAATAACTCTCTTCACACGCTTCACGCAAAAAACCAACGAACCAAATAAGCACTGCTTGCAACAGCACTGTTAAACGTTTCTACAAAAAAGGGAAACATGTTGGTATTGAGAGCTATGATAGATTCAGGCTCTCAAGTTTCATTTGTAACCCAAGCCGCCGCACGTAAGCTGCAATCATCCACTACAAACGTGGAAATTAAAATCACTGGCCTGGGAAAAACTGAAACTACAAATTTTCAAAAACAAACTGTATTAAACATTTATCCTTATTCAACCACAACTAAGGCAACCACAGTTACAGCCCTTATAGTGGATACAATTACGGACATTTTAGCTCCTTCAACCATTTCAAGCAGGGAATGGAGTCATATACACGACCTACCACTTACCGATCCGTTTTTCTTTAAACCAGGAAAAATTGATTATATTAATTGCTTATAGGAGCAGATGTGTATAGCGAAATTCTCTTGGAAGGTTTACGGAAAGGTCCTCCAGGAACACCAACTACCCAAAACAGTACCCTCGGATGGATACTTTTCGGAAAGCTTAAAAATACATCCACATTTTTAACAGCATCTGCCTTAACAGCTAAGGTTCATTGCGACGACGAGACTTCACTGGACAAACTTTTACGTCAGATATGGGAAACTGAAGAAGTTAATCCAGGAAGAAAGCCGTCTAAAGCAGATCAAGAATGTGAAGAGTTTTATCAAAAAACTCATGTTCGTGACGCACGCGGCCGTTACGAAGTTCGTCTGCCTTTCATCGCAGAAAGTCCTAGCCTAGGTGACTCTCATGGTATGGCATTACGCAGGTTCTACAGCCTAGAACGGCAGTTAGAAAGAAATTCTGAACTTTACCAGGAATACAAAGCTTGTATTAACGAATACAAGACATTATGTCACATGACAGTGGCTAATAAGATAGTAAGCAATAAACAAAGCTACTATCTTCCTCATCATGCTGTTATCAAAGACAGCACCACCACGAAGGTTCGTGTCCTCTTTGATGCTTCAGCAAAAACGACTAATGGAAAGAATCTAAACGAACTGCTGCATACGGATCCAGTACTGCAGTCTGACCTCTTCTCTATCATCCTCAGATGGCGAAAGTACAAATTCGCTATGTCTGCTGACATAGGGAAAATGTACAGGATGATAAAAGAACAACCTCCAGTTTGGAGGAATAATCAAAATGAACCTATTAAAGATTACAAATTAACTACTGTAACCTTTGGCACCACGCCAGCTCAATCAACTAGCCATTGACGAAGCTGACAAATTCCCCGAAGCTGCGAAGATAGTGTCTCGTAACTTCTATGTTGATTACCTTCTTACAGGCTCAGATACAAACGAAGAAGCCTTCCAAATACAAGATCAACTTATCAATCTGTGATCTTCCGGTGGGTTTAATTTGAGGAAATGGGGTAGAAATTTTTCAGATTTACTATCTAGGATCCCCGAACCATACAGGGAAGTTCAACTTCCTTTGCGATTTGCAAGCGATGAGTCCATAAAAACTTTAGGCATTCATTGGTTTCCAGGATCTAATTGCTTCACGCTACAATACAAAAGGAAAGCAGATTGCCGCTCTGCAAAGCATTCTATTCTTTCAAAAATTGCAACATCCACTTGACTGGATATCTCTAATTATAATTACTGCTAAAATCTTAATGCGAGATTTATGGCTTGCAGGATGTCCATGGGTTAAACCAATCCCGGCACACATTGATAAGCAGTGGCGCGAATTCAAATCAGAACTACATCATATTAGTAGCATCAACCTACCACGTACTTTACATACTACAAATAACTTATCCACTGTACCCTGGACAGCATTAAAGCGCTCGAAGAAAAGAAATCAGCGATTTACTATCAAAGATGTTTCTAAAGTTAAAATAAAACCTTTAACTAAAGGCAACATCACATCAAAATTAATCAATAAGAATTATGACCATTGGTCCTTATTTATTCATTCCTCCCCCCCCCCCCCCCCCCTGATTTTGATTTTCTACTCTCAATCGTTAGGTAGTTACATCAATTTTACATATATATCTTGACGATTTTATATTGCAACTTTCTGCCAATAAGTGTTTTCAGTGTGATACACAAATTCTCTGACCCAAAACTTATATATTGAGTTTTATCTCAAACAACTATTCTTGATAATCGTACATTCTAAGTATGTGACAAGTGTTTTCTAGCGTGAGTGGATCTCTGACCTAACAACTTATGTAAATACATAATCTGATCTTGGTGTAATTAGTGGGCAATCTTGAGAACTAAGTGTAATAATTTATTGAAAGTTAAAAGGTAGTAAACAGTGTTTGTTTTTGATAAGAGATTCGATCATTGACTTTGATCCAAACTTACCAGTGAATTCATTTCAGTTTCACTAACTTCAAATTTGCGTATACGTTCCACTAGCGGACAGTACACTGATAACAGCTTAACAGCATCTAAAACAGCTCTGATAACAGCTTAACAGCTTTTAAATAGATCTAACAACAGCTTTAGAGCTTTTAAAACAGCTCTGATAACAGCTTAAGAGCTTCCAAACAGCTCTGATAACAGCTTAACAGCTTTCAAACAGCTTCATAGCTTTCCAAACAGCTCTGATAACAGCTTAACAGCTTTTCAAACCGCTCTGATAACAGCTTTTAAACACCTCTGATAACAGCTTTCCAAACAGCTCTGATAATAGCTTTTAAACAGCTCTGATAACAGCTTAACAGCTTTTAAAACAGCTCTGATAACAGCTTAGCAGCTTTTCAAACAGGTCTGATAACAGATGAAAAGCTTTTTAAACAGGTCTGGTAATAGGTGAACAGCTTTAATCTACTCAGCAAGTCCACAGGGTTCGGTGTGCTTTCGACTGAGCTACAACTTCGACTTATGAAGATTTCACATGTTTCATCCTTTTATAGTACAATGAAGGTATCAAATCCTTTACGGTAGTGCCCCTTGTTTAATGAGCTAGCCTTATCAATCATCAAGAAACCATATTCATCCTTCCAACACGCAGCACAGGCTCTTCGAAATTTATCAAATTTCATGTCTGTATTCACATCCTCATTATAGATATGTTTCAAATTCAAGTCATCTTGCTTGAATAAGATGATTAAATTAGCATTGTCACGTATTAAGTGCTTCGGTATAAGCGTATATGTTTGACAGAGATAGAAGCTGTCTGTATCTTCGTGGCGAACCATGCAAAAATAGGACCGCATATTATCTTGCTTTTCACATGCTACGTCATCGAAAATAAACACTGAATGTGATTTAGCTTCCTCTGGAGGTAGAACTTGCAGTTGTTTTAGAATGTATAATACCCCAATCTTAATATGGGAGTCATCACTCGCTTCAAGTATTCATACTTTGGTTGATGTAAAGATTTAGAATATATGTAAATATTTTCATATCTCAAATCAATGGGATGTTCCAGCAAACTTATCATAACATTAGTTTTTCCACAATTGGATGGTCCAACAATGATGCTCCTTATACTATTAGGCAATAGGGGCCATGCTTCTTTTTCACCTTCATAACAGCTACATTAGCATTTCGAACAGGAAAAGCTTGTTGTTGTGTAATGAACCGCATATAGAAGACTAACGCGATTCCTATAAATACACCTGTTTATATTGCATTTCAACAGTATCATCGGAACCTTATAAGATGCCGGATCACAAACCGAAACGCTCCAGAAAATCTTTGAAAGGGGGCAGAGGACTATGAAATTCAATCATCAACAAATTACCTGTAGAATTACATCTACCGGGATACCAGTACTGTGAACCAGGTACAAAGTTACAACAAAGATTGGCGAGAGGAGATCCAGGCATTAATCCACAGGACGCAGCCTGCAAGGAACATGATATAGCATACTCGCGACATAAAGATACAAGTGATCGATATATAGCTGATAAAATATTAGCTGAAAAAGCCTGGCAGTCTACGGATGCGAATTTGAGTGAACGTGCCAACGCCTGCCTTATAACAAACGCAATGAAGGCTAACATTAAGCTAGGTATGGGTCTTAAGGCTAAAAATAAACTCCAACCCACATTCCGAGAAGCAGTACGAAATGCACGTAAGGTTTTAAAAGTCAAAAAACCAAAAGACTTGATGGAAGCTACAAAAATAGCTCTTAGTTCAGCTAAAAATTTTGTGAAAAGAAAGAAAAAATCAATTAAAACTCCACGAGTGATACCTGTACTAGAGATTGGTGGAACACTTCCGTTCCTCACCCCGTTGTTTGCTGGGCTTTCCGCGTTGGGAGCACTATCGGGAGGTGCAGCAGGCATAGCTAAAGCAGTAAATGATACCAGTGCGGCAAAGGCAAAATTGGAAGAAAGCAAACGTCATAACCAAGCAATGGAAACTATAGCGGTTGGTAAAGATGGAAACGGGCTGTTCCTGAAGCCGTGCAGGAAAGGACTTGGACTCTATCTACAACCTCAACCAAAAAACTATTAAAGACGCTACCGCTAAACGAGTTGGATCTTCACAAGTATACCACACACTTGCCGCACTTCAGAGGAGTATTTATGCGTGATAATCTACCTAAAAAGCCATGGAAGCGAGAAAGCGGTATTGTTAACTTGGACATCTCAACTGGAGCAGGTACACACTGGGTAGCGTACTACAAGAAAGGTGATAACATCGAATACTTTGATAGCTTTGACAATCTCCAACCACCAAGGGAGCTCATAAACTACTTGGGTAGTAATATTACGTACAACTACAGTTCATATCAGAACTATGATGCAGTAATTTGCGGTCACTAATGTTTAGAGTTTTTATATAATTGTTATAGCCATTAATTATTATCTAGAAATAAATGTATCCATATTGAAATTGTGACAGTTCATTATCAACAACCATGTCATTAACACTTACTCTCACGGGAAATTCATCTCTAATCACTGCTAAGTACTTTCCTCCGCTGGAGCTAGCAACGGATTATGTTTGTGGTTTAATTGAATTTCAAACATACAACTCTATACCAAATATTGATGTGAGCCATAATCTGGTTCATGTAGGGAACGAGGTTGTTGAGATACCTGTTGGATCCTATGAGATTGATGATATAGCAAAATATGTACAAGGATACTTGGATAAAGAAGGGAAAAGGATAAAGGTTGCGATAAAGGCTAACAATAATACATTGAAGAGTGAAGTTAAGGCAACTGAAGAAATACATTTTGAAAAACAGAGATCCATAGCTCCTCTACTAGGATTCAGTAAAAGAAACTTATCTGCTAATATAGTGCATACATCAGAGTTGCCAGTCAACATCATTAAAGTAAATACTATACGCATCGAATGTAATATTATATCAGGATCATTCTTCAACAACACACAAGAACACACTCTCCACGAGTTTTCACCGAACGTCGGGCCTGGGTATAAAATAGTAGATGTACCCAAAAATGTAATCTATTTGCCTGTGAACACCAAACGTATAAGTTCTCTAACATTGAAGCTCCTTAACCAAGACGGTGAATTAATAAACTTCAGAGGAGAGACTATAACCTTCAGGTTACATTTGAAGCCACTGCATGTTGATATACAATAATGATAAATACGAGTTCAGAGCAAACAAGATCATTATTCAGCGGACAACCTTGAAGCGGTCAAGACCTACTGTTCGAACCAAATCGGTTCGAATATATTTTGGTTTTACCGATTACTTTAAAAGGAAAACATCCTGAAAACAAGGCATCAATTTTTTAGGAAAATTAAATCAAATTTGATTACTCGTAATCAAAAGACAGGTACACAACCTAACAAAGCCATGTATTTGTCATCTACATAACACATTGCACAAATACAATACAACATTATAGCCTCATTGAGCAGATCAAATTAAAATTCTTATCATATGATTGAAGCAATTAGATTCGTGCTAAAAAACAATTGCTGAAAAAGAACATATGAAAAAATACCATGCTAAAATTGAGTTCTAAAAACAAAACAAATTCAATCTAATTACAAATTTTCCCAAAAATAGGTACAGCATCTAACCAAAGCATGTGTTGTCATGTAGCATACAATGCATGGCACAAATACAATCAGATCAAGCAGATCAATTTGCAACTCTATCATCATTATAAATACTATCGAACGGGAATTTCTTCTCTACGTGATAGAGATAACATTTTTTGCAAATATACAGAATTCAATTTAACACAGCAGCATGGGTTGCTTTAAATTTCTTGTTACTATTCATTTTTGTTCGTTGCTATGCATATTTTATCTCTAGTACCGTAAAATTACAGAATCACGGCCAATTCTTGTGATCATGCGCCTCTGCTACTCCATCATTGGTGTCGTGTGCAAGCAAGGGCTATATAAACAGCAGTTTGACTTGATTCGCTCTCTTTTGTGATTTAGCAGTGCAGTGATTAACTTGGCGATTTTATTCCTTCCTAGTGATTTTTCCTAGTGTGTATTTTATTACTAAATTAAATACTTGGTTTAATTGACAGCGATTAAATTAAAGTTTTTTTTATTGTGGGTAGCGACTGCAATAAAAAAAATTACTAAAAATACACTTTATTTCTGGTCTCGACGGAAATAAAGAATCTTTCTTCGGGTCTTGACTGAAGTTAAGATATATACTAACATTCACTTTAAGTCGGGTCTCGACTGACTTAAAGAATATTATCTCGGGTCTCGACTGAGACAACATATTACTAACAAATAACGTTATTACGGGTCTCGACTGTAATAAAGTTTCTTATTGCGGGTCTCGACTGTAATAAGAAATCTACTAACTCACACCACTTTATTGCGGGTCTCGACTGTAATAATGAGTCTTATTGCGGGTCTCGACTGTAATAAGACAATTACTAACAAAACCACTTTATTGCGGGTATCGACTGTAATAAAGAGTCTTACTGCGGGTATCGACTGTAGTAAGACAATTACTAACACAAACACTTTATTGCGGGTCTCGACTGTAATAAAGAGTCTTATTGCGGGTCTCGACTGTAATAAGACAATTACTAACAACACCACTTTATTGCGGGTATCGAGTTTAATAAAGAATCTTACTGCGGATATCGACTGTAGTAAGACAATTACTAACACAAACACTTTATTGCGGGTCTCGACTGTAATAAAGAATCTTGCTGCGGGTCTCGACTGTAGTAAGAAAATCACTAACACAAAACACTTTATTGCGGGTATCGACTGTAATAAAGAGTCTTATTGCGGGTTTCGACTGTAATAAGACAATTCCTAACAAATCCACTTTATTGCGGGTATCGACTGCAATAAAGAATATCCTCATCCCACACCTCAGTCAAATAAAAGGTCAAGTAAATCAGCTGCTATATATCGATCAGGTGAGTACAAGTCAATTGCTACAGTTGTGTAAATCAAATTTATATATTAATCATTTAATAAACATTGGTTTCAGCTTTTTATATTACAATATATATATATATATCTTGGAGCTCTCAAGTTTTAGTATTTATTGAACTTGAAACATTTAGTGCAGTGAGTAAACAGATAAAAACCACTAGCTTTATACCAGTGGCATAAATTTCACTACACCTTTCATTTATTGCATGTACGCTCTGACTACGGGCAGTACACCTACATTAACACCTGCAAATACAGCATATTTACAATCGATAGGCATAAGGCTGAAACAATGAATAAAGGAATACTAGATATTGCACCAGCTCTGATAACAGTGTTACTAAATTTGAACATCACTCCTATTCACCATTTCTAACATCATTTAAAAACAGCGATGAAATCCGTATCTCTGTACAACATCAGGACTTGAATCTTCTACCCAGCAGGAGTTTTCTTTGCATTGAGGGGTCGCTAACAAAGCTGGATGGAACCGGTTCAGCAATCGTAAAATTAGCTAACAACGCTCTACCATTTCTTTTTGAGGATATACGCTATGAATTGAATGCAGTGGAAATCGATCGTACAAGAAATCTTGGGATTGCGACAATATTAAAAAACTACGTATCGCTAAATGCAAATGTAAGCAGGATTCTACTCAACGGCAGTTGGTCACCAGATTCATCCATTATACCAGCCAATGGACTGTTTAACTATTGTGTACCTCTGAAATACTTATTGGGTTTCGCTGGAGAATACAAGAAAATTCTTATAAATTCCAAACATGAACTCATATTGATCCGGAGCAGGACAGATGCTAATGCCATTATATCACCCACAGATGAGGTGAAAATTGAAATTACCAAACTTCAATGGAGCATTCCGCATGTTACAGTATCCGATGATGAAAAGCTGCAACTATTTAAAATTATCGGGAGAGGTCGCATGATACAAATACCATTCCGCAGCTGGGACATACATATATGAGTATCCAGTACTACCGGAATCCACGCATCAAACCTGGTCAGTTAAGACTTCCACTCAACTGGAGAAACCTCGATTTATCATCTTAGCATTACAAACGAATCGAAGGAACGATAAAACCAAAGATGCAAGCAAGTTTGATCACTGCCAACTTACCGATGTTACAGTTCATTTGAACTCAGAATCATATCACTATGATGATTTGAATTTGAAATTTAATCTGAATATATACGAACTGCTGTGTGACATGTATATAAAGTTTACACAATCATGCCATAGCCATCAGTATCAGCCGTTCGTCACATGGGAGAAGTTCAAAACCGATGCTCCAATCGCTGTCATTGATTGCTCGCATCAAAATGAGGCAATAAAAACTGGACCTGTTGACATAAGGCTAGAATTCAAGACATCTGAAAATATACCGGCTAATACAACAGCATATTGTCTGCTTCTACACGATCGAATAGTGGAATACAGTCCACTGACAAGTGAAGTTAGAAAGTTAAATTAAGAAGATGGCTGTCATCGTAGACGTCCAAGGATTCAAAACAAACCGCAATGAATTTATCAGTAAAGAACTGGCAAATTTAACCAATAAAAACCAGATGCAGCACTTTATATTTCAACCACCGTTCAGATACAAAGATTTGACTTGAGCAAAAAAGAGGCAAGCAAAATGGCTTCAACACAATTTTCATGGATTCCGCTAGGATGATACCGTACCACAAGCTGTACACTATAGTTGAACCACTGCTTCGAAACAAAACCATATATGTAAAGGGAACTGAAAAAGTTCATTGGATGCAGAAGATAGTTGGAGAGGGTGAAATCATTATTAACGTCGAAGAATCAAGAAACTCCTCATAAAATTCAAAAATATTCACGGAACTCCCAAAATAGCTCAGTCGAAATCGTCTCAACTAATAGCAGCCAATCAGAAAACAGTGCATCTGAACAGTGCGAATTACCTTGGAACAACAACGTAATAAATTCCCAGCATAAATTAACGGAAACTATCTCAAACCCTGACGAAATCGAAACAATTTTAAAGGACTATCATGAGTCCCTATTTGGTGGTCAGCAAGGAGTAATAAAAACTTATAGAAGAATAAAGAAGAAATATAAGTGGAAAAACATTCGGAAGTACTCTAAATGCCAAAAAATGAAGGCTAGCTTGGAGTATCGTATGCCAATGGTCATAACAGATACTGCCCTTATGCCCTTCGAGAATGTTTATTTAGACAACAGGAAACAAATATATTTTGACTTTCCAAGACAATCAACGAAATTCGTTGATTGTTATGCCATGCCGAATGGCGAGGCAGAAATGGTGGCAGGAGTATTTTTCGATAATCACTCGTTATAGCATTCCTATAAAGGTAGTATCTGACCAGGGTTCTAACTTCTTAAGCGATCTTTTCAAACGAGTATGTAAGATTCTGAAAATAAAAAAATGCAGACTTCCGCTTACCATCCGCAATCCAACAACGCACTGGAACGAACCCACAGACCCCAAGTGGAGTATTTGATAGCTATTGTATCTGAAAATCCAAAGGCTTGGGATCGATTCCTGAGAACCGCGGCTTTTGTATATAAAATAGCCCACATGAGGGCACTAAGCTCACGCCAATGTCCTGTCTGTTTGGATTCACAGCGGTTGTTCCCTCTAATCTGAAAAGAGAGCCGGAGCCTATTTACAACCACGAAAGTTACTACCACCTTCTGAGGTAGAAAATATAAAAATCGTACGCTACCGCCCGGAAAAATTTGCTGAAAGCCAACGAAAAGTCAAATGTTTACTACGATAGGCGTTCACGTCCGGTAACCTTCAAAACAGGAGATAAGGTATTGTTTAAAATTCCCGCTAAAAAACACAAGCTTCCCAGATATGGCTAGGACCATATCTAGTGGTAAAAGCTCTTAAGCCTGTTAATACAATCATACAAATCGGTAAACGAAAGGTAACTGTACACAACAATAGATTAAAGCCATTTCACGAATATTGGTCAATTTTATAACAGAAAAAGAAAGGTAGTAGAGGAAGTGACGACATTTCTCATACAATAAGAATAGGCAACCCAACATACCTATTAAAAAAAAGAAAAGAAAAAGAGAAGATGACTTAATAAATTTTATTTTCTCTAAAAATTACACAGAAAAAATTTTATTTTTACATCCATTTATTATTTTTGTTGGTTCGCTTAATCTCATTAATCTGCTGCAACCTATCCTTCACCAGCTCTTCGTATTTGGTCTGGTCATCTATTGCTGAAGCCAGACTGGCCCTCAGTCTAACGTAGTGAAGCTCTCTCGTCAACTTGGTGCGCCTACCTCCTCGGGTCGGCCTAGGCGTTACTGGAATTTCACGGTTGTCCGCGCAGCACTTCCCAATTTTTTTTCTGTAATCCTCAAGTGACAACTTCTGCGGTCCAGGTACATAATCAGGAACCTCCTGTGATGTTCCAGGCAACGCCTTAGGCAGGGCCAAGCCGCTAATATTCCTCTCAGGAATCTTCATTGACTCCACCTTTGCAATAAGTCGGTCGAGAGCCTTACTAATCTCGTTGGCCATGATTAGTTTTTTTAAAAAAAATTTACGCGTAGAAGAAATAAACAACAGTTAATTGATCAGACTACCAGATAGTAATACGTGAAACTCAATAGTATTACATGATATTTATACCTAAAAATTTTTGCTTATCTATAGCTCACGAAAAAATTCCGGAAACACCTCACAACGACACTAAATACAAAATTCAGGTCATCATAAAAAAGGTGTTGTAATAATTTACTTTTTCTCGGCAAGACACAATTGTTATTACTACTAAAGAAGGCATTTGCTTACTTTTTCATTATTGATTTACAAATCAATCAAATTAATTACGCCAAACTTGCAGACAAACCATAATAAATAAAAGACAATTCAGTCAATTGACCTATAAAACCCTGCAATATATTCATCACAATAACTTTAATAATTATATTTTATAACAAGAATGATTTTAAAAATATTGAAGTTCTTGCACAATAATTTTATTTACTATGTCATCTGATCTTACAGATTCAATCCTCAGGCATGGCACTAATCTTACTGAGAACATTTTTTTCCAATTCTCGTGATAATAACAAGTGCTGCTGCGGAACCCTACCAGATCCAGCCTCTACACAATACTGGGATAATGTTTGAAGAACTGGGACAAATTTCATTATTCCATGAAAAGGTTCCATTTTCACCCAAATAAATATTAGTGATTTGGAAGCGGAAGCCATTCTAATGGAGCATACTGGTTTTCTCATCAATCGATTATGCGAGACTCATAACTCCACCACAAGCGCATGTACAGAGCAAAATGCATACATACACAGCCTAGTAGAATCCATTAAAAAGCGAACAACAACAATCACAGAAATGATAGCCCCTCGACATCGAAGATCTTTATTCGATGGAATAGGTAGGGGCCTACACTATCTTTTTGGAACAATGGACGTAACAAATGAAAAAACAAATATATAGTTAAATTGCAAACTTGGAAACTGATACACAGGCACTATTAGCACTGGAGAAACATCAAATAATGCTATTTAAATGTTCATTCGAGAAAATGAGAAAACCAATCAACCAGCTCGAATCTAACCAAAGAGAGTTAACGAAAACCGTAAATGATCTACTTGATATGGTTACTGGAGAAATAAGCACGAGGCAACGCATCCAACAAGTGGTGACCACAATTAGTTTACAAGTATTAGAAATAGAACTAAGACAACAGACTTTTATCCAAATACTGACAGCGCTTAAAAACAATCAAGTACCTACATCCATTGTTACTATCACCATCTACATTACTAGAGACTTATTATAAAGTACATCCCAAGGAATCTAACAGAGTTCAAGATCTGGCTATATTGACACAGGCACTGGAGTAAAGTCTGGAATCCTAAATGGACTGCTAGTAATAAGAATTCCAATTCCATTACTTCATATACAGCCTTTCAAACTGCAACAAATCCATTTATTCCCCTTCAAAACCCCGGATAACCATTCCTTGTTACTATATATTAAACATGCTTACATTGCAAGCCACCTATCCACACAAGAGTTCGTGCTATTCAAGCAATCTGAGTTTCGGGTGTACACCAAATTATCAAACAATCTGAATGAAAGTACCTACATTGGTCCCTTACTCAACCCAATTCTGCAAGGGCATTATTTAAAAGAATGTCCCATAAGCTTTTTATTCAACCCCTACAATGAAACAGGTAACTGCGAATATCTAGTCCAAACTCAAGTTCCGCAATTGTTAATGAAGTTAACAAGGAAAAGTTCCTGGCTCTTTTCGTTTCCAACTACTCAGAAAATTACAATTTCATGCAGTAAAAATTTACATAGTTCCAACCTATTTGGCAGCGGAGTTTTAATATTAAACGAACCCTGCCACTTCCAAATAGCTGATCAAATTATATACTTCGAAGATGAAGACCATCAGAGTATTAAAATCTTACAACCAGCATATCCTCATCCGCTAAATTCTAATATGAATGAAACCATTCAGAACTTTTATTAAAAATATCAATTTCACTACCCAAAAACACATAGTTATGCTAAAAACGGAGGATGCCAATCACATTCTATATGAAAATTCATACTCCCTAGATCAGCTGGAAGAATAGATAAATACACTGGACAACCAGAGAAAAGAACGAAATAAAGCACAAATGATGCAAATAAGCTCCTTATCCCTAAGTTCCGTAGTAATTTTGGTACTCAGCATAATCGGAATACTGAAGCTATGTAAAGTTATAAGTAACAAGAAACAAAAGATAGTAGTCAAACCACTCAAAGTAATAACTGTCAGTAACCAAAAGGTACAGTTAGACACTGAGACACACCCTCAACTTTGTAAAGAAGCTACGGATACCTTGAACCATTGTTATGGAACTATGTTGAGCATGAGCTGACAGATCACTCGGCGGACAGCGCTGACTGCAGGGCAGCACGCTAGCTCGCCTCGGCTATTGGCGGAGAGTGTGGGGAGGTTCCAAGAAAACCTGCCGCTGCCGCCTGCCACATACAAAAAAAAAAATCATGCCTACTTACAAAAAAAACGCCGGCACACATTCGGTCCTGAAGGGACCCTTACATCACTTACCTACATCCCGTGGGAAGGCGCAGATATTCTGCCTTCCATCGCCGTTGTCCCAACCACCCTACGATACTGCTGGCGATATTGAACAGTATCCCTTTTAGACCTGAGAAGAGAGAGCGTAGTGGACCTAGACGACCTTCATGTGAGAGGGCTCCAGGAAAGTGAAAGGAAGAAATAAAAGCGTTCAGCAATTCATTTTTACGTTATAATATCTCTATTCAAATTGTACTGCAATAGACATAGTATCATGACCCTAGGTACTTACATATAATTATCTTAAAATCTGTAGCATACAAATGCATACCGTATACACCCTTTACTATTAACTTCAAAAACTAATTAGGCTAAAGAAACTACTAGCAAGAATGCCGCGACAATTGGTTAATATTCAAAATAAATTGTTGTAATTTGAAGCAAACCTCAGACAACAATGCCGATAATTACCTTATTGACAGCTTTCACTCCATGAAGGCCTTCTGGAGCACTGTGTTCCTGTAAATAAACATTGACAAAAGGTCTCTAAACGAACCAAAAATTTGTCCGGGATTTCCTTTACACAAAGGTACTAAAATTCATTTTTCAGAAAAATCTTATGTATATATATCAAATATAACTCTAAAAGTAAATTTATCTGACCAATCCCTTCAGGATGTATGTATTCAAAAATATTGGTTATATGTATTACTACACGGTTAAAAATATTGGTATTATTTCGATAAATCAAAGTATACATATAAATCCTTACACTTTCTGCATAAAACGAATACAATTGTTAATTATAAAAGTTATAACAAGCTTGTTTAGAATGAAATTGCTAAGGTATAAAAACGAGGAATAGTTTTCCGGTATAAATTTTATGAGAAAGATGTATACTTTCAATTAATTCTATTAGTTTATAAATTCTATACGGTACCGTATGAAGACTTCGTATAAAGTCGATACTTTGAACTATAGCAGAAGGTTATAACATAATCATATAAAGTTTTTAACTTACTTTTTGTATTTCTTGTATCTTATTCAATTATGGTTGGAGTTCAGTAGGGGTAGCAGATTGCATTGCTGAAAGGAACGCCTTCAATTCAAAACTACAATGTAAGAAATGTTGTATAATAAACAATATATTATATATATATATATATATATGTTTTGTTACAATGTATAGTCCATTAGATATTCTTGAAAAAGATGAATCATATGAAGTATGATTATCATACGCATACAATGGCAATAACAGTATGCTATCTTCACTTACATCCTATGTGTACTGTATTACACAAAATTTTTTACATATAAATATAAATTCATTTTTATACGTTAAAATACATTTTATTTGAAACAATTATTTATGTTATGGGTTGAGTTATATTAAAGTGAAATAACAAACAATTCAGGACGATAATGAGTAAAATACTCAATCCAAAAAAACAGTTTTTATCATTTGAAAAAGATTATTGTCTACTTGTTTTAACAAAAATTTAGATTTATTATTAATTTCGAAAGTTAATGTTGTTATCTTGCCTACTTTAGGTACTTGTTCAAAGTTGTATGCTTTCCAAGTTGAGACAAAAATCTGCTGATGATGACGAATCACTAATATTTTTATTATTTTTGCAAGATTTTTGAAATATTTGTGCTTTGCTTCATACCGCATTGCAGAAAAATGACTGACAGGACCCATTAAACGCAATACTCTTGGATAAAGGGTTAGTAAATGATGCTTGGGGAGCAGGTGCACTTCAAAATCCCAATGAAACAATGTATGGTGATTTGTTACTTGAGTTGTCTAACAGCTCAATGTTTGTAAGTCCTGGCTGAAATATATATTTGTCAGTACCACGCCAATATATGTAATACCTAATAGTAATCACCTTTTTCATCGGTTAGTCGGCTTATTCTTTTATTTCCGTTTGGTGGTGGCGGCAATAAACGAAGAAGACTAATAAATGAAAGAGTGCAGAGATCCCAATCTATGCAAGAAAAATGCCTTTTATAAAAGTTTTATAACAATAAAATTATTACCTTTTTCTCTGTCTATCTCAGTGTATAACATTTGTTTGCCTTTTCTTTTCCCGCAGTAAATATGTGGTATTGTAAAGTGGGCCAAATTTCCAGAAATCGCTCACTACAATCTTTAAACTCCAAGCAAAAATCGAATGAAATCTAAACAATAGATTGAATAATATTTTTCAACTACGAGTATATTTGGCAATATAAAAATGAGTACTTACTAATTCTGAGGCGGTATAAATGTAGGTACAATTCCCATAAACGTTAAAACCACATTCCTTAACTTGTTTTCTTCTGAGTTTTTCCTTTGCAAATTCTATTTGTTCAGGAAATGTAGCACTTTAAAGCTCATTCAAGTCCTGTTGAATCTAATGAATTTGAGAGTCGTTAAAAATCTTAGTACTTGAACTTATGGTTGGTAATTCAACACTGCATCTAATTTTTTCCTTTTGTCTCTATCATTTTTTAGTTTGATTTGCAAATATCCTGTATTGGAACGATTAACCAGCAACTCCTAGAACACAATATCATTAATTTCATTTTTCCAAAAGTTTTTCATTTTCCTTACAGCTTCATTACGACCGCTTGATTTCAGAAATGGCAATAGTGATGGAAAAGCCCGACTACCTGCCTCTAACTCCTGGCTAGTTGAATTAAGTCCCACGTGTTCTTCGACGCAAGCAGACATATAAGAAATTAATTTTCGTCTTTCGGTATCAGTCAATGTACCTTTACGCTCATATTCTACAAGAATATCTCCATATGACTTCTTGCTAATGTAAGCTTTAAAATAAACCAAGGATGCATATGAAATTGATAGACATAGTCAATAAAACATTATGTTTCTATTACTGCGTCGTTATTATTTAAAAAGCCAACGAATTCTTCTTGCAAAATTTCAAAGCTAGCCTAAGGCTAAGTAAGGTTTTTATAAGTAAGTAAATTATATATTTATTTTTGTATAAACTGAACACAAAAGCAGGCTACTGAAAATGTACCTTCAAATATTTATAATTCTATACCAGAGCAAAATAATTACATTATTTCTAATCTTTCCAATGTTTAGCATGCAATATTATTCAATTGGAAAATGCATTTAATCTTGAATATTATCTAAATACTCAATTAGAACGGACAAAGAAATCTTTAACGATAACGTAGTGCCGGTTATTACACGAGATATACATTAAAAACTATTAAACACTACAAATAAGTTTTTTTGTCATATAAACTCACCTGAAAACACAAAATCCATATACTCCAGTTTTATTGTCTCATTTATAAATTTTTGCACCTGCACTATTTTACGCACTTTTTCGAATTCACACGTGATAAATATACGGGCGTACATCTTAAAACCTGACATGCTCTACTCTCTACTCAAATTTTATACTGCCAATGAAATAACTGAATGTTTATGCAAGACTAATGTGTAAAAGGTACTTTTCAGTTTTTATAGTAACTCCGTCGAGAATTAATAACAAAATATTATACATACGAATAGTTATCTTAACATGGTATGAAATATATCTGTTATGAATTATGGAATTTTTATCGATTTAATTTAGTAATCTAAATGTATTTGAACTTAGCATTATATAATTTCTGTTGCTTATCACTCATAAAGTTGTAGTTAAGATGATTTTCTAATTTTGTATATAGTAAGCTCTGCCCTGTCAATCATTTTTGTTTTTTGTGAAATATATTATTATCTCTCCAATATCAAACGAGTACACATTTACTTTAGCGTAAAAGATTTCACTCTTGTTACCAAACCATTGGTGTTTTTTAAAACTTACAGTCCACAAACCTAACATAAAGGTCTATCGAGCCAAATATTTCGTATAATTTTCGCAAAAAGTATCTCGTCACAAAAGCCAGCGCTTATTGTAAAACTCATCGCTGATATCATATCATCGCACAAACGGTTATAGCAGCCATATTCATCTATAGCATATTCAAGCATTATCTCTGTTCATCGTTGGACAGCTGCATCAATTTGATATTTGCATCAGCATCAGTGCACTAATTATATCGACAGTATCAGTGTCTAGCGCTATTAAAGAATTATTTGTAATCTTCAAATTTATTGAATATCAACACGTGATTAAAACAAAATCATCGTGAGTATTAGCAGCACCCAGTTAATCAAGACTCTTACTTGGAAGTCATTCAATCCAGTAAAAGCATATTGCAAAATTCGCATCACAGTGTTCAAACAATTTTATATATTTTTCCTCATTATGGCCCCAACGGATGCTGCGGCTATAAAGCTCCTATCAGACTTAAGAGTGCAAAGAGGTACCATAAAGGGGCAACAAACGAAATTAAAAAACTTTATCGAAAGACTACGTGAGACAGCGAGTGAATATTAATTACAGACAAGGCTAGGCCTCCTAGAAGGTTATCTAGAAAGATTTAACGAAATTCAAACAAAACTTGATTGCTTAGACGAGGAAGAAGCAGAAGGAGACGACCGTGAAACTTTTGAAGAAATTTATTGTGTCGTGAAATCTAGAATTTTATCTTATTTATCATGTAAAAATGTTCGCGGCTCGCTCACCCTTTCTGGTGATCAAACTATTAATGGAATTCATAAAAGTTCTCATCTTCCAAAACTAGTCCTATCGAAGTTTTCGGGAAACTTTAGTGAGTGGCCAGATTTCTTTTCAATGTTTAACACACTAATACATGAGGATGAACTTCTTTCTAATGTTGAAACATTTCAACACCTTCGATCATGCTTAACAGATAGTGCATTTCGTACAATACAGGCACTAGAATTGACTCCAGATAATTATGAGATCGCCCTAACTCTTTTAAAGAAGCGCTTTGATAATAAAAGGCTTATATTTCAGGCACATATCGAGGAATTTTTTAAGCTACCGGCAGTGGATAAAGGATCAGTGTTCCAGCTAAGGAATTTAAGTGATGCTGCAAGTGTTCATATGCGAGCTCTTCTATCAATATCTACTAAGGAGCAGATAACTGATGGTCTCCTGACATACATCATAACACACAAGTTCGACTCGCAAACACAGTTGAAATGGGAGGACGAAGCTCAACTTGATGTCATCCCTACTTGGGATGAACTGTCAACATTTATACAACGACGATGCCAGACTATGGAAAATGTCGCTCAAATACAAGGAGTTTCTACTCAAGCAAATAAATCGGCAAGTACAACACACTTTACTTCTAAAAAATCAAAAAATAATTTTCGTAAGGCGGCCCTAATTACTGCCAATAGTTCAAATTCATGTTTATTATGAAAGGATCTCAATCATTACATTTATTCTTGTCCTAAATTTCTTAATTTCAACCCGGTTAATCGATATCAAGAAGCCAAACGATTGAATTTGTGTATTAATTGTCGGAGAATAGGGCATAATGTGAGTACTTGCAAATCAGGAAGGTGTCGCCATTGTCACTCCAGGCACCATTCCTTGTTACATATGTCAACAATTGAAGACTGCCCAAGGCAAAGCACAGCAACGCCTTCAGCCTCCACTAATGCTGCCTCAGACGGACCTCAACCTCACACTTCTCATCATTGGTCCAACTACATTGAATACCTGTCGCGCTGCAGGAAATGATAATTCAAATCAAGTCTTTTTAGCTACAGCTATCATTGATATCCAAGACTCACATGGACACTTCGTAACTTGCAGAGTACTTCTCGATTCTGCCTCTTAGCTAAATTTCAAAAAGAAAAGGCTACGACAGCAGCTACAATTAAAAAGGGTTAGGGTAGATACTCCTATCAGTGGTATTGGTACATCTAACATTCAAGTCAAATTCAAATCAAACATGAACATGAAATCTCGATTCAACGACTTTTCAACAAATATTGACGCGCTCATATTGCCAACTATCACAGCTAATCTACCTGAAAAATTTGTAGATATCAGTAATTGGGGAATACCTACCAACATAAGTCTTGCAGATTCAGACTTCAACAATCCCCAAAGGGTTGACATGCTAATAGGAGCTGGGTTATTCTGTGATTTGCTATGTGTCGGTCAAATCCGACTGCGAATAGGCTTACCTACACTTCAAAAAACCCTATTAGGGTGGATAGTTTCTGGACCATGCAGTGTGACCTCGATTCAATCAACATATCATGTAGCACTTGTTGATGCCCAAGATTCATACACTCAGTCTTCCATTGATAACTTGTTGCGGAAATTCTGGGAGATAGAGCACCAGGAAAACTTTAATAAACTGGTTACCTCTGAGGAGAGGGCTTGCGAAGAACATTTCAATGAAAATTATTCCAGATTAGAATCAGGCAGATATTCTGTTCGCCTACCTTTTAGCGAAAGTCCATCAGTACTTGGAAACTCAATCGAGACTGCCAAGAATCGGTTTTATCGCCTAGAACAAAAACTATTTCGTTCGCCTGAGCTAAAAATTCAATATGCAGCATTCATGAATGAATAGAACCCGAGGCTTTACCAAAGAGTCACTGCTTCTTACCACACCATGCTGTGCTGAAACCAGACAGCAGCACTACAAAACTTCGTGTTGTCTTCGATGGCTCCTGCAAGACAACTAGTGGTCGATCACTCAATGACATATTGATGGTCGGGCCAGTGATTCAAGACGAATTGTTCACAATCTTACTTCGATTTCGCACTTATCGCTATGCTATCACCGCTGATATAGCCAAAATGTATCGCCAAGTTCAGGTAAAGGAACCAGACACAAATCTTCAGTGCATCCTATGGCGTGATTCTGAAGAGAAACCACTTCAGATTTACCGTCTGCAAACGGTTACTTATGGTACTTCATCAGCTTCTTATCTATCTACACGTTGTTTAGCTCAACTGGCTAAAGATGAAGCCTCTAACTTTCCAATAGGTTCAAGGGTAGCAATCAGAGATTTTTATGTAAACGATTTGCTTTCCGGGTCTGACACCATCGCTGGTGCTATGAAGATACGCCATGAAATAGATCTCTTGGTTCAGAAAGGAAAACTTACATTGCATAAGTGGTGCTCCAACAGTGAAACATTACTGCAAACTTTATCGGACTGTGATAAAGAAATTGGTGGTAATAGTGTTGTTAAGACACTTGGCATGATATGGGACCCAAATCAAGACGAATTTCGCTACACCATTTCAAATTCTAATGAAGCTTGTTTAGTCACAAAACGAGGCGTATTATCAAAGATTGCTAGCTTGTTTGACCCACTGGGGCTAATCAATCATATAATAGTGAAGACAAAGGTATTCATGCAGCAGCTCTGGAGATTAAAGCTAAATTGGGACGAATCACTTCCTCTAGAGCTTCACATCAAATGGCTGAACTTCTGCAAACAGCTCCATTTGATCGAAAACATAAGAATTCCTAGACATATTATTACTCATTATGAAAACATGGAGCTTCATGGATTTGCGGATGCGAGTTCATGTGCCTATGGAGCGCGCATTTACTTGAAGTGCTTTAACAACAACCAAATAATATCTAGTAGTTTAATTACTGCAAAATCTCGCGTAGCTCCAGTGAAGACAATTTCCATTCCACGATTGGAATTGTGCGCTGCTTTACTCCTTGCTGAACTAATTTAGAGAACTCACTCTTCTATCGACATACGCATACAAAATGTTATCTGCTGGTCAGACTCTTCTATTGTTTTATCCTGGCTCTCATCATCACCCTGCGATTGGAATTCGTTCGTAGCAAATAGGATAACAAAAATTCAAAATTTAACCTCCTCTTATTATTGGAAACACGTACCTACTAACATGAACCCAGCAGATCTCATCAGTAGAGGAGTCTCACCACAAGAGCTTGTTCAATCATCAACGGTCCAAACTTTCTCCTTGAACCTCTGGCTAATTGGCCCATCCAGACCCCTTTGCTTGAACAAGAAATGCCAGAAAAGAGAAAGATCAAATGTGTTCTCATCGCCACGAACCTGTTCGACGTCGTTACATCATGCAAGTATCACAATTCGTACTCAAGACTACTTAGATTTTTTGCATATGTTCATCGATTTTATATTAACGCGCATATAAATAATACTAAGCCACGAACAGTTGGCCCACTAATCAAAGGCGAGCTGGATGCGTCCCTGATTTGGATACTACGCGTAGTTCAGAGAACTGAATTTTCTGAAACATACTTATAATTATCGAAAGGAAATTATTTAAGCAAAGGCAATCGATTAAAAGGTCTCAATGCATTTCTCGACTATGATAAACTAATACGAGTAGGAGGAAGATTACAAAACTCCGGGCTGCAGTTTGATAGCATGCATCCAATACTTCTTCCAAGGTCTCACGTATTCACAAAGGCGCTCTTCACTCATTATCATCGCAAACATTTACATGCCAATTCTCAAACGCTCGTATCAATCATGAGGACAAAGTTTTGGCCCCTTGGAGCAAAGCATACAGCTAAGGCAACACAACATGAATGTATTCGATGCTTTCGATCTCGCCCAAAAAATATTGAACAACTAATGCGAGCATTGCCAGCAGAGCGCGTACATCCAAGTCGTCCGTTTGCACATTCTGGCGTCGATTTTTTGGACCACTCTTCGTTACTAGCCTCATCAGGGGTCGTACACCCACAAAGGCCTATGGTTGTATATTTATTTGCTTTCCGACGAAGGCCGTGTATTTGGAGTTAGTCTCAAACCTTACCACAGAGGCTTTCTTAGGTGCCTTGAAGAGATTTATAGCACGTAGAGGAAAGGTCTCTACAATTTTCTCCGACAATGCGACGAACTTTGTTGGCACCCGCAAGGAGCTCGAAGAGTTAAGGGTCTTATTTCATTCTCAGCCCCATATCCAAACTCTGCAACAAACTTGTCAGGACGAAGGCATCACTTGGAAATTCATACCACCCAGGTCTCCACACTTTGGAGGCTTGTGGGAGAGCGCAGTCAAACTAGCAAAGCACCACATCCGCCGCGTGACTGGACAGTCGCTACTAACAAATGAAGAACTAAGCACTCTGCTTCGTCAAGTTGAAGCTGTTATCAATTCCAGGCCCATAACTCCACTAAGTGATGATCCAAGTGACCTTTCCGTCCTCACTCCCGGCCACTTCCTCATTGGTTCTCCCTTGCTTTCAATCCCAGAACCTAATGTTACTGATTTAAACATTAGTAATTTAACTCGTTGGCAGAAAGTTAGAGTTATGCATCAACACTTTTGGAACCTGTGGAGTCAGGACTATTAACAATCTCTACAACAACGCTCGAAGTGGATACAACCTTACCCAAACATCACTATCGGCACAACACGCCGCCGCTTAAATGGCACATCGGACGTATAGTTAATATTCATCCCGGTCTAGATGACGCTGTTCGAGTTGTAGGCATAAAGACTTCCAATGGCATAATGAAGCATTCTATCACAAGGATTTGTCCACTACCCATCCAATAGAATGATGGAAACCCAATGGTGCGTTAATTGGCGGCAGGCAGATGCCCCCAAGGCGGGCAGTATGCTATGAATTATGGAATTTTTATCGATTTAATTTAGTAATCTAAATGTATTTGAACTTAGCATTATATAATTTCTGTTGCTTATCACTCATAAAGTTGTAGTTAAGATGATTTTCTAATTTTGTATATAGTAAGCTCTGCCCTGTCAATCATTTTTGTTTTTTGTGAAATATATTATTATCTCTCCAATATCAAACGAGTACACATTTACTTTAGCGTAAAAGATTTCACTCTTGTTACCAAACCATTGGCGTTTTTTAAAACTTACAGTCCACAAACCTAACAATATCCATTCTAGTATAAATTTCAACTAGTTCCAAGCAAATGATCCGTTAAACAGTTTTCCAAGAAATGTGACTTATCTGAACGTGGGATAAAATTTATACGTAGGTAAGATAGGAAACTTGTGTGCAAATTGGAGTTATAGAATTTTGGAATAAAAATTATACATCTATGTGTAATAACTTAATTCTATAAAAGTTTACAATATTGATAAATTTAATTAATTAATTAATTTGTCATATTGTAGTTTGGATTTTTCTTTATTTGCCATGGCCATGTCTTTAGCTATTTTGAAGCTATGCTGTAGACGCGCTTTTAACTCGTTTGCATAATTGTCGTAATTATAGCAAACGGTTGGAGAAGATTTCAAATTGTTTGGAATTTCGGCTGGGAATCCGTAAAGGAGTTCGCGAGGATTATAATTAGTACTCGAATGAGGAGTGGTATTGTAGACAAACATGGCATAAGGAATCCATGTATCCCTGTCTTGTGGATCTTTTGCTACATAAGATCGGAGATATTCCGCACATGCCACTTATGAGGTTAGAACCCTGATCTGTGAGGATACTTTCTGGAATACCATGTCGACAAACTATTGATGTCGTGAAGGCTTCCGCTAATGTCTTAGACTCGGTGTCGACTATGGGAATAGCCTCAGAAAATTTTGAGAGGTCATCTTGAAATGTGAGGAGATATTTATTTCCAGAATGTGATATTGGGAGAAATCCTACAACATCTAGGTACACTCTTTCGAAAGGTTTGGAGCTAATGCTCGAAATTTTCATTGGAATTTTAGGGTTTCTGGATACTTTGTTCACCTGACAAAGTTTACATTTCCTTACATATAATATTTTTATTTCCTTACAGTAAAACTGTTTTTTTATTCTTTTAATAGTATGGGAAACTCCTTGATGGCCTCCCGTTTGTAATGAATGAAAATCCTTCAAAACTTGTTCGATGTCATTAATGTCGTATAAATATTTTATTGAATCCTGATGAAGTTGAATGTTTATTTGTTTATTAGCGAAGATCCGTGTAAAAGCGATTTTAATTATTAGAAGGTTTTGTGCATCTAATATAGGGAAGGAGATATTTATTTGTTTTAACTGACTTGCTTCTGTGTATGAGCAGATCTCAGTTAAAATCTTTTCGAGGTCTGATCTATCTCTTTGAGATCGACAAAGTAAATTAATTTTTGATATCATTATTGTGGAGTTTTTTTTCTTGAAGAAGTTCAGTTCAGTTTCTAAAAGTGGAGATTTTTCTGAAAATTTTAGTTTCGAATTCAACACTCTTTCAAACTCTGTATCTTGCATTGGCAAGATGAAGAATTTATGATTCGCATTTTTAGTCAGTAAAAGAGGAAAATTAGTCTCAGTTATTATGACTGAGGAATTGTTTGATGACGATGGAGCTGGGTTTGGAGTAATAATACCCGTGTCGGGAATGTTCAGATTTGCCTGAGCTCTAGCTTGTTTCCTTGTTACCACATTTACGCAGGTGGTAGGTTCTGCGAAATATTCGCTACTAGCTGGAATAGCTCTACTGATTTGTGAACTATTTTGTAGTCATATTCCTCAAGAAGTATTCTCCATCTCATCAGTCTTGAGGAGTGATCTTTCAGATTCATGAGCCATACTAATGGTTTATGGTCAGTTAAAATTGTAAACTGTCTGCTATAAACGTATGGTCTGAATTGCTCAACTGCGAAAACGATGGCTAAGAGCTCTTTCTCTATAGTTGAGTAACGGGTCTCCGCACCATTGAGAACTCGACTCACATAGGCGATTGGATGATCTCCTTGATCATCAACTTGAAAAAGAACTGCTCCGATGGCGTAGTCACTGGCATCGGAGGTGACAAAAAATTCTTTGTCAAAATCGGGATATGATGGAATTGGTGCTGAAATAAGTTTATTGCGTAATTCGCAAAATGCCGAACTTGAAAGGTGTATCTTTTTTCAAAAGATTTGTGAGTGGTTTGGCTATCTTCGAAAAATTTGGTATAAATCGCCGATAGTAGCCGACGAAACCAAGGAAGGCTTTAATATCTTTCTCCTTCTTGGGTCTAGGATAGGACTGAGCTGACTTGATTTTTGCTGGGTCTGGTTTGACTCCATTTTCTGTAATTATGTGCCCAAAATACATAATTTCCTTTCTTAGGAAGTGGCACTTGTCGGGTTGAAGTTTGAGGTTGAAATTGCGGAGACGGCTAAATAATGCTGTGAGTCTTGTATTATGATCTTTGAGATTGTATCCATGGACTACAATATCGTCCATGTATACGAAGCAATAGATGCCTTGGAGACCAGATAGAACATTGTTCATGGCTCGTTGAAAAGTAGCAGGGGCTCCTTTTAAACCAAATGGCATACGATTGTATTCGTAGTGGCCATAGGGTATGCTAAAGGCAGTTTCCTCCCTGTCCTTCGAGTCCATTTTTATCTGGTGAAATCCACTGGCTAAGTCGAGTGTGGTAAAATATTTCGACTTCCCCAACTGGTCTAATATATCAGTGTTTTTAGGCAGTGGGTACGCATCGCCAATAGTAATGTCGTTAATACGACGAAAGTCTACCACTACTCGCCACTTTTTGTTTCCATTCTCATCTGGTTTTTTAGGAACCAGGAGAAGTGGAGAATTCCAGGGACTATGTGATAGTCTTATGATGTCTAACTCAAGCATTTCTTGTATTTGCCTATTTATCTCAGTTCGGATTGCTTCAGGAAGTCTATAAGGCTTGGTATAGATGGGCGGTTTGTCTTGGAGTGTCTCGATTTTGTGGGTAATCGCATCTGTATATGAAAGGAAATCCCCTTCTATGAAGAAGAGATCGTTGAATTCCCTACAGATATTGCCAACACTCTCAAATTCCTCTGAATTACAGTGGTCCAATTTTATAAGGTTTTGCAGTTTAATTAATCTGCCCTTAATGGGATCTGTTTCAGAGTCTGTGGAGATAACCACAAAGTCGTCCATGTCTTGGTAAACTGGGTTCACCTCGTAAGGTGCCAGATCGGCGTCCTCCTCATTTGTGTTGAGGATTAGGACTTTTGCCATACCGTTGACTGGTTCGACGATCGAGTTTCCGAGAAATAAACCTGGCCTTATTTCCTTCTTGAAACAGACCGATTGATGTTGAATAGAAGGAGTTGGAATTTCAATGATGAATTCTGATCATGCCGGAATTTTAATTTAATTTAATTTATCCGATTCTTTCGGATTTTTAAAAGGAAGGAGATATGATTCCAACTTTTGTGGAATTTGGAAGGAGTTATTCGATGATTCCGTCTCGATAGAATTTGAAGGAGATAAAACTTTCTTGAAATTCTTTGATTTCTTTGATTTTATCTTGGCATTCAATTTTTGTGAATCTATTGATGAAGGAGATATAATTTTACTAGATGCAGCCTTTTGTGCGGCTGTAGATGGATATATACTTTTACGTTCTTGCTTCATATCTTGTGAAGCTTTGGATGGAGATTGATTTTTATTTAATTCAGCCTTTTTTCTGGCTATAGATGGAGATAGATTTTTACCTTTATGCTTCATTTCTTGTGAAGCATTGGCTGGCGATCGATTTGCATTGATTTTCGAAGCAATTGATGGAGATAGATTTGTATTAATATTTATATCGGAGAATGTTATCTCCGTATATAAAAGACTTTTTGTTTGAGACCTCTTTTCTGAGTCTTCGCTTTTCAAATAAACGTATGGATAATTAGTGTAATATTCTTCATAAGGATAAGATTCATTTGAATCGTTTATTTCTAAAGAAATATATTTATTTTTGTAATTGATACTAGCATTGTATCGAGATAAAAAGTCATGACCAAGCAGGCCATCGTATGAGAGGATGGAGTTATTTCCCACAATTTGAAATGGGTGTTCTAGGATGGAGTTATTATGTTCAGAATTTAAGTTTAACTTAGCAAAAATGAGTCCTTCTGTAGAAGTGGACTCTGTAAATAATGTGTTTATATTGCAGACAGCATGTCTGTAGCAGATGCTATCTGGCTTTAATGGATGGAGTTTAATTAAGCTGATCTCTGCTCCAGTATCAATTAAAAATTAAGTTTTGGAGCAGAGCAGATGTCGACAGGCAAGGAAAGCGTTAGTGAATTTTTATTAACTGGGACGGGGATACGGATTAATTTCTTGCTGCCTACTTTTCCGTCGATATTGTCTCGGGATTGCTGTGGACTTGTGCTGTAGTTTGTATGTGCGAGGGGTTGCCGAATGAGACCCCCCGCTGCATCCAGTTTCCCTCCCTGGATGCCGATGGACTTTTGCTGTCCTTCCTATTTGGAGACGGTGATCTAGCTGAGATATTTGCATTTTTATATCTCGGTGGAGTTCGATTCTCTTGGAATACTAGCTGCTACCAGTTCCTGTTTTGTGGCTGTTTATCAGCCGTGCTTGTTTGCGGAGCTGTGTTTACTTTTTGGAAATTATTCCGATTTCCTTGATTGTCGTTAAATCGGGAATTATTTGCAGCTCTTGTCCTGCATTCTTCAATAGAATGGCCCATCCGATGGCAATATCGACAAGATGGTACCTGTGACGGAGATGTGGCATTCTTAAAATCTGGAGGACGTTGCAATTGCGAGTTTAGCTTTGGAGCTGCGTTGAAATTTTGCGTGGAGCGTTGTATGACTGGGCAGCTTGATGCAGCATGCCCCAGTCTATTACATTTGAAGCAACGTAAGTTGTTATTTATACTTTGAAAGGAATTTTGATTTACCTTGTTATATGTTTGAAAGTTGGGTTGCTTCTGCTCCATACGCAATGAGTGATCTAGAATATGTGATTTTAGTGCAGAGAAGGATTTATCGGAATATACCTTAGCCAAGGTCTGTAATTGTGGATTGGATAACCCATCTTCAATTGCTCTCACAGCCTGACACTCATTATCTTTTAACAAAGACCGTAGGAGCACCTTGTCCGTTGTATAGGAATATGTTGCTTCATTTAGCTTGGACAGTGTTTTATTTAAACTCTGCAAAAAGTCTTTTACACTTTCCTCTCTTCTTTGTCTGGAGTTGGTCAATTGGGATTGTAGTGTGGCCCTAGGGGTCTTGACTTTGAAAGTTTGAGCCAATAGCGATTTTAATTCAGACCAATCTGATATTTGGTTGTACCTGAATACATCATACGCTTCGGCGGATAGTTTACTCCTTATTAAACTAAGGAGGGAGTGCTTTTCGTTCGTCGTAGATGCCGTCGCGAATATATCATCACAACTTGAAATGAATTTGGGAAGATCTTTGGGATTTCCATTAAAGTTGGAAATTAACGATCTAGCTTCTGATAGAAAGACGGTAGATTGGTCTCTGAAGGAGACATTATGATGATGGTCTGTGAAGTTATGTGTATTATTCGATACGTTTTGGATTCGAGAGTCCAATTGCTCTTGAAGGGCAATTATCGGGTCTGTGTATGATGTTTCTACCTCGGCGTAAACATCATTTTTGAAATAGTCATGCTCCAAATCGTCATATGAAATTATTTCATTATGCGTTTCCTCAAAATCATCCCAGTATTTTTGGAATAAGGTGATCTTTTGTGTAAGATACATATGTCTGGGTTGTAGTCGATAATGAATTGAAATTGATCGATTGTATAATTCGTGATATAGACTTTTGCCTGTGATCCTGCAATCTAAACCGTATTGCATGATCTTTGTCTGTATTGTCTTGGGTATTAGCTGCAGTTGTTTTCTGCGAAGTCTTGGAGGTGGAATGTAAAAGGGGTTATTTGTGCGTTCTGTGTGAATTGATATGGACTTCAGCCTATCAGATAGAGTTGCCTTTATATGATTGTACCAGTCCTCTGTTTTGTCATAGCATGACTGCTTAAAATAATCATGAGTTTCATCAAAATCTTCATGATCTTGAATCAGTGTTTCCGTTTTTTCAAATGAAGCCCACAGTTCTTCCAAATATTGAAGTTTTTCAGTAGTAAAATCTGAAGTCCTTTTGCTTTTATTTGCTCTGTGATAATCGGCCAGAATTTGTCTAATTTCTGTAATTTTTGGGACTTGTGACAAGCAAAGCTCATCGAAAGATTTGGTTTCTTCAGTCATGTTTAATTGATTTATATTTTGTTTGGGAATTAATTAATTAGTTATGGAAGAAATGTTAAAAAAAAATTTGTTTAAGTTTTCCCAACAACAATAAACAGGTAGCAAGTTGGTTATACGTAGATAATTATGTTTAATTAAATTTTGTAAGAGTTGAGAAAAACACAGCGATTGGAATGTGAAGAATTGTGGAATTTGTTAACAAGGGAAAAGACAAAAAGAAAATAGTTTTATTTTTATTTGGTAGAAAAAATCTTATGGTTTTTGATTCCGTCTGTCACCAGTTGTTGTGTGTAGGTATGTACATATGGTTAAGTGACGGAAAAGGTATAGACCGCAATGTGTGGGAAAAATAGAGCGAGATAAAGAGGAAAATTTGTTGTATTTGACCGTCTTACGAGGTTTTTGATTTATTTTTATTTCTTGGAGATGAGGGAGAGAAGTAAAAAAAAAATTAAATAAATTACTGGGAATCTCAAGGTATATAAAAAAAACTGATTGTCACTTGTTTGTTGTAAATATCTCTTATTTAAATCGAATTAAAAAGTAGGAAATTAAATTTATTAAGAATAAGGAAGATATAATGATAGGTAGGGGAACTGTTGTGGGATTTGTTAGTAGTAAGACGGTTAATTTATTTTAATTGGTTGTAAGGGGAGAAAGAGAAGAAAAAAGGCGTTTCTAATAAATTTTTTTTGCAAATTATAGCCAGAGAAGTAATAAAAAAAAACATCGCTCTTCCAACCACAATCTTTCTCCTGATCGATAGGTATATGAAGCTCCATCGCAGGGGATCGATTTTTGGTTTATTCCTCTGGCCATCAAGCTCACAAGGTCTTACCGCAGAGGTCGCTTCGTGGAAAAAATATATTTCAACTTTTATATGTAGGTACAATCAAAATAAGCAAAGAGAGAGAAAGAAGGAAAAGAAAAATCAGAAATGCGAATATGAATTTCTCTAGGATTGCAAAATGTTAAAATTATGTATTTTATTTTATTTAAAAAAAAAAATTCCTCTATAGGTGTAAAGGGTTGTTGGCCCAACGGGTTTTTATGAGGCAATTAAATTTATAACAAAAATGGCGTATATATATATAGGTATATAGAGAGCAAATATTAATTTTTTTTCAATGAGAAAATATATTTAAAAAAAAAACGGACTTTCACGCTACCTTTCTTTTTATCCAAAAGTAATGCGAACTTGTTGGGGTTTCCACTTTCCTCCTAATAGTAGACTTGCAGATTTGGAGTGGTTTAGGAAAGCCTGTTGATAATTGTTGGGAGTTGATGGTATTGCTGATGCTGGATGTTGACACAACTGAAGGATGATAAAGGTGATGGTGCTGATACGTCGCGCGTCCTGGACGACGATTTCTTGGAGTCTTCCTTCTGGGAATCGTCTTGTTGAGGCAGGGATGAAGCCTCGCTAAATTCCCTCGTTGGAGCACTATGGCACTCTAAACTTTCCTCTAAGTACCCTTTTTCGGGTACCCGGGCTTATTTTTTTTGTCGTTATTATTATTAGTTTTTTTTTTTTTTTTTTATTATACTTTTTTTGTATTTATTTTTAAGGCACTGATTTTATAGGTAGGAGCACCGCTGCCACCAGTTGTTATGTATACGATCTCTCGTGCTTCCCCAGGAAGAATCGATCGGAGAGGAAATTGAGGACACGAAAAAAAACTATATGACAAATAGTTCACTATTATATTCTTTATTGGGATCAAAAATGTTGAAACTTATGACTCGCGAGGTGATTTTAAGGGAATTACAATTTATGAGATTTTACTAATTTCACAAAACTTATCACTAGAAAAGTATTTGAATGTATTCCTTGTTGCAATCAAAAATGTTGAAACTTATGACTCGCGAGGCGATTTTAACAAAATTACAATTTATGAGATTTCACTAATTTCACAAAACTTATCACTAGAAAAGTATTTGAATGTATTCCTTGTTGCAATCAAAAATGTTGGAACTTATGACTCGCGAGGCGATTTTAAGAAAATTACAATTTATCAGATTTTACTAATTTCACAGAACTTGTCACCAGAAAAGTATTTGAATATTCCTTGTTGCAATCAAAAAAGTGGAAACTTATGACTCGCGAGGCGATTAATTTAGGAGATTTTACTCCTCGACGGGTTAAAAGACGACTCCTCGAGGTTTGGGCTTGCCGGCCCAGGTACCCATGATCACTTGCAAAAGCTTTTTTTTATCTTTTTATCGCTTTCTCACGACGTTAAAAATCGTGCGTGAGAAAATGTGCAAAAGTTTTGATGCAAGCTATATGCATCTATGCAAAACTGTAATACGATATGCACTCGTGCGCCCGTCTTGAAATATTAATTTTAAGAGGGCGCGAATAATTCTGATAATTGTATGTATGTATATGTACATACAATTAGATTCGAGGAAGTTAGTAATGTACGTATGTACACTGTACATACGGAAAAAAGTAAGAAGATACTGTATGTAGGCAAGGGTGCATACCATGTGAGTGGAATGTGTGTCTGATAACAAAATGCAATTTATGCTAAATTGCATTTTGTTATAATGTGGGAATGCATTTCTAAATGCATTTTGAATTTTTATATTAAATTTTGAATGGAATTTAAATTGAGATGTTTTTTTCAGGGTCAATTAATGGTACCTACATCGATATATCGTATTGGACGAAACATTGATGCATTGGTATTATGGTTGTGATTCGGGGCAAAGGTACCTGAGTCACAACAGTGCTTTCGAACCTTGAAAGCCACGTTAAAATTGATTCCCTATAAGGAACAAACGTTCCACCTTTTTCCAAGTCAGCCAATGCAGCTATCAAGTTTCGTAAGGTCAGCAAACTTTTATTTCTCGCCAATATAGTTATTCGCAGCGTAGATGCTTCTTCTCTCCGGATTTTCTCGTGCTAATGAGGAGAATATTTTTACCAATTCAAAATATGTTATTAGCAGGCATAAATATTCTTTTGAACTTACGTGAGAGGTTGATTTACTCGCCGATGTCGATGGAAAATTTAGATTTCGTTTTGCCTCCACTTTTCACGTCTTTACGTTTGCAATGTTTGACAAGACAGATGTCGATTGTCTTCTTCTTCTCAATCACCAAGTAAGGGCTCGTAGATTTTGGGTGCGTTCAGGCTGTCGGTTTGACAGCAGGCCGGCATACATGCTGCAGTACGTCTCAGTGTAGCATTCTGCTATATGCATTCCGCTACGACCATAACAGGGCAGAGTGGTCTAGACCACCCGTGGTTCAGACAACGCTGAAAAATGGTCGACTGAGCTAGCCGGTCTTAAACATAGGCCTCATCGCTACGGGCGCCCAATGTGTGGCTCGACCCACGACCCAATGAGAACATTCCTCATTACTCGTGGGCATTACCAATCGACTAAGACATTCTGGCTTGCTCGACAGATGACGCATCGGGGACACATCCTTGAAGTCCCGTCAGTCTTTGATCAGACCTCGACATCCCTCTCCGTGCTAGAAACCAGAGATGCACCGACAAGCTGGGAACCTAAAAAATCCAGCCGGTCGATGTCTCTCTGCCTTCCTTCACCGAGATGCTGGGGAAATGTCGCTATCAGTAACCTAACCAATTGATCGCAAAGCTTTCCCGGCCCGGCATCTCACTCTGATCTCCGACCGACGATTGTTCAAGGGTGTGGCCCCAAGGTGTCGTCGAGGTAATGACCTGCTGGTACTATTCCTAAAATTTTCGAAGACCTTTAAACAACTGGAATTCCTACGACAGGCTATCTGCCTCAAGGTTACCATATAGGAGGAGATTGAAGCATTTTAAGCATTACTATACTAGGGAGTGGGGAATGGAAAAAAATCGCTACTAACCAAAAGGTATGCCGACCGCTAGGCTGGGGATGTCCTAAGCGGCACGTTGGCATCCTGTAGCTTGCCAGTGATGCAGGCTGGATGCCTTATTAGGGCTACCAGGAATAAAAATCATAGTATATAGAAGGCACGTCAGCAGACGGATCTCACGGCCTGATGTCCTTGGCGTGATAGACTCCTAACAGTCTCCCCTGCAGATCCTCAAGCTCGTATAAGGAGTTTCCTTTCTTTGACTTGACTCGACACTTAACGAATTTTCGTCCTAGTTTAGCACTAGTCTGCTGCTGGAAGTTGCTTTGGGCAAAATTCCGTCTGAATACCTCTTGACCCACTTTGAAATTAGCAGGCTTCGCTCTGAGATTGTAAGCTCTTGAACCCTGTTCAAACGCACGGTGTAAGTTCTCCTGCACTCTCGCAAGGATCAATCTCAATATATCTTCAGCATCTACTCTCAGAGGCTCATTAAGAGTCCCAAGGCTCCTTAAGATGGAATAGGAGCTGGCATGTTCAATCATTTGCTAACCGAAAAGTGTTCGGTAGGGAGAGAAACCAGTTGCTTGGTGGAAAGAGCTCCTGAGGGAACTAGCTATCTGGCTCAGCTTCTCATCCCACTGCATATGTTCCTTCCGGATGCATGCCCTAATCGCTGACAATAGAGACCTGTTCACTCGCTCTGAGGCGTTTGCTTGCGGCGAGTAAGCTGCCGTTCGCAAGTGCTTCACCCCATACTTGTCCAGTAATCAGGAGAACTGAGCCGAGCAAAACTGGACTCCATTGTCAGATACTAGGGTTCCCGGGACTCCGAACACATGGAATATTTCAATTTCGATGAACTGACACACATTGAGAGTAGATGCCTTTCTCATAGGTTTGAGTATCGGGACCTTTGAAAAGTGGTCAAGAACTATTAATATTCAAACATTTCTTTTCATTGACCGAGGATATGGACCTAGAAAGTCAATGTACAGCTTTTGCCAGGTGTAATGAGCCTACAGCCTCATCACTTTCTCCATTACCCCAATAGGCGAAACGCCAAAGCTCCATCAATTATTCATATTTGCATCATTTAATTCTCGAATATCAATAACATCGATATCCGGAAATCCAAATTTCAATTCCCACGGTAGAGAAATTCTAAATTCTCAGGGAAGATATTTCAAATGAAAACAAACCTATAAACCTTCAAAAATTCATCTTAAAAAATCAAGTGTATACTTACATGCATTAGTTTCGCTTTCTAAGAGCAAATATTTCCGCATAAACAATGCGACACATTTCCACATTAGTTCCGCATGACTAATTGTTCAAAAAACAAACATTCCCCATATGTGAAAATGCAGTCGCACTACAATGGAAACAAAGTCGCAAACTCATAAAATGTCGCAACCCATTTTCAAGTACACGACGCTTATGCACTTGAAAAATTGACCGTCATATACACCCCACAGCGCTGGGTCTTGCATTATGGAAATAAACAAACATGCACCATATGTTTACCTTTGCCATGATTCAAGCCACTGCACTGCTGGTCGTGACGATATGTCGGTATCCATACAAATTATGTATTCACTATTGCCCAATAGTAGGCATTTTCTTCGCATTCTCTTTGCTCATGCTTGAACGGCTTATACATGTTATGTATAACATTGCCCAATAGAAGCAATTCAGCCAATTCGGCTTATGTGCCTGTTAAAATGTGATGTCTTGTGCTTCGCTGAAAACTTGACTGACAGCTGACGTCCTGAAAAGAAGAGAATCTGAAATCCTCAATTTTCTGAACTTTACCCAGTTTCGTTGTTCCTCTTATAGAATCGAAATTGTGTACGTTCATAAATTAGAGCTTTGTTGATGACTACTCAGTGGTCACCTGTAATGGAACGATGAGTTGACTTTCTAACGTTTACGCACTAGTGCAACTTCCTATAAGTTACTGCTAGTGTAAACGTCTCTTGTGAAATAGTAACTCAAACACACTGAATCTGCAGCGTGTGGACTATAACAACGAGATTTAAATAATTCACCTAAAAACTGCCACGTCTAGGCGATGCGTGTGGTCTATAACAAGGAAATTGAAATGATCCACCTAAAAACTGCCACGTCTGGGTGATTCGTGTGGTCTATAACAACGAGATTGAAATGATCCACCTAAAAACTGTGTGGTTAGAAGGCGTTCCAGGTTGTCTACTTGGGCCCCATTGGCGATGATCCTTTCTTTCACCGTCGGATTTGTTTGCGGCGTATCCACTAGGAGCAAATCGTGGGCGTTGGACGTTGATGCCTCTCCTTTAGATGCTGCTGATGTACAAGCCTTTGATGTAGATGCTTCTGCTGTAGATGCTCCTGATGCAGATGCCTGCTCTGCATCTGGATCCGTCGTCTGATCTACCAACCTTGACCATAGCTCCTCGAATTCGCTGGCGTCAAATGGTGCATCAATAGGGTCATCTAGCAGCAGGAAATTGATATCGTCATAGATATCCAGGATATCCTCGTCTATGTCGTACATTTTTGACATCTGTAAAATAAAATAATAAGTAATTTGTCTAATCAAACAGGACATTCACAAACAGATAACAAATGTGACGACACATATTCATTATTGTTATCTAATTGGTACACGACACACTTTGTTAATAGGTCTTGTGAAGATACTTCTCTGGGTTTTGATTTGCACCACTCGGACTAGACCATCGGATCCGGAGTAAATCTCATTGATGATCCCTAATGGCCACAGTGTCGGTGGTGTATTTTCACATCGGACTAACACGATATCTCCTTTTTGCACATTAGGTTGCTGAGAGAACCACTTAGGTCTATTCTGCAATTGGTTTAAATAATCCTTAGACCAATGGTTCCAGAATTGTTGCACCATCTGCTGGACGTGCTTCCATCTGGCTGCATACGAAGAGTTTTGGCTCGTGTACTCGAGATCTGGAAGTGCGTTGAACGATTGTCCAATTAGGAAGTGTCCTGGAGTTAGGATAAACGTGTCATTCGGGTCATCTCTCAGATGACATAGTGGCCTTGAATTTAGGCAGGCCTCAACTTGCTTCAACAATGTCACATATTCCTTACATGTGAGTGTGGGGTTACCAATCGATTTACTTAAATAGTATTTTATAGATTTCATACTGGATTCCCAAAATCGTTTAGAGTGCTGAGCTGCTAGTGAACTCAAACGCCAAGAGTTTAAATTGGTTTTTAAGTAATCAGCAACACTTGGCCAAGCGTGTCTAATAGCTCGTTGTAACTCCCATCTTAGCCTTCATTTGCCGCCAATGAAGTTAGTGCCACAATCTGAATGGATTTCTGTACATAACTTTCTTCTGCTGACAAATCTTTTTAAGGCTGCAATGAAAGACTCTGATGTGCGCCTTGAAACCAATTCAATATGTATGGCCTTAGTTGCCATGCACATGAATAGACAGAAAAAGGCCTTCTGTAGGTTTGTATTTTTGCCATTTGCTGTTTTCAATTTGACTGGTCCAGCGTAGTACAACTGGACCTTGGAAAAGGGTTTACTAGTGTTTACCCTGCCTGGAGGTTGCTTATCTGTAGCTTGTCGTTGTTTCAAACAGTTAATGTAGTTGTATGATCTTGTTTTCATACAATGTCTTCGATGTGGTCGAACAAGTTCTGTGGAAACTACATTGGTTCCCCAACACTGTTTACCTTGTCTATCCATGGTATGTATATTGGATTTGATTGCCTTTTCTGAGTTCTTGTCTGTTGCATTTGTAGCTGTTCCTAATAATATCCAACACAGACTTGTTTTCATTGCTGTTGGAGCATTAGGTGGACCTCCGTACAACTCCTTCTTGTACTATCTTAGCATAAACCTTGGCGCCTAGAAGTGCATCTATTTTGCCAGGTTTCCAGAATGTAGGATCAGCTAAGTCAAGTTGATCTAAGTGCTTGTAGTTTGCCTTAGATATTGATTTTGTTTGTAAGACATCAGTAATGTTATTTATTACCAAAAAATTCTCTGAAATTGTTGTCCACAGGACTTCAGTGATAGCTTTGTTTGCTTGTTTGAATTACCTGTTAAACTCTTGTTTAACCCTATTACAGTTACCAGTGTTGGACTGCAAACAGTCTGCAATTTGTGACATGCCGACTGTGTGATAAACGAACATTGTGATCCTGAGTCAAAAAGACAACGTAATGTTTGTGGCCTTCCGTGCTCACCTTGTGCTTTTTCTAAAGCCGTAGATAATAACGAATGAGATCGCTCTCTGTTCATGTATGTGTGAGTTGTCGTTCGATCTCCTGTACCCTGATTGGTACCTAGTTCGACTTGATCGAGATTGTTATTATCTCTGTGTTGTTGAAATTGCCTAGCGTTTGAGTTGAAATCAACTTCTACAGATTTGGGTTGCATATTGGTAGCCTCTACATTCCTAGGATGTAAATTGTTTGCTTTAGAATCCTCATGTATCGATGTATGATGCATCTGTTTGCATTTAGAGCATCGATACCTACTGGAATAATTCCTAAGTGAATGTTTCCTTGATAGGCAGTTGTAGCAAAGTCCATTTGTCTTGATGAACTTCTTTCTGCCTTGTAAATCCATATTCTGGAATCTAGTGCAGTTCTGAAGGAAATGATCTTCATTACATGCTGAGCATTTCACTGAGCTGAGTATGTGTAATGCTTTCGTTGTAGTCGGGTTTGAGTGACATTTGGCTTGACTTGACTTGGGTGCCAACCTGTCTGAAATTGCTTCTAATATTTTCAACCTTGTGTCCAAGAATGTGAATAGTTGTTCATAAGTTGGTAGCTCTTGCGACTCTCCTTGGTTTTCTTCCCACAATCTTAATGTTGCGAAAGGCAGCTTCTGTACTATCAAATACCAAGGATACATCCCATGATGCAGTATTAACTTGCAAACCCTTCAGTTGCTGTAGACACTCTTGTGTAGTGTCAACTAGTGATTTTAATTCTACAGCTGTTTCTGAAGTTATTTTAGGTTGATTTGTCAAAATCTTAAGCTGATGATTTACGAGAATCTTCTTATTCTCGTACCTTGCCTTCAATTTGTTCCATGCGGGTAGATAATCTGCATTTGTGATGGGAGTGTGACGTAGTAATTTCTCCGCATAACCTAGTAATGAGCCTTTCAAATAGTACAATTTTTGAACATCCTTCAAGTTTGTGTTGTTGTGTACTACGGCCGTGAATAAATCTTGAAATGAGCGCCAGCCGTCATAGTTACCATTATACTTTGGCAACATGATTTTTGGTAAGATGTTTTGTTGTTTTTGTTGTACCACACGAGTTTCTTGTGCTAACAATAGTGTGGAATCTGCCAACTGTGTTGTGGGATGAATCAATTCGTATAATTCTCCTATATATATGCAATATGTATTTTCCATATTACAGTATGTGTCATCAGTGACATACTTTGGTTCATTTTTGGGCGGTGTCTCAATGATCAGCTCATTGATCAGCTGATCAATTTGCTCATATTCAGCCCATGTTCGCCTGATCTCGCAGAGTTTTCCTTCGTACAAACCCTTTGAGTGTTTCTCTGTCAATGTTTTTGTCCATTAGCAATTGTTTTCTTCAGGCGATTCCGTAAAGCTTGTTCCTTATTTAACAAACTTTTGAGTTCTGTCATTTTAAATTAATTAAGACATCTGAGCAGTAAACAAATATAAATTGATAAGTCAAAACTAATTTTAAATTGACTACGATAAATAATTGAATGGCAATATCTAATTTTAATCCCTACAAAACTCTAACCTAAACGAATGAGTCGGATGAATCCTGGATGGAACCACTAAATGTTAAAATGTGATGTCTTGTGCTTCGCTGAAAACTTGACTGACAGCTGACGTCCTGAAAACAAGAGAATCTGAAATGCTCAATTTTCTGAACTTTACCCAATTTCGTTGTTCCTCTTATAGAATCGAAATTGTGTACGTTCATAAATTAGAGCTTTGTTGATGACTACTCAGTGGTCACCTGTAATGAAACGATGAGTTGACTTTCTAACGTTTACACACTAGTGCAACTTCCTATAAGTTACTGCTAGTGTAAACGTCTCTTGTGAAATAGTAACTCAAACACACTGAATCTGCAGCGTGTGGACTATAACAACGAGATTTAAATAATTCACCTAAAAACTGCCACGTCTAGGCGATGCGTGTGGTCTATAACAAGGAAATTGAAATGTCCACCTAAAAACTACCACGTCTGGGTGATTCGTGTGGTCTATAACAACGAGATTGAAATGATCCACCTAAAAACTGTGTGGTTAGAAGGCGTTCCAGGTTGTCTACTTGGGCCCCATTGGCGATGATCCTTTCTTTCACCGTCGGATTTGTTTGCGGCGTATCCACTAGGAGCAAATCGTGGGCGTTGGACGTTGATGCCTCTCCTTTAGATGCTGCTGATGTACAAGCCTTTGATGTAGATGCTTCTGCTGTAGATGCTCCTGATGCAGATGCCTGCTCTGCATCTGGATCCGTCGTCTGATCTACCAACCTTGACCATAGCTCCTCGAATTCGCTGGCGTCAAATGGTGCATCAATAGGGTCATCTAGCAGCAGGAAATTGATATCGTCATAGATATCTAGGATATCCTCGTCTATGTCGTACATTTTTGACATCTGTAAAATAAAATAATAAGTAATTTGTCTAATCAAACAGGACATTCACAAACAGATAACAAATGTGACGACACATATTCATTATTGTTATCTAATTGGTACACGACACACTTTGTTAATAGGTCTTGTGAAGATACTTCTCTGGGTTTTGATTTGCACCACTCGGACTAGACCATCGGATCCGGAGTAAATCTCATTGATGATCCCTAATGGCCACAGTGTCGGTGGTGTATTTTCACATCGGACTAACACGATATCTCCTTTTTGCACATTAGGTTGCTGAGAGAACCACTTAGGTCTATTCTGCAATTGGTTTAAATAATCCTTAGACCAATGGTTCCAGAATTGTTGCACCATCTGCTGGACGTGCTTCCATCTGGCTGCATACGAAGAGTTTTGGCTCGTGTACTCGAGATCTGGAAGTGCGTTGAACGATTGTCCAATTAGGAAGTGTCCTGGAGTTAGGATAAACGTGTCATTCGGGTCATCTCTCAGATGACATAGTGGCCTTGAATTTAGGCAGGCCTCAACTTGCTTCAACAATGTCACATATTCCTTACATGTGAGTGTGGAGTTACCAATCGATTTACTTAAATAGTATTTTATAGATTTCATACTGGATTCCCAAAATCCTTTAGAGTGCTGAGCTGCTAGTGAACTCAAACGCCAAGAGTTTAAATTGGTTTTTAAGTAATCAGCAACACTTGGCCAAGCGTGTCTAATAGCTCGTTGTAACTCCCATCTTAGCCTTCATTTGCCGCCAATGAAGTTAGTGCCACAATCTGAATGGATTTCTGTACATAACTTTCTTCTGCTGACAAATCTTTTTAAGGCTGCAATGAAAGACTCTGATGTGCGCCTTGAAACCAATTCAATATGTATGGCCTTAGTTGCCATGCACATGAATAGACAGAAAAAGGCCTTCTGTAGGTTTGTATTTTTGCCATTTGCTGTTTTCAATTTGACTGGTCCAGCGTAGTATAACTGGACCTTGGAAAAGGGTTTACTAGTGTTTACCCTGCCTGGAGGTTGCTTATCTGTAGCTTGTCGTTGTTTCAAACAGTTAATGTAGTTGTATGATCTTGTTTTCATACAATGTCTTCGATGTGGTCGAACAAGTTCTGTGGAAACTACATTGGTTCCCCAACACTGTTTACCTTGTCTATCCATGGTATGTATATTGGATTTGATTGCCTTTTCTGAGTTCTTGTCTGTTGCATTTGTAGCTGTTCCTAATAATATCCAACACAGACTTGTTTTCATTGCTGTTGGAGCATTAGGTGGACCTCCGTACAACTCCTTCTTGTACTATCTTAGCATAAACCTTGGCGCCTAGAAGTGCATCTATTTTGCCAGGTTTCCAGAATGTAGGATCAGCTAAGTCAAGTTGATCTAAGTGCTTGTAGTTTGCCTTAGATATTGATTTTGTTTGTAAGACATCAGTAATGTTATTTATTACCAAAAAATTCTCTGAAATTGTTGTCCACAGGACTTCAGTGATAGCTTTGTTTGCTTGTTTGAATTACCTGTTAAACTCTTGTTTAACCCTATTATAGTTACCAGTGTTGGACCGCAAACAGTCTGCAATTTGTGACATGCCGACTGTGTGATAAACGAACATTGTGATCCTGAGTCAAAAAGACAACGTAATGTTTGTGGCCTTCCGTGCTCACCTTGTGCTTTTTCTAAAGCCGTAGATAATAACGAATGAGATCGCTCTCTGTTCATGTATGTGTGAGTTGTCGTTCGATCTCCTGTACCCTGATTGGTACCTAGTTCGACTTGATCGAGATTGCTATTATCTCTGTGTTGTTGAAATTGCCTAGCGTTTGAGTTGAAATCAACCTCTACAGATTTGGGTTGCATATTGGTAGCCTCTACATTCCTAGGATGTAAATTGTTTGCTTTAGAATCCTCATGTATCGATGTATGATGCATCTGTTTGCATTTAGAGCATCGATACCTACTGGAATAATTCCTAAGTGAATGTTTCGTTGATAGGCAATTGTAGCAAAGTCCATTTGTCTTGATGAACTTCTTTCTGCCTTGTAAATCCATATTCTGGAATCTAGTGCAGTTCTGAAGGAAATGATCTTCATTACATGCTGAGCATTTCACTGAGCTGAGTATGTGTAATGCTTTCGTTGTAGTCGGGTTTGAGTGACATTTGGCTTGACTTGACTTGGGTGCCAACCTGTCTGAAATTGCTTCTAATATTTTCAACCTTGTGTCCAAGAATGTGAATAGTTGTTCATAAGTTGGTAGCTCTTGCGACTCTCCTTGGTTTTCTTCCCACAATCTTAATGTTGCGATAGGCAGCTTCTGTACTATCAAATACCAAGGATACATCCCATGATGCAGTATTAACTTGCAAACCCTTCAGTTGCTGTAGACACTCTTGTGTAGTGTCAACTAGTGATTTTAATTCTACAGCTGTTTCTGAAGTTATTTTAGGTTGATTTGTCAAAATCTTAAGCTGATGATTTACGAGAATCTTCTTATTCTCGTACCTTGCCTTCAATTTGTTCCATGCGGGTAGATAATCTGCATTTGTGATGGGAGTGTGACGTAGTAATTTCTCCGCATAACCTAGTAATGAGCCTTTCAAATAGTACAATTTTTGAACATCCTTCAAGTTTGTGTTGTTGTGTACTACGGCCGTGAATAAATCTTGAAATGAGCGCCAGCCGTCATAGTTACCATTATACTTTGGCAACATGATTTTTGGTAAGATGTTTTGTTGTTTTTGTTGTACCACACGAGTTTCTTGTGCTAACAATAGTGTGGAATCTGCCAACTGTGTTGTGGGATGAATCAATTCGTATAATTCTCCTATATATATGCAATATGTATTTTCCATATTACAGTATGTGTCATCAGTGATATACTTTGGTTCATTTTTGGGCGGTGTCTCAATGATCAGCTCATTGATCAGCTGATCAATTTGCTCATATTCAGCCCATGTTCGCCTGATCTCGCAGAGTTTTCCTTCGTACAAACCCTTTGAGTGTTTCTCTGTCAATGTTTTTGTCCATTAGCAATTGTTTTCTTCAGGCGATTCCGTAAAGCTTGTTCCTTATTTAACAAACTTTTGAGTTCTGTCATTTTAAATTAATTAAGACATCTGAGCAGTAAACAAATATAAATTGATAAGTCAAAACTAATTTTAAATTGACTACGATAAATAAATGAATGGCAATATCTAATTTTAATCCCTACAAAACTCTAACTTAAACGAATGAGTCGGATGAATCCTGGATGGAACCACTAAATGTTAAAATGTGATGTCTTGTGCTTCGCTGAAAACTTGACTGACAGCTGACGTCCTGAAAACAAGAGAATCTGAAATGCTCAATTTTCTGAACTTTACCCAATTTCGTTGTTCCTCTTATAGAATCGAAATTGTGTACGTTCATAAATTAGAGCTTTGTTGATGACTACTCAGTGGTCACCTGTAATGAAACGATGAGTTGACTTTCTAACGTTTACACACTAGTGCAACTTCCTATAAGTTACTGCTAGTGTAAACGTCTCTTGTGAAATAGTAACTCAAACACACTGAATCTGCAACGTGTGGACTATAACAACGAGATTTAAATAATCCACTTAAAAAACTGCCACGTCTGGGCGATGCATGTGGTCTATAACAACGAAATTGAAATGATCCACCTAAAAACTGCCACGTCTAGGCGATGCGTGTAGCTTCCAAAAAGCTCTCACGATTCCAATGCCTACACACTTTGATTGCGGTAGTATAGCGTCAAATGAAAGAATCATCCGGTTATTCATTCATTTAGATTTATTTAGCAAAAATTCTTTCTATTATTAAAATTAGACTAGTAAAAAATAACTCCATAAAAAAACTAACCTAATTGCAATTCAATTTAACTATTATATATTTTTCTAATTCTACTCAAATTTCTTAACTAGACTTATATTAAACTATTTAAAATTCCTTTCTATGTTTTGTAATTTATTTAATGCTGAAAATAAAAATTATTGTTAAATGTCAATCGTGAATCAATTCTCATGTGGTGTAAAGGTGACCCGTGTGGGCACAGTTTTATACCTTGATGAATTGATTAATTGACGAAAATTTATGAACAAACAACTGAACACTCAAGAGAATTATATTTAATAAATTTTTAGTATTTGGTGATGTTATTTTGTGTAATATGTCCAATACACAATTGGCATGCAAACTTACACTTTAATACCCGTCACCTAACCAAAGATTTATATGAAAACAAAAAATACCTTGAATTCACTGTAAAATGTCAAAAAAAACCACGACAAGATTGACTAACTCCCGAATTCCACTGGAAAACAAATTCTTTCCAAAAAAAAAGCAAAAACGGAAAATGAACTAAAAATTGACAGAACTACTTTAATTTTGAAGAACAAAGAAAAACTGACTTTAAATGAAAATAAAAAATAAATGATGAAACCAAAAAAAAAACTCTAAGTGAAATTACTAATGAAAAACGATGAAAAATCTATAAGTCCAAAAAAATATTATTAAGCACTGATGATAAAATTGCAACTTGAGGATACTATGACTCTTGTTAGCATATGTATACTCCTTGGCAATTTGTTGAAAATAGAAGAAAGAATGAACAAATGGACTCCTTTTTATAGAAAAATTCGTTCCATTTTCGCTGTCTATAAAGTGAAATATTCGAAATTTTCACTGAAAATGACAAAAAGTTGAATTTTTCTTGTTGTCAATCGATAGCAAATTTAACGATCTAAATTTTGATACCTTTGTCGTAAAAATTTATTTTCAATTTGATGATTTTAATCAATTTTTGTAATTTTTGGAACATTTGCTATAAAAATGTCGATTCGTTACGTTTCATTTCGATGTAGTAGATTTTCCTGTCATTTGTAATTATTTTTTGTCTTCTTCGCGAATATCGCATTTCCCGTGGAAAATAACGCGAAACGAACGCGACCATTGAAATCACGGTTCGATTTTACATGATTTTGATATGTCAAACGTCGCGGTAGTATGAAGTTTTCGTTGTTTTGACACTTTCGCGCGCGTGTGTCAAGTTTATTTTTAATGTGTTATTTTATGTGTTTTTAGTGTTTTTCAGGTATTTTCCTTCACTGAGGATATTCTTCAGCAACAGGTAATTATATTTATGTATTTACTTGGTAAATTTAGTGTTTAGTTTATCAATTGTAAGAATTTGTGGACAAATGTCAGGTGAGTGTTTATATGGCATTTTCACCTTATTTTTCCACAAAAATTTTCTACAATTGTGTTAATTTTGTACCTTATAGCGTACTTCATTGTTTTATGCTATGAATTTTGTGGGGAACATGAAGTTATTCATGTTTTCCATATCTTTCATCTTGCATGGCATTGTTTGTTTATATGGGGCATATGTAGGGGAAGATGCTGTACCTTGGACATGTGTGTACCGTGGTCATTTTATTTTCCACACGGACTATAGCTACCACCCAAAATAAACGCATTTTTATCCGATTTCACTAATCAACAGATGACACTTAAGCTATTCTGGGAATTAGTTTGCCGGACAAATGAACAGTTATTGCGTTTTAAAGAAAAGTCGTGAAAAAAGTAAATATTTTCCAGTGATTAAGAATTGAAAGTGTTGGAGTTCTATTCTTTTTATATCTTTGGACTCCAGCTATGGTTAAACTTGTGTATATGTACTATTATAAATCGTGCATCATGTGGTGAATTGCGCGTCTTAAAATATTTCACTGGCACTTTTGTTTTTTTTTTTGCAAGGGGTATGTTCATTGGACATCTCGAACATTTTCACCACGCACATGTAAAAAAAGCCACAGATCGGCCTTTAGTTAAAAAATAAATTAAAGATGTATATCTATAGCAATTTTTTCTTTAGTAACCTGCTTTGCGAATATTGTAATTCTTGGTTGAATAAAGAGTGTTATTTAATTTAACTCTGTTGATATAACATCATTTCTACTTAGTAAATTGCAAGTGTCCACGGTACAATACCCCACTGTCCATGGTACAGATGCATGTTGTACCTTGGACCATATTTCCTTTCAGATATCCTGAAATATAAATGTTTAACAGCATATTCGACTATTATTAGAAAGGTTATGGGATAGACAATCTATAATAATCGGTTGCTTAAGATTTGTCCGATTATTTTTGTCAAAAAAAAGACTATTTCAAAAAAGGTACCAAGGTACAGCACCTTCCCCTACATACAAACATACAAAACAAAAGATAGAGGAAAGCGGAAAGCAAAGAGAGAGAAGAAAGTAAAAAAAAACAACAATAAAAAACAAAAAACAAATGTGCTATCCCAGGAAATTAGACGATACTATTGAGGTCCCAGAAGAAGCAATTATGATACCGGAAGAGGAAGCAGCAGATGAATACGACTACGAGTTCGAGATAGACATCGATCCCGAGGAAGAAACCCCCACAGTGGAAGAAATTTATCTGGAGATACATCAACCAATTACTCCAGAAAGTGACGAAGAGGCAACGTGGGATATTAATACCTACCAACAAATAAAGAATCTACTAGAAAATAGACCAATGTAAGTTATAAAATTATTTTAGCATAATAGTCATTATTACATAACATTATTATTACATTATTATAATATTCAGTGAACCAAAATGATTCAATAACAAGTGAGTATAATTGGAATATATTTTTTCTAATTAATATTAAAAAAAAAGAATACCTATAATACTTGTGTAAAGTAAATTTTTATTCTCTGACCCAAGTGACCTTTTAGTATCTTCTCGTAAGGCAACAAATTCTTTTTTTCGAGTTTCTTTCGATTTTGCTGACCACAAGTGATTAAAAAAGTTACGTAAAAAAAAATGTTTTCTTTTGTTGTTTTATCAGTGCATCTAAGTTCCATCGCATTATCAGCGTTGAATCCTAGTTCCTTATTGTGATACTCTCTAGTATCTCAAGATTGTCATTACAAGAGCTAAGGATTACTCATCTCAGGCAAATCAAGGCCACAAGCAGAACGCTAACCGGCTAGCTCGAGTTTCGCGTTTTATACGCCTCCCCAAAATGACTACCCCTCAAAACAATCTTAGTACGAATAGACCTACTTCACCGACCATTCAAAATCCACCTTCAACTCCACTCTCTGCAACCAGCAGACTCTCCACTAGTGAGGCGCGGAATCTCATACCTGAGTATGACGCAAATACAGTAGAGCTTCACAGATTCTTGGCATGTTGCGACATATTATTCTCACAAGCCCAAACATCAGTAGACAAACTCCTGTATATTAGCCTGTTGAAAACAAAGCTGACAGGCCCCGCCTATGACCTATTCAAGTACAAGGAATATCCTACTTGGGAAGACCTGAAAGCAGAGCTCAAGTCTCATTTTCAAGAGCATCGGCCGCGAATAGCTATACAGGGTGAACTGTTACGCCTAAGACAAGCTGCAAGGGAAAATGTACAAGACTTTGCTCGCCGAATAACCAAACAGTTAGCAGATTTAAATTTACTTAGCGAAAATGAGCAAAATGCTATCAGGGTATTTGAAGATGGCATTAAAAAAGACCAATTAAAATTAAAGCTCGTGCAGAAACTAAACTGCGAGCATTGATTACTTTCGCTATAGAGCACGACCAGAGAATAGAAGAGGCTCAACGAAAACAACTTCCCCATTTCCCTCATTTTCAAATATTAAGAATGAGGTCCATAGAATTATATGTGGTTATTGCCACAAGGCAAATCATCGCACCCATGAGTGCAGAAAAAACATATATGATGAACGCTTTACACGGAGCCCCCAACAAGGCCACCAACGTACAGCGTCATCATCACAGCTACCTTCGAGGTCCTTTACACAAAGGCAACCACAACCAGAGCCACCACGACAATTTCGGCAAGTTAGGTGGTCAACACATACAAATAAATTTACGGGAAAAGAGTTTGCGCGGGAAGAATCGGACGGCGAAACTCCCCGCCAAATTATCTTTCAGGCCGTTATTTATCAGCAGCCGCTGAACTAGTAACCTCAAAAATAAGATTACCTATAAGTTTAGAGCATAACACCCTTCTAATTTCATTACCTCTAAACGTATCTATCAAACCCAGTACTACTTTTATAATAGATACTGGAGCAGGTATTAGTCTTCATACAGCAGAATCAACTCATGATTTAGCTCTCGTATACGAAAACGAGCGCTGTACAATTTCAACTCTTGCTGGAGCTTATACGCCCACAATTGGCATAACCTACGCCAAATTTAATTTAATTGACGGTATTACAATCGAACATCCATTTCATTTAATCCCAGGAGGTAGTAAATTAACTTACGATGGAATCCTAGGCATTGACTTCCTTACTAAATACAAATGCAACCTTAATTGTTCAGAAGGTTACATAGAATTAATGACGCCATCAATAGGCATAATTAAAAATTACTCAAAACTATGCGGTGAAAATAAAATTACCAAAGTTAGAGAAAATAAATATATACAGAGTAATAAAGCTGAAAAGTCCACTAAAGAGGTAGATAAAACAAAAAATGAAAAACCAAATAAAGAATATACAGAGGTATTTAAAAAGGCTAAGATACAAAATATAAAAGAGGAAGATAAGAAAAAAGACCATTATCAAATAGAGGAACCAATAAAAGTTCCAAAAGAATTACAAAACTTGGAACTTATATCATGTAAGCACATTGGCATGGACACGCGACGCTACGACTGCGGTTCAGGTCAAGTCATTTCATGTGATAGAGAATTAGGTACGCGACGCTACGACTGCGGCCTAACTCAATCTATTTCATGTGATAGCAATTTAGGTACACGACGCTACCACTGTGGTCCAAATAAAGCTAACTTGAGCAATTCCCTTACAAAAGGAAGAACCAGAAAAAATTAGTAAAACATATAAAGAAAATACAGCACTGATCTTCTTACAAATCATATATTACCTCTTTTTAATATTTATAAAAAATTCAAAGCTTTCTTTAGAGAACAGTTTAAATTCCAGTGTTCATCAAATAGAAGAGAATAAAATTCGAAAGTTGTCAGGTCAGAAAAATTTGATAAAAGGGCCAGTAGACAAAAAACTTAATACAACTGGTATTAAGGAAGAAAATAAAGATGACGAAATTCATTCAAAGGAACCACCTCTTACTCAAAACCAAATTATATTACCTCCTAGGTCGGAAGTCATTGTCAACATACCTAATAATGAAACTAGGGAATTATACTGCAAAAAGAAAGAGATTCTACCAGGAATTTTTATAGGGAATACTCTAACCAAACCTGAAAACCAGGTCATCAAAATTTTGACGCTGAACACAAACGAAGAGGAAGCAGTTCTACCGATAAAAGAAATTAACCCATCTTGGGAATATTTAGAATATTTAGGTGATTATGATATCATACAAGCTCAATATGATAATGACCCCGTAGAGAATAGGTTGAAAAAACTAGAAAACACCCTAAGGTTGGATCATTGTAATAAGCAAGAAAGAAAAACCATACTAGATGTATGTCGACAATACAATAAGCTGTTCTATTTGGAGGATGACTCCCTTACTTGTACAGATGCAGCAACGCACACAATACCAGTGAAAGTAGATACAACACCGATATATGTAAAACCATATCGTTTACCAGAATCCCAAAGAGATGAAATCGACAGGCAGATATGCGAAATGCTGGATCAAGGAATCATAAGTCCAAGCCGAAGCCCTTGGGATTCGCCTTTACTAATAGTCCCAAAGAAACCAGACGAAACTGGAAAGAAACGATGGCGAATCGTAGTGGACTTTAGGCGTCTAAATGAGGCTACTCTAGGAGATGCCTACCCATTACCAAACATAACTGATATATTAGATCAGTTGGGACGATCTAGATATTTTACAACCTCAGATTTGGCAAGCGGATTTCATCAGATTCCCTTGGATGAAAAAGACAAGGAAAAAACAGCCTTCAGTACACCTTTTGGGCACTACCATTACAATCGTATGCCATTTGGGCTCAAAGGCGCCCCAGCCACTTTCCAGCGACTGATGAACAATGTCTTGACTGGATTGCAAGGATTACACTGCTTTGTGTATCTCGATGACATTGTGATCTATGGATATACTCTAAAAGACCACAATTCAAAATTAGTACATGTATTCGAAAGATTAAAAAGTCATTTATTAAAATTACAGCCAGATAAATGCCACTTTCTCAAGAAAGAAATTGCTTATTTAGGGCATGTCGTAGGCGTAGAAGGAGTTCAACCAGATCCTTCAAAGATAACTGTAGTCAAAACTTATCCCAGACCTAAAAAGCCAAAGGACGTCAAGGCATTCCTAGGATTTGTAGGTTATTATAGGCGATTCATACCAAACCTTTCAAAACCAGAAAAACCGTTAACAAAACTGCTCAAAAAGGATGTACCATTTCTGTGGGACAGCTTTTGTGACGAGTCTTTTAGAATTCTAAAAGAAAAACTGATCACTTCTCCCATACTTGCATTCCCAGAATTTGATAAACAATTTATCATTACACTGACACAAGTGACATAGCAGTTGGTGCAGTTCTATCACAAGGCGAAATTGGTAAATATCGACCCATATGCGCTAGTAGAATCTTAAATCCAGCAGAAACTAGGTATTCTACTATTGAGAAGGAATTACTAGCCATTGTGTAATGTACGCTCTAGCGACTTTACCATATTTAATCGAATTTACTGCTTAGGCGTGTTATAATACATATATTTAAAAAAAATATTATTTAAATCATAAATTTGATTTCCAAAAAATTCCTTAGAGATATAGATATCAATAAACTAATGTTAAATAGAAGAAATAAAAAAAAATGAATACGAATAAAAATAATATTATTAAGAAATACCAAGTCAACTGTGAAGATTGAAACGTTATACTATAATTAAATAAACTGAAATTAATTAAAACAACTTCATTGAATTTATTTTCCAATTAAAATTCACTGGCGGCATAACCATAGCCTAAACTGGAAAACATGCTTATCTTAAAAATACGGGGAAAAGCATACGGGGAAAAGCTGCTGAAACTGGGGTGATGAGAAGAAGAAGCACGACATCTTTTGGAGGGACAACAAGAGTTTCCGGCCTGGCGGCGAGTTTCTTTTTTGGAGTCGAAGAGCAAAAGATTCAAATTAAAATAAGAATCTGGAATCAACAGGTTTTTTTCACGAAAAGGAGACTACGAGGAAACTCAACAAGGTCAGCAAGGAAGTCCTAGCGCACTTCACCAAGAATTATTTTTTATAACCCTGAGGAAATGTACTGCCGCCACCAGAAGATCGCCCAATGATCACGTGAAGCTAAGTGAAAATAAATAAATAAAAAAAAGAAACATTTTCTAATAAAAATAAATCTAACTTTAATATAATAACCATAAAACAAAAAAAATTTACTTACATATTGATTTTTAGTCTCATGAAAAGAGATAGGTTACACATATAGATAGAAGTGTCTAGAAGGACGGCCGTAGGGTTTAGTATATTATTTAAGTGAATAAATTGTTTGCAGGGATTTGGAGGAATTGGATACTAGTAAAACTTCTGTTGAAGTGTAAGGAACTCTTATTCTATAAACAATCTAAAAAAATTTCAATTCCCAGCATAATAAATGCAAACCAAGAACTCCCCTAGACACTTGCTTTACATTTTGGGGGCTCGTCCGGAACTATTCGGATAAAAAAAACTCAAACTATTTCATTAGGTATTCGCAATAAGTCATTAATCTCGAAAAACAAAAACTATTGATCAAGACTGTACGAATTATCAAGGTTAATTTTGTAAAGAACAAAAAAAAAATATTCCTGAAAAAGAAGACAAATTGTTGTCTCGGTATTAACAGAACATTTCACATTCCAAAAGTCTCATTCAAACGAGTAGTGTACTGTGAAATAAACAATCATTCATCAGTCTTATCAGTTGTGGAGGTGCAGCTGTATAAATCGAATCGAACAAATAAAAACTCAACCAGCAGCTATTATCTCCTCAGAATGCAAGGAATATACCGAGTTGAGTTAAATTTTATATATTTACAATTAGCATAAAAGAGCAAATGCATTAAGGTCATCTTTATATTCGGTCGTAAATTAATAAACCAGGAACCCGATGTAATCGCCGTGAAATTTGTTTAAAAGGTAATCGTGCCAGTTTAATAACAATAAAATGTTGGTTGCGTTTATTTTTCTATCAAAATTGCAGTGTAATCTTATCAATTCAATGCCTACACAAGTACATAGATGGATTTCATATGCACCGAAAATCGGTAGAAATGAACCATACTTATTAAATTTTATGGAGGAACTTCTTGTCATACTGAATTTTTATCGAACTTAGTTAGTGGATGGTGAGTGTATTGTTTACAATTCTAATAATTTTGATTACTTGTCATATTTATTATGGAGAACAAGTCAACCATGAGTTGCTATAACTAAACTTTTGTATGGTCATAACATTAATGCTGCTAAAGAACCTCAAGGTAGATTAAGTAGTTTTTTTGTGCATCAATATTCTTGGCGAGGTTATGTCATTATACCAAGATCCTTATAATAACCTCTGAAGTTGACATTGCTCAGTGAAACAGTTTTTTAGTGACTAAAAATATTTCCCGTATTGAAAAAGTATATAAGTCTGCCAATCAGGGGAAACCTTAAGTGAGCTAATTACAGGTATATCTACATATAATATGTACATATATACATAGCAGTAACTATTACATTTCCTAACCTCTTTCTGGGAAATTCTTGCTATCGTGTTCGGTATAGAACACTTGATTCCTTAAGTAGCTACTATCAACCATATTAGTTATAAATACTACTTAAGACAATTTTCATTAAATATTTAGTAATTTTAAGCTCAAGTCAATACAGAAGTGGGATTTTTTTTTCTCCTTTCAAATGTCTTATGAACAGATAGCTAAGTAGTTTTTGTGCTGACCTGGATATTAAATATGAGATGAAATGTAGGAATATAACTCCAGAGAGTTTACTATCGAAGGAAGGGCATTATGGTGGGCCAAACAATTAAAAAAAAAAGCGAATGCAGACCCTGCTACGCTTATTATCAAATCTTATTTAGATCCCGAGCCGAATTTAGAATTTTGCGAAGAGATCTTGAAAGAATTTAAGGCGGACTGCTCAGGTACTGAAATTTTTATAGTGAAGTTGTTTCTGTAAGACTAGGGTTCCTCGTTAAGCGTTTGAACAGAATCGAGACGAAGAATCTGAAAAAATTTCTCTTAGAGAATCCTTGATTAAACAGGCAGAGCTCTTAATGCATAAATTACAAGTAGCGCAGTACAAAAGTTGGAAAGCAAGTCTTCTAGCTACCAATCTCAACCAAAGTGCTTTTGAAGCTAGAATAGGATGTCTTAACTTAGAAAATGAAGGCATCGATGTTAATCATTCTAAGCAAGCCAACTCTTCTCAGAAGAAGGAAGGCCTAATAAAACCTACCTTGGAGCCAGATTTGAACAATATAGACACTTCAAGAGATCCGCTTTCGATATCTAGACCACATCCCAATCTATACAAGTGGGGATTAAAATTTACCGGTGATGAAGATGAGTCTGCTTCCTGTTTTCTTCAACGAGTTGCAGACTAGACAAGATCTAGGCATATTGCTGAATTCGCTGTATTGCACTCTATATCAGATCTTTAGATGGCTCCGCGCTCAGGTGGTATCGAAGAAAACGTGATACCTTTATAAATTATCCAGACTTTGAAAAACAATTCTTGAATCAATTTGAGCCATTGCTTCAGACAGACCAGCTTCTCGAATTTTTAAAAGGTCGAAAGCAGACCGAGGCCTTGCACTGTTAGATTTCTCGTCAGTTGATAGTCTTGAAGAAGCCTGCTAAAGATTAGAAGTAAGCGAATCTCAAGCTCGAGCAAATTGCTTTGAATCTAGCAAGGAACGGTTTTCCACACTTCCTTCAATTTCAAACAGTCTTCCACGTATCTATAATCAAGGTGGTAAAACTCATCCAGATCCGACCGGTTCAAGAGACCCACGTTTTAGGCGGAAACAGACAATATTATAGCCAATATGGCTCCTCGCAACCAGCAAAGCCACTTAACAATTACGGTCATTATATAAGACGTAACAACAATTCGGATCAAAATGTGCCTGTAGAAGGTCGTAATAGATATATTCCTAATGACAGAAATCAAAACCGATCCTCATATGCAGGCTCCAAACCCATTAATCCGTCAGAACCAGCTGAACCAATAAGGCTAAATTGCCTTGGTTCCTCGAGCCCTAAGGGTTCTTATAATTTTCCAAATCACGATTTAAATAGTAATAGCAATAGCCCTCTAGAAAACTTAAAGCACCATGTCATTAATTACAATGAGCGAACTCCAGCAAACTCAAACCGGGTTTTAGAAGAAGATTCGGGAAACCAAATGGGAGCTGCATCCAAGTGGTCCAGTTCCGCTCCAAGCTCCTAGCGGGGTCCACTAGACCTACCATCTTAAATCATGTAAACGATCCTCGGCCACATTGAGTATTCGAGTTTTCGGTATTGATATGCAAGGGCTTTTGGATTCAGGTGCCAGCGGATCTATCTGCGGCAAAAGCGGCATAGAGATTTTATTATCAGTTGGGCTAACGATGAACAAATTAAAGTCTTGAACAATTAAAACTGTAGATAGTTCGCATCATAATGTTATTGGATACTTTTATATACCTGTAGAGTTCAAGAATAAATTTGAAATTATTAAGCTTTTAGCAGTCCCTAGTTTGAAACAACATTTTATTTTTGGAGTAGATGTATGGGATGCACTCCAACTAGTGTTGCATCGTAAGAATAGTATGGAGTGGGCGTGTTATAATTTTTGTATTAAGAGTGAGAAAGCTCGTGCTGATTGTCAAGATATAGGGCTTTGCCACCCAACCCCCGACCAATTGCTTGCAATAGAGGAATGTCTCCATAAATTTGATATATTAGATCGTCCTGATTTAGGCAGAACAAACGTAATTGCACATGATATCGATACAGGTGATGCTGAACCAATAGTTCAGCGAGGTTATGAGGTCTCTCCTGCGGTACAAGCTAGATTAGGAAAGGATCTAGATAGCATGAAAAAGTTAGGTGCAATTGAACCATCCATTAGTCCCTGGTGTTCCCTAGACGTACTGGTAAAGAAATCAAATGGCAAGGATCGCCTTTGTATTGACAGCCGGAAGCTTAACGCTGTGACGAAAAAATGCGCTTATCCCCTTCCCCGAATTTCAAAAATTCTGAGCCGGCTCAATAAGTCATTTATTGACCTGAAGGACGCCTTCTGGCAAGTCCCTCTGATTTCGAGAGCTAAAGAAAAAACTGCTTTTTCTGTTCCAGGTCATGGCTTGTGGCAATTTATTGTTATGCCCTTTGGTCTCACAAATAGGCCAGCTACTCAACAAAGCCTTATGGACAGACTATTTGGACCCACTGAAACAAATATTTTCACCTTCTTAGATGATTTGAATATAGCTACTGAGACGTTCGAGGAACATATTAAAACACTGGAACACGTCGCAAATCGATTATATGAAGCTAACTTCACTATCAATAGGAAAAAGTGTAAATTTTTTAGGACAAGCTTAAAAATTTTAGAGATTATTGTTGACTCCAAGGGCTTACGTACTGATCCCGAGAAAGTTCAAACTACGCTAGATTTCCCCCGTCCTAGAAATTATACCGAGATGAAGCGGTTTATTGGGTTAGCCTCGTGGTATAGAAGATTCATATCTAATTTCGCCACAATAGCTGCTCCCTTACATGATCTGACGAAAGGTGGCAAGAAATGCCAACCGCTGAAGTGGAACACTGAGGCCGAAAAATCATTCCTTGAATTAAAGACCGAATTAGTGAAATCTCCAGTTCTAGTCTCCCCCAATTTTTCAAAACAATTTTTCATCCAATGCGATGCATCGAATCATGCTATTGGTGGTGTGCTTTTCCAAAAGGATGACCACGACGAGGAGCATCCAATAGCGTATGTTAGCCGAAAACTTAGAGGGGCAGAATTAAACTATTCGGTTACTGAAAAGGAATGCCTGAGCATAATATTTACTATCGAAAGATTGCTCGGCTTTCTTGAAGGCTACAAATTTTATATCCTAACTGACCACTCACCTTTGACATGGCTGTTCCGACAAACCAACGTATCTGGCCTTTGGCACGGTGGATCCTCCGCCTACAACCCTTTGAGTTCGAGATGAATTATGTGAAAGGAAAAAACAATATAGTACCTGATGCCTTATCCAGAATCCCAGAAATTAATTTAATCGAATGTTTTCCTAATGAGCAAGATCGATGGTATCACCAGATGATGGAAAGAGTAAAGGGCGACTCACAGGCCATGTCCAATTGGAAGGTTGAAGATGGGAAATTTTTCATTAAACCTAGATATGACCTAAGAAAAATACAAGAGGACAAATGGAAACTAGTTGTTCCTGAATCTCGTCGACTTCATGTTCTTAAAGAATGTCACGATTCACCTTTAGCAGCCCATTTGGGAATCAATAAGACTCTACAACGCATACAAGCTCGATATTACTGGCCTGGAGTTGCCAGCGATGTTAAGAAGTATGTAAAGGAATGTGAAATTTGTTTGCGATTTAAACCAACAACTAAATCTCCATATGGACTCTTGGGCAATTTTAAAGTAGCGACTAGGCCTTGGCAGATGGTTGCTCTCGATCTATTAGGACCATTTCCTCGATCGACAAAGGGCAATACCTTCCTCTTAGGTGTTTGTGATTGGCTAACCAAAATGCCGTGTTTGTTTCCAATCCGTGAGGCTACCGCCAAAAAAGTGGTCGAAATCGTCGAAAGTCGCATCTTCCTAGAATACGGAATACCCGAGATTGTCATAACCGAAAATGGCCGCCAATTTGACTCAAAACAATTTAGGAACCTACTTAACAATTATGGCATCCAAAAGTTTTGGTTGAATTGTAGGTACCACCCGCGAAATAATTTCTCAGAACGGTGGAATAAAGTAATTGGCTCCGCCCTCCGATCCTATATTACAAGCAACCACAAGCCATGGGATCGAGAGGTAGGTACAATTACCGTTGCACTCCGTACAGCGGTTAATAGCATCACAAGATATTCTCCATTTGTCCTGAATTTTGGTAGGGAATTAACGTTTGCAGCTTCAGACTATGTCCTCTATGATCCCGTTGAAGGATCAGCCCTCAAACACCGAACTAACATCCTCAATAACCTAGAACAAATATACGATGAAATTTATAAACGAATTTTTAAGTCCTATGAAACAAATAAAAGATATTTTATAAGGATAAAGTACATTTTCAGTTTAGTATTGGAGATACTGTATATAAACGTAATTACGTTTTATCTGATGCGGCACAAAGCTTTTCAGCTAAATTAGCGCCCATATTTATTAAATGCAAGGTGTTAGATAAAAGATCAGACTTAGTATATCATCTAGCCGATGAATTAAATAATGATATTGGCTGGTGGCACATCAAGGATATCAAGCACATATAATTATGGCAACATTGCGTTTAAGTATTAGTAGTAGTAGTAGTTATAAGGTTTACAATAGAAGCATTGCATATTTTACGAACTCAAGCAGTAATAAGTATTAGCTATTTGGAACTGAACTTTTCGTTAGATACTAGGGATGATCAGAAATAGAATAACTGAATTTAAGGAATTGATTAAGATCTCTTAGGACCCTCTTTCCATCGGGTTTACTAGGGGTAACTTTGTCCACTCAGCCTTCCTCATTTTCACATGATCAAGGTGCAGTAAAAGAACCGCATTAAATAACACCAAAACAAAAGGGGAAAAGTTAAGCTTTATGGAGCTCGCTAACACCATAGCACATAGAAATAATAATAATAAAAAAAAAGGAAGGTAAAAATACAATAACCTCATCAATTACACAGACTCAAAAACAAAAAGCATAGGCGGCTAGCTATTTAAAATTATTAATAATAAAATAAAATTTGTTAATTGATTATAGACATCATGTCTTAGCAACTTCCTTGCTCACGTGCTGATCTGCGGTATCATATACTAGTTAGTCCAGTCGAGTAGTATGTACATTAGCGAGTAGACGTGCTTCATATCGGCTCCGGTGTTGTGATAATTTCTATTATAATTTTCCTTAAAATATTACCGAGGCATTTTGTTGGCCGCGAGCTGTTTTTCCATCTGGCTTTTAACTTATTTGATTCGCATATTATTTGTGCTATAATATTCTTTTTGCTAAACACTTTGCATTTCTCGGACTGTGCATTCTAGTTTCTTTTGGCGCAAATTTTAACTGTGCTCTGCTATCATTGTGTTTGTGAGACGTTGCTGCAAACTGACGTCATGGCGGGAAGAGTCCAAGGAAAGAGAAAATTCCGTCAACCTCTAACTCGGAAGATTGCGGACAGGTCGTCACACGCAGTCTGGCAAGGGCATTGACTGATGATCCGGGGTCCATAGCTGCTGTTTTGGAAAGGTTATTGGAGTCACTGGAATAAAATCGACCTGCTTTTAAAGCAATCGGAGGACCGTCTTACGAAAAAGATCGACGATGCCATTAGTTCCTTCAGCAATAAGCTTGACTCATATAATAATACGATAAGTGAACTTCAACGGAACCAGGATCTACTGCAATCACAAATTCTCGACTTTCATCGCACTCAGCGCTTAAGTGATGCAATTGTTAGGGGAATACCGATCCAGAGTAATGAGAAAGCTCACGACGTAGTTAAGAACATTGCTGCTGTTTATTAATCACTCTTTGACACCGTACATGGATGCTTTTCGTATCAAACCTAAATCTCCAGGGAAAAGTACACCAATTGTTATCCGTTTCTCTTGTGTTGCTGAACAGAAAGCTTTTCTGACTGCTTTTCGTAGGCATCGAGGCTTAAAACTATCTGAATTGGAGGGCTTCTCTTCAGCCGGACCTTTATATATAACTGAAAGCTTGATCCCGCATTACAACTCAATTCTGCAAGAGGCATTAAATTTGCGTAAACAGGGGAAGTTATTCTCTGCCAGTACTCGAAATGGTTTCGTCTATGTAAAGTGCAAAAGAGAAAGTATCGATAAGAGAATTACCAGTCATGATGAACTCAAAGAGGCTTGCATGCAATAAAATGATGTTACGCCACAAACGGAGCTGATGACGTTCAAATGAATTCTTCACTGGAGTAAGGTTTATTGTTATTGATTTTACACAGATAGTTTGTTGTATTCTAGCGTAATTTCAAATTCTAGCCTAGTATTTTTGAATTTTTTCTTGAAATTTTCTTCTTTTCAACTTTAGTATTTTATCATAAGTTTTTCTTTAATTTTGTATATTACATACATATATATTAATTCTAGCAATTTAGCTCATCATCAATAGTTTCTTGGTTTCGGACATTTTTCATTTAGTTTTCTTTTCTTTTTTTATATATAATGAATAATCACTTAAATGGTTATTTTAGTATGACTTGTGGTAGCTTTGTAGAATTGCTTCATCGTACTTCTTATTTTCCTTGTACAGAATTCGACACAACCTAATTTTCTGTTTCCCTGATGGAGGTATGCTCATTTATGGGTTCGGTTAATGGTTTGTGTGAGTTGGACAGAGTAAGATCTGTATTAAATAAGTAGTTGTTCTATGCGGATTCTGGATCACTGGATCACGGTGAGCAATTTTGAGGTGGTTCCGAGGTCGCTTTTGTACTGAAAATTAACAATATACTATGACAGTACCAGCCCACTTTTTCCATACAAAAAGTGTCCGGAAAATTCCAACTATTTTCATGGCTCTGGACCGAGGCTCTGGGCCCCTGGGGGATTCCGTCTAGTGGTCTACGTCACAGGGCCTGCCTGGGGGAATTCATTCCTACCGTCTGGCCGACCAGGGGATGATATCACCTGATTAGCTGATCCCCGTCAGCTGTTCAAGCTCTTGCCTTGCCTGATTTTTTATTAAATTGAGGTACGGTGAGCAATTTTGAGGTGGTTCTGAGGCCGCTTTTGTACTGAAAATTTGCATCTTGTGAAGGGGCGGGAAGCTTTATTAGTGGAGGTTGCTGGTTAAGTTTGATCCGGTCTTGGAGGCTACAATTTGACCTTGAGGTGCCCCTCCTGTGTCTGGGTACTGGAGGCTGAGAGCTTTAGTGGCAATATCTGATACTATGACTAGGACTGTCTGGAGGGTGTTGGACTGGGCTACGTTACCTGTACCAAGGCTTGGGTAGAATGTGTGCGGCTTAAGTAATGATGTGAAATACCCTAAGCGAATTTATATCGGGGACTGTATACTTGTCAGCTTGAGTTTGGTTTCAGTTGTTTTCTTTAGTATGAGTGCCTGTGGTATGTTGGGCTGGGCTACTTGGTGGCTGAGGAAACGTTACCTAGGGCACGTGTGGATATGTGCAGCTGGTGGATAAGAAATGTTGTGAAATTAGTGTAATTAGTATTAGTAATAATTCAAGTTAACCCTACAATATGCCAATAGATTCTAGAAGGTGTCAGTGGGGGTCTTAGTTCTAGAGGTGGACAAAATTTTCATCAGAAATCCTCCACGGGCTATGGGTTTCGAGATATTAGCGATCTTATCTTTGCTGGTATAATTAATAGTAGTAATAATTCTAATTAGTCCTAGGATATTTTTTGTTCATGCCAATAGTATTAGTACTAGGGGGGGGGGGGGGGATAAAATTTTCATCAGAAATCCTCTATGGTTCGAAATATTAGCGATCTTACCATCTCAGGTGATATATCTAAAAATAGATCAGGTGAAGCTGGTTTGGGGATGAATGTAGGTAGATATGTTGACTTAGATATGTAATGGAAATTAGTAAATGCCTAATTTTGCTCTTCAGGTGTAACACTTCTAATTTGATTCTTTTCATAAACAAATTATCACAGTTCAGTAAAGTAAACACATTCGCAGTCGAATAATGTAAACAAATTCGCACAGCGGCCGAGTAAAGTAAACAAATTGGGCGATTTATGAAAGATTCCTAATTTCTTTAGCTAAAAATAACAACAACCGATATTAATCTGTAGGATATGATGTCTTAGATGAGTAGTGGAAGTTATAATTGAAAATTTCTTTTTCTGAAAAAAACAACAACAACAACTATAACGTAAGTTGGGGATTAAAAATATCTTATAAACAAGACGGATCATCCTATGATATTCGATATCTAAAAATAGATCACGGTTGCTTCGAATGTTAAGACACATAAGTAATGGAAATTAAAACCTAATCAGAAAATTTTCGATGTAGGTGTGTGTATGTGTGTGTGTATTGAAAAATCTTAGGTTTTATGAAAAATTGTTTTTTTATTTTCAATAAAATTTATTTCTGGGCAGGTTAAATTTAAAGCTTTGATCACCTATGATATCAATTTTTGGGCAGGTTAAATTTAAAGCTTTGATCACCTATGATATCAATGTAGGGTGATACCTACTAATATAATATGATATGTTGACTTAGATGAGTAGTGAAAGTTTTATTGGTATAGTAAAAGACTTTGCATCAAATTTTTGGTGATAAGGTGTAATGGCATGACCAGTGTTGCTACACGAAATCTTTCTAGAGGAACTTGTTAGCCTAGCCTGAAAGTGGTTTGAGCAGCCACATCTGAAAAATTACATGTTATCATTAGCTTGAGAGTGGGTTAATTAAAAGCATTAACGAGCTATCATATTAATGTAGGATGATATGCCGACTTAGATGAGTAATATAAATTAGTAATATAACTTCATGCTTAAACAAATACATTCGAATAAAATAAACAAATTGATTTTTGTTTTTTTGTGTCTGGGGCTGGTGAGCATTGGAAGGTAGCAGAGTTATTTACCATGATATCATAGTTCACATGAAGCTGATAAGAATATGATATTTTTATCTTCATACTATTGGGGCAGGTGCATTGTTTACTTAACATTAAGTTGAGAGTGGGTCAAATTAAAAGCTTTGATAGAAGAACGCTGTGTTATAATATTAATGTGGTATGATATGTTGTCTGAGGTGAGTAGTGGAAGTTGTATGGGAGCTATGAATAAGCAGTAAAATCCTAATCAGCAATCTCGCTGGATATTTGATAATTCTCCAAGTCCATAGTGAAGATCGTGGTGGGGGGGTTGAGAGTAGGTACTGTAAGCTATGTATTACGTTAAACGTTTTAATGGATGGTATTTGGTATTTATCTCCTCGAAATAGTGTTGTATGAGTATCAGAAAGGTGGAAAAAAAGTTGATAATGCTTCATGTTCAATAGTGTAGACGTTGAGAGTGGGTATTTGGAATGATATAATTCTTGTAGGATATGGAAGTATTATTTATTCATCTTTAAATCTTACCAAGCCTGAAAAAATTACATAATATGATTAAGATTACATAAGGAAAGTAGGTTCACTTCATCTGCAAACAACAAATATGGCTGAAAGCGACACACGGTGTGAGCAATAATCATTCTTGCTTCAATTATCACTATTAAGCGATGTGTGCCGCAGAAAATATATTAAGTCTAGCCTAGTCTAAAATGTGTATTGTAAAAAAAATTGTATCATGGTTATAATGCCATTTTTTGAAATAATTTGTTTTAATTGTAGTATAGCCTAAATCTAAAGTCGTTTTTCTTTCGTTCAGCAAAGCCAAGATTTCATAGATATAGATTGATCCTTATAATGAATATTCCTTATGCCTTTACACCAATGTGGCTTTAAAAGGTTCGTGGTGCACCATTTTCACAAATAACATCTCTCCATCTTTACTTTTTGCGATCTTTGTTGGAATATCCTGATTTTTCGACCTGTTGGTAGGGGACAGTCGACTCGTTTTTGGATGAAAAACTTTCTTCTTTATTTCTGGAAAGCATCGATTTCATAGATGTAGACTGAGCCTTATATGAATATTCTTTACTCCTTTCATCCGTAGGCTTTAGAAGGTTTGTAGTGTCCTTAAAGCTCATGTTGAAATTATTGCGTAATTAGCTTGCCAAGAAACAGTGATCTGTTTGGGTAAAGAGCAAAATATCAATTGGAAAAAACAAGTTATGAAACTTCTATTTATATGTATTTGGCACATTGTCTTGACCTCTGACGTCACCTTAACCTTTGAAACCGAAAGTGTCTGCTCTTGGGTTCACTTCGATGATGAGTAGTGCAAGTTGTATGGGAGATTATAATTAGCTGTGAGTAAACTGTAAAGAAGAAGATTTCTGGTAACAGTATGTTCCATACATAATCTTACAGGTGGAAGAAAATTTTATAAGAATCTGGTAACTGCATTTCCTTATAAACCTTATATAAATTCATATGTGACCAAACCGAGCTATTGGTTTTTGTTCTAGATGAATGCACATTATATAATATCTGAAAATAGATAGCAGCAAAATGAAAGGCTATAAGAATTTGGTTGCAGTATATTCTATACAAAATCTAATAACCATAAGAAAATTTTATAAGAATCTGGTACAATGTTCAGTTCACAATTTAAAAAAGTAGAAGAAAATTGTATAAGAATCTGGTAATAGTATGTTCCATACAAAATCTAACAAGCGAAAGAAAATTTTATAAGAATCTGGTAAGAATCCGGTAACAGTATGTTCCATACAAAATCTAACAGGCAGAAGAAAATTTTATTAGAATCTTGTAACAGTATGTTCCAAAGAAAAATCCAAGATTTTATGCATTTCCTGATGTGTAAGCCTTATATAAATCCATATGTTCTATATAAAAAATCGGTATATAAATATCTGTTAAAAAATTAGTTAGGGTATATAGTGATTTAAAAAAATTCATATCCCCAAAACGGTGCCGAGAACCAAAATCCAAAATCTACTAGGAAGCAGACAATTTTATAAGAATCTGGTATGTTCTATACAAAATCTAAAAGGGGAAGGGAAAATTGCACGAGAGTTTGGTTAGTGGTTAGTGTATTCCCGAATGCTGAACTGTTAAGATGGATATTGAGGAGTTTTTAGGAGAATATAATAACATTTTACTCGATGAGCATAAGAAAAAAATTCAAGAATGCTATTACTTTTTAAAATTATATGAAAATATTGAAAAAGTCGAGTCAAAATTTGGTGAACACTATATAAGCTGCCCTTGGTCAAGAGATGATTCAACGGATGGACCAGATACATGTGAATGTTGTGGTGTTGCTAGATGCCTAAAACAAGTTGTGAAGCTATATAAATTCTACCAAACATTGACAAAAAGTAATTACGAGGTATGCCTTAAAAAGTGCGATTTAGCTTAGCACTAGAAATTCTCATTTTGTATACTTGGAGAGCTCATAAAGGATCATGTAAACTTACACTGTATGCAGATGTTGATTTCAACAACAGATTCATCAAACACAGGAAATTTTGATTACATACAGCTCTGTACCATAAGATTATAAGAATTAGTACTTTTTAATTTTTAATAAATGATATTTTATATATGGCCTTCTTTTTATTCAATTTCCCATACTAAGTCCGGAACTCCCGAATAATGTTTGACCACTACAACGGGTGGTGGGAGCGGTGGGTGGTGGTGGTGGTGGGTGGTGGTGGGGGTGGTGGTATTGGTTGTGGTGGTGGGTGCCTGGTCTTGGATGGCTCTTGAAACGGATATTTGACGCTCAGCTTTCCAGAAATAAAGAAGAAAGTTTTTCATCCAAAAACGAGTCGACTGTCCCCTACCAACAGGTCGAAAAATCAAGATATTCCAACAAAGATCGCAAAAAGTAAAGATGGAGAGATGTTATTGGCGAAAATGGTGCACCACGAACCTTTTAAAGCCACATTGGTGTAAAGGTATAAGGAATATTCATTATAAGGATCAATCTATATCTATGAAATCTTGGCTTTGCTGAACGAAAGAAAAACGACTTTAGACTTAAGCTATAATACAATTAAAACAAATTATTTCAATAAAGGGCATTATAACCATGATACAATTTTTTTTACAATACATATATTAGACTAGGCTAGACTTAATATATTTTCTGCGGCACACATCGCTTAATAGTGATAATTGAAGCAAGAATGATTATTGCTCACACCGTGTGTCGCTTTCAGCCATATTTGTTGTTTGCAGATGAAGTGAACCTACTTTCCTTATGTAATCTTAATCATATTATGTAATTTTTTCAGGCTTGGTAAGATTTAAAGATGAATAAATAATACTTCCATATCCTACAAGAATTATATCATTCCAAATACCAACTCTCAACGTCTACATTATTGAACATGAGGCATTATCAACTTTTTTTCGACCTTTTTGATACTCATACAACACTATTTCGAGGAGATAAATACCAAATACCATCCATTAAAACTTTTAACGTAATACATAGCTTACAGTACCTACTCTCAACCCCCTACCACGATCTTCACTATGGACTTGGAGAATTATCAAATATCCAGCGAGATTGCTGATTAGGATTTTACTGCTTATTCATAGCTCCCATACAACTTCTACTACTCACCTCAGACAACATATCATACCACATTAATATTATAACACAGCGTTCTTCTATCAAAGCTTTTAATTTGACCCACTATCAACTTAATGTTAAGTAAACAATGCACCTGCCCCAATAGTACGAAGATAAAAATATCATATTCTTATCAGCTTCATGTGAACTATGATATCATGGTAAATAAATCTGCTGCCTTCCAATGCTCACCAGCCCCAGACACAAAAAAACAAAAATCAATTTGTTTATTTTATTCGAATGTATTTGTTTAAGCATGAAGTTATATTACTAATTTATATTACTCATCTAAGTCGGCATATCATCCTACATTAATATGATAGCTCGTTAATGCTTTTAATTAACCCACTCTCAAGCTAATGATAACATGTAATTTTTCAGATGTGGCTGCTCAAACCACTTTCAGGCTAGGCTAACAAGTTCCTCTAGAAAGATTTCGTGTAGCAACACTGGTCATGCCATTACAGCTTATCACCAAAAATTTGATGCAAAGTCTTTTACTATACCAATAAAACTTTCACTACTCATCTAAGTCAACATATCATATTATATTAGTAGGTATCACCCTAGATTGATATCATAGGTGATCAAAGCTTTAAATTTAACCTGCCCAAAAATTGATATCATAGGTGATCAAAGCTTTAAATTTAACCTGCCCAAAAATAAATTTGATTGAAAATAAAAAAACAATTTTTCATAAAACCTAAGATTTTTCAATACACACCACATACACACACCTACATCGAAAATTTTCTGATTAGGCTTTAATTTCCATTACTTCATGTGTCTTAACATTCGAAGCAACCGTGATCTATTTTTAGATATCGAATATCATAGGATGATCCGTCTTGTTTATAAGATATTTTTAATCCCCAACTTACGTTATAGTTGTTGTTGTTGTTTTTTTCAGAAAAAGAAATTTTCAATTATAACTTCCACTACTCATCTAAGACATCATATCCTACAGATTAATATCGGTTGTTGTTATTTTTAGCTAAAGAAATTAGGAATCTTTCATAAATCGCCCAATTTGTTTACTTTACTCGGCCGCTGTGCGAATTTGTTTACATTATTCGACTGCGAATGTGTTTACTTTACTGAACTGTGATAATTTGTTTATGAAAAGAATCAAATTAGAAGTGTTACACCTGAAGAGCAAAATTAGGCATTTACTAATTTCCATTACATATCTAAGTCAACATATCTACCTACATTCATCCACAAACCAGCTTCACCTGATCTATTTTTAGATATATCACCTGAGAAGGTAAGATCGCTAATATCTCGAACCATAGAGGATTTCTGAAGAAAATTTTATCCCCCCCCCCCCCTAGTACTAATACTATTGGCATGAACAAAAAATATCCTAGGAATAACTTGAATTATTACTACTATTAATTATACCAGCAAAGATAAGATCGCTAATATCTCGAAACCCATAGCCCGTGGAGGATTTCTGATGAAAATTTTGTCCACCTCTAGAACTAAGACCCCCACTGACACCTTCTAGAATCTATTGGCATATTGTAGGGTTAACTTGAATTGTTACTAATACTAATTACACTAATTTCACAACATTTCTTATCCACCAGCTGCACACATCCACACATGCCCTATGTAACGTTTCCTCAGCCACCAAGTAGCCCAGCCCAACATACCACAGGCACTCATACTAAAGAAAACAAGTGAAACCAAACTCAAGCTGACAAGTATACAGTCCCCGATATAAATTCGCTTAGGGTATTTCACATCATTACTTAAGCCGCACACGTTCTACCCAAGCCTTGGTACAGGTAACGTAGCCCAGTCCAACACCCCCCAGACAGTCCTAGTCATAGTATCAGATATTGCCACTAAAGCTCTCAGCCTCCATTACCCAGATACAGGAGGGGGCACCTCAAGGTCAAATTGTAGCCTCCAAGACCGGATCAAACTTAACCAGCAACCTCCACTAATAAAGCTTCCCACCCCTTCACAAGATGCCAAATTTTCAGTACAAAAGCGGCCTCAGAACCACCTCAAAATTGCTCACCGTACCTCAATTTATTAAACAATCAGGCAAGGCAAGAGCTTGAACAGCTGACGGGGATCAGCTAATCAGGTGATATCATCCCCTGGTCGGCCAGACGGTAGGAATGAATTCCCCCAGGCAGGCCCTGTGACATAGACCACTAGACGGATTCCCCCAGGGGTCCAGAGCCATCAAAATAGTTGGAATTTTCCGGACACTTTTTGTATGGAAAAAGTGGGCTGGTACTGTCATAGTATAATGTTAATTTGCAGTACAAAAGCGACCTCAGAACCACCTCAAAATTGCTCACCGTACCTCCTGAGGAAGAAGAAGATGCAAATGAGTGGGAATTTTCCGTGCACTTTTTGTATGGAAAAAGTGATCCAGAATCCGCATAGAACAACTACTTATTTAATACAGATCTTACTCTGTCCAACTCACACAAACCATTAACCGAACCCATAAATGAGCATACCTCCATCAGGGAAACAGAAAATAAACATAGAAAATTAGGTTGTGTCGAATTCTGTACAAGGAAAATAAGAAGTACAATGAAGCAATTCTACAAAGCTACCACAAGTCATACTAAAATAACTATAAGTGATTATTCATTATATATAAAAAAGAAAAGAAAACTAAATGAGAAATGTCCGAAACCAAGAAACTATTGATGATGAGCTAAATTGCCAGAATTAATATATATGTATGTAATATACAAAATTAAAGAAAAACTTATGATAAAATACTAAAGTTGAAAAGAAGAAAATTTCAAGAAAAAATTCAAAAATACTAGGCTAGAATTTGAAATTACGCTAGAATACAACAAACTATCTGTGTAAAATCAATAACAATAAACCTTACTCCAGTGAAGAATTCATTTGAACGTCATCAGCTCCGTTTGTGGCGTAACATCATTTTATTGCATGCAAGCCTCTTTGAGTTCATCATGACTGGTAATTCTCTTATCGATACTTTCTCTTTTGCACTTTACATAGACGAAACCATTTCGAGTTCTGGCCCCTGTTTACGCAAATTTAATGCCTCTTGCAGAATTGAGTTGTAATGCGGGATCAAGCTTTCAGTTATATATACTGGTCCGGCTGAAGAGAAGCCCTCCAGTTAAGATAGTTTTAAGCCTCGATGCCTACGAAAAGCAGTCAGAAAAGCTTTCTGTTCAGCAACACAAGAGAAACGGATAACAATTGGTGTACTTTTCCCTGGAGATTTAGGTTTGATACGAAAAACATCCATGTACGGTGTCAAAGAGTGATTAATAAACAGCAGCAATGTTCTTAACTACGTCGTGAGCATTCTCATTACTCTGGATCGGTATTCCCCTAACAATTGCATCACTTAAGCGCTGAGTGCGATGAAAGTCGAGAATTTGTGATTGCAGTAGATCCTGGTTCCGTTGAAGTTCACTTATCGTATTATTATATGAGTCGAGCTTATTGCTGAAGGAACTAATGGCATCGTCGATCTTTTTCGTGAGACGGTCCTCCGATTGCTTTAAAAGCAGGTCGATTTTATTCCAGTGACTCCAATAACCTTTCCAAAACAGCACCTATGGATCCCGGATCATCAGTCAATGCCCTTGCCAGACTGCGTGTGATGACCTGTTCGCACTCTTCCGAGTTAGAGGTTGACGGAATTTTCTCTTTCCTTGGATTCTTCCCCGCCATGACCGACGAGGGCATACTACAAGAGAAATTTCTTGAACAGCTGATCGATAGAAAGAGATTACCCACGAGAATAGGACATCATTTGAAAACATAAAATAAAAAAATGATTATAATATTTGAAAGAAAGAATTGCATGTAGCTTTAAGGAAATTGAGCATGTGTGTGACAAAGAGAAATATACTTGTTTTATGTGAAGTAGAAATGTTTACATTTTTCAATAACCAGGCACGTTGTTTTTTACACACTGGTGAATAAGGATGTAGTGGTTCACTGTTGTGTTTTACACACTGGCGAATAAGGGTGTATTGAACAGCTGCTCAAGAAATTTCTCTTGTAGTATGCCCTCGTCGGCCATGACGTCAGTTTGCAGCAACGTCTCACAAACACAATGATAGCAGAGCACAGTTAAAATTGCACCAAAAGAAACTAGAATGCACAGTCCGAGAAATGCAAAGTTTTTAGCAAAAAGAATATTATAGCACAAATAATATGCGAATCAAATAAGTTAAAAGCCAGATGGAAAAACAGCTCGCGGCCAACAAAATGCCTCGGTAATATTTTAAGGAAAATTATAATAGAAATTATCACAACACCGGAGCCGATATGAAGCACGTCTACTCGCTAATGTACATACTACTCGACTGGACTAACTAGTATATGATACCGCAGATCAGCACGTGAGCAAGGAAGTTGCTAAGACATGATGTCTATAATCAATTAACAAATTTTATTTTATTATTAATAATTTTAAATAGCTAGCCGCCTATGCTTTTTGTTTTTTTTTTTTGGTTTTTGAGTCTGTGTAATTGATGAGTTTATTGTATTTTTACCTTCCTTTTTTTTTATTATTATTATTTCTATGTGCTATGGTGTTAGCGAGCTCCATAAAGCTTAACTTTTCCTCTTTTGTTTTGGTGTTATTTAATGCGGTTCTTTTACTGCACCTTGATCATAGTGAAAATGAGGAAGGGTAAGTGTATAAAGTTACCCCTAGTAAACCCGATGGAAAGAGGGTCCTAAGAGATCTTAATCAATTCCTTAAATTCAGTTATTCTATTTCTGATTATCTCTAGTATCTAATGAAAAGTTCAGTTCCAAATAGCTAATACTTATTACTGCTTGAGTTCGTAAAATATGCAATGCTTCTATTGTAAACCTTATAACTACTACTACTACTAATACTTAAACGCAATGTTGCCATAATTATATGTGCTTGATATCCTTGATGTGCCACCAGCCAATATCATTATTTAATTCATCGGCTAGATGGTATACCAAGTCTGATCTTTTATCTAACACCTTGCATTTAATAAATTTGGGCGCTAATTTAGCTGAAAAGCTTTGTACCGCATCAGATAAAACGTAATTACGTTTATATACAGTATCTCCAATACTAAACTGAAAATGTACTTTATCCTTATAAAATATCTTTTATTTGTTTCATAGGCCTTAAAAAATCGTTTATAAATTTCATCTTATATTTGTTCTAGGTTATTGAGGATGTTAGATCGGTGTTTGAGGGGTGATCCTTCAATGGGATCAGAGAGGACATAGTCTAAAGCTGCAAACGTAAATTCCCTACCAAAATTCAGGAAAAATGGAGAATATCCAGTGATGCTATTAACCGCTGTACCGAGTGCAACGGTAATTGTACCTACCTCTCGATCCCATTTATTCCACCGTTCTGAGAAATTATTTCGCGGGTGGTACCTACAATTCAACCAAAACTTCCGGATGCCATAATTGTTAAGTAGGTTCCTAAATTGTTTTGAGTCAAATTGGCGGTCATTATCAGTTATGATAATCTCGGGTATTCCGTGTTCTAGGAAGATGCGACTTTCGACGATTTCCACCACCTTTTTGGCGGTAGCCTCACGGATTGGAAACAAACACGGCATTTTGGTTAGCCAATCACAAACAACTAAGAGGAAGGTATTGCCCTTTGTCGATCGAGGAAATGGTCCTAATAGATCGAGAGCAACCATCTGCCAAGGCCTAGTCGCTACTTTAAAATTGCCCAAGAGTCCATATGGAGATTTAGTTGTTGGTTTAAATCGCAAACAAATTTCACATTCCTTTACATACTTCTTAACATCGCTGGCAACTCCAGACCAGTAATATCGAGCTTGTATGCGTTGTAGAGTCTTATTGATTCCCAAATGGGCTGCTAAAGGTGAATCGTGACATTCTTTAAGAACATGAAGTCGACGAGATTCAGGAACAACTAGTTTCCATTTGTCCTCTTGTATTTTTCTTAGGTCATATCTAGGTTTAATGAACAATTTCCCATCTTCAACCTTCCAATTGGACATGGCCTGTGAGTCCCCCTATACTCTTTCCATCATCTGGTGATACCATCGATCTTGCTCATTAGGAAAACATTCGATTAAATTAATGTCTGGGATTCTGGATAAGGCATCAGGTACTATATTGTTTTTTCCTTTCACATAATTCATCTCGAACTCAAAGGGCTGTAGGCGGAGGATCCACCGTGCCAAAGGCCAGATACGTTGGTTTGTCGGAACAGCCATGTCAAAAGTGAGTGATCAGTTAGGATATAAAATTTGTAGCCTTCAAGGAAGCCGAGCAATTTTTCGATAGTAAATATTATGCTCAGGCATTACTTTTCAGTAACCGAATAGTTTAATTCTGCCCCTCTAAGTATTCAGCTAACATACGCTATTGGATGCTCCTCGTCGTGGTCATCCTTTTGGAAAAGCACACCACCAATAGCATGATTCCATGCATCGCATTGGACGAAAAATGGTTTTGAAAAATTGGGGGAGACTAGAACTGGAGATTTCACTAATTCGGTCTTTAATTCAAGGAATGATTTTTCGGCCTCAGCGCTCCACTTCAGCGGTTGGCATTTCTTGCCACCTTTCGTCAGATCATGTAAGGGAGCAGCTATTGTGGCGAAATTAGATATGAATCTTCTATACCACGAGACTAACCCAATAAACCGCTTCATCTCGGTATAATTTCTAGGACGGGGGAAATCTAGCATAGTTTGAACTTTCTCGGGATCAGTACGTAAGCCCTTGGAGTCAACAATAATCTCTAAAATTTTAAGCTTGTCCTAAAAAATTTACACTTTTTCCTATTGATAGTGAAGTTAGCCTCATTTAATCGATTTGCGACGTGTTCCAGTGTTTTAATATGTTCCTCAAACGTCTCAGTAGCTATATTCAAATCATCTAAGAAGGTGAAAATATTTGTTTCATTTGGTCCAAATAGTCTGTCCATAAGGCGTTGTTGAGTAGGTGGCCTATTTGTGAGACCAAAGGGCATAACAATAAATTGCCACAAGCCATGACCTGGAACAGAAAAAGCAGTTTTCTCTTTGTCTCGAAGTCAGAGGGACTTGCCAGAAGGCGTCCTTCAGGTCAATAAATGACAAATACCTAGCCTTATTGAGCCGGCTCAGAATTTTTGAAACTCGAGGAAGGGGATAAGCGCATTTTTTCGTCACAGCGTTAAGCTTCCGGCTGTCAATACAAAGGCGATCCTTGCCATTTGATTTCTTTACCAGTACGACTAGGGAACACCAGGAACTAATGGATGGTTCAATTACACCTAACTTTTTCATGCTATCTAGATCCTTTTCTAATCTAGCTTGTACCGCAGGAGAGACCTCATAACCTCGCTGAACTATTGGTTCAGCATCACCTGTGTCGATATCATGTGCAATTACGTTTGTTCTTCCTAAATCAGGACGATCTAATATATCAAATTTATGGAGACATTCCTCTATTGCAAGCAATTGGTCGGGGGTTGGGTGGCAAAGCCCTATATCTTGACAATCATCACGAGCTTTCTCACTCTTAATACAAAAATTATAACACGCCCACTCCATACTATTCTTACGATGCAACACTAGTTGGAATGCATCCCATACATCTACTCCAAAAATAAAATGTTGTTTCAAACTAGGGACTGCTAAAAGCTTAATAATTTCAAATTTATTCTTGAACTCTACAGGTATATAAAAGTATCCAATAACATTATGATGCGAACTATCTACAGTTTTAATTGTTCAAGACTTTAATTTGTTCATCGTTAGCCCAACTGATAATAAAATCTCTATGCCGCTTTTGCCGCAGATAGATCCGCTGGCACCTGAATCCAAAAGCCCTTGCATATCAATACCGAAAACTCGAATACTCAATGTGGCCGAGGATCGTTTACATGATTTAAGATGGTAGGTCTAGTGGACCCCGCTAGGAGCTTGGAGCGGAACTGGACCACTTGGATGCAGCTCCCATTTGGTTTCCCGAATCTTCTTCTAAAACCCGGTTTGAGTTTGCTGGAGTTCGCTCATTGTAATTAATGACATGGTGCTTTAAGTTTTCTAGAGGGCTATTGCTATTACTATTTAAATCGTGATTTGGAAAATTATAAGAACCCTTAGGGCTCGAGGAACCAAGGCAATTTAGCCTTATTGGTTCAGCTGGTTCTGACGGATTAATGGGTTTGGAGCCTGCATATGAGGATCGGTTTTGATTTCTGTCATTAGGAATATTTCTATTACGACCTTCTACAGGCACATTTTGATCCGAATTGTTGTTACGTCTTATATAATGACCGTAATTGTTAGGAGGATTTCGGCCAAGTGGCTTTGCTGGTTGCGAGGAGCCATATTGGCTATAATATTGTCTGTTTCCGCTAAAACGTGGGTCTCTTGGACCGGTTGGATCCGGATGAGTTTTACCACCTTGATTATAGATACGTGGAAGACTGTTTGAAATTGAAGGAAGTGTGGAAAACCGTTGCTTGCTAAATTCAAAGCTATTTGCTCGAGCTTGAGATTCGCTTACTTCTAATCTTTAGCAGGCTTCTTCAAGACTATCAACTGACGAGAAATCTAACAGTGCAAGGCCTCGGTCTGCTTTCGACCTTTTAAAAATTTGAGAAGCTGATCTGTCTGAAGCAATGGCTCAAATTGATTCAAGAATTGTTTTACAAAGTCTAGATAATTTATAAAAGTATCACGTTTTCTTCCATACCACCTGAGCGCGGTGCCATCTAAAAGATCTGATATAGAGTGCAATACAGCGAATTCACCAATATGCCTAGATCTTGTCTAGTCTGCAACTCGTTGAAGAAAACAGGAAGCAGACTCATCATCACCGGTAAATTTTAGTCCCCACTTGTATAGATTGGGATGTGGTCTAGATATCGAAAGCGGATCTCTTGAAGTGTCTATATTGTTCAAATCTGGCTCCAAGGTAGGTTTTATTAGGCCTTCATTCTTCTGAGAAGAGTTGGCTTGCTTAGGAGGGATAACATCGATGCCTTCATTTTCTAAGTTAAGACATCCTATTCTAGCCTCAAAAGCACTTTGGTTGAGATTGGTAGCTATAAGACTTGCTTTCCAATTTTTGCACTGCGCTACTTGTAATTTATGCATTAAGAGCTCTGCCTGTTTAATCAAGGATTCTCTAAGAGAAATTTTTTCAGATTCTTCCGTCTCGATTCTGTTCAAACGCTTTACGAGGAACCCTAGTCTTACAGAAACAACTTCACTATAAAAATTTTCAGTACCTGAGCAGTCCGCCTTAAATTCTTTCAAGATCTCTTCGCAAAATTCTAAATCTGGCTCGGGATCTAAATAAGATTTGATATTAAGCGTAGCAGGGTCTGCATTCGCTTCTTTTTTTAATTGTTTGGCCCACCATAATGCCCTTCCTTCGATAGTATAACTCTCTGGAGTTATATTCCTACATTTCATCTCATATTTAATATCCAGGTCAGCACAAAAACTACTTAGCTATCTGTTCATAAGACATTTGAAAGGAGAAAAAAAAATCCCACTTCTGTATTGACTTGAGCTTAAAATTACTAAATATTTAATGAAAATTGTCTTAAGTAGTACTTATAACTAATATGGTTGATAGTAGCTACTTAAGGAATCAAGTGTTCTATACCGAACACGATAACAAGAATTTCCCAGAAAGAGGTTAGGAAAATGTAATAGTTACTGCTATGTATATATGTACATATTATATGTAGATATACCTGTAATTAGCTCACTTAAGGTTTCCCCTGATTGGCAGACTTATATACTTTTTCAATACGGGGAAATATTTTTAGTCACTAAAAAACTGTTTCACTGAGCAATGTCAACTTCAGAGGTTTATTATAAGGATCTTGGTTTAATGACATAACCTCGCCAAGAATATTGATGCACAAAAAAACTACTTAATCTACCTTGAGGTTCTTTAGCAGCATTAATGTTATGACCATACAAAAGTTTAGTTATAGCAACTCGTGGTTGACTTATTCTCCACAATAAATATGACAAGTAATCAAAATTATTAGAATTGTAAACAATACACTCACCATCCACTAACTAAGTTCGATAAAACTTCAGTATGACAAGAAGTTCCTCCATAAATTTAATAAGTATGGTTCATTTCTACCGATTTTCGGTGCATATGAACTCCATCTATGTACTTGTGTAGGCATTGAATTGATAAGATTACACTGCAATTTTGATAGAAAAATAAACGCAACCAACATTTTATTGTTATTAAACTGGCACGATTACCTTTTTAAACAAATTTCACGGCGATTACATCGGGTTCCTGGTTTATTAATTTACGACCGAATATAAAGATGACCTTAATGCATTTGCTCTTTTATGCTAATTGTAAATATATAAAATTTAACTCAACTCGGTATATTCCTTGCATACTGAGGAGATAATAGCTGCTGGTTGAGTTTTTATTTCTTCGATTCGATTTATACAGCTGCACCCCCACAACTGATAGGACTGATGAATGATTGTTTATTTCACAAGTACACTACTTGCTTGAATGAGACTTTTGGAATGTGAAATGTTCTGTTAATACCGAGACAACAATTTCTCTTCTTTTTCAGGAATATTTTTTTTTTGTTCTTTACAAAATTAACCTTGATAATTCGTACAGTCTTGATCAATAGTTTTTGTTTTTCGAGATTAATGACTTTATTGCGAATACCTAATGAAATAGTTTGAGTTTTTTTTATCCGAATAGTTCCCGGACGAGCCCCCAAAATGTAAAGCAAGTGTCTAGGGGAGTTCTTGGTTTGCATTTATGATGCTGGGAATTGAAATTTTTTTAGATTGTTTATAGAATAAGAGTTCCTTACACTTCAACAGAAGTTTTACTAGTATCCAATTTCCTCCAAATCCCTGCACACAATTTATTCACTTAAATAATATACTAAACCCTACGGCCGTCCTTCTAGACACTTCTATCTATATGTGTAACCTATCTCTTTTCATGAGACTAAAAATCAATATGTAAGTAAATTTTTTTGTTTTATGGTTATTATATTAAAGTTAGATTTATTTTTATTAGAAAATGTTTCTTTTTTTTATTTATTTATTTTCACTTAGCTTCACGTGATCATTGGGCGATCTTCTGGTGGCGGCAGTACATTTCCTCCAGGGTTATAAAAAATAATTCTTGGTGAAGTGCGCTAGGACTTCCTTGCTGACCTTGTTGAGTTTCCTCGTAGTCTCCTTTTCGTGAAAAAAACCTGTTGATTCCAGATTCTTATTTTAATTTGAATCTTTTGCTCTTCGACTCCCAAAAAAAAAAGAAACTCGCCGGCCAGGCCGGAACTCTTGTTATCCCTCCAAAAAGATGTCGTGCTTCTTCTTCTCATCACCCCAGTTTCAGCAGCTTTTCCCCGTATTTTTAAGATAAGCATGTTTTCCAGTTTAGGCTATGGTTATGCCGCCAGTGAATTTTAATTGGAAAATAAATTCAATGAAGTTGTTTTAATTAATTTCAGTTTATTTAATTATAGTATAACGTTTCAATCTTCACAGTTGACTTGGTATTTCTTAATAATATTATTTTTATTCGTATTCATTTTTTTTTATTTCTTCTATTTAACATTAGTTTATTGATATCTATATCTCTAAGGAATTTTTTGGAAATCAAATTTATGATTTAAATAATATTTTTTTTAAATATATGTATTATAACACGCCTAAGCAGTAAATTCGATTAAATATGGTAAAGTCGCTAGAGCGTACATTACACAATGGCTAGTAATTCCTTCTCAATAGTAGAATACCTAGTTTCTGCTGGATTTAAGATTCTACTAGCATAGCATATGGGTCGATATTTACCAATTTCGCCTTGTGATAGAACTGCACCAACTGCTATGTCACTTGTGTCAGTTGTAATGATAAATTGTTTATCAAATTCTGGGAATGCAAGTATGGGAGAAGTGATCAGTTTTTCTTTTAGAATTCTAAAAGACTCGTCACAAAAGCTGTCCCACAGAAATGGTACATCCTTTTTGAGCAGTTTTGTTAACGGTTTTTCTGGTTTTGAAAAGTTTGGTATGAATCGCCTATAATAACCTACAAATCCTAGGAATGCCTTGACGTCCTTTGGCTTTTTAGGTCTGGGATAAGTTTTGACTACAGTTATCTTTGAAGGATCTGGTTGAACTCCTTCTACGCCTACGACATGCCCTAAATAAGCAATTTCTTTCTTGAGAAAGTGGCATTTATCTGGCTGTAATTTTAATAAATGACTTTTTAATCTTTCGAATACCTACTTGTACTTATTTTGAATTGTGGTCTTTTAGAGTATATCCATAGATCACAATGTCATCGAGATACACAAAGCAGTGTAATCCTTGCAATCCAGTCAAGACATTGTTCATCAATCGCTGGAAAGTGGCTGGGGCGCCTTTGAGCCCAAATGGCATACGATTGTAATGGTAGTGCCCAAAAGGTATACTGAAGGCTGCTTTTTCCTCGTCTTTTTCGTCCATGGGAATCTGATGAAATCCGCTTGCATCTCCTACAGTAGCCTCATTTAGACGCCTAAAGTCCACTACGATTCGCCATCGTTTCTTTCCAGTTTCGTCTGGTTTCTTTGGGACTATTAGTAAAGGCGAATCCCAAGGCTAGGACTTATGATTCCTTGATCCAGCATTTCGCCTATCTGCCTGTCGATTTCATCTCTTTGGGATTCTGGTAAACGATATGGTTTTACATATATCGGTGTTGTATCTACTTTCACTGGTATTGTGTGCGTTGCTGCATCTGTACAAGTAAGGGAGTCATCCTCCAAATAGAACAGCTTATTGTATTGTCGACATACATCTAGTATGGTTTTTCTTTCTTGCTTATTACAATGATCCAACCTTAGGGTGTTTTCTAGTTTTTTCAACCTATTCTCTACGGGGTCATTATCATATTGAGCTTGTATGATATCATAATCACCTAAATATTCTAAATATTCCCAAGATGGGTTAATTTATTTTATCGGTAGAACTGCTTCCTCTTCGTTTGTGTTCAGCGTCAAAATTTTGATGACCTGGTTTTCAGGTTTGGTTAGAGTATTCCCTATAAAAATTCCTGGTAGAATCTCTTCCTTTTTGCAGTATAATTCCCTAGTTTCATTATTAGGTATGTTGACAATGACTTCCGACCTAGGAGGTAATATAATTTGGTTTTGAGTAAGTGGTGGTTCCTTTGAATGAATTTCGTCATCTTTATTTTCTTCCTTAATACCAGTTGTATTAAGTTTATTGTCTACTGGCCCTTTTATCAAATTTTTCTGACCTGACAACTTTCGAATTTTATTTTCTTCTATTTGATGAACACTGGAATTTAAACTGATGGTTTTCTCTAAAGAAAGCTTTGAATTTTTTATAATTATTAAAAAGAGGTAATATATGATTTGTAAGAAGATCAGTGCTGTATTTTCTTTATATGTTTTACCAATTTTTTCTGGTTGTTCCTTTTGTAAGGAAATTGCTCAAGTTTGGGCCACAGTGGTAGCGTCGTGTACCTAAATTGCTGTCACATGAAATAGATTGAGTTAGGCCGCAGTCGTAGCGTCGCGTACCTAATTCTCTATCACATGAAATGACTTGACCTGAACCGCTGTCGTAGCGTCGCGTGTCCATGCCAATGTGCTTACTTGATATAAGTTCCAAGTTTTGTAATTCTTTTGGAACTTTTATTGGTTCCTCTATTTGATAATGGTCTTTTTTCTTATCTTCCTCTTTTATATTTTGTATCTTAGCCTTTTTAAATACCTCTGTATATACTTTATTTGGTTTTTCATTTTTTGTTTATCTACCTCTTTAGTGGATTTTTCAGCTTTATTACTCTGTATATATTTATTTTCTCTAACTCTGGTAATTTTATTTTCACCGCATAGTTTTGAGTAATTTTTATTATGCCTATTGATGGCGTCGTTTTTAGGTCTATGTAACCTTCTGAACAATTAAGGTTGCATTTGTATTTAGTAAGGAAGTCTATGCCTAGGATTGCATCGTAAGTTAATTTACTACCTCCTGGGATTAAATGAAATGGATGTTCGATTGTAATACCGTCAATTAAATTAATTTTGGCGTAGGTTATGCCAATTGCGGGCGTATATGCTCCAGCAAGAGTTGAATCAGCAAAAATCTGACACAATTCATTCATCTTATTCCGTAGGCTTCTAGCATTAATGGTACACACGTGAAATCCAGGAGTATATCCACAAAGAATATTTAATAAATTAAAACAACTTCATTGAATTTATTTTCCAATTAAAATTCACTGGCGGCATAACCATAGCCTAAACTGGAAAACATGCTTATCTTAAAAATACGGGGAAAAGCTGCTGAAACTGGGGTGATGAGAAGAAGAAGCACGACATCTTTTTGGAGGGATAACAAGAGTTCCGGCCTGGCCGGCGAGTTTCTTTTTTTTTTGGGAGTCGAAGAGCAAAAGATTCAAATTAAAATAAGAATCGGGAATCAACAGGTTTTTTTTCACGAAAAGGAGACTACGAGGAAACTCAACAAGGTCAGCAAGGAAGTCCTAGCGCACTTCACCAAGAATTATTTTTTATAACCCTGGAGGAAATGTACTGCCGCCACCAGAAGATCGCCCAATGATCACGTGAAGCTAAGTGAAAATAAATAAATAAAAAAAAGAAACATTTTCTAATAAAAATAAATCTAACTTTAATATAATAACCATAAAACAAAAAGATTTACTTACATATTGATTTTTAGTCTCATGAAAAGAGATAGGTTACACATATAGATAGAAGTGTCTAGAAGGACGGCCGTAGGGTTTAGTATATTATTTAAGTGAATAAATTGTGTGCAGGGATTTGGAGGAAATTGGATACTAGTAAAACTTCTGTTGAAGTGTAAGGAACTCTTATTCTTTAAACAATCTAAAAAAATTTCAATTCCCAGCATCATAAATGCAAACCAAGAACTCCCCTAGACACTTGGTTTACATTTTGGGGGCTCGTCCGGGAACTATTCGGATAAAAAAAACTCCTATTTCATTAGGTATTCGCAATAAAGTCATTAATCTCGAAAAACAAAAACTATTGATCAAGACTGTACGAATTATCAAGGTTAATTTTGTAAAGAACAAAAAAAAAATATTCCTGAAAAAGAAGAGAAATTGTTGTCTCGGTATTAACAGAACATTTCACATTCCAAAAGTCTCATTCAAGCAAGTAGTGTACTTGTGAAATAAACAATCATTCATCAGTCCTATCAGTTGTGGGGGTGCAGCTGTATAAATCGAATCGAAGAAATAAAAACTCAACCAGCAGCTATTATCTCCTCAGTATGCAAGGAATATACCGAGTTGAGTTAAATTTTATATATTTACAATTAGCATAAAAGAGCAAATGCATTAAGGTCATCTTTATATTCGGTCGTAAATTAATAAACCAGGAACCCGATGTAATCGCCGTGAAATTTGTTTAAAAAGGTAATCGTGCCAGTTTAATAACAATAAAATGTTGGTTGCGTTTATTTTTCTATCAAAATTGCAGTGTAATCTTATCAATTCAATGCCTACACAAGTACATAGATGGAGTTCATATGCACCGAAAATCGGTAGAAATGAACCATACTTATTAAATTTATGGAGGAACTTCTTGTCATACTGAAGTTTTATCGAACTTAGTTAGTGGATGGTGAGTGTATTGTTTACAATTCTAATAATTTTGATTACTTGTCATATTTATTGTGGAGAATAAGTCAACCACGAGTTGCTATAACTAAACTTTTGTATGGTCATAACATTAATGCTGCTAAAGAACCTCAAGGTAGATTAAGTAGTTTTTTTGTGCATCAATTTTCTTGGCGAGGTTATGTCATTATACCAAGATCCTTATAATAAACCTCTGAAGTTGACATTGCTCAGTGAAACAGTTTTTTAGTGACTAAAAATATTTCCCCGTATTGAAAAAGTATATAAGTCTGCCAATCAGGGGAAACCTTAAGTGAGCTAATTACAGGTATATCTACATATAATATGTACATATATACATAGCAGTAACTATTACATTTTCCTAACCTCTTTCTGGGAAATTCTTGTTATCGTGTTCGGTATAGAACACTTGATTCCTTAAGTAGCTACTATCAACCATATTAGTTATAAATACTACTTAAGACAATTTTCATTAAATATTTAGTAATTTTAAGCTCAAGTCAATACAGAAGTGGGATTTTTTTTTCTCCTTTCAAATGTCTTATGAACAGATAGCTAAGTAGTTTTTGTGCTGACCTGGATATTAAATATGAGATGAAATGTAGGAATATAACTCCAGAGAGTTATACTATCGAAGGAAGGGCATTATGGTGGGCCAAACAATTAAAAAAAGAAGCGAATGCAGACCCTGCTACGCTTAATATCAAATCTTATTTAAATCCCGAGCCAGATTTAGAATTTTGCGAAGAGATCTTGAAAGAATTTAAGGCGGACTGCCCAGGTACTGAAAATTTTTATAGTGAAGTTGTTTCTGTAAGACTAGGGTTCCTCGCAAAGCGTTTGAACATAATCGAGACGGAAGAATCTGAAAAAATTTCTCTTAGAGAATCCTTGATTAAACAGGCAGAGCTCTTAATGCATAAATTACAAGTAGCGCAGTGCAAAAATTGGAAAGCAAGTCTTATAGCTACCAATCTCAACCAAAGTGCTTTTGAGGCTAGAATAGGATGTCTTAACTTAGAAAATGAAAGCATCGATGTTAATCCTCCTAACCAAGCTAACTCTTCTCAGAAGAATGAAGGCCTAATAAAACCTACCTTGGAGCCAGATGTGAACAATATAGACACTTCAAGAGAACCGCTTTCGATATCTAGACCACATCCCAATCTATACAAGTGGGGACTAAAATTTACCGGTGATGAAGATGAGTCTGCTTCCTGTTTTCTTCAACGAGTTGCAGACTAGACAAGATCTAGACATGTTGGTGAATTCGCTGTATTGCACTCTATATCAGATCTTTTAGATGGCTCCGCGCTCAGGTGGTATGGAAGAAAACGTGATACCTTTATAAATTATCCAGACTTTGTAAAACAATTCTTGAATCAATTTGAGCCATTGCTTCAGACAGATCAGCTTCTCAAATTTTTAAAAGGTCGAAAGCAGACCGAGGCCTTGCACTGTTAGATTTCTCGTCAGTTGATAGTCTTGAAGAAGCCTGCTAAAGATTAGAAATAAGCGAATCTCAAGCTCGTGCAAATAGCTTTGAATCTAGCAAGCAACGGTTTTCCACACTTCCTTCAATTTCAAACAGTCTTCCACGTATCTATAATCAAGGTGGTAAAACTCATCCGGATCCAACCGGTCCAAGAGACCCACGTTTTAGCGGAAACAGACAATATTATAGCCAATATGGCTCCTCGCAACCAGCAAAGCCACTTGGCCGAAATCCTCCTAACAATTACGGTCATTATATAAGACGTAACAACAATTCGGATCAAAATGTGCCTGTAGAAGGTCGTAATAAAAATATTCCTAATGACAGAAATCAAAACCGATCCTCATATGCAGGATCCAAACCCATTAATCCGTCAGAACCAGCTGAACCAATAAGGCTAAATTGCCTTGGTTCCTCGAGCCCTAAGGGTTCTTATAATTTTCCAAATCACGATTTAAATAGTAATAGCAATAGCCCTCTAGAAAACTTAAAGCACCATGTCATTAATTACAATGAGCGAACTCCAGCAAACTCAAACCGGGTTTTAGAAGAAGATTCGGGAAACCAAATGGGAGCTGCATCCAAGTGGTCCAGTTCCGCTCCAAGCTCCTAGCGGGGTCCACTAGACCTACCATCTTAAATCATGTAAACGATCCTCGGCCACATTGAGTATTCGAGTTTTCGGTATTGATATGCAAGGGCTTTGGAATTCAGGTGCCAGCGGATCTATCTGCGGCAAAAGCGGCATAGAGATTTTATTATCAGTTGGGCTAACGATGAACAAATTAAAGTCTTGAACAATTAAAACTGTAGATAGTTCGCATCATAATGTTATTGGATACTTTTATATACCTGTAGAGTTCAAGAATAAATTTGAAATTATTAAGCTTTTAGCAGTCCCTAGTTTGAAACAACATTTTATTTTTGGAGTAGATGTATGGGATGCATTCCAACTAGTGTTGCATCGTAAGAATAGTATGGAGTGGGCGTGTTATAATTTTTGTATTAAGAGTGAGAAAGCTCGTGATGATTGTCAAGATATAGGGCTTTGCCACCCAACCCCCGACCAATTGCTTGCAATAGAGGAATGTCTCCATAAATTTGATATATTAGATCGTCCTGATTTAGGAAGAACAAACGTAATTGCAAATGATATCGATACAGGTGATGCTGAACCAATAGTTCAGCGAGGTTATGAGGTCTCTCCTGCGGTACAAGCTAGATTAGGAAAGGATCTAGATAGCATGAAAAAGTTATGTGCAATTGAACCATCCGTTAGTCCCTGGTGTTCCCTAGTCGTACTGGTAAAGAAATCAAATGGCAAGGATCGCCTTTGTATTGACAGCCGGAAGCTTAACGCTGTGACGACAAAATGCGCTTATCCCCTTCCTCGAATTTCAAAAATTCTGAGCCGGCTCAATAAGGCTAGGTATGTGTCATTTATTGACCTGAAGGACGCCTTCTGGCAAGTCCCTCTGACTTCGAGAGCTAAAGAGAAAACTGCTTTATCTGTTCCAGGTCGTGGCTTGTGGCAATTTATTGTTATGCTCTTTGGTCTCACAAATAGGCCAGCTACTCAACAACGCCTTATGGACAGACTATTTGGACCAACTTAAACAAATATTTTCACCTTATTAAATGATTTGAATATAGCTACTGAGACGTTTGAGGAACATATTAAAACACTGGAATACGTCGCAAATCGATTATATGAAGCTAACTTCACTACCAATAGGAAAAAGTGTAAATTTTTTAGGACAAGCTTAAAATTTTTAGAGATTATTGTTGACTCCAAGGGCTTACGTACTGATTCCGAGAAAGTTCAAACTATGCTAGATTTCCCCCGTCCTAGAAATTATACCGAGATGAAGCGGTTTATTGGGTTAGTCTCGTGGTATAGAAGATTCATATCTAATTTCGCTAAAATAGCTGCTCCCTTACATGATCTGACGAAAGGTGGCAAGAAATGCCAACCGCTGAAGTGGAACGCTGAGGCCGAAAAATCATTTCTTGAATTAAAGGCCGAATTAGTGAAATCTCCAGTTCTAGTCTCCCCCAATTTTTCAAAACAATTTTTCGTCCAATGCGATGCATCGAATCATGCTATTGGTGGTGTGCTTTTCCAAAAGGATGACCACGACGAGGAGCATCCAATAGCGTATGTTAGCCGAAAACTTAGAGGGGCAGAATTAAACTATTCGGTTACTGAAAAGGAATGCCTGAGCATAATATTTACTATCGAAAAATTGCTCGGCTTCCTTGAAGGCTACAAATTTTATATCCTAACTGACCACTCACCTTTGACATGGCTGTTCCGACAAACCAACGTATCTGGCCTTTGGCACGGTGGATCCTCCGCCTACAACCCTTTGAGTTCGAGATGAATTATGTGAAAGGAAAAAACAATATAGTACCTGATGCCTTATCCAGAATCCCAGAAATTAATTTAATCGAATGTTTTCCTAATGAGCAAGATCGATGGTATCACCAGATGATGGAAAGAGTAAAGGGCGACTCACAGGCCATGTCCAATTGGAAGGTTGAAGATGGGAAATTGTTCATTAAACCTAGATATGACCTAAGAAAAATACAAGAGGACAAATGGAAACTAGTTGTTCCTGAATCTCGTCGACTTCATGTTCTTAAAGAATGTCACGATTCACCTTTAGCAGCCCATTTGGGAATCAATAAGACTCTACAACGCATACAAGCTCGATATTACTAGCCTGGAGTTGCCAGCGATGTTAAGAAGTATGTAAAGGAATGTGAAATTTGTTTGCGATTTAAACCAACAACTAAATCTCCATATGGACTCTTGGGCAATTTTAAAGTAGCGACTAGGCCTTGGCAGATGGTTGCTCTCGATCTATTAGGACCATTTCCTCGATCGACAAAGGGCAATACCTTCCTCTTAGGTGTTTGTGATTGGCTAACCAAAATGCCGTGTTTGTTTCCAATCCGTGAGGCTACCGCCAAAAAGGTGGTCGAAATCGTCGAAAGTCGCATCTTCCTAGAATACGGAATACCCGAGATTATCATAACTGATAATGACCGCCAATTTGACTCAAAACAATTTAGGAACCTACTTAACAATTATGGCATCCGGAAGTTTTGGTTGAATTGTAGGTACCACCCGCGAAATAATTTCTCAGAACGGTGGAATAAATGGGATCGAGAGGTAGGTACAATTACCGTTGCACTCCGTACAGCGGTTAATAGCATCACTAGATATTCTCCATTTGTCCTGAATTTTGGTAGGGAATTAACGTTTGCAGCTTCAGACTATGTCCTCTATGATCCCGTTGAAGGATCAGCCCTCAAACACCGAACTAACATCCTCAATAACCTAGAACAAATATACGATGAAATTTATAAACGAATTTTTAAGGCCTATGAAACAAATAAAAGATATTTTATAAGGATAAAGTACATTTTCAGTTTAGTATTGGAGATACTGTATATAAACATAATTACGTTTTATCTGATGCGGCACAAAGCTTTTCAGCTAAATTAGCGCCCAAATTTATTAAATGCAAGCTGTTAGATAAAAGATCAGACTTAGTATATCATCTAGTCGATGAATTAAATAATGATATTGGCTGGTGGCACATCAAGGACATCAAGCACATATAATTAAGGCAACATTGCGTTTAAGTATTAGTAGTAGTAGTAGTTATAAGGTTTACAATAGAAGCATTGCATATTTTACGAACTCAAGCAGTAATAAGTATTAGCTATTTGGAACTGATCTTTTCATTAGATACTAGGGATAATCAGAAATAGAATAACTGAATTTAAGGAATTGATTAAGATCTCTTAGGACCCTCTTTCCATCGGGTTTACTAGGGGTAACTTTATACACTCACCCTTCCTCATTTTCACTATGATCAAGGTGCAGTAAAAGAACCGCATTAAATAAGACCAAAACAAAAGGGGAAAAGTTAAGCTTTATGGAGCTCGCTAACACCATAGCACATAGAAATAATAATAATAAAAAAAAAGAAGGTAAAAATACAATAACCTCATCAATTACACAGACTCAAAAACCAAAAAAAAAAAAAAACAAAAAGCATAGGCGGCTAGCTATTTAAAATTATTAATAATAAAATAAAATTTGTTAATTGATTATAGACATCATGTCTTAGCAACTTCCTTGCTCACGTGCTGATCTACGGTATCATATACTAGTTAGTCCAGTCGAGTAGTATGTACATTAGCGAGTAGACGTGCTTCATATCGGCTCCGGTGTTGTGATAATTTCTATTATAATTTTCCTTAAAATATTACCGAGGCATTTTGTTGGCCGCGAGCTGTTTTTCCATCTGGCTTTTAACTTATTTGATTCGCATATTATTTGTGCTATAATATTCTTTTTGCTAAAAACTTTGCATTTCTCGGACTGTGCATTCGTGAGACGTTGCTGCAAACTGACGTCATGGCGGGGAAGAATCCAAGGAAAGAGAAAATTCCGTCAATCTCTAACTCGGAAGAGTGCGGACAGGTCGTCACACGCAGTCTGGCAAGGGCATTGACTGATGATCCGGGGTCCATAGGTGCGGTTTTGGAAAGGTTATTGGAGTCACTGGAATAAAATCGACCTGCTTTTAAAGCAATCGGAGGACCGTCTCACGAAAAAGATCGACGATGCCATTAGTTCCTTCAGCAATAAGCTTGACTCATATAATAATACGATAAGTGAACTTCAACGGAACCAGGATCTACTGCAATCACAAATTCTCGACTTTCATCGCACTCAGCGCTTAAGTGATGCAATTGTTAGGGGAATACCGATCCAGAGTAATGAGAATGCTCACGACGTAGTTAAGAACATTGCTGCTGTTTATTAATCACTCTTTGACACCGTACATGGATGCTTTTCGTATCAAACCTAAATCTCCAGGGAAAAGTACACCAATTGTTATCCGTTTCTCTTGTGTTGCTGAACAGAAAGCTTTTTTGACTGCTTTTCGTAGGCATCGAGGCTTAAAACTATCTGAATTGGAGGGCTTCTCTTCAGCCGGACCAGTATATATAACTGAAAGCTTGATCCCGCATTACAACTCAATTCTGCAAGAGGCATTAAATTTGCGTAAGCAGGGGAAGTTATTCTCTGCCAGTACTCGAAATGGTTTCGTCTATGTAAAGTGCAAAAGAGAAAGTATCGATAAGAGAATTACCAGTCTTTGAGGCTTGCATGCAATAAAATGATGTTACGCCACAAACGGAGCTGATGACGTTCAAATGAATACTTCACTGGAGTAAGGTTTATTGTTATTGATTTTACACAGATAGTTTGTTGTATTCTAGCGTAATTTCAAATTCTAGCCTAGTATTTTTGAATTTTTTCTTGAAATTTTCTTCTTTTCAACTTTAGTATTTTATCATAAGTTTTTCTTTAATTTTGAATATTACATACGTATATATTAATTGTAGCAATTTAGCTCATCATCAATAGTTTCTTGGTTTCGGACATTTTTCATTTAGTTTTCTTTTCTTATATATAATGAAAAATAGTTATTTTAGTATGACTTGTGGTAGCTTTGTAGAATTGCTTCATTGTACTTCTTATTTTCCTTGTACAGAATTCGACACAACCTAATTTTTAATGTTTATTTTCTGTTTCCCTGATGGAGGTATGCTCATTTATGGGTTCGGTTAATGGTTTGTGTGAGTTGGACAGAGTAAGATCTGTATTAAATATTCTTTGTGGAAATACTCCTGGATTTCACGTGTGTACCATTAATGCTAGAAGCTTACGGAATAAGATGGATGAATTGTTTCAGATTTTTGCCGATTCTAACATTCATGCTGTCCTTGTTAGCGAGTCATGGCTGCAGTATCATATACCGTCGTCACTCGTCGCGATACCTGGCTTTAAACTATTCCGAAATGATCGGTTAAGTCACAGGGGAGGTGGTGTTGCGATCTATTTGAGGGATAATTTAAGGGCTAAAATCGTAGATTCTTCATTGACTGGGGAAATTGAATTTTTATGCTTGGAGGTTGTGGTTGGTTCTGGAAAATGTTTATTATGTGCTGTGTATCGTCCTCCTGGTGTCTATAGTGAGTTGTCTGCTGAACAGTTTTCCAATGTAATGTCACATTTAGTACACCGTTATAATGATGTTATTATTGGTGGTGATCTCAATGTGAACATTCTGATTGATAATTTGATGAGTGATAGGTTCTTGACTGATATGGCGGCGCTCCAATTTTATGTGATAGATTCATTGCCTACGTTTTTTAATTGTTCCAACCCTTCACTTCTTGATCTTATCATGGTTGCTAATAGGAGTAATGTCAGATTTTACAACCAGCTGAGTTCTCCAAGTATACTCGATCATGATATAAACTTTATGACCTATAATCTTTCCCCGGAAGGTGGGAATCTTAATAAGACTTTCTGCTATCGTGATCTCAAACATCTTGATAATCTTAGTCTGATAAATGAGTGTATGTCACTAGCATGGAATAATATTTTCCTTCTTCAATCGGGGGAGAAGCAATTGTGGAAATTTGATGAGATGGTCTCTTATTTATATAATAAATATGTTCCACTTAAAGTCAAACGGATCCGTCCTTTTAGCAATCCATGGTTTTCTGATGAAATCCGCTCTCTCATTGTAGAAAGAGAGTTCTTTCATAAACAGTGGAAACGGGTGAATACTCATTACACGCGCACACTCTATAAACAAGCTCGTAACAAGGTCACTTCTGCAATTAGGGGAGCTAAGCGTGAGTATTTTTCTTCTCAATTCGATGCAAGCTTTCCTTCCAAAACCTTGTGGGGAAACTTGAAGCGAGCTTCATTTATACTTATGTCAACCCTGATTGTCCTTTTGATTCTGAAGAACTTAATCGGCACTTTACTTCAGGTCCAGCATCAAATTTATTAATTCTACAACAACCTAGCATGTCCTTTCTTACGTTACGTAAACGAAGTGTTAATTGCTTCTCTTTCCGGTGTGTGGAGAATGATGAAATTTTTAAAGCGATATACTCTATCAAGTCCCATGCTTCTGGTTTTGATGAAATAAATCCCCGATTTCTCAAGATCTTATTGCCTTACATTTTTCAGAACGGCACATCATGAACACTTGTCTAACTGCATCTCAATTCCCAGAAGTATGGAAAATAGCTAATGTTATTCCTATTGCAAAAAAAAATGTCTGCTACTGAGCTGGCACACTACCGTCCCATCAGCATTCTCAGTTTTCTTTCCAAAGTCTTGGAAAAGCTTATGCGAGCCCAGATTGAAAATTATGTAACATGTAATGATCTCCTGGCGAAATATCAGTCTGGTTTTCGTGCACGACATAGCTGTGAATCTGCGTTACTCCAGGTCACTACGGACTTGCGATCGGCTCTAGATGAAGGAGATCTTGGTGTGATGGTTTTGTTAGACTCCTCGAGGGCATTTGACTGTGTTGTACATGAAAAACTGCTGCGTAAGTTATATGCAAACTTTTATTTCTCCTCTTCAGCTGTTAAAATGGTATCCAATTTTCTCTCAAATAGGTCGCAACAGGTGGTCATAAAAGGTGTTCCGTCTTCCCGAATGCATTTAACAAGTGGAGCTTCTCAAGGTTCAGTCTTAGGAGCTCTTCGTTTTAGTCTTTACATTAACGATTTATGTGACGTCGTGCATGACGTTCAATTGCGCCTGTATGCAGATGATTTACAGCTATACTTATGTAGACCTCGTGGACTGATTGGGGACTGTACCTGCAGAATAAACGATGATCTCTCAGAAATGTTTAGGTGGACAATTGATAATAAACTGCTTCTTAAATCCAATAAATCGCAATGTATAGCCCTCTCTAGTTCTGATCTTAATATTGAGGATCTTCCCCCAATTATGCTTAATGAAGTGGAACTACCATATGTGAACTGTATAACCAATCTGAGAGTGAAAATTAATAATCGTTTGAGGTGCTGTGATCATATCAAATCTATGGTAAGCAAAATTTATGGTGGGCTTAGGAGACTCTGGCTGTCTGCAAATATACTTCCCGTCGATCTGCGTTTGGGACTAGTTAGGACACTTTTGGTGCCTCTTTTTGCTTATGGTAGTTTAATATACATGAGACTAGACTCAGTTTGCAATCGCAAGCTTGAGGTTGCTTTCAACGACTGTATACGTTTTGCTCTCGGTTTGCGTTGTTCTGCTCATATCTCTCCTTAGAGATCATTGATTTTGGGTTGAGCTCTAGATTCGTACGTAAAGGGTAAAGCACTGATTTTCCTGCATAATCTTATTCGCACAAGTGAGCCAGAGTATCTTTTTTGTAACGTCAATTTTCTGCAGTCCCTGGGAGGACGTAAACTTCTAATTCCTCGTTTCAATTCATCCATCCTTGAGGGATCTTACTTTGTTCAGGTTGCACGCCTTTGGAATTCCCTACCCCCCCATGCACAGAGTGTTACTTCTATCAGTTAATTTAAGAAGCTTATAACGTAATTGTTTTTCACTAATTACTAGCTGATTGTGTCGAACTCTTTTCTTCCTATCTTTTCACTATGTTTTTGTTTTCTTTTTCTTTTCTTTCCCTTTCGATTTTTACTATTTTTCTAATATATTGTAAGTATTACGTTTTATTTTTCTCTCTTTTTATTTTAATTTTATTTTGTAGTTTACTAGCTAACCTAGCCGTTCTTTCATTGTACTAGTATAAGATTTCTAATCTTGTGTACATATCAGGTAAATAAAATGATTGATTGATTGATTGATTGATTGATTATTATTGCCTGATTTCCACAGTTTATACAACCTTCGTATCCTGGGGACGTAATAGCTGTATTCACCGAATCTTGAATGAAAACCTTAAAATAAAGGAAAAATAGACCGCATTCCTTTCTGATAAGATTGAGAACAAAAAAAAAAAACAAAAAAAAACAGACCCATGTATATGCATACTATAAAATATTTTTTTTTTTTTACCTACCATTGGGGAAAATGTAATGTACGCTCTAGCGACATTACCATATTTAATCGAATTTACTGCTTAGGCGTGTTATAATACTTATATTAAAAAAAAAAGTAATTTAAATCATAAATTTATATATATATATAAATCAATAAACTAACGTTAAATAGAAGCAATAAAAAAAATGAATACGAAAAAAAATAATATTATTAAGAAATACCAAGTGAACTGTGAAGATTGAAACGTCATACTATAATTAAATAAACTGAAATAAATTAAAACAACTTCATTGAATTTATTTTCCAATTAAAATTCACTGGCGGCATAACCATAGCCTAAACTGGAAAACATGCTTATCTTAAAAATACGGGGAAAAGCTGCTGAAACTGGGGTGATGAGAAGAAGAACAAGAGTTCCGGCCTGGCCGGCGAGTTTCTTTTTTGGGAGTCGAAGAGCAAAAGATTCAAATTAAAATAAGAATCGGGAATCAACAGGTTTTTTTTCACGAAAAGGAGACTACGAGGAAACTCCACAAGGTCAGCAAGGAAGTCCTAGCGCACCTCACCAAGAATTATTTTTTATAACCCTGGAGGAAAAGTACTGCCGCCACCAGAAGATCGCCCAATGATCACGTGAAGCTAAGTGAAAATAAATAAATAAAAAAAAAGAAACATTTTCTAATAAAAAAAATCTAACTTTAATATAATAACCATAAAACAAAAAAAATTACTAACATAGCATTACATATTGATTTTTAGTCTCATGAAAAGAGATAGGTTACACATATAGATAGAAGTGTCTAGAAGGACGGCCGTAGGGTTTAGTATATTATTTAAGTGAATAAATTGTGTGCAGGGATTTAGAGGAAATTGGATACTAGTAAAACTTCTGTTGAAGTGTAAGGAACTCTTATTCTTTAAACAACATAAAAAAATTTCAATTCCCAGCATCATAAATACAAGCCAAGAACTCCCCTAGACACTTGGTTTACAATTGTATATGCAGTAGAACAATTTCGACCCTATGTATATGGTAGAAATTTTATCATCATAACGGATCACAAACCGTTAGTTTGGTTATTGAAATTAAAAGATTCCACTTCTCGACTCATGAGATGGCGAATCAAATTGGAAGAGTATGACTACACTATCATACACAAACCAGGCACATTGAACGCCAACGCAGACGCCCTAAGTAGAATAATTCCTACAGAAGAAGTAGTAGATGAAGAGAAAGTTGTAAATATTATGACCAGAAATGAAGCTAAAAATCAAACCAATACGGCAAGCTTACCGAAACAGGATGACCTATACATTAAATATATTTCAGCTGTTCATCCAGCTAATAATTTAATAACAGAAAGCAGCGATCACTTGTTGAACCAAAAAGGTATCAACCATAAATTCTTCTTATTACCAAAATCTGAAGGTGAAACCGAGTCCTATTTGAAAGACCTCTTTCCTGCTATGGAAAATGAGCTTACTACAGACTATATAAAATGCTATCAAATGAAGAAACATAGTTACATGATAGCTAAAAGTGAAATACCTATGAGAAATATAGACGATCACAAACAGGTGTTAAACGTATTAACCCAATTTAAAAATCATGGTATTCAAAATAAATTCAATGAAATAAACCTATCACTTCCGAACATAGATTTATTAGCGCTCTCAGAACTAAAGAATATGATTCATTTCATATTCGGAAGCCAAATTTCTGTTAAAATTTTCTTATCTCGCGTAAAAGTAGTAGCAAGCCCTGAAGAACAAAAACAAATAATAGAAACGTTTCATTTGTCTCCAATCGGAGGACATCAGGGAATTACACGTACAATTAAGAAGATCCAAACAATGTATAATTGGCCCAGACTCAGTCAGGACGTAGAAAGTTTCATTAAGAAATGCCCATCCTGTCAGGCAAATAAGCTCTCTAAGAATCCGAAAATCCTGATGAAAATAACCACAACCAGTTACAGACCTTTTGAGAAGGTATCACTAGATATAGTGGGACCACTGCCGGTTAGTCACGAAGACAACAGATTCCTCTTGACCTTCCAGGATGATCTTACAAAATATACGGAAGCGATACCTTTGCGCAATGCCGAAGCTCGAACAGTCGCCGAAGCATTCACTATAAAAATAGTCTGTAAACATGGCATACCTGAGTAAATATTAACCGATCAAGGATCTAATATCTTGAGCGAAATATTTACTCAAATGTGGAAATTATTAAAAAATTTCCCAACTACAAACTACCCCATACGATCCTCAAACAAACGGAGCCTTAGAGCGAAGTCATAGAACTCTGGGCGAGTACTTACGCCACTACGTAAATCGCGATCCACTTACATGGGACACTTGGATCCCTTACGCAATGTTCGTATACAACACTAGCATACATTCTAGTACTGGATATTCCCCTTATGAACTCCTATACGGATTTCCGCCAAAAATACCTTCCACTATTAAAACGTCTGCAGTCATAAACTATAACTATGACAATTACGCGAATGAACTCAGAGCAAGACTTTAACATAGTCACCAAATTGCTCGAGAGAGTCTGATAAACGCGAAGGAAAAATCCAAACTTACGTATGATAAAAGTACTAAAACCAAATCATATAATATTGGAGACAAGGTACTATTGAAAAATCATGCAAAAAAGAATAAATTATGTCCCTTATGGATTGGACCGTATGAAATAGTTGGAATTAATTCCACTGAGAACTCTACGATTATGATAGGAAATAAGACTAAAACAGCGCATAACAATAATTTAAAATTATATATAGATTAACTTATCTTTTTGGCAATTGTTTTCTGGCAAGCAACACTGGTAACAGCAGCTAATGTGGAACCATTAAGCGTTACCCAATTAGGCGCTAACCCCGGAATATATTTCGAGGAAGTAGGACGAGTGGGATTGTTCAGCAACGATTGGCAAGTAATTATCTACTACGAGCTTAGGGACTTCAACTTTGAATTAGAAAAATTAAGTAACTGTACAGAAAACGCTCGTATTCTTTGTGATTTAATAGAACGATATCATAATAGGTTACCCTTATGCGACGATATTACACACCAATTACACGCTATCAATAGGTCACTAAGACAAAATTCACTCTTATTAAAACCTGAAACTGAACGGTTTAAGAGAGGCTTGTTTAACGCGGTAGGCATGTTGAGCAAAACTTTATTCGGAACACTAGATGCTGATGACGCGCTAGAGCTAAACTCACATATTGAGAAAGTAAACAATGATCACGAATACTTATCACATTAAAATCAAACCCTCATAATAGACACTACAGTAAACATTTTTAACAAAACCCGTTTAGCAATTAAGGAACAGTTTATACACATAGAAAATAACTAGAGACCTTAAGATATGCAGTAAACAAAGTCAACACACAGACACTCCATTACCACATTACCCATAAATAAAGATAAGAACAGTTTATTACAATTGTATCAAATTAGTTCCATTCGTACAGCCATAATCAACAATAGAATAATATTCCACCTCAAAATTCCCTCCCCTTCAAGGAAAAATATCAACTAATAAAAGCATATCCACTATCCACTTCATACAAAGATCAATTTGCATACATTAAACCTTCTTTAGAATATTTTGTCGTTGATTACAATAGAGAACATTATCACCCCTTGAATACAATAGACCTTCAGAATTGTCAGACACATGATCTAGTATCATATCTGTGTCGAATAATCCATCCTATTTTCAATGTTCATTCAAGCAACAACCTGTGTGAAATAGATTTACTAAAACATAGCAACAAAATACCATCTGACTGTAGAATCCAATCAGTACCTCAGTTGGATTTTTGGATTCAACTGTCTCAACCAAACAAATGGCTATTCTCCATGCAAAACCCAGTTACTATTGATACTGTTTGTGGAGATGAAATTAACTCCAGATTGCTACAAAACACCGGAGTAGCTCAAATAGCTTCAGGCCGTTACTTAAGGACTAGAGATCTAGTCATACAAGCACATAATGTAAAACAAACAGAGCTCAATAATCATTACCTACCTTCTCTTAACCTCACATATTCAATACCACAAATAAAACAAGAAAGCCCTATAGCAAAACAAGTACATGTAATTAGATTTCACGACAACCAGGAATTACAAGAACTTAATGCCGCTATAAAACAAGAGGAAAAAGACCTAGAATCACATCGATTAAAAAACTTGTCATTTCACGACATACATCATTACACGCTATCTTACTCACTAATTATCATTGTAATTATTGTCTTTGGAGCAATACTATCGAGAAGGAAGTTGTTAAAAAAAGAAAAAGAAGAAGAGAGTAATGATCACTTGGAGGAAGTTGAGCATGACACTTCCAACCACTGATCATGCAAACCGAACACTAACATACATACAGTAGCTAAAGCAAAAAAAAATGCGCAGAAACCAATTTCCACAAGCTTTAATTTTTTTACTCAGGTACACATAAAAAGCTTACAAAAGCCATATGTAAAAAAAAGAAGAAGAAAATAAGCTTAATTAAACTTAAAATTATATATGTAACTCCTAACATTAGTGAAAATTTTCTTTTTATAATGATTTACGCCTAACTATGTGCAAATAATTTTAAACTTTTGAACTTTTCATTATTTTTAAACATAATATTACTTACCACATGAATAAAAGAAAGACGAGAATTGTACAACTATATATTAGTAACTGTAAAACAAAAAGACCTTATTTTCCATACTTTTGTAACTGTTATATCCCATAGACATTGATTATTTATAAATAGATGTACCCAAAATCATTGACGTCATAGAAAAGAGATGTCGCTACGTGTCTTTCGTTTGTTTTTTCCAGCTTTAAAACTTCTAATAAAAGAATTATTAATGACTGGTAAGGAGTTTTGATTTAGTTTTGAAACATTTTTATATCATATGCTGGAAAAATTGTATTTTTACCATTAAATAAAAGTTTCAATCACATTTTTGGCAAGTAGCGACATCTCGTTTCTAAGACGTCAATGATTCTGTGCATATCTATATATAAATAATCAATGCCATTGACTAGATACAATTAAATAAGTTAATTAAGGCCTAAGAATATGCAAATTTTTTTTTCTTTGCTTTTTCGAAGAAAGCAAATTAAGTTAACTAGAATATCCCTAAAAATATGCTATACGATAACCAATAACTATTGTTACGTGCAATAGAAAGGGACAACTGGTGACATCTACTGGCAATGGAAGTAAACGACTTCAGGTTCGGAGAATCTATTATGGATAAGAATGAATAGAACAGTCAAGAATCTTTTGGAATAGAACACTCCAGAATAATCCCGAGAGTTTCTAGGGTATAAATATAACAGTTGTAATTGCCAGAAAAAGAGTCTTGTATTAGACGTTGCAGTGTTAATAAGCGAAAGTAATAAAGAAGCGAAAGAGTGTAATTAGATTGCGATAATTGAAGGTAAAGTTTTAGCGATAATTAGAGTTGAGTTGATCAATTGAGGAATTGTGTTAAATTGTGAAAGTTCTGGAAAATAGTTTATATTCTTCTGTAAGAGAATTATTAAAGTAATGGGGCGCAAACTGGAGGAGCTTCGGATACAGGATTTGAAAGTGGAGTTAGAGAACCGGTCGTTACAAACGACAGGTCCAAAGAATGTTCTCGTCGAGCGACTGAGACAAGCTTTCATAGAAGAAGGGCAGAATCCTGAGACATTTGTTTTCGAAGATAACTTGGAAGAAACTGAAGTGGAAGAAAAGTCTGTGATGAACATGGAACAAGTTTTGGGCACTTTAATGAGTAAACTGGAGCTTTCACTAGCTCTGCAGATGAAAAATGCTTTTGAGGAAACAAGCAATTCTTTAGAGAAACAAAAGACATCTCTGGAGTCCCGTTTAGATGAGCAGAAAAAATCTATGGACGAACAAAAGAATTCTCTTGAGGAACAAAAGAAATCTATGGAAGCCCGTTTTGATGAACAAAAGCTTCATTTTAAGGATCAAAAGAAATCCCTGGAAACCCGTTTGGATGAACAAAAGATCTCTCTGAAAAATTGTCTAGAAACTCGTATGGAGGAACAAAAGACTTTCCTGAAAAGTTCTTTAGAAGAACAAAATTTGAAAATTAAAGGAATCGAGCACGAAGTGGCGGAAGCTCAACAAAACGTCACCGATCAGCTTGACAGTTTTAAAGCAGATCTGGAAAGAATAAAGCATCGTCATACTCCAAACGTAGCAGCTGAAATATCCGGAGCAGGTAGAATGAAAGCTCCAATATTTGATAGACAAAATTCATGGCATATCTTCAAGAGACAATTCGAGGCAGCTTCAGAGGTAAATGGATGGAATGATGAAGACAAAGCTATAGCTCTGGTGTTAGCACTTCGAGGTCCTGCGTTAGAACTCTTGCAAACTGTACCGATTGAAAATCAACGTAATTACTCGTCATTAGTACAGGCGATAGAATTACGTTACGGAGATGAACACATGCAGCAAGTATATCGCCTACAATTGCGCAACAGGATTCAAAAACATGGAGAATCACTACAGCAACTACAGGCAGATGTAGAAAGATTAGCGCATCTTTCATACTTCAGCGTGAATGCGGATTTTCTCAATGAAGTGGCGACGGAGGCATTTGTTAACGCTATTGCAGATCAAAATTTACAACAAGCGTTAAGGCTAGCAGGAAAGAAATCAACAGCAGAAGCACTAGCCTACGCATTAGTGTATGAATCCGCCAGACAAGCTTCGCGGAGTGCAGTACCAATGAGAGACATTTCGGTGGACGAATGTACTTGTAATAGAATGCAGTCCTCCCAGAGCTCACCTTTGCGTGGTATTCTGCGTTGCTGGAATTGTAATAGACCAGGACACCTACAAAGAGACTGCAGAAAACGCCGACGAGTAGAATCTCTAGATGAAGAGAGGAAAGTGGCATTGCAAAGTTATCGAGCTGAGCAGCAGACTTGCAATGGATTACAGTTATCACTGAGCACACCTTCACGTAGTGTTCTTCAATGTTGGGATTGTAATAAATTGGGACACCTTCAAAGCGACTGCAGGAAACGCCGTCGAAAGGAATCAACAGAAAAGAAAGGGAGAGAAGAATGTCCAAGTTGGCGAGCTAAAGAGCAAACTATTCTTAGGGAGACTAGAATCCAAACTTATGGCTTTGAGAGCCTACACAGGAAAGAACGTATCCATGGAAATGCAGAAGCCTTGGTACAACGTCAATGGGAACCTGAATGTAAGCATTACGGCTGGGAGAAAGGAAATGAGAAAACAGCTACTATACAGTTGGGAACTGTGGAGCCATCAACAGGTTGGGACATCGAGAATTTGCGAACAGCACAACGAGAAGACCCGGACATATCGCATATTCTTGCTTGGAAAGCAGACATAAAAAAACCAGAATGGAAGGATATTTCGAGGATGAGTGAAAAGCTGAAAAGCTACTGGGCTCAATGGAATTCTCTTCATGTCGAATGCGGTATATTAAAACGCAAGTGGGAAGCATCTAACGGTAAATCGCTCCGAATGCAAATAGTCGTCCCGGAATCAAAGGCCAACGATGTTCTAGGTAAAATGCATCGTGGAGCATCTGGAGAATATTTGGGAGTGAATAAAACAATTTCTAAAATACGAGAAAAGTTTTATTGGCTACGTATGTGGGGGGATGTAGCGAAGTGGTGTAGCAGATGCACTGTGTGTTCTTCTTACAAATGGCCGCCACGTAGCAGCAGAATGGAAATGTATAAGTGTAATGTCAGAGCCCCATTGAAACGGAAAGCTTATGTACAAGGGGCCATGGGGGCGAAATTAGGATGAGGACTCGCTATGACTTACGTGCGATTTCAGTAGGATTCAATGAAGGTGATCTTGTTTGGCTATACAACCCGAACCGACGTAAGGGATGCTCTCCAAAATCACAACAACAGTGGGAGGGGCCGTAATCAGTAGTAACTAGAATAAATGACGTAGTATACAGGATTCAACGTGGTACAGGAGGCAAACGAAAAATCGTCCATCTGGATCGCTTGTGTCAATACTACGAGCATCAAGACCGTGGACCCCCTGTTGTTCGGGACGAACAAATTTAAGAAGAGGGCAGTGTTACGTGCAATAGAAAGAGACAACTGGTGACATCTGCTGGCAATGGAAGTAAACGACTTCAGGTTCGGAGAATCGATTATGGATAAGAATGAATAGAACAGTCAAGAAGCTTTTGGAATAGAACACTCCAGAATAATCCGGAGAGTTTCTAGGGTATAAATATAACAGTTGTCATCGCCAGAAAAAGAGTCTTGTCTTAGACGTTGCAGTGTTAACAAGCGAAAGTAATAAAGAAGCGAAAGAGTGTAATTAGATTGCGATAATTGAAACTACAGTGTTAGCGATAATTAGAGTTGAGTTGATCAATTGAGGAATTGTGAATTTTATATGATTAAAGTGAAATAAAGAACTTATATATTAATTATTTAATATTGTGTTTTAAATCACGAACCAAAGACCACGCTCGCAATACTATTGATGAAATTAATGTATCTAGTATAACTCTAACAATATGCATTAAGATGACTGACAACTAACTTAGAGATATAAAAATGAATTAATATAAGTAAAGATTAGCGCACTGTGAAACCAGACTCCTAACTCACTACTATTCTTATCAAGCAAAAAGTTCACTCCTGATCTTTCTTTTTCTAAGGGGGATGGTGTAATGAGCCTACAGTCTCATCACTTTCTCCATTGCCCCAATAGGCTAATCGCCAAAGCTCCATCAATTATTCATATTTGCATCATTTAATTCTCGAATATCAATAACATCGATATCCGGAAATCCAAATTTCAATTCCCACGGTAGAGAAATTCTAAATTCTCAGGGAAGATATTTCAAACGAAAACAAACCTATAAACCTTCAAAAATTCATCTTAAAAAACCAAATGTATACCTACATGCATTAGTTTCTCTTTCTAAGAGCCAATATTTCCGCATAAACAATGCGAACATTTCCACATTAGTTCCAAATGACCAATTGTTCAAAGAACAAATATTCGCCATATGTGAAAATGCAGTCGCATCACAATGGAAACAAAGTCGCAAACTCATAAAATGTCGCAACCCATTTTCAAGTACATGACGATTATGCACTTGAAAAAGTGACCGTTAGATACACCCCACAGCGTTGGGACTTGCATCATGGAAATAAACAAACATGCACCATATGTTTACCTTTGCCATGATTCAAGCCACTGCACTGCTGGTCGTGACGATATGCCGGTATACATACAAATTATGTACTCACTATTGCCCAATAGCAGGCATTTTCTTCGCATTCTCTTTGCTCATGCTTGAACGGCTTATACATGTTATGTATAACATTGCCCAATTGAAGCAATTCAGCCAATTCGGCTTATGTGCCTGAATGGCATGCTGCTGCAATGATATTATGCAGCTGGGCGTGTTTCATTTTTTAAAGATGAGGAAGTAAATTCCCTCCACGCGGATTTCCGTGTTTTGAATGGCAAGTACTGAAACTTCCTAAATAAATAGCCTCGTTCTAACAAGAACGGACAGTCAGTTTTCGCGTTAAGAATTGGAAAGTCTAAAGAATAAGGTTGACCCCCAATCAGTGGTAAGGCACCTATTCTGTTAAAATAAGAAAGAGTTACAGGCAGTGAGTTTTGAATGTTTCGACAGTGAACTTGAGTTCTAACAAGTCAAAAGAAGGCAGTCTATTCGATAGCTTATCAATAAATATAGTCCGGTAGTCCAGTATAATTGTAATAACTTAAATCGATTTTAAAAGGGAGCCTTGTGAAAAAGCGCATAGTATATGTATTGAAATTGTATTACTACAGCCACGATTCCACAAATTTAAATAAATATCAAATACAAGATCTACTGTGTATCAATGGAAGTAGCTAAAGGGCCAGCGACCTTCTCTTCGGAAAGTACATCGCAGTCTTTGTCGCGACGAACGCACTAAAGAGGAACCCGCGACAGAACACAGGGTCGTTCTGTCAGCGACTGGACTCCCATAGGTGGTCTAATAATAGTATTGGGGGCTTTAGTCTCTTTACACACGTCACAGATAACTCCGTTAGAAGCTAGTGGCGGATCAGGTGCTCTTGAAATAACGTCGGAGACAAGCCCTCGTGGAATCCAAAGCTTCCAAGCTTCTTCTTCCTGAATCGGATCTGGTAGTTTGCCAGAAGCCGTTTTGACTTTATGCCTCAGTTCTTCATATTCCAACGAATTGAAATATGGCGAACTAAGGTCAACTTCCGGGCCAGGATCTTCAGGTGTGGACAAGCTGTCGCAATGAATGCGTGACAACGCATGAGCGACGACGTTCAGGCTTCCTTTTCGGTGCTCGATGGTAAAGTCGAAACCCTGAAGCTTCAAACTCCACCGAGCAAGTCTACCGCTGAGGTCCTTTTGAGTCATCAGCCATTTCAAGCTCGCCTGATCAGTCACTATCTTAAATGGCATAAGTTCTATGAAGGGCCGGAACTTCTGTACACTTAAAATTTCAGCTAAGTGTTCTTGCTCTGTGACGGTATAATTTCTTTATGCTGAGTTCAACTTTTTCGAGACGTAGGCTATTGGGTTCTCGTGGCTATCGTCATATGGTTGAAGCAGCACTCCACCAATAACTTATTGGCTCGCATAGCACTGTATGATGAACGGCTTGGTGAAATCTGGACTCACTACCAACGGAACAGAAGTACGTTTTTGTTTCAACAAATCAAGAGACGTCTGGGCTTCAGGTGTCTACTTGAACTGACTAGGGTTTTTCAACGTGTCTGTAATGGAGGCAGTTAAGTCAGCATAGTTCGGGATGAACAGTCTATACCATCCAGCCATACCTAGTAGGCGTCGGGCTTGCCGTGTTGTGCATAACTTGATTATTCATATTAGATTTTTCTTATTGTCAGCAAAATGTTCCTGTGCATACTTTGTTTCTTCGTAATTTGCTAAGAAAACTGTAATACGATACTTTATTAAATCTTTGTAAACATAAACATTTTCTCGAGAAGCGAATTGTGCTACTCAGCTACTTTTATGTTTATGTTCTGTTGGTTTAAGATAATTTTAAGAACTACAGTTCGGTTTGTGGCAGCTGAACACTGGACAATTTAGATAATGTTCACAAATTTTTATATCCAAGTTGCTACAAGATAAACGTCATTATAAAACAATTTTATCATCGAACGTGGTAGGCTTTTGATTTATGAATTAAATATTATAATAAAGTATTTCATTCATTACGGTTGTAATTTCTTTGCGCTCTCTTTCGACGTGTCGAACCTTTATATCCCCACAAAGTGGTGACCCCGACGTGATCGGGTTAGATTAAAGTTATCCGTGAACGTACATTATTGTGCGGGCGGTTCCAAAGAAAAACTCTTCCTCCCTGGAAATTACAATATCGACTTCTATCTGGACCTTAAAAATTATACTGCAACAGATGGGAGGCATGGACGAGGACCAAGAGGAAAATTTAAGTACCAAACCGGAGGGCGAGCAACAGAATGAATCTGCGGCAGAAATTGCAAGAATTTCTTTACGCCCGCCACCATTTTGGGCCGATTCGCCGGATATTGGTTTGCGCAGGTTGAAACACAATTTTTAACCTGCGGCATTACCCAAGATGGCACAGAATTCAACCACGTTCTAGGCGCGATTGACAGCAAGGTGTTAGCTCAGGTTCGTGATGCCGTACTTAATCCTCCGCGTGTTAGTAAATATGCTAATATAAAGGAGACCTTAATTAGACGATATTCCCATTCGGCGGAGAAAAAAATCACCCGCCTTTCGAACGAAGTCTCATTAGGTGACAAGCGTCCTACGCAATTGCTAAACGACATGGAGCACCTCGCAGGTACTACTACACCTGAGGCACTGTTACGATCTATCTGGCTAAATCGATTGCCACAACAAGTGCGTATAATTTTATCCACGAGCAAAGATAATATTCGGGCATTAGCAGAAATGGCTGACAAGATACTGGAAGTAGGCGAGTTCAGCAGTGTGTTCACTGTCACAGTATATAGGTCAGATGGTGATTTATCGTCAAGGCTTTCAAACTTAGAGACACAAGTACGATCCTTGACACGTATGGTTGCCGCGTTAAATCATTCACGAACGAGATCTCGCAGTAAAGAGAAATCTAGCTCCAATATCCATAAGGAAGCTGGGCACTCACCTGTCATAATTGGTAGTATAACTAATATTAATATTCCTATCCCTTTCAAGAAGATTCGACATCAAACAATTTCGACTATTGATGTAAACAGTCCATTCGCTGACATTTTGAAGGAATTTGTGGATGTAACAGTATTGCCAACTAACAAGTCACTCACAGACTCTTACCAATGTTACTCATCACATCGAAACAAAAGGACCTCCAGTGTTCGCGCGCACACGTCCACTAGCTCCCGACAGGCTAAAGGCAGCTCGGGCAGAATTTGAATTTTTATTACAGCATGGGATTTGTCAACCTTCAAAAAGCAATTGGGCAAGCCCTCTACACATGGTACAAAAGTCTGATGGTGGATGGCGCCCATGTGGTGATTATCGCCGCCTCAACGCTGTTACGGTGCCGGATCGATATCCCATTTCGTTCATTCAGGACTTGACTCACGTTTGCCATGGCAAGAAAATTTTCTCCAAGCTCGACTTACAGCGCGCTTATCATCAGATACCTATCGAGTCATCGGACGTGCCAAAAACTGGTATTAGTACGCTCTTCGGACTTTTTGAGTTCCGGTATATGACATTTGGGTTATGCAACGCCGGCCAGACGCTGCAGCGCTTCATGCACGAGATTTTTCGAGGACACGACTTCGTTTTCTCTTATGTCGACGCCGTTTTCATAGCTTCGGAGAACATTGAACAACATCGCAAGCATCTACGAACGATTATGCAAGTTTTGCGCCAGTATGGCCTCACAATTAACGCATCGAAGTGTCAATTCGGTAAGGAAGAAATTAATTTGCTAGGTCACAAAATCAGCAATTCTGGCATTCAACAGTTGCCCGAAAAAGTTCTAGCTATTCAGAACTTTGAGCGTCCCAAGACGGTGAAGGAACTGAAGCGATTTCTAGCCATGATTTCATTTTACCAGCGATTTATTCCACGTGCGGTGAATAACCAGATGATACTTCGCTCTCTGATTACTACCAATAAAATAAACGACACGACTCCTTTAAATTGGACGCAAGATACTACAGTAGCGTTCGAAGCTTGTAAAACGGATCTGTCTAATTCAACGCTGTTGACACATCCAGCACCAAATGCACCTCTTTGTTTATTTGTGGACGCATCTGAAAAGGCAGCGGCTGCCGCTCTGAATCAGGCAATCAGTGGAAGGACAATACCGCTCACCTTCTATTCGAAACGACTTACTCCTGCTGAACAAAGGTACAGTACCTACGACAGAGAATTGTTTGCAATATACAGAGCTATAAAGTACTTCCGAAATCAGTTGGAGGGAAGAATTTTTCATGTACTAACGGATCATTAGCCATTAACGTTTGCCAGCCAACAAAAAGCAGATAAAATTTCTCCCCGGCAAACGCGACATCCGAACTTCATAGGTCAGTTCACTACTGACATTCGTTACATCGCTGGCCGCGAGAACACAGTAGCCGATACTCTGTCCAGAGTGGATGTTATTTCGTCCAACGCAACTGCAATCAACTTTAAAAGGTTAGCAATGGAACAAAGGAATGATTGAAGCTTTCAAGAACTCGTGAAGAATCCGCAAAAATTGTCCTTGGTAATTAAGGAATTGAAATTACCAGAGATGGAAGAAACTATTTATTGCGACACGTCCCAGAATCGTATACGACCAGTTGTCCTCAAAGCATGCCGAAACGAGATTTTCCACAAACTCCACTGATTGTCGTATCCTGGAGCAAGAGCTACGACCAAGCTGATCGCTGAGAGATTTGTTTGGCCATCTTTACGACAGGACTCGTCTGGTGAAGATGTGCATTCACTGCAAACAGGCTAAGGTGCACAGACATACCAAGACAGCTATTTCGACATACGTAGTACCCAGCGAGCAGTTTTCACACATCAACATCGATCTAATAGCACCGCTACCTCCATCGGGAAACTTCAACTACTGCTTGACTTGTATCGACCGATTCACGCGTTGGCCAGAAGCCTTACCGCTTCCAGACATGAAAGCAATTACCGTGCTAAAAGCTCTCATCGATGGGTGGATATCCCGATTTGGTATTCCCTCACGAATTTCTACAGACTTGGGACGTCAATTCGAGTCTGAACTGTTCAGCGAACTCACCAAAACGCTCGGTATAACAGACCTCCGTACAATGCCATACCACCCTCAGGCAAATGGCATGATAGAAAGATGGCTTCGAACGTTGAAGTCAGCATTGATGTGCCAAAAGGCAGCTAACTTGAGTGAAGTCCTACCTATCATTCTTTTAGGTATGCGATGCATAGTCAAAGAAGATATACAGGCAACTCCGGCAGAAATGGTATACGGTAGCACATTAAGGTTACCCGGCGAATTTGTCGCAGAAACAAGTAAAAAGTCGTCAGCTACAGAATTCATCGCAGAGCTCAGGAAACACATGGCTCTAATTAAACCGAAGCAAGCAGCTTATCATGATAATCCAACGGTATTCGTTCACAAGGATTTAAAAACTAGCACACACATTTTCGTACGAAACGATACAATTCGCCCATCTCTTACACCACCATATGATGGCCCATATAGAATCGTGGGAAAAAAGGACAAGTACTATATAGTGGATATGAAAAATCGTAAGGCGAAAATTTCAATCGACCGCTTGAAGCCAGCATACACTATGACCGAACTACAAGTGCAGCCCACAGCAACACCAAGTCCACCCCTCACAGCGCCAGAAAAGACGACAAGGGCAGGACGGAGGATCAAGATTGCACTTCGTTTTCAACAACGCTAATACGTTTACACTAGGAGGGGAGTAATGTGGCAGCTGAACACTGGACAATTTAGATATTGTTCACAAATTTTTATATCCAAGTTGCCACAAGATAAACGTCATTATAAAACAATTTTATCATCGAACGTGGTAGGCTTTTGATGTATTAATTAAATATTATAATAAAGTATTTCATTCGTTACGGTTGTAATTCCTTTGCGCTCTCTTTCGACGTGTCGAACCTTTATATTCCCACAAGTTCATCTCGATCGCCGTGCGTTAAACCAATCGAAAAATATAGATCTTATATACTCTTGTATTCTTTTTTATATATATATTTTCTTTTTTTACAATAATAAAATATATTTTATACTTTTAATAAAAGTGAGCGTTTGTTATTTAAAATCATTGCGGAGAAGTTAAAGAAAAATTCTCCCTCTAACTTCGATTAGCGATTCCGTACATAACAGTTGGTGCCAGCGGTGGGATTTTTTAAAATTTTAATTCGTGAAGTGTTTATCCCGCGAAATAAAGACAGAGGAAAATTGATCTTCTCTATGGTGAGATTGTTCGAGTGTTTAATTCACGAGGTAAAAGAGGATATCACTTGCTCGCTTTGCAAAACTTTCTAGAGGATTTAACCGAGTCCCAAGACAGATGGAGACAAAAGGAGGACGGACGGGAAGACTTCCGTAATTTATGTATTGCTGAAGTAATAAATACACTTGGATGGTTCGATTTTTGGGAGCGCTGGCATCTGCGTCTGTAATGGACTCAAAACTCTGTTTGTTACTGTAAGTCTAATGATTGAAAATATTTCCTGATTATTATCTACAATATCTTGTTTTATTGCTGTAATCTTGACAATTTCATATATTTTGATTGTTTTTTAAAAAAAGAAAAAATTAATTTAAAACAAAATCAAATATTTTAGACGTAGAACTTTTGTGAATTGTGGTAATTTTCGTGATGAAATAAGAGCAAACAAGTTTTCTTGTTGGGTGCTTTGTGGAAATTGAGTGAATAAGAAAAGAGCAGCACACAAATTGCTTAGAGATTTGCGAAATATTAAAGAAGTGGATTAGAATACTTTCGGTTCTTCTCTGAATTTCACCTTTTGTTTACACAAAAAAGAAATCATCATAATGGGTCAGAAATCGAGCATCAGCGAAAGCGATTACGATTTCGATGCCGATACCCTCAAAAGATCATTCAATTGTGTGGGCGACGTTAGTGGACTAGCTCACATTGACCCTTGATGAAATAATTAGAAATAATCAGATATCAGAAAAATATTACGAAAAGATATAGGATATTTCAAGGTTCACGTAGCTATTCAAGAAAAATATTCTTGTGTCTTCTTGAAGAAGATTGTAGAGAAGGTGTACCCGTTGAAGAAAATTTATTGTCCAGTCCAGATAGAAATGATAATAGTGTAGAGCGAGAGGAAACGAATCAATCTAATGAAGTGAAATTAGGTCAAGAGAAAATTGTAAATAATGTTGTGGCAGGTATACATTCTACTGTTTGCAGTAACGCTGAGGTTATGATGAGCTTAGAGAATTTAATTAAAATCATTACACATTTTGATAGTGATCCCTCTAAGGCTTATAGTTTTATTCAAAATTGCGATAATGCTATGCAGTTGGCGACTGAGCAGCAGAAAAAGTGCTTATTGCCTATAGTAGGTAAACTATGCGGGTTCTGGATCAAGTGCATGTGTACTTGATGTAGTACGTGGTCTTGTAGGGTACAATGTGACCTTTGTTTGACCTTGAAAATGGGGGCGGTGTTTGGGGCGTGGTCTTGTAGGCTACAATTTGACCTTGAGGGTTTAAAGATGGCGGTGGTGTTGTGTGTGGTGACGTAAGTGGGGTTTGGTCAATGTGGTGGTGGTGGTGGTTGTCGGTATTTGGGGCATGGTCTTGTAGGCTACAATTTGACCTTGAGGGTTTAAAGATGGCGGTAGAACGTGATCTTGTAGGGTACAATGTGACCTTTGTTTGACTTTGAAAATGGCGTCGGTGTTTGGGGCGTGGTCATGTAGGCTACAATTTGACCTTGAGGGTTTAAAGATGGCGGTGGTGTTGTGGGTGGTGACGTAAGTTGGGTTTTGGTCAATGTGGTGGTGGTGGTTGTGTTGGGTGTGTAGTAAGTGAGGATCATAAGAGGTGGGGGTGGCATGGGTTCGTGGAAAGCGTTCGACCAATGAGGGCATGGTTGCGCATACACATGTCCATGCATGAATCGTTGTAATAAAGCATTCAGCCAATCGAGACCGCCGGATGTGTGCACGAATTTAATTTAAACAAAACAGGAAATGTGTGGGTGGAACACCTGGGCCGCGATAATGTGCAAGAACAACACCGGATGTTTTTCAAAGTTTGAATTGGGAATAACAGGAAATGTGTGGGTGTACAAACGGGGCCGCCGGATGTTTGTGTGAATTTATTTTGGGCAAAACAGGAAATGTGTGGGTGGAACACCTGCATAATATTTCCACTTGTTGCGAAATTCATGCTATGACTCATACATTGTGCAAGAACAACACCAGATGTTTTTCAAAGTTTGAATTGGGAATAACAGGAAATGTGTGGGTGTACAAACGAGGCCGCCGGATGTTTGCGCGAATTTATTTTGGACAAAACAGGAAATGTGTGGGTGGAACACCTGCACAATATTTCCACTTGTTGCGAAATTCATGCTATGACTCATACATTGTGCAAGAATAACACCAGATGTTTTTCAAAGTTTGAATTGGGAATAACAGGAAATGTGTGGGTGTACAAACGAGGCCGCCGGATGTTTGCGCGAATTTATTTTGGACTAAACAGAAAATCGATTATTCAGGTGTATGGAGGAAAGAAAATGTATAAATATATTTTCATTTTTAACACCTGATCATTGGTAATCTGACAATAGATAGGTTAACATACTTTCAAAGGGAGGGCATAATATTTTGGGCTGATTCTATATGGGATGAAACGCATTTTTGTACCTGTCTGAATGGTTGGATGTATATGAAGATTGTGCATTCAGTTGTAAGATGTGACTTAACGAAAGTATATATGACTGCTGAAAATGGTAAAAGATGCAAGGTATTAACTTTGACTAGAGGTCAACCAATTCCCTCAAATTTTGGGGAGATGCGCATCAATCCATTTGAACATGTTAAGATTGAAGTCAAGGGAGGAGAAATAACTGTAGTAGGCTGGCTACAAGATGGGACGATCAGACGTCCAAGTACTAATTTCTTCCTACATAACTGCCCGTTTGCAGGTGAGGAGGAGTGGTATCGTAAACCAATAAAGCAACAAGAAGCAAATAAATCAGAAAAAATAAAAGATGTAAAAGAGTGTGAAAGCAGTAATACCCAAACAAATTCTGATATGAAAATTGAGTAATAGGGTGGTATTGTATATAATCAATTAAATCACCGTAATAATGCATAGTCTTTGTCAACGTTTTGAGCAATCAACAACTAAACAAATAAAGAGATATTATGTCATTAAAAACTTTTATTTCATTTGCATTTGCATGCTCTTTATATGCAAATTGCTTAGCACTCCCAATCAATTTAAACTTAGGACAAAAATCAAGCGATAATATTGATTTTAATATACAGTTGCCAAATAATGATTCCATTCAAATTTCTTTATCATTTCGGCTACTTACACTAAGTAATGCTACTTATGATGCATTACCTACAACAACAACTAATATACCCTTAAATGATGATGATTCTTCTGTTATCTCTTCAGAAAATGGAACTGAATCACCTAAGGAAACTGATGTGGAATTAATACCAGAAAATAGTGTAGTGAGTGTTGAGGAGGCAATTGAAGGATTTAGGCAAAACTTAATAAACAAAGAAAAAGATATAGGTGGAATTATAGAGAGTGATCGTGTGTTTTACAGGCATTTTAAATTAAACTTTGACGAGGACAAATCAATGAGAGTTCGATGTACATATGATAGCAACTATGAGCATAGAACTCTAAAAATATCCTGTTATGAATATCATGAACTTGAAGGAGAACGAATTTTGAGTAATGGTGAAATTGAATACTTCAGAGAGAATTACTCTACATATAAATCAGACATCACATCTGTTGATTTGAGGAAAATGAGGCAGACTTACAACATGGACATTTCATAAACTGTAGAGTTCCAGTTGAAGTGAATAAAGTTTATAATATTATGTGAATAAAACAATTGATTTTTTAAAACAAAAAATTGTATTTTATTAAAAATTATCCATAAATTTCTTATACAGGAAAACATTTTGTAATGCACATACACCATTATGTATCATACATCGTGGTACATCAACATATTTTTTTCTTAATTCTTCTGATATAGGACATCCCTTTTCATCTAAATTGTAAATTGGTACATTATTTTCCAACTTTAATATATCGGTAATCCACTTGATTTTTTCATTTCCTTTCATATATATGATTTTGTCTTGGAGAATGTCTTTAAAAAGGGTAGTGATACTATCTTGTGAAGTAAATCCTCCATTCCAAACAAATCCATGGTGATATTGATTTAACCATTTTGCTTGATTCTGTAGCTCCGGCGGTAGATTTTCAAAGTTGTATATTGGTTTCAAAATAAAGTGCTGTAGTTGATTATCTTGAGTTATAATGGCAATTTCCTTTAAGATGAACGTATTTCTAGGACCTTTGAACCCTTGAATATCAATGATGCAATTCATTTTTTCTACAGTTTATGAACTTCACTAGTTAGCGGATTGTACTGAACTATTCTCTCATGTATAAGTAGACAGTATGCTGCAGTATTTTTCGGTATATTCACAGATGTTTGAAATTCTATGCTTACATCTACAGGACCAGTTTTGAGATATTCATTTTGACGTGAGCAATCAATAACTACTAAAGGAGCCAAGTTTTTGAACTGCTCTTTAGTGAGTAATGGTTCAGGTCGGTGGTTGTAGTATGACTGTTGGAATTTACAATACATCTCATATAATATAGCGTATTGATCTATATTATATTTTATATTCAAATCATTGTATGGATATTTTTCAGAATTTAGATAAACTTTTAGGTCTGTTAGGTTGCAGTGATCAAATTTGGATGCATCTTTTTCACTCGAATCTTTACGGTCAGTTTGTAAAGCAAAAATCACATATCTTAGTTTTTCTAGTTGATTAACTGTTTTAACAGCCCACGTATGGCGGGTGGACTGTGGTGGCGATGGATATTCATACAAATCCCAACTTCGAAATACCATTTCAATTGACCGATTGCTTTCAGTAATTTTCAATAGAGACAACTTTTCCATATCAGCTACAATAACATGTGGCAGATGCCATTGTAATTTAAGTATATTTACTGTGCCATCACAGTCTTTGGCATAAATTGCATTTAGGTCCGTTCTGGAACGAACCAAAACTAGTTCATGTTTGGCACTAATAACTATTTTCTTATAATCTTCAGCAAATCCAAGAAGATATTTTAGTGGTATGCAAAAATTAAAGTTTCTTTCTGTGTTAAGAGTTATATTGGTGAGAGACCATCCTGAATTTAGAAGCATTTTACTTTCACTTTCGTTTAATGAAAGCTTATTCTTCATCGTTGAAGTAAGACCAACATTTTTATTTCGATCAATTTGTACTCCATTTATTTCATATCGGATCTCCTCAAATAAAAATGCCATCGCATTATTAGTTAACTTTACATCGGGAGTTTTGTCAGCCGCCCTAGGAGTACATTACAATTTCCCTTCAATGTAAATAAAACTTTCACTTGGAAGTACATAGATGTCTTGATGTTGAATAGCTATACGTATTTCATCATTGTTTTTGAAAGAGTTCGTAAAGGGTGAGTAACTATGATATTCAATTTTTGCGACACTATTATCATAGCTTACAGCATCCTTGATACTCAAAACTTCACTCAATGCTCGTCTTTTATGATAAATCCTAAAGATCTCAAGTAATTCTTATTTTGTGTGGTAAGTTTGAACCTTTTTTCTATTTGAGGTCTAATTTCGGTGAGAGTTGTAGGAGAACTGTTGTTGAGGGTAACTAATGTACGTAATATATCCTTATTATATATTATCATGTTGCGGTTTAAGATGTAACCGAGCTGTTATTGTCTCCCCTCTAAAATTTATTAAATCACCGTCCTGATCAAGGAGCTTTAAGCTAATGGAAGTAATTCTTCGAGTGGTTAGCGGTAAATAAATGACGTTCTTTGGTACCTCAATTATCTTATAACCAGGCCCCACCTTTGGGGAGAACTCATGTATTGTATGTACTCGTGTATCATTCATGAATGATCCACTTATTATATTGCATTCCACTCTTATTGCATTAACTTTAATTATATTAACTGGTAAATCTGATACATGCAATTTATTAGGCTCCAGCTGTCGCTTACTAAACCCTAAAAGGGATCCGATTGTACCCTCTTTGTTAAAGTAAATAGGTCCACTAGATTTGATTTCACTTTTCAAAGTATTATTGTTCGCACGCAATATTATATGGTAACTCTCTTTACTTAATTTACTTAATTGATTCTCAAGATATTCAGCTATGTCATCTATCTCATACGATCCTGTAGGTATTTCTATAACCGCACCCCCAATGTGAAATAGATTATTTTTTTTATTCTCAACATTTGGTATTGAATTGTAAGTTTGGAAATCAATTAACCCACATAAATAATCTCTTGACAAATCTATGGGTGGGAAATACTCAGTTGTTAATATAGATGAATTTCCGCTTAATGTAAGTGTTAATGACATCGTGGTGTAATTTAAAATGACGCAATTATCTGGTTTCCTCCCCCATTTATATATATATTTGTAAAGGCAATGAGAATCATTTCAGTTTTAACCACAGGTGGATTCAGTAGTACAAGAAGGAAATAAAAAAAGGAAAGATTAAATGATGAAGTGCAAATATTTCTTAAACATTTCGATATTAGCAGATTCTTGCAAGAGTATGACAAGTTGTTACTAGAAGAACATAAGGAGGAAATAGAAAAATCCTACCGCTTTTTGGATGAATATACAGAAATGAACATTTTGACTTCAAAATATGGGGAGCATTATGAATTCTGCAGTTGGGCTTACAATACTTCAACATCGGGTCCAGATACTTGTAATTGCCGGCATGTTAAAAGAGAATTTTTGCGAATATCCAAACTATTGAAGTTATATAATAGAATTAAGGGGCCTTGTTGTTCCTATTGTATAAAGGAAATATTTTAAATAAATAAATAAAAATACATACATATTCTTTTATTTTTCGTAACAATCATACAAAAATTTTAAACATAAATGACCACATATTACAGAGTTATATGTTTGATATGGGGAATAATTATACCTTACATTACTAGTTAAATATTTTATAATTTCTAATGGTGGTTGTAGATTTCCAAAGCTATCAAAGTACTGAATATCTTCATCATTTTTATAGTACGCTACCCAATGAGTTCCTGGACCGGATGATATATCCAAGTTGATAATACCGCATTCCTTCTTGTTAAGTTTCTTTGGAAGCTTATCACGCATGAAAACTCCTCGAAAATGTGGTAGATCCTTTGCCTATTTAAGTAAGTCTACCTCAGTTAGCGGTCTTTTAGGCAGCGTTTTCAATAGTTTTTTGGTTCTGCGTTTAAGTACAACCTCAATCCTTTTTTATGAGGTTTTAAGTAAAGGCCTTTTCCTACTAGCTTGGATTCCATTTCTTCATTATGCCTCTTACTCTCTTTGAGCTGCTCTTTAACAGAATTAACAGCGTTTACAATAGCTGATGCACCTCCTCCTAGCGATCCTAAAGCAGAAAGACCTGCAAATAAAGGAACGAGGAATGGTAAAATACCGCCAGTTTTTGGTATAGGTATGACTCGTGGAACTTTCACATATTTCTTCCTATATTTAATTGTATCTCCTACTTCCTTTCGTGCCAACGCAATGGCTCTTTGCAAAGAATCAGGTTTTTGCCTTTGAATAGATTTTCGCACCTTTGAGATAACCGCTCTCAGGGTAATGTTTTTCTTAGCTTTTTTTTTCGTGTGCTCATTTTCTTCTTATTCCTCATTTTCGCCATACCCACCCCGAATTTAGCCTTAGCATTCATGATATTGGTAACTAGCAATGCGTTTGCACGCTCACCTAGGTTTGCGTCAGTAGATTTAACTCGACTCCAAGCCTTTTCAGCCAAAATCCGATCTGCTATGTTGCGATCTGGTGTACTTTTAAATTTAGAGTAGGCAATATCGTGTTCTTTACATGCGCTATCTAAAGGATTAATACCAGGATCACCCCGAGCTAATCTTTTTGCTAGTTTCGTACCAGGTCCGCAATATTGGTAGCCTGGTAAGTGTAATTCAAACGGCAACCTATTAATGAGTGTGTTAATTACCCCCGCTCCTTTCTTATTATGCTCAAGCATAAGTAAAATGTCTTTAGCCTTCAACACTCAGATACAAACTAAAAAAGTATTTAAATTCAGTAAGCATTTATAGGTTGTAGTTAGTATTCAAAATGAAGTTCATTAAGCAAAATCTATCGCTGCCAATAAGAAATAATGATTTTCAGAGCAATGTTAAAGAAACTGGAAGACATAGTTCATTATTACCCAATAGTATACGTGCTCTAATAGTTGGTCCCTCCAGTTGTGGAAAAACAAATGTTATGATTAGTTTGCTGGAACATCCTAATGGTTTGAGTTATGAAAACGTTTATGTATATTCAAAATCACTCTACCAATCAAAGTATTTATACTTAAGAAAACTTTTGTCCCCCATACAAGGATTAGGCTATTATACATTTTCTAATAATGATGATGTTATACCATTTGATGAGGCAAAAAAAAATTCAGTTTTTATTTTTGATGATGTAGCATGTGGGAAACAAGACAACATACGCTCTTATTTTTGTATGCGCCGACATAATAACATTGATAGTTTCTATCTTTGTCAGACTTATACTCATATACCAAAACACTTGGTACGAGATAATGCCAACTTTCTCATTTTATTTAAACAAGATGATACAAATCTTAGGCACGCTTATGATGATCATGTTAATACGGATATGAATTTTGATACTTTCCGAGATATGTGTGCTAAGTGTTGGGGGTATAAATATGGGTTTCTGGTGGTAGATAAAGACAGCCCCTTAAGCAAGGGACGTTATCGTCAGGGATTCGATACATATATTTCTGTATAAATATAACAGACCCGTTAAAGCAGTCAACAGACCAGTTAAAGCAGTTACGAAGGCAGTTAAAGCTGTTAACAGACCAGTTAATAAAGCCGTTAACAGATCAGTTAAAGCAGTTAACAGATCGTTTTAAAAATAAATATCATTACAAATGGGTAATAAGAGGGAAATCATTACGAATAAGAAGGATTTAATCAAGGATATTATTAAAACTAGGAATGCTATCAAGAAAAAGTATCGAGCTATAAAAACGGGGCGAATCGATGTTGAATCCCAACTTGAAGAGACATTTAAGCCCATAACAAAACCACTTAAAGAGCTTGTAAGTGAAACAAAAGTAAAACATCGTGCTGATATCAAATCAGAACCTAAAAAGGAAAATCAAATAAATGAAGATGATGATTATGACAGCTTCGAGTTAAACCCAAAACAAATGTATATGAAAATGGAACCAACAAGCACACCGCTGAAGTATAGAGACTCTTCTTTAATGTCATCACAAGATGAGTATGGAACACCAACTCATTCAAGAACCTTAGCTAATAAATCAGACTCCACCCTCAACTTATCAACTGGCTTAGTTAATAAATATTTAGAATTGTACCTAGACAAAAGCCCTAAAATTGACTACACTTACGGTGTTTATATGGATGATGGTGGAAAATTGGAAAATATAGCATTGACATTGATGAACAAAATTTAATTATTAATGGGAAGCAATATAACGTAACAATGGGCTTATGTGAACTTCTTTTTATGAAAGAACCATCAAAGAGTTTATATGATGAAAAAGATTTAGCTCATTATCGAGAAATCTTGGAAGATTCTAATGCCCATAGACGTGAATATAGTGCAGATGGACAAATAAAAGGTAGTAGAGGCTCCAAATATAAGGATATTATAAGTAAATTTGGCAGCCATAAAGGTATTGGACTCATGAAGCTGCCCAGAGAGACTATTGACTATGTTTACTGGGATAATCCAAATGAATTGGTAGACAGATTACGACTCTTAATTGGCTCTCAAGTAGCTGGGAATAATAGTCATAACAATGAAATTGTTTCCATTATTGAGGAGTTAAGGGAGTCTGATTTATTTTATAAAAAGCTTCCTTCCGCTTTGTATATATTTATTCATGAAATGACTGTTGATAAGTTCGGACGATCGCTAAGAGATGGTAATATTGAACGAGGTTCTCCTGGACCTCGAGGAGAACGCGGTCCCTCTGGGCAACCAGGCGAAAGAGGCCTCACCGGACCTGCAGGAGTAGGTTTTCTGCTAACATCAGATAATAACTATGATATGCAATTCAGCAATATTAAGAATCTCAAAAATCCAGAAGAAGATAGTGATGCTGTAAACAAGCTATATATAGATGAGGCAATAGATAAATATTTAGACCTCAGCAAATCCCATAGTAGTTTAGAAACAAAAACAGCTAAGAGTGAATTAGAGGAAGAGCTTGCGAATGTACATAATATTATTAAAATAACTAGAGAAAAACTGGAAACATTAACCCAATCGCACATAAATAAGTCATTTGAAAAGTTAAAAGTTTATATTGATACAAAGTGCGAAGACATTGAAAAGAACTTACGAGGGTTAATAAATGTAGAATCTCTTATAGTCAAAGCTAACAATGATTAAAGAGGCCCTTGTGAGTGAGCTGCACAAAGCAGCTCGTCGAAATTTTCCCAGGCGTCGTGTCATTATGAAAGATTTGGATGATCTCTGGCAAGCAGATTTGGTTGAAATGGGTGCTTATGTTCGTGAAAATAATGGCTTCTACTATTTGCTAACAGTGATTGATACATTTTCCAAATATGCTTGGGTAGAACCTATTAAAAATAAAACTGGAAAACAGGTAACGGCAGCAATGGAAAAAATTCTAAAAAGCGGCCGGGTACCTAAACATTTGCAGACAGATGATGGTAAAGAGTTTTATAATAAAACATTCCAGACACTAATGCTAAAATATGGAATCAAACACTATTCGACTTTTAGTATAATGAAAGCCTCAATAGTTGAAAGATTTAATAGGACGTTGAAAGGCATGATGTGGAAAGAATTTAGTAAGAATGGTTCCTATCGTTGGATTGATTTTGTACACAATCTTGTTTATGAATATAATAATAAAAAGCATAGGACAATTAAAATGCGACCCTCTGATGTTAATCACATTAATAAAAATCTTCTACTACAAACAGTATACAATCACATAAAAATGGTGGAGAGAGCAAAATATAAGGTTGATGACTATGTTCGCATCAGCAAGCACAAACATATATTTGAAAAGGGGTACACACCGAACTGGACGACTGAGATCTTTAAAATTAAAACCATACAAAATACGAATCCGGTGACATATCTTCTAGAGGATTATGAGGGACATCCAATCAAAGGAGGATTTTATGAAAAAGAACTACTAAAGACGAAATATCCACATGATTACCTTGTTGAAAAAGTATTGAAGAAGAAACAGAATTTTTGTAAAATGGCTAGGGTTCTCTGCAAAACACAATTCATGGGTCGATAAAAATGAAATATTATAAATAAAAAAAGCATTTTAAGTTATCAAACCATCTTTTATTGCTTTATACTAAAATGCCCCCAAGCAAGTGTGTCTGCTGAATTTTCTTTTAAAAACCGCTTATTATCATGAGAGCTTAATGCAATCTTACTTTGTCTTATGCTATATACATTGTGCTTATCTGATCGTATGTATTGCTGGGTTCTTATCTGTTCAACAGAGTTATTCAGACATGTTAAGTAATCATCAAAACTAATACTATTTTTTATTACATTTAATTTAACGCCTTTGGCTTTTTTTATCGAATCTTCATTATTTACTCTTATACTATACATTTTTGATCTTAATCCTATAAATTCGGTCATTATTTTCCCATTTAATTCATCTTTCATAACCCTAGGAACTTTTTTATTTACTAAAGGTATATTATATACATTATTCTGTGGATAATCGCTAGTATCAAAATAATTAACATCAGATCTTATGATTCTATAAATATCATCACACTTAAATTCATAAATTAGAGAGTCGGTATCACTATATAACAGTTTACAATTTTTATCCATTTTTGGTAAAATATAATCATAATGAAATTTATAAACACATGTTTTAGAGATATCAAGTATACACATTCCTATATAAATGGGTTTATTAAAATAAACTTCAGTCTTATTTAATTCAACGGCAACCAAATTTCTATCGAAAATAGATCTGCTGTGGAAGTTCGGTTTAGCTATCATACCTTTAGCTCCATATCGACCTTCCCACTTTGTAAGCAATTTTACTATTGAATGTTTACGTACGTTTTCCATGGTTTTGCCAAAGAGCGCATTATTCATAAGCTTATATTTGTTTTTATCAAATTCATTTCTAGCTTTCTGACGCATTTCCGTATTTAAGTCAATATACTTCTTTAACCACGGAGACTGATTGAATTGAAGAACTCGATGTATTTTTTTCAAAATAAGTCCATGAGCTATGCACTGCTTCAGATTTTTATAATGAATGACATACGTTTCTTTATTAAATAATGTAGTCATCAGTTTTTGCTCCTTAGATCCAGTAGGTGCTTCATGTGTTGGACAAAATGGTAAATCTGAATGCTTATCATGCAAATGTTGTGGGTACTCGAGATCGACTTCTAAGATGTAACCTAATGGAGATTCATCCGATACATGAGTAATTTCTATATCCGTATTCACCCATTTGAAATCATGTGTTGGAAGATACTGGGACATTGCCCAACCATATAAATTATTAACATCAAAGTACATGAGATATTTGGAATCCTCTTGATCGTTATAGTTTATCATATAGCTATTATTCGCTTTACTATATCGATTTGAAAACTGACTTATTCCACCTCGAATTCCTCGTTCTATGAACATAACCATATCGACATCGGCTAACAACTCCAGCTCTATTTTGGTATATTTCAGCATAGCATCCCATGTTAATCCTGGTAGAGTAAAATAGTGCGCAGGATCCAAACCATATGTTTTTGCACATACCTTTCTAAAATTCTCAAAAACGTCGGCTAAAAGTAGAACATCGATCTTTAAATACAAATCTGAATATTCACCAAGAGTTTGTATGCGAAATGTTTTCCACACAGTTTGTGCATGTAAGTAATCATCATAAGAAATATCAGACTTATTTAATTGACTATAAAACGCTTCCTGGGGTGGTAATGTTACCTCATCAAATTTTCCCCAGTCGCTGGTGTAATCATAAGGAAATACACCTTTTCTCGTTACTAGCTCAAATTCTGAAGAATTCAAATGGTTCCACTCCTTTTTTGTTATAAGCAACTGTTCTTTAGGTAAATATGACGCCAGTTTATCTAAAGATGATGCCATAAATTTGAATGAATCAATAAAACGGAATTTAATTTCACTAGCTTTAACATTCTTTGTAAATGATATATATCGTTCTTTATTAATTGGCAAAAGATCCACTCTGCCTTCAAATGCAGTTGCAACTTCCTTTATTATAAAGTGAGCATCATAACCGCTCAAATTGTGAAATACTACCGGAATTATACGTGTATCTTGATAATTAAGATTACATTCTTCATGAGCTGGACCTCTATATTTTCCAGTTAGATGGGAATGATCTCGTACACGTTTTATTCCAATTGCAAAAGGTTGTTCACAAATATGACAATATTTGCCTTGTGTAAATTGCACTTTCTCATCTTCAGTTAACCTAATGAGTGGTTTAATCTCTGAAAATATGTCCTCTACCTTTCTCAGAATCTGCTGTAGTTGGTCTACGAACCAATGCTGACAATCAGCACCTCTATAAGAACGAAAGGCACTCAGGCTACTATTAAAAGAACAGTTGAAATAATATCCCACACTGTAGACCTCATGTTTTTGGTATCTTGTTGTTTTCCCCAACTCATCATTAGAAACAGGTTTCAACAAACATTCTAAATCGGCATATATTATAAAAGGTGCGCTTTCCTTAAAATTAAAATTTTTAAATTTCAACCATTTATTGTATTCTGTTGGCAAGAGAATTTTGCACTCATTCATTTTCGCACAGTCATCAACATGTGCAGCTAGTTTTTCTTCTGAATAGAAGTAATGAAGGCATCTATCACAAATATACTGTTTTCTATTTGTTTTAGAGAGTTGATACGAAACTAGGCGTGACAAGTCTTTAATCCAACAATAATGGTATTTAATTTCAAAGTTAAAATCCTCCTCCTCATCATCATCATCATCATCATCATCATCTTCATAATAATTCTGAATTAATAATAAATTAACGTGTTTATCTTGCCGGTCTTTTGTTAGACGAACTGGAACTGTGTGAAGTTGTTTTTTTCTTTTTTCTAAAGCAAATATGTTTACGGATATAGCATTCACCTTTTCAAATTTAGTTATTTCATTTAATTCAGGAGGTAAACCAATTCCATTCAAATTCAAGATCTCGCTGTAATGTGGATAACTTGATACTCTATTTGAATTATGTTCGGTTGGGTAAAGTGCTGAAACTATAGCCCATGCAAAGCATGCAGAATCCTTATTATTAATGTTAATGCACGCATGTTTACACTTTATTTCAGGTGGTAAGTCGATATATGATGGCCCTCGAAAGGGTTCGTACTTACTAATATTGACGGCTAAATTAATAATACTTGATAAAGCCCATCCACTATCACGCTCTTGAAATTCTTCTAGTTGAACTAGTATATTCTGTTGAATATTTTCAAAAAACCATTGCTTTAAATCTGTGCCACGATCTACTACCACATTCTTTGTATTGAAATATTTAAATTCAAGCACATCATCATCCTTTCGAGTAATTTTAAACTCCCCACAGAACGTAGAATTAATTTTAAGTGTGTTATACTTCTTTAAAATGTTTTGAATTCGTCGTGAAAATAAATGTTGAGCATCTTCTAAAAATATTTTGGGGTCCTTATGAATTAAATTAACTACTACTCCTGTCCTGATTCGATCCACAAATGCTGATTCTACATCCTCCCAAACTACACGAGATTTTCTAGACTCTCCTTGAGAACTATTACCCCGACCACGATGCAACAGTGAATGTAGCTTTACTTTAAATCCCTTGAGTTCTATAATACACCTTTGAAGACACCTTTTAGTTCCCATATTGGAACTCATCCTTAACACTGAACACGATCGCTGAATATATAATCTGCATTTTTTAAGAACATCATTGATTTGGTTGTCCAGAGGACCATTTAAATTTCTCAAGGCCATTTTAATTTCATCAACCATATTCACTACGTTCTTTATAATTGAAGCCATTGTTCTTAAACAAATTAAAATAGTGTTTGAATGTAAAATTGCACCAATAACGGATTAAATACACAAATAACCTTCGTCTTTAGGTATTATCACAAACTTTGACAATTAGTGCATAAGCGTCCAGTTTTATACAAAAATATAACCACGCCCTCTAATACTGCAAACACCTATACAAAAAATGTTGAAATATAACCACCCCCTCTAATGCTGCAAACACCCTGCACCAATTTCTTGGTAAAAAAAACAACAACCATATTATGAGTCAACTTTTTTGTTATTTTATTTGTTTTTTTATATAAAATACATATTTAATATGTTTGGTTATAAAAATTCACTGGCTCAATGAATTCACTTAATTCAACAGGATGTGAAATCTTAAGATTAAACGATTTTCCAAATTCACCCTCATTAACTATACAGAAACTTGCTTCTTTGTTGATATCTTCGAGAACCTCATCAGATAAATTATTGAAACGTTGTGGTAGGTAAATGACATTCGCCTCCAGTTCCAATAAAATCCGTTGACCATATTGGGTTGAACATCTCCGTGCCTTTAATACCGTATATGCTTTATTAAGCAGCATATCCTTTACTTTCAAAATTTCCTTGTAGGTGCTGCAAGCGTTGACCTTGTTTAAAACTCTATTTATTCTTTGTTGCTGGTCCATTATTTCTTCTAAATCAGATAAATTTAAAATAAAATAAGCATTGATGTAGCTTCCGAGGAATCTTATCTTATACTGATAAAGTTCAAATTATATCTTTTACCTTATATACCTTATTCCAAGCTAAAAATAAATTATATACGCTGTTTTTTTTTTGCTGATAAGCTTTAGCGCGAGAAAAAGTCTCAATTGAGCTAAAAATAACCGCAATATAAAATTTTCTATTTTTAAAAATATACATCATTCCCATTTAGCTAGCAACTAAAAACTCCCAACTTGTATAAAAAGTTCCCACGGTCCCCAAAATTTTCCCACGCTCAACCGTCCTAATACCTAAAACTCGCGCAAACATCCGGCGGCCCCTTTTGTACACCCACACATTTCCTGTTATTCCCAATTCAAGCTTTGAAAATTGTCCAAAATAAATTCCTGTTATTCCCAATTCAAACTTTGAAAAACATCTGGTGTTATTCTTGCACAATGTATGAGTCATAGCATGAATTTCGCAACAAGTGGAAATATTGTGCAGGTGTTCCACCCACACATTTCCTGTTTTGTCCAAAATAAATTCGCGCAAACATCCGGCGGCCTCGTTTGTACACCCACACATTTCCTGTTATTCCCAATTCAAACTTTGAAAAACATCTGGTGTTGTTCTTGCACAATGTATGAGTCATAGCATGAATTTCGCAACAAGTGGAAATATTGTGCAGGTGTTCCACCCACACATTTCCTGTTTTGTCCAAAATAAATTCGCGCAAACATCCGGCGGCCTCGTTTGTACACCCACACATTTCCTGTTATTCCCAATTCAAACTTTGAAAAAACATCCGGTGTTGTTCTTGCACAATGTATGAGTGTTTAAATATGTATGAGTCATAGCATGAATTTCGCAACAAGTGGAAATATTGTGCAGGTGTTCCACCCACACATTTCCTGTTTTGCCCAAAATAAATTCACGCAAACATCCGGCGGCCCCGTTTGTACACCCACACATTTCCTGTTATTCCCAATTCAAACTTTGAAAAACATCCGGTGTTGTTCTTGCACATTATCGCGGCCCAGGTGTTCCACCCACACATTTCCTGTTTTGTTTAAATTAAATTCGTGCACACATCCGGCGGTCTCGATTGGCTGAATGCTTTATTACAACGATTCATGCATGGACATGTGTATGCGCAACCATGCCCTCATTGGTCGAATGCTTTCCACGAACCCATGCCACCCTCACCTCTTATGATCCTCACTTACTACACACCCAACACAACCACCACCACCACATTGACCAAAACCCAACTTACGTCACCACCCACAACACCACCGCCATCTTTAAACCCTCAAGGTCAAATTGTAGCCTACAAGACCAAGTCCCAAACACCGACGCCATTTTCAAAGTCAAACAAAGGTCACATTGTACCCTACAAGATCACGTTCTACCGCCATCTTTAAACCCTCAAGGTCAAATTGTAGCCTAAAAGACCACGCCCCAAATACCGACAACCACCACCACCACCACATTGACCAAACCCCACTTACGTCACCACACACAACACCACCGCCATCTTTAAGCCCTCAAGGTCAAATTGTAGCCTACAAGACCACGCCCCAAACACCGCCCCCATTTTCAAGGTCAAACAAAGGTCACATTGTACCCTACAAGACCACGTACTACATCAAGTACACATGCACTTGATCCAGAACCCGCATAGTTTACCTACTGCCTATTATTAAAAGTAGGATTTCGGGAAATGCTGAAATCTTGCTCATAAATAAAAAACTTACTAGATGGGAGGATTTGAAATATGGGTTGAATAGGGTATTTAGAGAGGTTCACTCGAGTATGCAGCTTAATTTAGAAATGACTAAATTAAAACAAAACCATAACGCAACGGTTATGCAGTATACGCAAAGATCTGAAACTTTAACTCGTCGACGCATACAAGTTCTTTTTAATGAGAAGGTAGCTATAGAGAAGGATATGTTAAATGCATACGTTTATGGATTGAGAAAGGAAATAGGGACTTTTGTAAACACTCAACGTCCTAAAACTCTGGGTGAGGCGAGCCAACTAGCAATGGAAGAAGAAATCCGTTTAGGATATTACGGTTGCAAAGATAAGGAGTATACGGGAAGAAATTTAGTTAAAATTCATCATTTTAATCCAAAATGCTATAACTGCAGAGGCATGGGCCACATATCAAGGATTTGCTTCAAAAGTAAACAGAATTTTGATCGAGGGAATAAAAAGGTAGGGCAAACTTACCAACAAGTAAACAACAAGTATATTGGTAGTAAAAATACGGCTGATGCAGGTAACCATAATCCTTCTAATATGAAAGTAGTGGAAATTCCAATGAAAGAAATGGGTTCAAATTTTCGAAACAATAGAGGGTGTTGTTTTCAATTGTCATTAAAGCCCTCACATTACACTAAATTATGACGGACAGAATTATATATTTCTCGTTGATACAGACAGGGGCAGGTATAGCCTAATTAAGGAAAATTGCGTCTATAAAGAGGATGTCGATTTTAATGACATAATTTATTTGAAGGGGATTGGTCGCTCCAGTCGATCTAGTATAGGTAGTGTTAATATACCTATGAATCATTGTAATGAATTAAATAAAAACTATTATGCTATCAAAACTAAGTTTTATGTCGTTACGAAAGATGTAATCGGATTCTATGATGGGATCATAGGTAGCGATTTTTTAAGTGAGATGAATTTATGCATCGATTGAAATAATAACATAATATATACATATATATGAGGATGAAGTCGAAATCCAGATTCGGAAACTGCTAGAGAATGGTGTCATCCGCCATAGTGCATCCCCATGGTCAAGTCCGTTGTGGATTGTGCCGAAAAAGTTGGACTCAACTAGGACAAAGATATGGAGAATGGTGATCGATTACAGGAAAATTAATGAGATAACGATAACCGATAATTATCCAATACCGAATATGCAGGAAATCTTGAATCCATTGGGACAAGCAAAATATTTCACAGCCCATGACCTGACATCAGGATTCCATCAAATTCCATTAAGTGTGGAAAGCATTGCAAAAACCGGTTTTCGACTCCACATGGGCATTTCGAATATACTCGAATGCCATTTCGACTCAAGAATGCACCAGCGTGCTTCCAGAGGATGATGAATACCGTATTAAATGGATTGTTAGGTAGAGGTTGCTTGGTACATATTGAATACATAGTGGTCTATGGTAAGAATTTAGAAGAACACAATGAAATACTGAGGCAAGTTTTGAAAAGAATTAAGGATGCGAATCTAAAGATTCAAATGGATAAATCGGAATTTTTAAAGACCGAAGTAGAATATTTGGGTCATCTAATTACTAGTAAGGGTGTCTCACCTAACTTAAAGAAGGCTGAAGCATGAGGTGTATGCTTATGTAATACAATACAAAAAAGGAGTAGACAATATAGTAGCAGACGAGTTAAGTAGAAACTTGATATATCCGGTAGAAAGAACAAATGAAAGATATACAAAGGAAGTGGAAGATAACATAAGAGAGATTTTTGGGGAAGATTTGTTGGATTCAGAGCAGAATGGATTGGTTTGAAAGAAATGTTTGAAGCCAATGACGGGAACCTTAGGCCAAGCAGTGCTAACGTGAGTAATAAAATCACTAGTGAGAAGGTTAAAGGACATAATAAAGTAAGTAATTCAGATGAACGGGTTGCAGAGGAAATTGAAATTGTCAAGGACAAAGATAAGCAACGAAAAATTATTAGGGAGAACCACGAAGGCTTAATAGGAGGTGACGGAGGAGAAAAAGCTACTATAACAAGGATAAGAGAGAGATTCTATTGGAAAGGTTTAAATAGAGATGTTATTGAATACATAAAGAAATGTGTACCATGTCAGAAGCAGAAAATTAATAGACATCCAGGAAGAAATCCAATGAAAATTGTAACTAGTCCTGAATGTAGTCTCGAAAATGTATCAATGGACCTCACAGGCCCTTATAAAGAAGGAAGGGAATAAGTCTCTTTATAGTCTCACAATACAAGATGACTTGAGCAAATATATAAGATATATTCCAATCGAGGTGAAAGGTGAAACTATAGCCTATAGCCACTATAGCCACTAATGAATGGATTTTGTATTTTGGAATACCAAAATTTATCCATACTGATAATGGTGGAGAATTTGTACAAACTTTTTGGAATTAAGCATTTGAAAACAAGCAGTGCTTATCCACAGAGTAATGGGTCAGCTGAAAGAACACATGCAAGACTGGGTGAGTATATAAGATCAGTAGCTAAGGATAGGACTAAACCGGAATATGTAAAGTTATTCAGGTATGCAGCATTCTGTCATAATGTTACAAAACGTAATAGTACAAGTTTCACCCCTCACGAAATGTTATTTGGAAGAAAAGCAAATGTTCCAAGCGAGTTTGGCAACATGAAACTTAATACTACGGTCGACTATATTCAGGAATTGTGACTGAAATTAATTCGTATGGAAACGGAGGCTAAATGAAATTTACTCAATGCAAAAAATAAGGCTAAAGAGAGATATCATAAAAAATTGGGCTCTAAGATCAACGAATTTAGGCTTAAAGATCTCATCCTCGTTGAAAATGATCGAAGAGATAAATTTAGCGAAAAATATTCAGGTCCATTTAGAATAGTCAAAGTTTTGGAGGACTATATTATAATTAGAAGAAACAATCAATCTATTAAATATAATAAAACTAAAATCAAACATTTTCAGGTTGATCACTGTAACAGTAAGTGATGCCATCAAGGTTCAGGAAGTAACTTCAAATGGGTTATACTTCAAACAATTGGGAAAAATGAGGCGTATAAAAGGTTACATTTCTTTAATTAACAGCATAGATATCAATGAAATAGAAGTAAGTATAGATAGATAGTTAAGCATTCCCAAGGATTAGGGGAAATATGTAATAACTACAAATTAGAATTCGATGAAATACGAAATGAGGTATCTAAACATACCAATCGAATAAATAGAAGATTGGATGACATACATAGTTTGTTGGGAATCAAAAGGAATAAAATTATGGGAAGACAGAGAAGAGGACTGGCTAATTTTGTTGGTAAGAGATTGAAGGGTTTATTCGGAACGATGGACAGTGAAGATTGAATACTATGAAAATGTCATAAGAACATTACAAAGTAATAATGAAAACATCCAAAATAGTCTCAAATCCGAAATTGTAATCATGAAATCTTTGAATGAACAGAATAAAGCTCTCCATAATAGCTATTATGCCCACGACGAAAAAATTGATGATATTATCGCCAGAAATTAGAAATTAATAAATACTTCGAAAAAATTCACAGGCAGGTTTTGGATAAAACTCTGGCCTTAAATATCGAAACTGACGTAATGGAGCAATCCTTTTACTGAATGAAAATATTGTCCATCCAATTATACTAAAACCGGTGAAATTTATACAAATCTTGCAAAGCATCCGTATAAGCAAGACTTGTTATTTGACCCAGTTCCCGAAAATTATCAAAACGTCATTCAAGAATGTAAAACTAAGGCTTACCTTTCTAATAAAACTATTACAATACTTGTTGATGTACCAATATTAGAAAACGAAAAATTTGAATTATATGAAACTATAATACTACCAATTATAAAAGCAGACCAATCATTCATTTTTGATTTTCAAGATAAGTATTTTATAACTAGCGCGAATAAAGAAGAATATACACTCCTATCAGACTTGAATAAGTGTAAAAAGTATAATAAGAATTATGTTTGCGGAGAGTTGATAATGTATAACACTGTGAGGCGAGAAGAATGTGTATTAAATGTTTTTGTGAAGAGGTCAATTCAAAGTTGTAAAATCAGTCATGTTTCCAATAATTTTGAAATTTTCCATGGTATAGACGTAAACAAATATATATTCGCCATTTATAACCCCACAAAATACAAATGTAAATGTGAAGATAGTCAGAACGAAGATGTAATTCAAGGAACGGGAATTCTATTCTTAGATGCAAATTGTAAATTTACAACAGTAGAAACAGAAATAATAGCTAGTAATGTTACCTATAGTTATTTGAATAAAGGCAAATTTAATTTTGATCTAGATGACTGCATAAATGTGAAATTGAATAACGTAAGAATTAATGTGGTGCCGATAACTGCATTGAAAACAAAATTGAGAGATCTGAATGAGGTGAGTATCGAATTACAAAATGAGGAAAGTTTTTTGAATAGATTGTTGAAACCAATACCAGAGAGAGTACAGCGAGGAATTTTTACCTTTGTTGCAATAGTTACTATTGTGATTATATACATAGTTGTGAAATGTGTAAAGTCAAGTGAAAGTCTTCTTTAAAAACTGTTTTAATAGAAGAAATAATAGATCATTGGTAGAAAGTGAACAATCTGTACATTATTACAGAAGTCAGACAAGTCCAACGTTAAGTAGACATCCACGTTCACGCGTGCTACGAATTGAAGATTTGGAGGACAGGAACCGGAGTTTAAAAAAAAAGAAAAAAAAATTTTTCAAGTATTTTATTCATTTTATAATGAAGAACTTTAAATTTAGTCTGTACAAAGAATAATCTTACTCTTATGAATATTGTTTGATTTTAGTAAGGGAGGTGTTATGCATAACTTGATTATTCATATTAGATAAGAAACAATTTTTCTTATTGTCAGCAACATTTTACTGTGCATACTTTGTTTCTTCGTAGTTTGCTAAGAAAACTGTAATACGATACTTTATTAAATCTTTGTAAACATAAACATTTTCTCGAGAAGCGAATTGTGCTACTCAGCTACTTTTATGTTTATGTTCTTTTTGATTTAGGATACTCTTAAGAATTACGGTACAGTTCATCTCGATCGCCGTGCGTTAAACCAATCGAAAAATATAGATCTTATATACTCTTGTATTCTTTTTTATATATATATTTTCTTTTTTTACAATAATGAAATATATTTTATACTTTTAATAAAAGTGAGCGTTTGTTATTTAAAATCATTGCGGAGAAGTTAAAGAAAAATTCTCTCTCTAACTTCGATTAGCGATTCCGTATATAACAGCCGAACAGTTTTAGGTGACGGATAGTCAACTATGGCCGAAATCTTGTCGGGGTCAGTTCGTATACCTCCTTTTCCGACAATGAAACCCAAGTATTTGGCCTCCTTGATATAAAACTTACTCTTTTCGACGCTGATAGTGAGGCCAGCTTTCCCCAAACAATCCGCTACACGGGCTAGCAGCGTGAGATGAGTGTCGAAGTCTGAAGACAGAATTAATAAATCATCTAGATAGACGAGAACATTCTCACGAAAATCGAATGGAATGACCTTATCCATAAGGCGGCACATCGTTTGTGGGGCGTTGCATAGGCCGAATGGCATCACTGCGTACTGATAGACAGGGTGACCAGGTACAGTAAAAGCGGTCTTCTCTCTGGAATCAGCGTCTAGTGGGATCTGCCAGAATCCATCTTTCAGGTCCAGGCTCGTGATATAGTTTGCCGGAGGGAGTCGACTCAGACTCTGCGGCAGCGGATAGGCGTCCTTCTTCGTAACGGAGTTTACTTTCCTGGCGTCAAAACAAACCTTTTCAGGCTTCCTCACCAGAACGACTGAAAAGCTCCAAGGACTCTATCTCTCCTCTATCACACCCAGTGATAGGATTCGCTCTAATTCAGCATCCATAAAATTTTGTACGGCTGGTGAAATTGGATAAAACCGTTGTTTTATCGGAGCTGCGTCATTCGTCTCGATCTTGTGAGCGACCAAAGATGTTTTTCCCAGGCCTAAAGAGGCGAAAGAAGGGAAAAGCTGTTTAGTAGCTTCCAGACGCTGTTGGTCTAGACTGGAAAGAATATGGCAATCGGTGTCAGAGGTAGCTATTAGACTTGGAGTTTCTTTCTTGGTCTAAAATCCAGGTCAGGATACATAAAGTCAGCTAACTCCGCTACTGAGGAGAAGATACGGTCTTTTACTGCATTATAATTCTGCAGACGCGTATGATATGGCGTCATCGATTGTAAAATAGGCTCACGCCCACTCGTCATAACAGAGCTTGATGGCCGTTTTAGTACAGGGCAGGAGGCCAAATCTCCTGCTCAGTAACTTTGTCAGCTAAAGATGCTGTCGGTGTTCTCGGGACATCGAAAATTAAAGACTCTTCCAAAGAAGTGTCTAATAGTGTCATAGGCTCCCCAAAGGTGGAAATGGGAGCTTGAAGATCTGCGGAGAAGTCTACTAGATTCTCCGTCTCTATCAGTGAAATGTTTGTACAATCACGTGGTTTGCTGAATGATATCAGTGGACAATTCAGGGATTCGTCGTTAAGGTCTGCTAATGGAGCGGACCCTCCTCCTTGTTCAAGGCCTGAACTGGAGTGTTCATTGCAGTTATCGTTCGGGACGTGGACACTGGTCGAGAAAAGGTGGTAGTATTCCCGATCCGTCTCAGGATTTTCTATCTTCACTGGCTCCAGTCGGGCTTGAAGACATTTTTGCGTCCGCATCCATAGCAGAACACGACTTGTCTTTCCTGCCGACAGTCTTGGTAAAAGTGACCGGCTCCAGTCGGGCTTAAAGAAATTTTTGCATCCGCATCCATAGCAGAACACGACTTGTCTTTCCTGCCGACAGTCTTGGTAAATAGATAACGTTCTGGGGTGCAGTAGGAGCAGATACTATGGCGGCTTCCTCACTGCTTTCAGGTGACATATGCTGTTCCGCATCTGTCGAACGACAATCATCCAAATCGCTGACTCTTGAGCTACGATAAGTATTCCAGCTGCTGTGTAGCCTGTGTCTGAGTCACGAGACTCCGTCGTTGGTGGATGGTGTTAGTGTGATGTAAACAGATTTTCTGCAGTTGATCGCGCAGACGTCCAGGTGTTGATGGTACGTAGCAAATGACTCCCCTGCTTTCTGTTTTCTCAACATCAGCTGGACCGTGACCTTGAGGTCCTACTTCGGTACTCCCCATTCAGCTAACAGAGCTGTCTTTACATACTCCCACGAAGGCGTGGAGTTCTGCCTCAGAAGAGACCAGTACCACTCCATCTGTGGAACAGAAAGCAAGGTTGTCATGTGCCGTACCAGGAGATCAAAATCTCCGTCTAAGGCCGAGTAAGTTAATGCTTCCACTCTGAAAACGAACTCGTCAACAGTAAGTCTAGAGCTATCGCCGCTATATGAGATATTCCATCTCCGGATAGGACTGGCTGAACGTCGTTGTCCTAAGCTCGACGGGATACGCTGAGATGGGGCTAATAGAGGCTGGATAAGATTTAGTCTAGGCTGACCAAGAGCTGATGACGGTCTGTTAAACGACTGCCTACGCACGTCGTGAAATTCTTGCGGTGGTCTCGGTTCACCCATAGGGGGAGGTGGCCGTGAGAAGTGAACTGGTGGCATTGCAGCTGAGATTTGCTGCCTGACGTTATTCGACAGTTCCGTCCGCAGAGTCTCTAAGCCTTGTTCAATTCCTTCGCAGACAAAATTTTGCAGCTGTATGCGCAGACCTGCCATCAAGGCTTCTGTCACTACTAAGCTCTGTACATTGGCAGAAGGCAATGGGCTACTTCGTCACGAGTTAGGATGGGAAAAGGTCGTGGAATGCGGATTTGGCATTCCAGGTGATAGAGATCCTCGGCTTACTGGTGGCATAGTCAATGGAGGTAAATGGAATATTGGCACAGATTGTCTAAGCTCGTGATCTATTGGTTTCGTCGTCTGTTTTATTGGGATGGCTCCGGTATAGACAGTAAAGGCGTATTATGTGAGGCGGCACCGACAGTTTGGGCAGTTGGCCTGTTCGCCTATCCACGTCCACAAACATGCCTTGTGGAACACGTGTCCACATACTGTCACTACTGGATTTCTCTTGATTGACCAGTCTCAGGCAACTTAGTCGAACTGTCTGTCGCGGGAGGTGGTGTTCTCACTGTGGCCACTATGAAACAACTTCGGTTTTCAGAAGACGATGTAAGTGTGCTTGGACACACGAATATTTAAAAGGAACGAAAGGGGTCTACTATCGAGAGCTAAACCAAAACGAGTCAATACTTCAAATTACCAAGGCCAAAAAGGTTTTGCATCAACTGACGGTTTTGGTGTTACTCAAAAAATTTGTTAGTCAACTCCAGTGTGACTACACAACTAATCGAGATAATAAATTCAAAAGACAAAAACAAAAAAAAATTTCAAAGTCACTAAAGATATCGTAAAGTTTGTGTGCTGTAACTAAAAGTCTATACAGCTCGTGAACTAGCTCGAATGTTCAGAATCAAGAAAAATTTCTTGAAAGTTTCCTCCTTCACTCTCCAAGAGCCAACCCACAAAATGAAAGTCTATCAGGTCACTCTCTCTAATCAGGTCAGAAGTAATGATGTAAGCAAGCGACGTGAATGTGTGCATGAAGAAAAGTTTGCGTTCTCACAGAAATGTGGGAAGAGAAGAGTTCGGGATGTCAAAGACTGAAAATGTTACTAGAGATTCTTCAGCCAGGCAGTTAGCAGTATGCCAACTCCTGATTACTGAAGATCTCCAGCATCACCTCCATCCTCCGAAAACTCTCTCTCCCCTCTTCACCTGATCATCATATCCAGCTAGTCTTCTAGTTGGGCAGAGTCATAAATCTTGTCCACTAGATGGCTAAAAGCCAAAAAGTCTTCTCACAGACTCATGACCCTGTGGCAGAAGGCCCGTGGGAAAGATCATTCCAAAAAAATTAAAAAAAAATCAACCGTTCAGACTTGAGGCTTGACCAAAGTCAAACCTAAAGTCGAATTTACATTTTCAAAAACCTTCAAAAACGATACTATACTTTAATACTAAAATTCGGAAATCCAAAATTGCAAAAACTTTCATAAACTTTAAAACTTTAACGTTACTCTGCAGGAAAATGTACTAATAACAAACCAGATAGTCCCAGGTCCACATATAGCTTCTAGTGGATATGAGACTTGAGGTCAATCAACTAGCAGATACCAGACGATCATATCACTCTAAATCCCAGTCCCCAGTAAAATTTATACTTAGACCACCGAAGTCTAACTGAGGTGGCCCCACGTTGGGCGCCATTTTTGTTATGGAACTATGTTGAGTGGTTGGGCTTGGACTTGAAGTCCCGACTGCCAGCATGAGCTGACAGATCACTCGGCGGACAGCGTTCACTGCAGGGCAGCACGCTAGCTCGCCTCGGCTATTGGCGGAGAGTGTGGTGCCACGAAAACCTGCCGCTGCCACCTGCCACATACAAAAAAAAAATCATGCCTACTTACAAAAAAAAACTCCGGCACACATTCGGTCCTGAAGGGACCCTTAAATCACTTACCTACACCCCGTGGGAAGGCGCAGATATTCTGCCTTCCATCGCCGTTGCCCCAACCACCCTACGAAACTGCTGGCGATATTGAACAGTATCCCTTTTAGACCTGAGAAGAGAGAGCGTAGTGGACCTAGACGACCTTCATGTGAGAGGGCTCCAGGAAAGTGAAAGGAAGAAATAAAAGCGTTCAACACTTCATTTTTACGTTATAATATCTCTATTCAAATTGTACTGCAATAGACATAGTATCATGACCCTAGGTACCTACATATAATTATCTTAATCTCTGTAGCATACAAATTCATACCGTATACACCCTTCACTATTAACTTGAAAAACTAATTAGGCAAAAGAAACTACTAGCAAGAATGCCACGACAATTGGTTTCAATGTTCAAAATAAATTGCTATAATTTGAAGCAAACCCCAGACAACAATGCCGATAATTACCTTATTGACAGCTTTCACTCCATGAAGGCCTTCTGGAGCACTGTGTTCCTGTAAATAAATATTTACAAAAGGTCTCAAAAAGAACCAAAAATTTGTCCGGGATTTCCTTTACACAAAGGTACTAAAATTCATTTTTCAGAAAAATCTTATGTATATATGTATGTTAAATATAACTCTAAAAGTAACTTTATCTGACCAATCCCTTCAGGATGTATGTATTCAAAAATATTGGTTATATGTATTACTAGTAAACAGAAATACCAACTGTTCTACGTAAGTACGTGGTTCCTAGCACTAGAGGACTATAAAAAATCATTTTCCAAAACAATTCTGCGTGTATCAAATATAACCCTAAAAGTAGCTTTAGCTGATCAATCCCTTCAGGATTTATGTATTTTAAAGAATATTAGATACCGATAAATAAAAATTTTCAACGCAAGTATAATATACATAACTAGGAGGTAAGTTTAAAAGTAACTTGGAGGTACTGTAGAATAATATGACGACAAACCTAAAACTAAGAAGCTAACACTTAAATAAGCCTTTCTACTCATCTTCACCCCATTTGGAATTATTCTATAATTAGAGAGCTTAGATAATGATATGTTAATTAAAGTAAGAAATTTGTAAACTAATCATAATAAAGTTATCTATATGAAAAAAAAAATAGAAGCAAAATTAAATCAAATATAGTTCCTGAATGCATCGCAGAGTTAGTATACCCTGGCGTACAAACACACGGCTGGGGTGTATACACTCAGCTGAATGACGGAGCACACATTTAGTAAGGTTTACTTACTTATAAAGTTATCTCAATTTTGTGTATTTAAATCTAGGGTTATCTTACAACGAAAGCGTTTGTGAATAACAAAGTTTAAAATAGCCTATTTATTAACTTACTAATACATAATATAAGAATATAGCTAATCTTATATTGGTTGAAACTTTGAGTAGGAAAGCAGGATTAATATTTGTGCCTGTTCAAACGTAAGGTGCCATAGCCTAGCTATACAATGACAACTCTGAGCTTTGCCAGCTGTGAATGCCTTTCCCTTTTTCCTTAGTCAACTCCACTTCTATCTGAACAAATCCAAGCAATGCAGGATAGTAGTGCTTCCGAACCTTAAAAACCACTTTAAAATTGATTCCTTATAAGGAACAAACGTTCCACCTTTTTTCAAGTCAGCCAATGCAGCTATCAACTTTCGTAAGGTCAGCAAACTTTTATTTCTCGCCAATATAGTTATTCGCAGCGTAGAAGCGGCGACTTTGCTGCTGCCGGAATTTCGATGCTTTTTCTCTCCGGATTTTCTCGTGTTAATGAGGAGAATATTTTAACCAATTGAAAATATGTTATTAGCAGGGATAAATATTCTTTTGTACTTACGTGAGGGGTTGATTTACTCGCCGATGTCGATGGAAAATTTTGATTTCGTTTTGGCTCCACTTTTCACATCCTTACGTTTGCAAGGTTTGACAAGACAGATGTCGATTGCCTTCTTCCTCTCAATCACCAAGTAAGAGCTCGTCGATTTTGGTTGCGTTCGGGCTGTCGGTTTGACAGCAGGCCGGCACACATTCTGCAGTACGTCTCAGTGTAGCATTCTGCTATATGCATTCCGCTACGACCATAACACAATGAGTGCAGAGTAGATACCAATTTTCGAAATTTCCCATCTCCACAACAAGAGACTTTACCAACAAGCAAAGTCAAGCAGATCTCGCAAAATTTCCAGTCGGAGATCAATAAAACAAACAAATCCCAATTTTAAGTACTAACCTCTGTAGAAGTAACGACAGCAAGAAACAAGAACCAGCTATCTCACAAGCCTCTCATTCAGAATGAAAGGATGCCATTAAACAACGTCCCACCCAATCGCAACAAGCAGGTAGCAGACAAAATTTACCAATTCGCCCACCACCACCACTTCCACAAACACTAAGCCGTGTCGAACCTGAGTCAATTCCATACAGCCGCCATTTACAGGTAGTTTAATTAAATCTCTAAATAAAATTCTGCATAACTAAAGATAGTAACAAACATCTGTTACCATTCAAATACTACACAAACAAACAAACAATTTTTTTTTTTTACATGTACATATATCATGAGAAAATCAAAATAAATAATTTATAAATGTATAAATAGTTTTAAGTTAAATTTTATAAACAAAAAAAAATAGTACGAATAAAAATAATAGTACCAAAAAATATGTATTTACACATATAGAACATAAGAGTAATGAAAAATAATTGTACCAAAAATATATATAAATTGTTGTACAAAAAAAATTTAGACATAAATAGTAGAAATAAAAATAGTTGTAGCAAAAAAAATGTACAAAATACAGGTAACCCAAATTAATCCACGCTTAGATAAGCCTTGTTCTTTAATATAATTACACATCACATGTACTCATCTCAGCATTAGGTATATACATACAAAAGGTTCCCACGCTATCAAACATGAAGATAATATTTAATGCTTTATTCCTCTCCCGAGAATAACACTTTTTTTTTTAAAAGGAGGAGATTTGTTACATACAGGGCATCCATTTGCTGCATACATCATTTAAACATATACATACATACATATCTGTATCGATTTCGCTTTACTCAGAGTTACAACTTCATACATCAATGAAGAACCATCAATGAAGACTCTTCTATGAAAGTGTCTATCAACAGTGTCTCGGGCTCCCTACTTATGGAAACGGGAGCTTGGATATCTGCAGAAAAGTCAATCAGGGTCTCGGTCTTCACTAAAGAATTACTATGATCGTTTGACTGTCAGATGAACTGCTAATACAACTAGAGTCACAGTCTATTGGTTCGTGGAGGTCTGCTGATTGAGCACATTATCTTCCCTATTCGCAGGTTGAACTGGTGTTGTTGGGCCTGTTTCCATTCAAGTCGTTGGAATTGGTCGAGAAAAGTGTTTGTATTCCCGACCCGTCTCTCGTTTTTCGCTTAGCAGTGCCTACAGTTCGGCTTAAAGATGTTCTTGCGTCCGTATCCATAACAGAACACTTGTTGTCTCTCCTGTAAACAGTCTTGATAATAGTGGCCCTGCTGATCGCAATTCCAGCGAATCGCCACGGGTCTGTTTGTAATAGTTGATAGGTCTTGTAAGCTATTGACACATTTCACATTGACAAATCAGAGCTAAGATCTGATGCTTCCTCCACTTCACTCACTCGATGATATGGATAAGGATTCAGGCTGCTAGCAGTCGTAATCCGCAATTGTGTAGCTTGAATCTGAGTAACGAGTGATCTCAACTGGCCAATAGTATGGTTACGATTCAAACAGATCTTATTTTGAATCACTGGCAACAAGTTAGACTTAATTATTTCCAGGAATTCATTATCTGCCATCGAAGTCTGCAGCTGATCACGCAACTGCACCAGATTTTGATGGTAAGTTGCAAAAGACTCACCAGATTTCTGTCTGCGGGGCATTAATTGTACTCGCACCATCAAGTCATCTTTAGAAACTCCCCATTCAGATAGAAGGGCTGTCTTGATGTACTCCCGCGTTGGTGTAGAGTTTAGTAGGAGTAACGACCAATACCAATCCATGGCCGAACCTGCGAGCAATGTGCTCATATGTCGAACAAGGAGATCAAAATCTCCTTCGAGAGCGGAGTAGGTGAGTGCTTCAACTCGGAAGATGAGCTCATCCACGGACAGCTTTGAACGGTCTCCACTATACGAAATGTTCCATCTTCGGATGTAACTGCCTGATCTTCGTGGCCATGGTGGTATTTTAGGCTTAAAAGCGTGGGTTGTTGTAGGTGGAAGACTATTAGCTGGTCTGTGGTGACTAGCTGAGGACAACGGTCTGGATGTTAGCGGTCGGCTTGGTTCCGCAAAAGGTCTGGCTGGTAAGATGGGGTCTCTACGCAATGGTCGTAGGCGCGAAAGGTCCACTTGGTTGGCAACAGCAAAACTTGTTACCTAACACTATCCGATATTTCCGCTCGCAATGTTTCTTTGCTTTGCGAGATCCTTTCTCTGACTAAGTCTTGGAGCTGCATCCTGAGGCCAGCTATCAGTGCATCCGCGGCTAATGAGCTGTAACTTGTGTCATCAGTTGATGAACTATTAATTCGAGAACTCGTGTGCAACGTATGTTCTGGTTGTCGCGCTGGAGGTACGGATTTACAAGTTGGCTGTAGCATATCAAGCAGTAGAGGCGGTTGCATTAGCTTATCGTGTTGGTTGAGCTGATTCTTTGGAACCGCTCCGTTATATGCTGAGAAGCCTTGTTGAGTTAGTGCGCACCGGCAATTGGGGCAGTTATGTTGTTCGCCGATCCATGTCCGTATACATGCCTTGTGGAACACATGTCCACAAATGATTTCAACAGGTCCCCTTCTGACTGCCCAGTCTCCCTCCTGACAGATGGAGCACTGGCAAGGTAATTATATGGGAATGTCAGTCACTGGCGGCGGTGTTCGCAGGGTAGCCATCCTGCAGCCCACAGTTTTAACGAAACCGAGTAATGTGCTACACTGTCTGACAAAAGTCCAAAATTGGACGAGTTAGGTACGTTATTAGAAAGTAGGTATTAGCGAATCTAGGAGTGGATACGGAACTATGACTGCAACAATTTCAAGAAGAAAAATGTTCCCGTCAACTAAAGGTTGTTACTAAGTACTCTGAGGTAGGTGTACTTGTTAATTCATAGCGACACGCGGTTCCAATTAGATTCAGAGATTCAAAAATTCAATCGCTAAAACGCAAATATTCGTGCAAGAACACTATCTTGGCCGCCTTGCTAACTATCGACGAGCAAATTTAAAATTAATGATGCTATATGCTCCAGCAAAAATAACCAAAAGTAAATACTGGCAAAATAAGTCGTGGTCTTATAATATCAAAAATCGTGTTAAGAGCTAACCTCAATCTATCGCCAAAAGATAAAAATTCATAATAAATTTGATTGAGCTAAACTCACACTATTCCAGAAGACCAAAGTAAAAAATTGTAATAATTTCCAGTGGGCTAGACTCGAATCTAAACGCGAACAAGGTTCAAATGTTGTATAATTCTAATCGCGAACAGGGATGTTCGAGTCCACGCTTATCATATGCTATATGTGATACCTACATACTAAGGATACAGTAATATGGCAAATGGACAAAAATACTAATAAAAAAAAATCTCCGATTTATGTATATAATGTTTGAATACGACGACTGACACTAATAGTGCGACTAGACAAAACTGTCCAAGGACAAACTTTTCAAATTTCATAATATAGTACTTATATACAAACGCTATAATAGTATGGCAACTAAGGCAAAACAAAAAAAGGTTTCAAGAAAAAAATCTCAAAATCATTCTATAGTACCTACTTAAATACAAACCCTATAGTAGTATGGGAATAAAAAAAAGATTAAAAAAATTGACAAAGTTAAAAAAAATTGTTCATCATCTGAATTCTTCTGTAATCTTCAAATGCGATGCTATGATATTGTGGCAAATATACAAAGTTACAAAACAATTTGTTCATCACCCCGTAGAGGCGCCTCCAAAGGTAAGATTTTCCACGATGCCACTATTAAATTGCAAAAAAATAAATTTATCTCGGCGTAAAAAACAACTTTCAAACCAGACTTTAAAAACCTTTCTTCTTCTAACACGACGGCTGCTGGATACCAATTGCTGGGATAAGTGGTCGACACTAGAATATCTTTTCGGGGCACTTATGCCAGGTACTGCCCAGTTCAGCTTTTCAATCAACGGGTATGTGCCAATGGGCAACTAGTTGATTTAGCTGCTGGAACTTTACCTTTTGGTGTATTAGAGTCTCTGCTCTCGGCTACGTACTACGCCGCAAGAAAAGATACCCCTGTGTAAGCGACGATATCTCTGTGTCAGCGACAATCTAATCGCAAACGTGATGCCCATGTGTGGATATAGTGTTCTCTCCACAGAAATGCTTTTCCTTTCCTTTTCAGAGATTCCTGTATAATTAAGAATCTCAGGAAGAAACGTTTTTCTTTCCTTTACAGAGATTCCTGGATACTTAAGAATCTCAGGAAGAAATGCATTTCTTTCCTTTTCAGAGATTCCTGGATACTTAAGAATCTCAGGAAGAAACGCTTTTCTTTCCTTTACAGAGATTCCTGGATACTTATAAATCTCAGGAAAACGCTTTTCTTTCCTTCCCTGTCACAGCAGGGACCTGCCAACCAATCTGTAATACCTTTTTTATTTTATTTTCTACCCGTCGCAATTTACGTTACTTAGACCCTAAGAGCCGTATTCACCAGCTCCATCAAGTTGTCCGGTCAACTTTTACTTTTTTAATTTTTTATTGCACATATCCATTGTTGGTCCTTTGTTGGTGATTGTTGGCTTGATTTAAACGTTTGTTGGATAATAGTTTTTTCGAAAATCTAAAAGAAAATTCGTCATCAAGTTAGCCGGAAAATTAGCCAAATTCTAACTTTGTAGCTGAAGCTGCAGTAACACCAACATGTTAATGACGTAAAAGTCACATATTTCAATGCATGAATATGTGCAAAAATCCATCAATATGTGCAAAAAAATGAAAAAAGTAAAAGTTGTCCTAGTAAAAATTAAAAAAGTAAAAGTTGGCTAGCTTGATGACGACCTTTCTTTTTAGATTTTCGAAAAAACTATTATCCAACAAATGTTTAAATTAAGCTAACAATCGACGACATTCGATATGTGCACTAAAAAATTAAAAAAGTAAAAATTGACCTGCCAACTTGATAGAGCTGCCTACAGTAGGTTGTCAATGTGTCGTGTACCAAAGCAAAAAATAAAACCCATTTAAATAAATGAGAACACTGGAATTAATTGAACATATGTACTTCTTTATTTACTACCAGAAACTGACCTAACGCAATAGTTGATTAAATGTTCCGAACCGAATGGAACCTGACACCTTAAAACCAAAAGATACGACGTGACTGATCACTTAACGGCACTCGCCAGACCAGTCATTGGTCTTTTATGCCCCAATATTCGGATGTAAACAAACGACAACAACCTTGTCGTTTGTTCTACCGGTTGCAGCACCTGAGTTGCTTAGTTGTAAACAATCGCTTTACATAATAATTACCATGCGAGGAAAATTATTATCGTAATCGTCGATTGCTCCACTAAGCGCTCATCGCAGCCAGCTGTTGGGCTAATCAGCAAAACAACCGACAATTGCAGAACAATACCATGCGAGGTTATTGTTTAGAAATTGCTGTTTATTTCGCTGTAATGCCTTTGGCTGTTGGAGGAATCTTCCGTGTATTCGCCATCAGATCTCTCCCCCCTTGGAAAAAATAGTTTCCGCAGGGAACTAGATCTGGAGAGTGCAATAGTCTTTAACGTGAAAGTATTTTGATCTCTGTTGAGTTCAGATTTTTTTTTACATTTTTCATTACATACTTAAATTTTTCTTATTCCTTTCATTTTACATCTTTTCTTTCCCATTTTGTTTTAACATTATTATTATTTTTTTTTCATTGCCATCATAACAAACTTTCTATATCCAATTACGCTTATTATTTATTTTTTCTTAATTCTTACGTTACTTACAAATTTCTTCACCTAGTGTATAACTATACCTTGCTTTCTAAATTACCAGAATTGCCCCTGAACTTTACATATCTATCCTACCCTTATATTTTAACTTTTTTTTTAATCTGAGGTGGTCACTCCAACTGTACCAGTTGCTTTATAACGACGTTCGGCAGGGCTTTGGCAGGTATATTGGCGGTTGGGGGGATGTTCTCGATGCTAATGTTGGCGTCTTGTTCCTCGAGCCACGGCTCCTTTTGTGTAGTTCAAATTGGTTGTGACATCTGGATGGTTGGCAATCTCTAAAGCCGACTGATGTTCTTCAATGTCTGCTTCTTCTTCCAACGTCTTAGATGAATCAGAATTCCTGCTAATATTGCAAGGATAACGATGCATAAACACCCAGTTATTGATACAGCGGCCAAGTCGACATGATGAGGAATAATTTGTTTGATAGTCTCCTCTTTCTGGAAAGCTTTCTGAACCCTTTTATCTCATATTTCTGATCCTTCCACGCCTGATTGAAGTTATCGGTTGCTGCAGCCTCACCTCGTTTTTTCCATCTTCTAAAACTTCTGGTTTGCGTGAGTTTGATTTCCTTGCAATGACGTCCCAGGCTGGCAATCCCGAACGAGTTGGCTGTCAAAGCGTTATATTGCGCTTACCGCTATATTCCGAGTCTGTCAACCATTCTCCTATCTGCAGATGACACTGCTCTTCTACTATTAGCACACCTGTGGATGACAGCTTTCTGATCGCCGTTGGCATATTCTTACAGTTTACCTCCAGTTTAACGTCACCAGACACCACAAAGAGCCAGTGCTTTCTAGTCACCATCATAACCAGACTATTCCATTCTGGAACTATTCTTTCTTCGCATGCTCTAGTATTCACATTAAAGCTCCGAAAAAGGTTCAGTACGCAGTTGTGACCGACGGCCGTGGTTATTGGGCCCAGTTGTGGACACAGTAGCTGTGGTTGCTCCGCACTGGTAAAGATCTTCTGGCATTTGTCATATTGTGGGTGACTCAGCAGCACGTATTGTCGCTCGTGGTTGTTTGCTGCCACAAATTCGGTGTCTAAGTTATATATGTGGAAACTTTCCTCACTAACTGATGCAGGTAGCGTATAAACTTTGTGAAGATCAAATGATGTCCGTTGTGGTTGAGGAATTTCGGTTTATCTATTGGTTTTCTTGAAGGGCCTGCACCTTCGCAATCTGGTTTAGGATTTGAAAGTTTTGGAATCTCTCGTCGAGGTCTAACTGTCGGCTTACTCATGATATCTGTTATCTCCTTCGCATGGATTATTAGTGGATGTAGCTTTCCCATGTTTAGTGAGACCAGCATACCTGTATCTAAGGTGTCACTGATTTCTCTTAGTTAGAGAGTCATCATCTTAGTTACTTCATTGAGCTCTAGTCTAAGCTGTAATGAGCTCTTCGCTTGCATTTCTCTGTACTCTAATTATAGTTGAAATTTTATCCTTCAGCTTTTCCCGTTCTATTGTAGCTTAAATCCGCGATATGTTAAACAGGTCCAGGCTTGATTTTACTACAGTAGTCTGTTCTTTGAGAAGGTTAAGCGTCCGGTTCTCTTTTCTGTTTTTTTCGTCTAGATATGCACGTATTTCCTCTGAGTCAGCGTTCCGAATAGGGTCTTTCCAAAAAAAAAGGAACGTTTTTCAAGACGAACTGCCTCTTCTTCGTGTGTAGGATGGGCTAGTTCTTCTTGAAATCTTATAGAGTACAACTATTGTAGTGGATCTAGAGTCATGTACATCGAAATTCAAAGAGTAAAGAAAAAATAAAAAAAATAAAAAAACAAAAATAAGCATCATTAAGTAGGAGTCACAATTCAAGTATAACATTAAAGAAGAAATAAAAAATTAAAAAAAAAAATTGATTATGTATACTATGAAACTATTAAATAACTAGTATTCCCTTGCGGAGAGAAAGAAAATAATGTGAAAATGTGCGTTTTAACGAGTTTTTTAAATGCATTGATGGTACCATCCGCCTACTGACAGGGAGATCATTCCACAGACGGATGCTTCGGACAAGATAAGAGCTTTCCATTACAGTCTTATGAAAGCGAGGCAATACCAAATTTCTATTTCGTTGGGAGGTAGTAAAATGGAAAAGTTCTCTTAGGTACTCTGGCTTATTAAATTTTAACAAATTGTACAAAAAAACCAAGTTTCTTCGTTTAAGGTAAGAGGCAAAAGAACATCCGAACAAGCAAGAGCGGTGATGTGAGACATGATCAAACCTACGCAACCCATAAATGAACCTCACACAGTCATTTAGGGCAACTTCCATCTTGCGTGTACAGATACTATCCAGTTTAGGAAAGACCAAACATCCAAAAGTGAAATAAGTCAAGATTAGTAGTTTTACTAGCTTTAGACGAGAACGACTGGATAATATATTCGCTGAAAGCCACAGTCTGCGTAAGCCCCCATAGATTTTTTCTGATCGTATTATTAATGTTATCACAGCACTTCATATGGGGGTTTAGTACTATCCCAAGGTTGGTGACCTTATTTGACATAGGCAGTGAAACGCCGTTCAACAGTATAGGTGGTATGTCTGTTTCATTGAGTGTGCTATTGTAAAAGATAGCCCAGAGATTTTCCCGGAATTGGCAGCAGCCGTTTATAGTTAGACCAGGTGCAAATTCGGTCCAAATCAGAGTTTATTCGTACCACGCAATCCTCGAGGAGGTCAATAGGTCTACTTAGATTCAGCTGAACATCATCAGCATATAAATGAATTTTCACATCATGAATAACTCTCGGTAAATCGTTGATAAATAAGCAGAAAAGCAAAGGACCCAGAATAGATCCTTGGGGAACCCCTCGTTCTAGCGGCCGCGCATTGGACAGTAAATCTTTCACCTTGACTCGTACGCGACGGTGAGATAAAAAACTGTTGATCAGGGAAACAGCTGAGGTGCTAAAATAAAGGAGGATGACAACTTTCGGTCCAGAGCCAATCTTATATCTGAAGATAATTTTAAGACTGCGGTTTCGCAGCTTTGGGAAGCGCGGAAACCGGATTGCCAACTCGTTAATAGGTTGCAGGATTCCACATAAAGCAGTATTTGCTTGTAGATAAGCTTTTCTAGTACTTTTGTTAGAAAACATAGTAAACTTATTGGCCTGTAGTCAGAGTGAGATTCAGCGGGGGTTTTCTTGGGCACCGGTAGTACAGTTGCTATTTTCCACTCACTAGGGAACGTAGATAACATTAGGCAATAATATGTAAGATGTACTGACCAATGTACGGGAATAACATTTTGATGAACCGCGGTGAGAAGCTGTCTGGACCGATTGCATCAGCCTTAATACTACTGATAGCCACGGTAAGTTCATTTAAATCAGTCCCACGGAACGAGAATGTGTTAGAAGGATTAGGGGTGGCATATTCTTCTAGTAGATAAGCAGGAAGGCCGGGTTGGCTAGTTATAACAGGTGAGTTTCCAGCAGAAATGAAAAATCATTTAGTTCGTCAGGGTTTAGACTACAGTCATCATTCCTGTGTTTGCCATATACACCCGCCAGTTTTAAATTTTGCCATAGCGTTCGGGGAGGAAAGCTGAGGTTGAACTTAGAAGAATAGTACTGACGCTTAGCACGTGAGATGGCCAGATTAGCTTTATTTCGTTCAATCTTGTATAACCTGTGAGCTTTAATTGTTCTGAGGCGCCTATAACGATGATACAGATTCTCACATTTAGAGATAAGAAATCGTATTCCTTCCGAAAACCACAGGCAGTCATGCGCAGTTACACATTTCGTTTTGACAGTGATATACTTTTCAAACAGATTAGTAGCAAGCAAGTTAAATGTGGACACTTGGTGGTTTACTGAGACAGAGTTAAATATCGTGTCCCAACACAACGATGTACATTCATCTATTAGAGCATTAGCGTCAATTTTATTATAATCGAGGTAGGAGTAAGAGTTATGATGGAGATTCGGATCTAGAGAGAATTCAGAGGTCATAAATAAGAGATCATGGTCCAAAATACTAGGTGGATCAATTTGGTTGTGCGATAAAACCTTGTCACAGTCGGCTACGAGAAGCAAATCGAGAATCGAAGGATTAGTGGCATTAAAGTACGTAGAAAATGAGTTCACAATATGCAGGTGGACAGAGAGTAGGAGATGAGAGAATTGGTTGACTAAATTATCATCCCGTCTCAAATTGACATTGAAATCACCTCCCACAATCACGTTCTCATATCGTTGCCATATATGTGACATTGCATTCTCAAACTCATTAGCATTAGTAATGTCAAAACAGTTGGGAGGATACTATACCGAGGGCACAACGCACTTTTCATTTGTGGAACCTATCTCGGCGCAAATGAAATCAATTGATTGTTCCTTGGAAGAGGCAATCACCTTAGCTCTCAGAAAATCGCAACCCCACCGCCTGGTCGACTTTTGCGGTCGTTACGAAGCAACGTGATGAGTGATGAGGGGAGAACGTCGTTCAACCATGTTTCACATACAAGAATTACATGCACTTTAAAAGTCAAAGAACATGTAACGAAACTCGTCAATTTTATTTCTGATGCTTCGCGCGTTTACCGTACAGACATTCAAACCTACAGAACGATTACAAAAGATTAGTGCTCTCACCTTATCCAAACATGAGTAACTATCCATTAGCGAGCAACGGGGACCACCAACGCATTCAGCAAAACTAGCACGAACCATAACAATATATATAAAGGACAAAATAAAATGATTTATCCGCAACAGACAAGTATATACACGAGCAAACACGGATATTCGAAAAGATTAGTATCATAAATTCATGTAAGTTTAAATTATAATAGAATAAAGCAGAAATCCAAGTATATAGCTAAAGCAATAAATTCGAAATTATAATTAATAATCTTTTAAATCTAAGAATATGAATAGCAAGTAATTCAGATAGTTATATAGTTAAACAAATAAATTCAGAGAATTCAAAATTAGAGTTAATGAGCTTTAAATCTAAACATATAGCTAAACATATATACTTCAACAATCGTTGGCAATTCAGTTAAAACAATAATTATGTAATTGCTCTTGGTTGATTATTTTCATCTTCCGGTGTTCCTGGCTACGCTTAATATATAGAAAGCCATTTCTCGTACGTGTAGAAATTTTTTTCCCAATTTGCGGAGTTTGATAGCTTCCTGGAGGAGAAAAGAATAATGCGGCGATAGGCTATCGCTGAGATAGACAAACGTTTCTAAGAAGAAACCATCCAGCCTCGATAATTGGAGACTTTTTAGTCTGCGGAAAGCTAACAAAAAAGCTTTTTCCTCAGCATGACAAGATAAACGTACCACGACGGGAGCTCCGCTCCCCGTCAGCTGCGACGAAGGTAATTTTGCCTTAAGTTGAAAAGCATCAGTGTAACGGGAGACTACATGTCCAATCACTGCAGCAATGTTTTTGACGATACTAAGCACGTGCTCATTGGGTTGGTGTTGTATGCCCGATATTATGACATCGCTTAATCGCTGCACATGCTCACGTAGAATGTTTGTCGTCCCCTGAAGCTCTTTAATAGATGCTTCACAAGCAAATATTCGACCGTTTAGAGCAGAGATGACATCATCGATTTTTGAAGAGAAACGTACTTCCAACTGATTGATCAATTTACTCATTTTATCAAATAAACGGGTCTCCATTGTCGTCACCAATTTTTCTGTAGCCAGCATCTGAAACAGCTGCAGAGCCCGGACTATCCAAATGGCACTTACCGACCTTACGGATGTCGACTGAAATACTCTCCTCAGAATTTGCAGTTGATGTAGATGGTAACTTTGACTTCCTTCCGCTCGTCGCCATTTGTGGACAAATAAAAGATCAGCTCACATAAACCAATGCAAGTGCACTACAATACAGTTAGCAATCATCCGATTAATTTAAACGAGTTTTAAAAGAACTTCTGCACTTATGCACTAGAGCTATATGAATAAACTACTGAAGCAATGATTAAAACACCTGTTGAGCAGATAAAATTTCCACGTAATGAAGTTACTCTGATAAATCAGGTACCTCTAGTTTTGATAAGATGGTCCAATGCTTGCTATAAAAAAATGACCCGTTCTACGTGCTCAAACAGTACTCCTGTCTCCTCTATCGGTTGTATGGTGTATCCCACATTTTCTGCGTATGTGATTGATATGCATGCCAAGATTACCCCCTATGTCGTTTTCATGCTGTTGGAGTTTTCGATTATTTCTAATACCTATCTCTAATATATGTATACTACTGGCACTTTATTATTTATTTGCAAGGCGTATAAAAAGACTAATCTATTTATATGTGTAAAATATTATTTATTTATGTTTGATTTTTACCAACTAGTCTACTATCTTACATATTGTTTTATAATTTTCTTTTTACCTTCTATCTTGTGTGTCTTTTTTTCTTTATTTCAAATCTTTTTTACACACTTTCTTTCTGTAATTCCCCTTTTTTTAATTGTTTCCTTTAAAATCTCTTATTTTTTATTCAATTATTTCCAGTAATATCTCTTGCTTTAAAATCTCTTATTTTTTCTTTTTTTTACAATTATTTTCTTTAAAATCTCTTTTTTTTAAATCAAATTTCTTCAGTCTCTTTAAAAACTTTAATTTCTCTCCTTTCTCTGCTATGCTTTCTTCTCTCTTAGCAACACTCTATCACCCCGTCCTTCTTCATTAATCTTCTTTATGATTTACCTCTAGTCTCGTCTGTGTCTGCAAAAACAAAAAGAAAGAATCTAACGGAATGGGGAAAAAATAAACAAATTAATTAAATTCTACAATCATTACCTTTTGCTTAAATCCAAGTAAGGTGTCGTCTTTCTGTAATGAGGAAAAAAAATGATACTATGATACTATCCTGATGCTATATTCATCATATTTCCTCAACCGATTCGTATGAATCCGCTTGAGCATTTTCCCTTGGAGGATAGTAACGTTCTCAGGACTGTGAACGTAAATCACTTCGTAGAGGCCTTTGAAAATTGAAGCCAACTCCCCACTTGAGCTAAGTGCTTAACCAAGACTTTATCCCCCACATGCATGGCTTCCGCCCTGGCTGTCTTGTCATGATACTTTTTCGCAGATAACTTGCTTTTGAGTAAGTTTTCCCTTGCTAGTTCAAACGCCTTTTGTAACTTCAACCGCAACGCCGAATGATACTTATCTGTGTTGTACACCGGTTCCGGTTAATGCTGTAAGCTCCTAGGGATTTCAGATACAAATGCGAAAAGAGTTTCCATGGGTGTTAGCTTTATAACAGCATGTACGGTGTTATTGTAAGCATGAGCCGCTGTCCTCAAAAAGTTATCCCAGCTCTGGGGTTCCCGCTCTACAAAACTTCTCAAGTAGTTAGCTAACGCAGAGTGCTGTCGTTCTACCGCATTGATTGTGGGTGATAGGCGGTGGTTTGCAGTTTCCTTATCTTTAGCATTTTGCACAAAGCCTTAAAAACTTCGCTTGTAAAGTTGGCTCCCTGGTCAGTCACCAACTGCTTTGACAATGAGTAACGGCTAAGAATTTGCTCAAACAAGACCTGCGCTATTGCCACAAAATATACAAATCTAGTCAGATCATCCATCATGAACAGAATATACATGTTAACATTATGACTAGTAGGCAATGGCCCCACTAAATCAACGTTTACCTTGTCGAATGGTTTTTCAGAAATATTCGTCACCACTAACGGTATTTTAATCAGCCGTATGTCGTACGTAGGAACCAACTTCTGTTCGCTAGACAAACTATATTTATCTTCTTAGATACTGGAAATTGTTATTGAAACAGGCTATATCATATGATGATAGATTATATCCCAGTCAGATGCAAGTGCTAGCGCTTCTTGAGATGAATTGGTTGTAAAGCCAGTAACTTACGTACATGAAATGCTCCGTTAGCGGCTTGCGAAAGTGTCAGTGGACCTATAACCATTAGGAAATTTAGTAAAAACATACCCACATGTAGTTTCTACTGATAGGCTACATTAATTTTGATGAAGTCGTCAGGCATAGATGCGTTAGTAGTTTACCAAGCGTGGAAAGAGAATGGTTGGTGTGATTATACCTAGCTCGTTGAGACACAGACTAGCAGTACTATAACAGTGCAACCCAAAGGGATCTCCGACGTGGTCATTTATTTCGTCTATTATTTTTCTTCTAATTTCAGTACAGCTCGAGTCGACGCTTCAGGAGGCCTCCTGGAGACGTAAACATTCCAACTATCAAAGGAGTAAGTAAAGATTTTGTGAAATTGGGCTTAATAACAATTTCTTCGGGTTGCCTCCGCGACGCTGGCATAGTAGCGTAGTAGTATATAACCGTTTAAGTAAAATCTGTTATATCCACTTTAGCATTGTAGAGCATGACAGGACAGAAGTAAGATACCAGCATCAGAATACTACGGGGGTGAAATTAAGCAAAAAAATCAAATCAATGTAATTTTGAAATAATACAGTTTCGTTTATAATATAATGGAACGGTAAAGTTTTGATTTTTTCCTTCACTCTCCTGGAACCCGCTTGATGTAGAGGTTGAAAAGGTCCGCTCCTCGGCTCTCGTTTCAGGTCAGTACAGGGATACTGAAATTAAATTGCTGCCCTCAGTGTCGTATGGGTGGATGGGACAAAGCAGCCGAAGGTACGTCACCTGCGCCTTCAAGTAAGTATGGGTAAGTAGCGTGAAGGTCCCTTCTGGACCGGATGTGTGCGACGGCTTTTGGTTATGCACGATTTTTTTTGTATATGGCAGGTAGCAGTCGCAGGTTTTCGTGGAACCTCCCCACACTCTCCGCCATAGCCGAGGCCGCCCTGCATGTCAACGCTGTCTACCGAGTGATCTGTCAGCTCATGCTAGCAGTCTGGACTTCACGTCGAAGCCAATCGCTCAGCATAGTTCCATAACATGTTCATCAAGATTCTTCGCAAAAATCACTACGTCATCAAGGCAGACAAGGCACTTACTCCCCTGAAGACCTGTTAATATCCCATTTAACAAAGATTGGGGGAATGAAGGTATGGTTTTTAATCCGAATGCTAGTCTCTTGTAGTGGAAGTGACTGAAGTTTGTGCTAAAAGCTGTCTTTTCACGGTCTGCCGGATCCACCAACACCTGGTGATAACCATTTGCAAGATCTAAAGTAGTAAAATACCTAGAATGACCTAATTTATCTAGAATATCCTCAATCTGTGATAGGGGTAAGAAAAAGGAATATAGACTTTGTTGAGTTCGCGAAAGTCCACACGCAATCTATACTTTCGCTTACCCGCTTCATCAGTTCCCTTTTTCGGGATTAATAAGACTGGAAAATTGAACGGGCTGTTACTATGTTCGATTATGTCATCATCCAATAATTTCTTAAGCTGCTCCTGACATTCCTCTCTGTGAGCTTCAGCCATTCATGCTTTTTATTTATGGGCCCGGTTTCAGCCATCAAAGGAAGTTTGAACATTTTCGTCGGAGTGTACGTTATTGCCCTCAGGTAAGTGAAAGATATCGCTGCATTCGTAACAGATTTGCATTACTCCTTTCCTCTCTTCCGAATTCAGCTCATACCCCAACTCCAGAGATTTCTTGATTACTTGAAGCCGTTGCTGAGTGATTTTCATTCTACCATCAGGATTTCGTAATGGTTTTACCAAATACTTATTTAAGCTCTCCAACTTAGGCTTAACATATTTTATTTCGATTGCCTCAGTCCTAGCATTGACAATTCCTACAAAGGCTTGTCCGTTACTGGGCCTAATCAGGGTATTCCCGCAATACACACCGGGGCATATCTCTTCTGCCATACATACCAGTTCAGAATCACTCGGGACTTGAATTCTTATCAGCTGCTCGCTTCTTGGCTCCAAGCGTATTGGTTTTTTCGTGTCCTGAACTCTGAGAAGAGAGGCAGAGGGTTCTGTTTCGAGGCTATTCAGATGGACTTCCGTGCGAGGATGTCCTAGTCCATTCTTCCTTTCCACCGCTACCCTTACCTGCCCTTCACCCCACATTTCTTTAGGCCACGCTAGAGACTTTTCTACCGTTGGGCGAAAATCCCTTTGCTCCACACCTGTGCTATTCGTTCACGTTCCAGCTGTAAATTCACTGTTTCATCGCTGTTGCTTACCTGTTTCAAATATATCTCTATACTATCTGAAGCGTCACTTGCCTTGCTCACAATATCTCTTACGTAGCCTTACAGTTTCTGGTGAAATCTCCTTAGGCTTCTCTGTACTACCTTGACTAGAGGTATATCTATCCAACGTAAGAATATTAATATTTTCTTTCCCTGTTATGTTTTCAAAAAGTGGCCTTACTTCCCTGTTTCTTTCTATGCTTTGAATTGACAGTCTATGACTAACACAGTCAACTCCATGTCTAATATTCCATCTGCTGGTATTGATTCAGTATCATGTATAGCATGAAAATATACAAGTATGTTGGCTAGTACCGAAGCCTAGTAAAGCTTGACAGGTTCCTACTGATTTTCTCTGTATACCAAAGAATCCTCCTATAGTAATTGTTTCTTGGGTTTGTATGGGCGTACTTCCTTTTATTTTATTTTCCTTAATTATATTACATGAAGATTCCGTATCCACTAATAATACTAACTTACCTTCTGGTCCTATGTCTGCGTCGACTGTGACTATACAATTATTTAATAAACCAGGTTGTTTTAATTCACCTGCTGCAAAGATGCAAGGTCCTTTGGTTTGTGTGAACTTATTAGATAGTAAGCGTAATGGGATAACCGGTATTTTATGCACTTAATAAAAATGCTTTGCTCTGCTGGTTCCAGTCGATCGTGCAAGTCTTTGCTGCATCTGAGGAAACGAAAAACTGCTTTTGCCAACTTTGGAGACCTTTCCCCTGAAAACATTCTAAATACGTAAACCAAGTCCATGATTTTCTCGTACGCCTCTGCCATGTTCTTCTTTAGAGGTGCTTTTGACTTGTCAGATTCTGTTCTGGGCTTATTTCGACCTTGTTCCGTACTGCTACTGAACGTTTTTTGCTGCGTGTCTTTAAACGTCTCAGAGGTCCTCTTTTTATCTTGTTGCTGGTCCCAGAATACTAATTTCCTTGGAGTCCACCTCCTATTAGTTGATGAACCTGCCGATTTCTCTTTTATTGTTGCCAATTGCTCGATTCCTAGTTCCTGCTCTAAGTAGCTAGTAAAGCTCAACTCCTCATATGCTGTACGTGTAATTATTATAACCAATCTCACAAAAAAAAAAATTAAAATCACAAAACCAAAAACAACACAGAAAACTGAAATTTTAAAAATCACCAAAATTTTAAAGGAATACACTTACCTTTAATTTACCGGCTGCGTCAATTTGTCGTGTCCCAAAAAAATAAAACACAGCTTTGCTCCTTGTGCGTATGCTGGAATAGCTAATATAGCTTTGCTCCTTGTGTGTGTGCCGGAGTAGCTAGTAAAGCTCAACTCCTCATATGATGTACGTGTAATTATTATAACCAATTTCACAAAAAAAAAATTAAAATCACAAAACCAAAAACAACAAAGAAAACAGAAATTTCAAAAAATCACCAAAATTTTAAAGGAATACACTTATCTTTAATTTACCGGCTGCGTCAATTTGTCGTGTCCCAAAAATATAAAACACAATTGAATAAATGAGGACACTCGAATTAATTGAACATATGTACTTCGTTTTTTACTACTGACAACTGACCTAACGCAATAGTTGATTAAATGCTCCGAACCAAATGGAACCTGACACCTTAAAACCAAAAGATACGACGCGACTGATCACTTAACGGCACTCGCCAGACCAGTCATTGGTCTTTTATGGCCCAATATTCGGAAGGAAGCTTTCTTTGCTTGCAACGCGGATGTAAACAAACGACAACAACCTTGTCGTTTGTTCTACCGGTTGCAGCACCTGAGTTGCTTAGTTGTAAACAATCGCCTTACATAATGTTATCATGCGAGGTAAATTATTATCGTAATCGTCGATTACTTCACTAAGCGCTAATCGCAGCCAGCTGTTGGGCTAATCAGCAAAACAACCGACAGTTGCAGAAAAATACCATGCGAGGTTATTGCTGATTATTTCGCTGTAATACCTTTGGCTGTTAGAAGAATCTTCCGCCATCACAAATGCATGAAATATATGACTAACTTCATTATTATGTTGGGGTTACTGCAGCTTCAGCTACAAAATTACCTTATGAGTAAAAACTTACTTATATGTTGGGAGAAATATGTAAAAAGTATGGAAAAGTAAGCAAAAGAGTTTCCTGCAACTTCGTTAAAAACAAGAATAAGAAATGTGGAATAACATTTGATAATTAAGTTTAGTTTATACATGTTATAATTTTGGTCTAATGGGAAATTTGGCTCGTGATCTGATTTAGCTCTTATAGTGAAGAGACTTTTCTGAAAATTTGTTCTCAAGGATAATGGATATAACCCATTACTTGATTTTTTATTTTTTTTATTTTTATCTTTTTAATCCTTAATGGGCTTTGAGGAAGCTGGTAAAAGGAGAAAATGGAGCTCCTTGAAGTTTGGATGGAGTTATTTTTTAAATATATGTAGTTCAGAAAACTTTGGACGAAAATTGATGACGCGTGCTGTGTTGTCAGAATATGTGCAGTGTGATCGGAAAATAAGAAGGATTGGATATGAAAATGGAGTTTTTGGAGTGTCTTGATAATACTTTTATTGAACCCCCTCTATAAAACTAGTCGTTCCCACTCAAATTTATGTTCGAAAAATGTTCGTTCTTCAAAGGAAATGTAGGCACATAAATGCTCAGAAGTCCTTCCATGGATATCGCCCGATCAAATTTTTGAAAACTTGTTATGGTCGTCGCATACTGCATGTAGCAATATGCTATACTGAGGCGAGTTGCATGTATATGACCGGCCCATAGCCACATGAACGGCGAAGAAAGACGCGCTGAAGACCGACGAATAAAAAAGAAGAAGAAGAGGGTAGACATCTGCCTTGTTCTTTTTTAAAAAAAAAGTTACGCTCGTGAAAAGACGTAGAAATTGGATAATGTGTAAAATCTTGAATTTTCTTTTGGCATCGTTCTCGTAATTTAATATATTCAGCAATTGGGAAGAAAAACTGATAAGCAGAAAAAGGTGAAGAGTCAAGTCAGCGTACGACGCGGGAGAACAAGAAAACCCGCTTTAATCCACTTCCTCCGTGGAAGAAATAAGACCTTTTTATAACGTTAGTAATTAGGCGAGACCAGGGCCCTATTGCACCAACCATTTATCACTTACTAGTTAGCAAATTATCAGTTTATCTGGTTTTGATAAGTGTAAGTGATAAGAGTTGCACGAAAAACATTTAAAATTTCACTCACTTATCAATCGAGAAAACTTATTTGCTAAGTAAAGATGATAAGTGTTGCACCAAAATTTAAAATTAATTATCAGAAAATGAAAAGTTTTATGAATTGATAAGTATGCGGTATATTCTGAACAATGACATTAGCAAGAACAAACCGTTTGCCAACAAAAATTTAATAGTATTGTTCATCACTATTTTTCCATCTTATTCATTATGACTCAGATTCCGTAATTTCAACCGAAACTGGATTTTGTGACAACAATTATTTTAAGAACAAAGAAGGGTTGAGACTAATCCTACGCACTTAGCCCTCCTTGTTAATTTCATTACTAAAATATTTGATTTAAAATTGATTTTTTGGTAAATAAATCCGCAATTTTGGCCGATTTTACCACCCCGCCCCACCAGGGTGCCCCGCCCCCTCGGTGTTAGCGCATATGCTGGCTATATTAAACAAAAAAGAATGATGGAAATGCAAGTAATACTTCCTGGAAAATATCGATTTTTCCGTGTCAAGGAATTTTGAAATTTTCAGGAGAGATGCTATGAAATTTTTAAATATAAACTGTGGGCCATGTTTGTAGTATGAAATCGCATCTACATTTTGTTCCCTAATCGGTTATCCAATTAGCTTTTGCGTGCGATAAATAGTTTTCGAGTTAATTGAAAATGAATAAAATGCGTCCTTTTTAAGGTGAAAAATGGCGGTTTTTTGTATAAAAAATGGACTTATTTTCCTCTCGTGATTACTTAAAATTGGTGGACCGGGGAAAATAACCTCCCAGAAGTAAAATGTTCACAACAGAGCACTAATGCGTGTCAAAGAAATAACGGATCAAATATATGCGAAATGTAGTAACTTGGTTGTATCTGACCCAAATGCATGAAAATTCATGCAAATCGGGTTTTCAATGGCAAAAACGCTCCGACGAAGTTTTTTAAATCGGGAAAAAAAGTATACCACCCGATAGTACTAGGCGGAGACTTTAATTTGCTATGCAACTTGTAGGATTGGAGCCACCCTTTCGCCGTGCGCTCCTACCCTCCACCCTAAAAGTAGCGAAAATAAAAAAAAATCCTCTTCAAATTGTGGCTGGTAATTAACTGAGCCAAACGGTGGAATCCAATTTTTCGATCGGACATAATCCTACCGAGTTCGCCCCACTTCCAATCTATTCGAAAAGAGAATTTTTTCTTAGCACTATGTTGCTTAAACTATCAAACTCTCCATTGCAAAATGATAACTCTAAAACTTTTATTTGTTCATACAGCAGCATTATTCTCTGCGCATTATCTTTCTATAGTTTATATAATTTCCTTGTCGAATGCATTTTGGTTATCCGAAGTAGGCACAGTATTATTTAGTACCGCTTATATAAGCAACAGCTAAAGAATATCATTTGAATTTCCAAACTTTAATTACGCAACGCGACTTAAAGATATTTGGGTATGTTTTTATAGATCATCCTGCAACTTCTAAACGTTACATCTTATGATGATCATTTAAAATTTGTTAGATTAATAATCATTGAATTTTTCCAATGGTCTCTCAACTTTTTCCCTCCTTTTTTCTATTTTGAAATTATGGAGCAACAAAGATAAAATTTCGGAATTTAACCCGTTTTTTTTTATTTAACTACTATTTTTATTAAAAAACATGTCATCAACATAATTTTTCCTTTAAAATGTCTAATCACACTCTATACCCAAATTGCAACCCTTTCTGGGTTTTTTGCACTTTTTCTTGAACATATTTCAATATAAAACTTATGATTATTGCTCGATATTTTAAAGTAGTTACATATACTCTTAAAAATGAAACAAAACAATATTTATTAACCGGTCACCTATATACTTCGAGAGTTATTGCCCAAAAACTACAAAGAAAAAGATCAAATTTTGATTCTAATAATTACAATTATAAAAGAAAAATGTTTCTAATTATGACCCAAAGTGACGTCAGTATAATTACCTACATATGTAGTTCCCTTTGTATTTTCAATTAGTTTCATTACTTGTATACATTTGTACTTTTTTGATCTAAGCAATCCAAACAGATTCCTTGTCAACTAATTTTATTAAACTAGCTCAGTTTTAATAAAGCAACCCAGTTAATCAAACAAAAGTTTTATTTCTCTTCGAAACAATTTGGTGCCGAAACCCGGGACGAAACTTGAATCTCGTGGTGCATAAGAACAAATTATAATACTGATATATTTTTTAGTTCAACATGGAGGTGAAGCAAATTACAGCGCAGTTAACTTTAAAGAAGCACATCGGTAATTTTGTGATTAACACACACAAAGCTGGTAAGGCAAACTTAACAGAAAGCTATATTCAAACTCGGATTGAGCTATTAAAGGAGTATTGAGAAAAATTCCGAGCTAACCATGACAGAATGGTGGACGTAGCAACGTCTAAGGATCTTGAAGAGGATTATTTCCGTAATGAAATTTTTGACCTGGTTGAGTTACTTTATTGTGAAAACCTTGGATTGCTGAAAGAAACCTTACGTGACATTCAACCTATATCTTCATATAATACGGCATTCTCAAGTGCAGCTCAAGCAAATATTCCTCCGGTCCCGTCTATAGCTAATTCTCTACCAAAATTAATTTAACGCGTTTCGGTGGAAATTTTGGTGAATGGTCCGCATTTCATGACCTCTTGTTTGATTGATTGCAGAGGTTATCTTACAGGGTCACAAAAACTGTACTATTTAAAGACCAGTCTTCATGGTCAAGCGGAACAACTGCTTCGTAATACAGCAATTACGGATGTAAACTATACTTCTGCGTGGAAAATCATTTGCGACTGTTATCAAAATACGCGCATTCTTGTTTCCTCGTATCTTAAAATGCTTTCGTCGTTATCCGTCATGAAGACAGAATCAGCAGATGAACTCAAAAGAACTACAGAAGCAGTCAAAGCTTTAGAGTGCTTGAATCGTCCTGTCAACAGCTGGGACGACTGGTTAATCTTTATCACAGCACAAAAACTCGATTCCAGCACGCGAAAAGACTGGGAAAGTTCAATTAGTTCAAGCACAGAGCCGTCTACTTTTGAAATATTTAGTCGCTTTCTTCAAAACCGAATCCACACTTTGGAAGCTGTCGGACTACCAAATATGAAGCGAAAGGAGGATCATAGAAGCTCTTCTGCCTCCAATATGCAATCGAAAGTTCCTGTTGTTCGAGCATATGTAACTGCATGGCCCTCAAAATGTCCATATTGCAACGGAAAGCACATTCTTTTATTCTGTCCATCCTTTAAACAGAAAACTACTATCGAAAGAAGAAACTTCGTGTCTAAAGAACATCTTCGCTTTAACTGTCTCAGGACGGAACACATAGCAACTAACTGTCCTTCAACCAATCGCTGCAAACTTTGTCAGCAATCGCATCACTCGATGCTTCACTTATCTGAGGACACATTTCCTGAAACAAAAGCTTACTCTTCAGCTATAACTCCTGTTTAAGCATTAAACATTAAAAAAACAATCAGCAAATTCAGAAGTCAATAACTGTTATTGAAGGGAAAAAAATGCAGCACAAATTCAATGTAATTAGGTAAATTTCATGCACTTTTGATGCATCAGCAACACCTGCAGACAAATAACAATTTCGTGAGATCGAATTTCACGCATGAAATTTGTTGTCAATTAAATTTGTTAAATTGAATTTGTTGCTTCTGCATATTTGCCATATTAAAATTTGTATATAAATATCGAGCTTTGTAAATAGAATTTTAGAATAAAGTTTTTATGAAATGAAAGCGTTGTTCTATTGCTCTGGGTTTAATTAGGAAGCCTTCTTAAACCAACCAAATCTGAATTGCGTAGGAATCCTTCACGGCTCAAACAAAAACTGGTAACCCCAACGTGATATTAATCGCTACTTGTGTAACGTAAGTAGTGCTATATCACGTACCACAAGCAGTCCAGACTCTCTTTTGGCATCCATTTGAGAGCTCAATAGTCAAATCTCGCTTTCTTGAGAAGCTGGATCTTCCTTCGTGCCAACCTACAGCCGAAGGGTATGTCAAGAAATAGCTGAGGAGTTCACTTTGTGTCAACAGGCGATACAATAGGCAGCAGCATTCAGATTAAATTTGCAGCTACATCAATTGGACTCAAATCACATTTAGGGACTCAGCACCTCAGAGTAAGCCAAGGAACATCTAGATCTCACTTTATATCAACAGACGATATAATAGCCAGCAGTATCCTGACTCCGCTTGCATCCATAAGCAACCAGAATCAGCTCACCATTCTACGATTCATAGGATAAGGCACTTTGAAGTACCAGACATCCCTGAATGAATTCATCATTCAAGTCAATAAAAGGCATCAGGAGCTAAAATGCATCCAACAAGTACATCCAGATCATGCGTACTTCACACAAGCATACCATGCACAAGTCCAAGAAATCTGCAAGGACTTCCTAGGTAAAATAGACCAGAGACTGAAGGATGCACGCCGCAACAACAAAGGCGACAGATTAATAAACTCAATTAGAGAAGAGTTTAATGCACCTCGTTACTTACTACAATCAGAAGCTTAAGTCGATCAATGATTACTGGGCTCAAATCACTTGCCTCCATCAAGAAGTAATAGCAGAATTTCTCGACCCTACGAAGGCACGAGAAGAATATAGAAGCATTGAAGATAAGTATCAAAACCTGGCGATTGAACTACAGGAAAGACTAGACGAACAATCCATAACGTGTAGTAATAGCATAAATGTAAAGCTTCCTAAGATAGCTCTTCCGAACTTCGATGGGACGAATACACAATGGAAACCATTTATGGATCTTTTCACTCAGCTAATACATCATCAGTCTATAAGCGCAGCAGAAAAAATGTACTACCTGAAAGCTCATCTTACCGGTGAACCAAGCCGGATGATAAGACAGCTACAAGCCACGGAACAAAACTACACCGTGACCTGGAAGATACTGACAGACAGGTACAATAACTCAAGAAGTATAATAACTGCACTTCTAAATGAACTGCTGTCACAAAGTACGTTGACAGTTGAATCTGGAACTAGAATAATACGGATCCATGATGTCAGTAAAGAATGGATTCTATCACTGCAGAACATGGGGGTTAAGATCAAAGAATGGAATGCTATATTTATCCACATATTACTTCAGAAGCTAGACAAAGAGTCCCGGAAATTGTACGAACAATCTCTCCAGCGTCCTCCAAAATGTAGATGACTTCTTCAAGTTCTTAGAATCCAGATGTCAGATGCTGGAGGCAATGCACACGAAAGACGAGCGCAAAAAGCCTGTTACATTTGTGACATCAACGCCAAGAACCCAGTGTCCTGTCTGTAAAGCAGAGCATAAAATTTACAGCTGCAACAAGTTTCTGAATTCATCACTCGACAAAAAGTTCTAGCTGGTGAAGCAATTCAAGCTATGTCCTAACTGCCTCAAACCTGGACATCAGATTCAAGGATGTATTTCAGAAAATTGCACATATTGCAGGGGCCGACACAACAATCTGCTTCACAATTCATGCCGTGACAAGCAAGAGATCGCGAAGCCCAATCATACAATACGACAGAATAACACGACACTGCAGTCAATTACTCCTTCAAAATTAATACAGCAAACTTCGAACAAAGCTACCACCAGTCTTAAGGCATCAGCCAAATCACAAGTCTTACTGGCAATAGCTGTAGTGGACTTCGTCAATGCAACAGGAGGTCTGGTTCCATGTCGAATACTGCTTGATTCAGAGTCTCAATTACATTTTATCCGGGACAGTTTTGTTCAACTACTGGGTTTAAAGAGACAGAAAATTAGCATTCCGAATATTGACATCGGTGGAGACGAAACCATTGCCAAGCACGAGACTAAATTAGCCTTACACTCTAGAGCAAATAATTTTACTACAACACTTACAGCTGTTGTACTGCCGAAGATCAGCGACAATCAGCCAGCAATATATGTGTGTACCTCAAGATGGGAAATTCCAGCCAACATCCATTTGGCACATCCCGATTTCTATTAGCCTCAAGCAATCGACATGCTGATAGGAGCTGATTTGAATTATGATCTCTTACAAGGTGGCCAGATTGGAGTATCCAACAATCTGCCTCTCCTACAAAACACCCGCTTGGGCTGGATTATAGCAGGAAGAACACCAAATACGTTGTCCATCAGTCGCTTCCATTGCAGTATTGTAACTCAGCCTTCAGTAGCATCTCTGGAAAAACAATTAAGCAAATTTTGGCAGATAGACCAACATGATGCACCATCAAACCGGATGACAAAGGAAGAATATGAATGCGAGCAGCACTTTCAAGAGACATTTCAACGTTCTCCATCAGGTCGACTCATTGTCCAGCTACCATTTCGCGAGCCACCACACAAGTTGGGATCCTCAATTGAGATGCCAACAAAACGATTCTATTGTCTAGAACGCAAATCAGACAAAAATCAAGAGCTAAAACGACAATATCAGGCCTTCATCCGAGAATACGATCACCTGGAGCACATGCAAGCAATACACAAGGAACTCATTCCATCCGAGAATTATTACTTATCACATCACGGCGTTTTTAAACCTGAGAGTTCGAGCACGAAACTCCGTGTAGTGTTCGATGCGTCAGCTAAGACTACAACTGGCAAATCTCTCAACGACATCCTCAAGATTGGACCAACTGTACAATCAGACTTGTTTTCCATTCTAATAAGATTTAGAATGCGCAAATATATGATGACCGCAGATATATGCAAGATGTATCGGCAAATTCAAGTGCATTCCGAGCAACGAAAATATCAACTTATTCTCTGGCGCGAGCACAAAGACAGGCCTCTTCAGACATACCAGCTCAAAACAGTGACAGATGGCACGGCTTCAGCACCGTTTCTCGCTACAAGGTGTCTTAATAAATTAGCACTTTTGGAAGTCGACACCATTCCTCGAGCAGCTCAGGTCATACGAACTGATACTTATGTTGATGACATCTTAGCTGGAATAGTCTCCATTGATGATACCATCAAACTAAGAGAAGAGTTAGTGGCACTTCTAAAAAGTGGAAATTTCGAACTAAGGAAGTTCTGTTCAAATCACCCAGATATATTGCGTACCATTCCTGAAGAATTAAGAGAAAAACTAATACTGCTCCAAGGAGGCGAAGTCGTGAAAACCCTAGGAATGATTTGGCAACCAAGGGATGATGTCTTTCAATTCAAAACAACACACCATGAGTCAGATAAGACTAACAAGCGAACACATATGTCAGACATCACTCGTATTTTTGACCCACTTGGACTAATTGGACCTGTGATAATTCTTGGCAAACTATTTGTACAGGATCTATGGAAATCAAACATTTCGTGGGATGAAGAACTTCACACAGTTAGAAAAGGTTGCAACTCTTTCAATGCCAACTGAAAGAGCTCAGTTGTCTCAAAATCTCAAGACACGTCTCATTCACCGATCCAGTGGAGCTTCAGTTGCACGCCTTTTCTGATAGCAGTGAATCTGCACATGGTGCATGCTGTTATATCAGGATGGTAGATGACTTCGGCCAAATACGAGTTCAATTGTTGTGTTCAAAGTCAAGATTAGCACTCCTAAAGTCGGCAACGCTAGCAAGACTAGAACTGTGCGCTACTGTCCTCTTAGCAGAATTGGTGGAGCGGATACGTCAATGTCTACCGAAGAATTTATCAAAGGTTTACTACTACACGGATTCAACAATCGTTCTTTCATGGATTGCTGCACCGTCCTACACTTGGAGCACCTTTGTCGCAAATCAGGTGGAAAAGATCCAACAATTAACGACTGAACATCAGTGGCATCATGTAGAAGGTACTCAAAATCCTGCTTAAATCATCTCTCGGGGCATGCTTCCACCTAGACTACACCAATCTAAATTATGGTTCAAGGGCCCAGACTTCTTATTTGAACCAGCATCAAGGTGGCCTAACCAAAAATTTCAACCACTGCAAGAGGTGCCTGAAGCTCGAGAAAGAAAATTCGCATTTTTAACAAGGTTAAAGACAGCAAATTATACGGACATAATGGATATGGCGCAAAATGGCCTAGTCAGAAATGAACAACTCATAAAGTTTAGCAAAGAGTTTCAAAATCTCAAGGATAACAAATCGCTCGACACCAACAGTTCAATCCAATCATTGAACCCATTTCTGGACGAAGCAGCTAGCGTCATCAGAGTTGGTGGTCGATTAAAACATTCCCATCTGAACGCAGAGGCAAAACATCAAATGTTACTTCCAAGGAATCATATACTCAGCTAGTTGTTGCTTAATCATTTTCACAGAAAGCTTATTCATGCAGCTCCACAGACCTTAACAGCAATCACGAGACAAAGATTCTGGATCATAGACATCAGCACACTAGCACGACAGATAGTGCATACGTGCATTCGCTGTTTTAGATCCAAACCGCAGACCATCACTCAAATCATGGCCGATTTACCAGCCAGAAGGGTAACTCCTACACAATCATTTCACACCACAGGAGTTGATTTTTGTAGACCGATTGTCATTTACCACAAGCTACGACGAGCCATCTCAGATAAAGCATATATCGCAGTCCTTGTTTGCTTCGCAACAAAGGCGGTTCATCTAGAAATCGTCATGCACTAAAGCGATTCATTTCTCGAAGAGGACTTTGCGCGACAATTTTCTGTGATAATGCAACTAATTTTGTTGGTGCTAAATCTGGATTAAAGGAGCTTAATGACTTATTCAAATCACAGGAATTGAAGGAGTCCATACACGAACTTTGCTCACAAAATCACATAGACTGGAAGCCAATACCCCCACGTTCACCGCATTTTGGAAGTATCTGGGAAGCAGCAGTAAAATCTGCGAAGAAGCATCTTCTACAGCAAACTGGAAATGCGAGCCTGATGCAGGAAGAACTGCATACAGTCATCACTCAAATCGAAGCTATTCTCAACTCACGGCCTTTAACGCCCATGTCATCCGATCCAAACGACTTGAACGCTCTGACGCCACTGACAGGCAGGCCACTAACAGCCTTTGCATAACCAGATGTAAGTGCGCTAAATATGAACAGTCTTACAAGATTTAGACGACTGCACCATATCCAACAATCATTCTGGAAGAGATGGTCATTAGAATATCTACAGGACTTTCAACTGAGAAACAAGTGGAAAACAAACAACATGACTTAAAAAAGGGCACCCTAGTACTGTTAAAGGATATGAACTTACCCCCTCTTATATGGGCTTTTGGTAGCATTATAGACACATTTAATGGACCGGATAATCACACCAGGGTTGTGAATGTAAAACCAGCATCTGGCACTTTTAAAAGAGCGATCCACAACCTGTGTCCATTACCAATTGAAGAGTACAACAATAACCTTCAGAATGAAGATTCAAACAGCCAACAGGTTACCGAAACAATAACAAAGGGAGCTACATGCCTCCTACTGCAAGGATCACCAAGAACTAAGCCCGCGGCAACAAATGACATCACTGCTAGTCCCCCTGCCAAAAGCCGAAACCTGAGCTCTGGCAAGAAAGTCAATCATCCATTGAAAAGCAGATTCTTGCCTATAAACCCAAACTGGTAAAATTAGCTAACATTCTCAAAACAGGCAAAAACCACACAACTAAGTACTACGGCAGAAGAGAGCAAGGGTATTGCGCAACAGACTCAAGTTTTAAGTAATCCAGAAAGAGATACTTCGATGGCTGTCAGTTCTCTCCTGCTAACATCTTTGGTGCTGCCAATATTCGGAGCACCTTTTATTGAGCCAGTGGAGATAGCACCATTCACAGATAATCCTGGGTTATTCTTCGAATCTATAGGCCAGGCTCAAATAATAAACAGTGAATGGAACTGGCTTATTATAACCTAACAAATTACTGGGCCGAGTTTCAAGGAATAACGGGTTGTATAGCGGCAATAGACCACCTTTGCAATGCAACAACAATCAGAAAGAATCATTGCCTAGAGATACTAAATCAGTTCGAGCATCAGCTTAGAGAACTAGAGGAAGCAAGTGACCTTTTATAAAAAACGAAGTGGTAGCCACAAAATGGTAAAAAGAGCACCTCTCAATATAATCGGAAACATTGCAAGCAAACTCTTTGGAGTACTCGCCTCCGAGTACGCTGAATATATAACGGGTGAAATTAAAAAAACACGGATGAATGAAAATTACCTCATGCAATTACTGAAAAATCAAACATCAGTTCTGGAATCTACTACAAATATTATGAAAGGCAGGGAAGAATCCATTCAACAGCAGTTCAACTCCATAAAGAATCACATCGAAGCTTTACACAAGTACATAGGTAATTCCCAATACGAACAACAAAGTGCACAAACTTTCAACTCATTGTCCATACTAACCACGCTAGTCCTGCACAATTTTCACAGAATTCAAGGAGCATTACTTGATGTTTTAACGGATCTTCATCACAACAAAATTAATCCTCTTTTGCTCTGTCCTATCCAGCTACAAGAACAAATCGCACAAATTAAAGAGCACCTTCCTTCCATGTTAACAATTCCTGAAAATGGAAAGGATGGCGGTTTGTTACTTTACAGCCTAATGACAGCCACAGCAAGGGTGACAGAATCATATATCCTATTCGACATACGAATTCCACTACAACAAGATGAATACTTTCAACTCTTTCGCCGCTTTATACCAAACTTTTCAAAAATAGCTAAACCACTTACAAATTTTTTAAAGAAAGGTATCCCTTTCAAGTTCGACGCAATTTGTGATGAAGCATTTTGCGAATTACGCAATAAACTTATTTCAGCAACAATTCTATCATATCCCGATTTTGACAAAGAATTTTTTGTCACCTCCGATGCCAGTGACTACGCCATCGGAGCTGTTCTTTCAAAAGTTGATGATCAAGGAGATCATCCAATCGCCTATGTGAGCCGAGTTCTCAATGGTGCAGAGACTCGTTACTCAACAATAGAAAAGGTGCTCTTAGCTATCGTTTTCGCAGTTGAGCACTCAGACCATACGTTGATGGCAGACAGTTTACAATTATAACTGACCATAAACCATTAGTATGGCTCATGAATCTGAAAGACCACTCCTCAAGACTGATGAGATGGAGAATACGTCTTGAGGAATATGACTACAAAATAGTCCATAAATCAGGTAAGCTCAACACAAATGCAGACGCTCTCAGTAGAGCTATTCCAGATAGTAGCGAACATTTCGCAGAACCTACCACCTGCGTAAATGTGGTAAAAAGGAATCAAGCTAGAGCTCAGGCAAATCTGAACATTCCCGACACGAGTATTATTACTCCAAACCGAGCTCCATCGTCATCAAACAATTCCTCAGTCATAATAACTGAGACTAATTTTTCTCTTTTACTGACTAAAAATGCGAATCCTAAATTTTTCAACTTGAAAGAGTGTTGGATTTGAAACTAAAATTTCCAGATAAATCTCCACTTTTAGAAACTGAACTGAACTTCTTCAAGAAAAAAGACTCATCAATAATTATATCAAAAACTAATTTACCTTGTCGATCCCAAAGAGATAGATCAAACCTCGGAAAGATTTTAACTGAAATCTGCTCATATACAGAAGCCAATCAGTTAAAACAAATAAATATCTCCTTCCCTATATTAGATCCACAGAATCTAATAATTATTAAAAGCATTTTTACCCAGATCTTCGCTAATAAAAAAACTCCATCAAGATTCGATTAAATATTTATCCGACATTAATGACATCGAACAAGTTTTAAAAGATTTGCATTCACGGCATCAAGGCATTTCCCGTACAATTAAGAGAATCAAAAAGCAATGCTACTGGCCTGGCATGTCAGACGACATCGTAAAGCATGTAAGGAAATGTAAACTTTGTCAGGTGAACAAAGTAACCAGAAACCCTAAAATTCCAATGAAAATCTCGAGCATTAGCTTTCGAAAGAGTGTACCTAGATGTTGTAGGACCTCTCCCAATTTCTCATTCTGGAAACAAATACATCCTTACATTCCAAGACGACCTTTCGAAATTTTCTGAGGCTATTCAGTGCTACAATTGGAAAAATATATGGGTGTCTACGCAGCTGTGGCTGACTTCTAACTTACTTTCGCTTCATATGCGAAAACCAGTTTGGTTAAAGCCCTGGTAATACCTCATTTTACCTATGGTTGCGTAATATCCTCATCTCTGGACTCAGTGTGTCGTAGAAGACTCCTGGTTGCATACAATGACGCGTTACGCTACGTATTCAGGCTGCCTCGGACCAGTCACATATCGCCTTATATATCGACCTTGCTTGGTTGTCCTCTACAGGGTTACTTAACCCAACGCAGTTTAAAAGTTCTACATAAAATTATATACAATCGGAAGCCATCGTATCTTTTCGAGAAACTGAATTTCTTGCAATCGACTAGACATAAGAATCTCTTGATACCTCGTTGCAGGTCATGGACAGAGTTCTTACTTTTTCCAAAGCATTCGCAAGTGGAATGTTTTATCATGTGATGTTCAATGCACGTCTGTCGGCAGAACTTTTGCAGAGATTATTAAATCAGCTGATATTTGTTAAACATCTTTGGCAGTTTGAGTGTCTCTCAGCTTTTAGTCTATATCTCTTTTATCTATCTTCTATCTAATCTCTATACAATATTACTCTCTCTTCTTTTTCATATTGTATTAGTTTAGTGTAATTTAGTGTATTGTATTTTATTCTTGCTTACTCCTTAGTTTTTCTTTTTGTTTTAAATAATTAACTTTTTGCTTTTGCTTTTTATCTTATTTTTAATTTTTGTTTTATTTTTTTTATACTTTTTCTTTTTATAATTTTTTTTTTTCCTAATTCAGTTTGTACAATAAGATTTTGTAATCTTTCTACGGAAATAAATGATTATTGTTATTGTTATTCCCATAGTCGACACCGAGTCTAAGACATTAGCGGAAGCCTTCACGACAACAACAGTTTGTCGACATGGAATTCCACAAAATATCCTCACAGATCAGGGTTCTAACCTCATAAGTGGCATGTTCGCCGAGGTATCTAAATTGCTGAGAATTAAAAGGCTCAAAACTACTCCATATCACCCTCAAACGAATGGTGCATTGGAGAGAAGCCACAGAACCTTAGCAGAATATCTCTGATCTTATGTAGCAAAAGATCCACAAGACTGGGATACATGGATACCTTATGCCATGTTTGTATATAATACAACCCCTGATTCGAGTACTAACTATACTCCACGCGAACTCCTATACGGATTTTCAGCCGAAATCCCGAATAATTTAAAATCTTCTCCAACCGTTTGCTATAGTTATGACAATTATGCAAACGAATTAAAAGCGCTTCTACAGCATAGCTTCAAAATAGCTAAAGACATAGCCATGGCCAATAAAGAAAAATCAAAATTGCTATACGACAAAAGCTCCGTCCAAAAATCTTTTATGGTAGGCGATAAAGTCCTACTTAAGAGCAGAGTTCGAGAGAACAAGTTCTCACCACTATGGTCAGGTCTATATGAGATAATGGAGATTAATTCCCCCGAAAATTCCACTATTAAAATTAATAATAAAAACAAAAGAGTCCATAACAACGACCTAAAACTTTTCTCAGAGTAAAAACTTCATCATCTTCAAATATTATTCAGAGATATTAGATAGTGTCATCTTCCAGGTTTCCAAAATGATGTAAATAATATTCTTTTTACTTTGCATCCCTTTAATCCACGGCTCAGGAGTTGAAGTGAAATAGCTAAATGCTAGCGCGGGCATTAACTTCGAGTAAATCGGCAGAGCCAATTTCTACACAAACGAATGGAAAATCGTAAACTACTACGATTTAGAAAACTTCAAAACTGAATTCAGGAATATGCAATTCAGCGCACACCAGATTACAGCAATCTGTCAGAAACTGAATAAAAATTCAGCAATGGCCAACACTTGTAACGGTACGTTTCTGCACATTAATGTTTTATTAGTAAATATAGAATATAAAAATATGCTCCTAGTAACACTAAATAGGAAACAAAGAGCCTTATTTAATGCAATAGGCTCAATCTCCAAAGCTCTCTTCGGTACATTAGACGAACATTATGCCAAGCTATATGATGAACAAATCCGCAATCTCACCCTTAACCAAAACTCCATCCTATCTCTTATGAAAGGCCAAACCGCGATAGTCGAAGCAACCGCAAACATTTTCAACAAATCTAAAGCCGCAATTGAAAGGGAATTAATGGTTATGCATAAAAAGTTAATTTCAATACAGATAGCTACATCATTAATGGAAAACAGAACATTGGATAACAAAATATCCATTGAACTTGAATCACTCATTTTACTAGTCTCTTTAATGGCATTCAGATATCAGAATACCCAGACAGAATTAATTGATCTTTTAACAGATTCCAAGCATGGAAAATTCCATCCTACACTAATATCACCGAAAAATATTGAAGATCTTTTATCAAAAATTATGCAAGAATTACCAAACTCACTGATGCTCCCTATAAATTCCAGAGACAATATATTTTCACAGATGTACAAATTAAGCACAATATCTGCAAATATTTTCAACAACAAGATAATTATTGAACTTCGAATTCCACTTCCGTTCAAGGAACCATACCAAATATTCAAAGCAATTCCGTTACCGACACTCCTTAACGAATCGTTCGTATATATCGATCCATCAAAAGAATACATATTAATAGACTACAATCGCGAACATTTTGTTTAATTAACGCTTCAGGATATTCATAATTGCGCAACGTTCGATCATATCCATTTCTACAAAATTTCATCCCCCATCCTAAACACAAATACAAGAACAAACCAATGTGAAGTGAATCTACTAAAAAAGGAACCTATTACACAAAAGTGTAAAATTCTGATCTTGCGACAGGATTACTATTGGACGCAATTATCACAGCAGAACGCCTGGCTTTTCTCCCTGAAAGGATCCATTAGTTCACAAACCCTGCATGGAATAGGAACAATGCACATCAATCCCGGTTGTTATGGTCGCAGCAAGGAATTCATCCTGCACGGACATAACGTAAAAATGTCCAAATTCAATTCCCATTTTATCCCAACGATAAACATAACCAATATAATATGGAATATGACGTCTTCCCCCATGGAAACGTTTATAGAAACAAATCCCTGAAATATTACAACAAACACGGATCTAGAGAAACTTCTCGAATCCATTCGTTTCCAAGAATTCCTCTTAATCCCATAAATAACCACCATATCCACCATTACGCACTGTTATATTTAACAGTAGCTTCTACCATCTTTATAGTCTGTGCTTATCTGTATATTAAATACAAACCGAAAGTACGCGAATCGAATGAAATGCTTCCTGGACATAAACACCGGCACCCAGAGAATCAAAATTCAAATTAACTCCTGCACCACAAAGAAAAACCATAGAAAACGTTTAACTTACAGACAATGACAAAAGGAAACGATAACCTCTCGCTTCCCAATTCTTATTCTCCATCTAAACAAAACACTACTAAACAATTAAAAAGGAAAATAATATCTCACTTTTTTTTTTTTTTTGATAAATAGATATGTAGATTTTATTAAGAAAAATAAATAACTAATAATAGAAAAAAAATAAAGATCTAGAAGTGTAAATAAAATAAATAGGGTAAATGTGAGTAGCTGTAAAACTTCCAAACATTTAGGTACAATTACAATTTTAATATTATTCACTTTCTTTTATATTATCTTAGAAGTTTTAAATTAACAAATAAAATGGTATTATAAAGAGACAAGGAAAAACTATAACAATTAAAATAAAACAAATAATGCCAGAGAATAAATTACTTTTTAAAATGAGTATATAAAAACAAAAAAATTAGTATATAAAAAAAAATGAGTATATAAAAAAAATGAGTGTAAAAAAAATAAGGCATAAAGTAATCCAAAAATATACTTAAATTAATAGTAATACTTAATGATATAATTTTTTTTTCTCCTCCTAATTTTAGCCTAACTATCTAATATAAATATATTATAAATATATCATTGTCCATTACATTATTGCTAGCGAAAAGATTATAATAAATAATTCTAAATTATTCAATAAATAGAATTTAGCAAAATTCCTATAATGTAATAATTACGCATATTTAATAATAACAATAAATAAACCTTGTCTATTAGAAATTGTACTACATATATATACATGTCGTGTCCTAATGCAATCGTTTCATTCACTTAACGGCACTCGCCAGACCAGTCATTGGTCTTTTATGCCCCAATATTCGGAAGTAAACTTTTACTCGCAACGCGGGTGTAAACAAACGACAACAACCTTGTCGTTTGTTCTACCGGTTGCATCACCTGAGTCGCTTAGTTGTAAACAATCGCTTTACATAATAATTACCATGCGAAGTGAATTATTATTGTAATCGTCAATTGCTTCACCAAGCGCTCATCACAGCCAGCTGTTGGGCTAATCAGCAAAACAACCACAGTTGCAGAACAATACCATGCGAGGTTATTGTTTAGCAATTGCTGATTATTTCATTGTAATGCCTTTGGCTGCTGGAAGAATTTTCCGCATATTGGGCCATAACATCCCTTCCCCCTTTGAAAAACTAGTTTCCGCAGGGAACTAGACCTGGAGAGTGCAACAGTCTTAATTAAAAACATTTTTTAATCTTCGTTCGGTTCAGATTACGCTTTTCTTTTACATTTTTCATTGATTCCTATTTTAATTTTGTTATTCATTTACATTATTTTATTATACTCTTTGGTAGTACATTTTCATTACTTCCTACCTTAATTTTCTTATTTCTTATCTCTACTACAATTTCTTTTAACATTTCATATTTTCATATCATTTCTTTTAACATTAACTTTGCTTTTTTTCAAAAAACTTTTTCTGTATTATATTTCTTAGGTTTGTTATACATTTCCCCCCCCCCCTTTTACAGTTTTAAAGTCTCTATTAGAAAATACAATTTACACTTCTGATAATTTTTTTTTTTTTTACTTTCCATACTCAATTAATTACTAAAAATGAATCCTATTCACTAACAGGCTTTACCTATTTATTTACAGTTTTAGGTTACAAATTTTATTTATTCATGTACATAAATTTCCTTAACTTAAGAAAACGCTAACTGAATAAAACTACGTTGAGAAGAAGAAAAAACTAAATAGTAAGCTCTACTTTTACATCAAAAAGAAATAAACATTACTTATACATAATACGAAAACTAATCCTACAGTGGTAATCTTAGTTATTCCAACTGCACCAGCTGTTTCCCTACAATCGTGGGTAAGTTTACAGTCGGCATGGAGGCTGTTATTGGCACTATCACCTCTATATCCTCCGAATCTTCGCTGGGTTGTTTTTCCTTCGGGTCTGGACTGTTTTCTTCGGGGTCTGGACTGTTTGCTTCGGGGTCTGGACTGCTTGGATTTGTCTCCGGGTGAGAGGTATTATCGACAATTGCTTGGGTCGTGCCGCTGCTTGCACCCTCTTCCAGCGTTTAAGGTAGATCAGTACTCCTACTGCTAGTGCTAGGCTGGCGATACTTTTTAAACCCGTCACCGATGTAGCGGCCATGTACATTACATGAGGATGATGTTGCTGCCTGTAGATCTCCTCTTCTTTGACAGCGCCCTGCATCTTTTGAATTTCTCTTTCATGGTCCCTCCAGGCCTGGTTGAAGTCATCTGCAGCTAAAAGCTGTACCTGTTGCTGGTTCCCGATTGTCACTTCTGCCTTCCGAGATACTGGTTCCGCCTTGAAGCTGTCCCAAGATCGTAGTTCTGAATGGGTTGGCTGCCACAGAGTTATGTTACATTGGGCGTCGTCATCAGATGTAATTAGAAGATCCCCCATTTGTAGATGACAGTGCTCCTCTAGCGTTAATACCCCTGTAGATGACAACTCGGCGATGGATGTAGGAGAATCACGACAATTTACTTCAATTTGGTGGTTCCAGACATCATGAACAACCATTGATTTCTGGTCATCCGGACTAGGCTGTTCCATTTCGAAATAGTTCTTTCTTTGCAAGCTTTGGCGTTGACGTTGAAGCTGCGGAAAAGATTCAGCACACAGCTGTCGCCAATGGCTGTAACAGTTGGTCCTAATTGTGGACATAGAAGGCGTGAATTATCCTCGAGGGTTGTCAACCGCTTGCAGTTTCCAAATTGTTTCTCGTCTAACAGGATGTACTGACGTTTGTGGTTATTAGCTGCCACAAACTCAGAACCCAGATCATAAATACGATAATCTTCATCATTTACTGCTGTAGGAATTGTATATACCTCATAAATATCAAAGGGTATTCTTTGTGGCTGGGGAATATCTATTCGAACTAGAATATTCTGTCGCCTCTGAATTGATGTCACCTTGGCTATCTGAGCGAGTAACTGAAAATTCAGGAATTCTTCAGCCAAATCAAATTGTCGTGTAGCGTTTCTTATAATATCTGTCATCTCTCGAGCGTGGATTATTAATGGGTGTAGCTTTCCCACGCTCAATGAGACCAGAATGCTTGCATATGTTTCTTGTACCTCGCTTATCTCCCGTAACTGTAGAGTTAATAGTATCAGCATCTCATTTAACTCCACCCTTTGCTGCAGCAATGCTATTTCCCCCACCTGATTATTTTGTGCAGTAATAATGGCTGTCATCTTTTGTCTCAGTTCTTCGCGCTCTGCTGCGGCCCTGACCCGTGATGCATTGCTAAGTTCGAAGGTGGATTTAATAACCGTAGCCTGTTCTTGGAGTAACGTGAAGGTACGATTCTCCTTTCTGTTGAGCTCATCCAGTTCCGCATAGATGTTCTCGGAGTCGGTGTGATCCATCGTTCCAAAAAGCGTTTTCGATAGTGAACCTATTCCATCGAAAAATGATCGCCTTACTCGCTGCAATGGTTCAGAATGGGTGTGATGCGACAATTCTTCATTTCGACGCTCGATCTTTGATCTCCAGCTTTTGATGTTAGTATGGATGTTATCGCAGAGCTGTGCAACCAGGCTGCTACAATTATCTGCAAAACTCAATTCCTCCGAAAAGTCCGCTACCTGCAGCTGTGATAGTATGGTCCAGTGCTTTGTGTAGAAGTTGGCTTTCCCCAGATTTTCGAACAGCACTCCAGATAATGCGACTGGCAGAATGCTGTAGTCTGAATTCTCCACGTATATAATTAATATTGATGTTAGTAGGGTTGCTACAATTAATCCTATTTTGTTAGTTAACATACTTAAAGTTTTTTTTTCAAGACTTATTTTCTTCTCAACTTCTTTATTGCCTTAAACTACTTACTTGGACAAATAGCTTTAATTTATTCTTTCGTATCCTATGTTCCTATATTCTAATTCCTCTACTGTCTTAACTATGGCTGAAAAGGAAAAACAATAATATATGTTTTAACCTGTTACTCCTCTTCTCTCGTTCCGTCTCTTAAATTCCTCAACCTTGTAGAACAGGCTCCTTACTATCGGTCCTCAAGCCCTGATCTTCCCTTGCTGAATGGTATTTTGAATTTTAGACTGTCTGCAATATTAAAAGAGGTGAGTTATTATTACAATATTGGTATGGACGCATTATTCTTCGAAATTCCTCAAACGGTTTGCATGTACCCGCTTGAGTTTGCTCCCTTGAAGTATTGTCACGTTTTCAGGACTATGAACATATATTACTTCATAGGGCCCTTAAAAATAGACGACAACTTTCCCGCATGAGCTGCATCTCTAAGCAATACCTTTTCGCCGCCATGGATTACCACAGCCCTTGCCGATTTATCATAATGTTTCTTGGCTACAGACTTACCTCTGAGCAAATTTTCTCTCGCCAACTTGAACGCTTTTTGCAATTTGAACCGTAATACGGCGTGATATCTATCAGCGTTGTATATTGGTTCAGGTTTGCGTTGTGGGCTGCTCGGAACTTCGGATATGAACCCAAACAGGGTTTCCATTGGCGTTAGTTTGGTCCCCGAATGTACAGTGTTATTGTACGCATGTGCTGCTGTGCGTAGAAATCCATCCCAATTTCTCGGGTCCTCATCAACGAGGCTCCTTAAATAATTGGCTAAGGTGGAATGCTGTCACCGCATTTGATTGTGGGTGATAGGCAGTAGTCTGCAACTTTTTAATCTTTAGCATTTTGCACAGAGATTTTATGACTTCCCCAGTAAAGTTGGCTCCTTGATCAGTCACTAATTGCTTCGGCAACGTATATCGGCTAAGTATTTGCTCGAATAACGCCCCTGCTACCGTATTCGATTCCTGATCAGGTATCGCTACGAAATCAACAAACCTAGTTAAGTCATCCATCATTGACAAAATGTATTTGTTACCAGAGTGGCTTATAGGCAATGGTCCTACCAAGTCGACATAAATCTTATCAAACGGCTTTTCGGAGACTTCCGTTATGACTAGTGGCATATTAATAGCCTTACTTTGTTTATTCTTCTGAGATTTCGAGCATCGCCTGATATAGGTGGCAATATCAGCCTTCATCCCCTTCCACCGGTAGAAGCGTTTTATCCTTTCCAAGGTCTTATTCCTTCCGAAATGCCCCCCCACCGAATCGAGAATCATGATAATCTTTTAATATTACCTTTATCTCTTCGGGATCAGTAACGTATTGTGGTGTCTGAGTGCCATGCAGCCTTCTCGACGGAAATGGAGTTTCATCAACGTCCTCCCAGTCCTCCTCAGACTCTGGCAGATCACCCCTTGCATCGAGTTTTTCTTCTGAGCTTGTAAGCGAGTGACTGCTAAACAAGGGTATTCTGTACCACCATCCGTTTCTATTTCCGCTTCATCTCGGGGTATTCTGCTCAGGGTGTCCGCATTACCATTCTTCTTTCCTTTTTGGTAAACAATTTCAAAATCGTATTCCAACAGTTTATGATGGAACCTTACCATGCGTAATGTTGTATCCCTTACCTTGAATACACCTCTGAGTGGCTGGTGGTCCGTTTTAATTTTAAAATGTCTACCCAAGAAATAGCATTTGTAATTGCGTACAGCCTACACTATAGCCAACATTTCGCGTTCTGTGGTCGAGTAATTTCTTTCCGCTTGATTTAGCGTGCGACTGGCGTAGCTAACAGGTTTACCTTCCTGTTCTAATACAGCTCCTAGAGATTTCCCACTGGCATCCGTAATTAATGTAAATTCCTTCGTAAAGTCCAGATAAACTAGCAATGGAGGTGTAGTGAAAACCTTTTAATCAGGGCGAATGACTCATCACACTTGGTTCCCCAATTAAACTTTTTTTTTCTCAATAAATTATTAATTGGAGCCATGATTTCGGAGAAGCTAGGAACGAATTTCCGGTAATAATTAGCTAACCCTAGGAAATATTGAACCTGCCTCACCGTCTTTGGTCGCGGAAAGCTCTGTACAACTTCCACCAAACGTTGATCTGTCTTTACCCCTTGCTCCGAGCATACATGGCCCAGATACACTACTTCTTTTTTCAGAAACTGGCATTTAAAGGGTTGCTGCTTTAAATTATGACCCCGAAAACGTTGAAATACTTGCCTCAAGTTATTGTTATGTTCATCTAAGTTTTTTGCAAATATAACGACATCGTCGAGATACACGAAACATTTTATTCCCTGTAACCCTCTTAATATTCCGTTTAGGAGCGACTGAAAAAACGGAGGCGCAGTTTTTAGCCCAAACTGCAATCGTTTATACTGAAAATGATTGAAATTAGTGCTAAAAGCTATTTTTTCTCTATCTTCTGGATCAATTAATACTTGATGATACCCGTTAGCTAAATCTAACGTGAAAAAGTACCTAGAATGACCCAGCCGATCCAAAATGTCTTCAATTCGCGGAAGTGGATACGAAAATAGGATACAAACCTTGTTTAGTTCCCGAAAATCTACGCACAACTTATACTTGCGGTTACCAGATTTGTCAGTTCCCTTGTTGGGAGTCAGCAGTACTCGAAAGTTAAACGGACTATCACTAGGCTCTATGATATCCTCCTCTAACAGTTTTTCAAGTTGCTTCTTGCATTCTTCTTTGTGGGCTTCCGGCATGCGGTACTGCTTCCTATGAATGGGCCCTGTATTAGCGATTAAAGGTAGTTTGAAGGTTTTCGTCGGAGGGTAGGTCAACTTGTCTCCTGGCAAATGAAAAATGTCACTATATTCGTAACAAATTTGAGTCACGGACTCTTTTTCCTCTGAATGTAGGTCTTCTCCGAGTATTAGTGATTGTTTCATTAGTTTAAGCCGTTGCTGACTGAGATTGTATTTTAGTCGACCTTCTCCTATAGGCTGCACAGAGTGCTTACTTAGACTCTCCAGCTTATGTCTGAAATTCTTTATTTCAACTGCCTCAGTTCTAGCGTTGACGATTCCAACAAATGCCTGTCCATTTTTAGGCCTGATTAGGGTATTACTACAGTGCACCCCGGGACATATTTCTTCTGCCATACACACCATCACATCCTCGCTTGTAACTTGGATGCTTATCAGCTGCTCCGTCCTCGGCTCCATTCGTATTATGGATCTCTGGAGCTCTCCGGCTCTTGGAGGTGAAGCTATCTTATCCCGTTTTCGATGCTGGCTATCTTTGATGCTTAAGACTTCTGCATAGGCCGTGCCTTGGATAGTTTCGAGCCCGATTTCCGTGCGAGGACATACTGACTCTTTCTCTTTATCACGAACTAGCTTCTTGCCCCACATATCATCTGGAAACCTCACCAAGGTTTCTGAGAGAGGATTATTGTTTTCCTGAGCTGCTCCTGTCCGAAGGGATGCTTTCAAGACCTCTTTACTCTTTTTCTTTCTGCGGGATGTCTCTCTTATATACTGTTGCGTGCTCTCCCTGGCTATAACTTTGCGCCGTTTATCAGACAGCAACGAGGATATCTTGAGAATATCAAACCTAACTTCCTTGCGAGGATTATTTGGCTCCTTCTCAGTCAATGACAGTTCTATCTCTGAGAAATTCAATACCCAGTATTCCATCAGCTCCGATTGAGTCCGTGTCATATATGACGTTAAATTCGCAAATCTGTTCAACTGCACCCATTCGTAGCTTGGCTGTACATGTTCCGATTGAGCTTCTTTGTGCCCCAAACAACCCTCCTATTTTGATTTTTTGTAACGTTTGTATAGGTGTAGTTCCCTTGATACGATTTACCTTAATCACATTGCACGTTGCCCCTGTGTCAAGCAATAACGCCAATTTACCCTTTATGCCTATATCCGATTCTACAGTAATTATACAATTATTAAATAAACTTAGTTCTATTTCACTGGCTACTTCCTGTGGGACTTTCGTTGTCTCTACTTTTGTTATTTGAAGGCAGCTGCGGTAAAAGTCCCCAGCTGCCGATCAACGTTTCCTTGTTCGGCAATGTATTTTTTTACACAAATCTCTGTATAATGATCAGAGGTTCTACAAAATTGGCAATAGAGAACTATAGCCTCTGCCTGACCTACCCCGAGCTGTTAACATGTGTATCCAGAAACCTTACCTGTTGTTTCCCACACTCTGTCGCTTCGGGTCCATATATCCGACATCTCATACAATAAGGGGACGGCCTTCTTTCTGTACATTCCTTCGCAATATGCCCCTGCCTCCCGCACTGGAAGCACTTGATATTTCTGGGTTGCTTTAGCTGGGTAGAGGGGTTCCTGAACATCCCCGACGAAGCTGGCCCTTGTCTTGGTTGGGTTGCTGTCCGTTTGCTATCGTCTTTGTAAACTCTACCCGTACTCCAACTGTTCGGTGGACTTCTTCTAATGCCTTCCCTGGTATAGTCAAGCATTCCTGGTTCTCTCACCTGTAGCCGTCTGGCGTCTCTCTCGAAGTAATCTGCCTCCTCACGTGCCTCGTCCAAAGATTGGAATTTTCGGCCTGTTAGGTATACTTGCGTAGTCCGGTTCATCAAGCCTGCTTTGAATGTGGCTACTGCATCAGCCTCCAACTCTGAAATCAGACCCCCGTCCTTACCTGGATACTTAGCTGAAACTGCCGTTTTAATTTGATTCAACAAATCCTTCAAAATGTCCGCATATTCCCTAATGTCGTCTCCGGGTCTTTGTCTGCACGCTATCATTTCGGTTCTTAATTCGCTGTAGGACTTTTTAGGCATATAAGCAGTTTTAATGGTCTGCTGCAATGCCGCAAAATCTTTTGGCTCCTCTGAACTCAGCATCGTCCATCAACCGATATCTTACACATTTCATGAAGATCTCTTGTTCTTCGGCCTTAAGACGATCGTAAAGATCTTTGCAGCAGTTTTTTGCAGTATTAGCATTTATGGCAAATAAAAAAACATTTTATTTACAGTTAACTAGTTATATACCATTTCCTTTATATATACAAATATATGTACAAATTCTACTTCACTTAAGGAAAGAAAGTTTTCTTCTCAGGATGAATAAAACTTTCTTTTCCCCAGGGGGGAGGGATGTTGTGACTCAGGTGCCAAATGCCCAGAATCACAACCATAAGGTGAATATATCAATATATTGCCCTATGCAATATTACAAGATGAACCTGAAAATGAAAAATTATATCATTTTAAAATCTCAATCAAAATTTAAAATGCATTTGAAAATGCATTCCCATGTTATAACAAAATGCAATTTAGCGTAAATTGCATTTTGTTATAAGACACACATTCCACTCACACGATATGCACACTTACCTACATACAGTGTCTTCTTACTTTTTTTCCGCATGTACACTCTCCATACGTACAGTACCTATTTACTTCAATCTAATTGTGTGTACATACATACATACAATTATAAGAATTATTCCCGCCCTCTTAAAATTAATATTTCAAGACGGGCGCACAAGTGCATATCGGATTACAGTTTTGCATCAAAACTTTTGTGCATTTTCTCACGTACGATTTTCAACGTCGTGAAGAAACAATAAAATAATAAAGAGCTTTTAAAAAAAATGATCATGGGTACCTGGGTGCAATTTGCCCAATCCTCTGGGCAGTCGGTTTTATATACTCGTCTTGTGGAGTGCCGACGAAAAATCTTTAGAGAAAGTAAATTTGATACGAAAAGAGAAAAGTGTGATTTAAAAGTATTTAGAAGAAAATATTATACGAAAAGTAAAAGTGTATTTTAAAATTTAAATTATTAAATAATTCGGAATATAAAAAGGAGAGAGATCCATTTTTTTATTGCAAAAGGGCTGTGAGCTCTCTTTCCGGAGCACGGCACACAGTTTATCACAACAATACACTGAACCACGTGGAACTTGCTCGCGCTGCCAGTCGTAATGATGACCACTGTCCACATCATGCAGTTTTGCGTGAAAATTGTGTAAGCACAAAACTGAGAGTTGTTTTTAATGGGTCTCGGAAATCTAGAGGGGGTTCTTGCCTGAATGAATACCTAGCTGTCGGACCAACACTTCAAAACGACCTCCGATCAGTGATTCTTCGCTGGAGAAAACATCCGATTGTATTTGCAACAGATATCAAAATGATGTATCGACAAATCCAAGTCCACGATCAAGATACAAATCTTCATCGCATTGTGTGGCGCAAATCCAGTGTGGATCCTCTTCAAGATTTTCGGCTATGTACTGTTACGTACGGCACATCATCAGCACCGTATCTTGCCATACGTACACTGTTACAACTGTCAGAAGACGAGAAACAGCGATTTCCATTAGGATCTGAAGTTCTTCGCTCTGATTTCTATGTGGATGACGTCCTTTCTGGAGTTGAAAATGTTACATCAGCGCTTCAGTTACAAAACCAACTAATCAGTATCCTCAAATCTGGAGCATTGCAACTCCATAAGTTGTCATCGAACTGTTCATCACTGCTACAAGCGGTTAACTTCCAATCGTGCTCGTGGATTTATCAAATGACACTACAATCAAAACTCTTGGAATGCTATGGGCTCACACTGAAGATTGTTTTAAGTTTCAAATGTGTCTACAGGATCCACCCACTACCAAGAGAAACATTTTATCGGACGTAGCAAAACTATATGATCCACTCGTATTCTTATCACCATCTATTTTACAAGCAAAGTGTAAGTTCCAAGAACTCTGGTTCGAAAAAGTCTAGAGTGGGATACACCGGTTCCTGATCAGATAGCAAGGGATTGGCTTCTACTTCGTGAGGAGCTGCCTCGTCTTGAAAACATCACGGTTCCGAGATGGATTGGCTGCAATTCAAATAAGCTAAGCTACGAGATTCATGCCTTTTCCGATGCATCTGAAAAGGCCTACTCCGCTGTAGCATATCTACGAGTCTGTCATGACTATGGAGATATTCAAATGTTCTTTCTGTGCTCGAAAACTAAACTGGCACCAATCAAGCAATTGTCCATTCCACGCCTTGCACTATGTGGAGCACACCTGATGGCTCGATTAGTCAAGAATCTGCAGACGTTATTAAAATTTCCCGATATACCAGTACATTGCTGGAGCGATGCTCAAATTGTCCTTACTTGGTTAAAATCTCACCCTTCAAAATGGAAAACATTTATTGCAAACAGATGCAGTCAAATAAAAGAACTTCTTCCTTCAGCGCATTGGCGTCATATTCCGGGTTCATGCAAAGCTGCAGACTTTGCCTCTCGAGGCTTATCACTGTCGGATTTAATCAAGGGCGACCTTTGGTGGGAAGGTCCAGGCTTTCTTAAACTTCCTTCGATATATTGGCCAGACTGAAAGCCTTTATGTTCAATTGTGAAAACTAACTTAGAGGAAAGGTCAGCGAATATTTCTGTTAGTGCAGCAGTTGAAGTACCTATATCATGGGAATTGATTAATAAAGTTTTATGTCTTCGTCGTCTGATGCGAATTACAGCATACTTTAATCGCTTCTTATGCAATACGAGAAAAAAGTTGTAACGAAGTCACATGACCACCCACTATCCCAATCACATCCAGTCCCTACCATATAAAAACTATCACGTGAACAGACACTGATCAATGCTTCTCCACAGAATACCAGTAGAGACAACATATAACAGACCGATGACTACGCTTCTCGATTGGTACAGCACCCAACACCACAGTGAGCCGCGCATATAAAAAGGGAGCCGTCATAGCAAGAAAATCAGTCCTCGATCACAAGCCATCCAGTGAACATCACCAGAAGCCAATATATCTACCGCCAGTAAAGCAGACCAGTAGACCTGTCCAACCGCCAGCCCGATAATAGTCGCCAAGCAGAGACGACTTCAGAAGCCAGCCGACCAGCCCTGTCCACCAGTTGGAAATTATAAAATCAAGCGTTGCACTAGAGCTGCAGTCAGTTGCCTCCCAGCATCACGATTGATCATATCGTCTTCCGTGCTGACTATATCTACGGTATACGTACGTTATTCGTATTGGTCATAGTAATAGTATTCGCACGTATTCCAGACCTGCTTTCTTCCGTATTGGCTATATCTACGGCATACGTACGTTATTCGTATTGGCCATACAAGTAGCATTCGCACGCATTACCTGTCCTACTCCTGTCCATGTTGGCTATATCTACGGCATACGTACGATATTCGTATTGGCCATAGAAATAGCATTCGCACGCATTACCTGTCCCGCTCCTGTCCGTGTTGGCTATACCAGCGGCTTCCGTACGTTCTCCGTATTGGCAGTGGTAGTAGCATTCGCACGCATTACCTACCCCGCTTCTCTCCGTGTTGGCTATATCTACGAACTCCGTACGTCATTCGTACTGGTCTTAGTAAAAGCATTCGCACGCATTTGTGTACTCACCGTTCATGTTGGCTATACCCTTGGCATCCGTACGTTCTTCGTACTGGCCCGGGCTATAAGCATTTCGCACGAAGCATCTCTCCGTAGTTATAAATAGTATAGTAATCAAAGTGAATTTAATAGTGTATTAGTTATAAATAGTATAGTAATCAAAGTGAATTTAATAGTGTATTAGTTATAAATAGTATAGTGATCGTGTTAATTAATGACAGAATCAAGTACAGATAATGAACTACACAAGATGAATTTAATAGTGTTTTAGTATTAATAGTATTAGTAAATACAATTATCATTAGAACCGAAAATATCAATGTTATCAATATTTCCCAACGTCGTGGATCGTTGCCCTGGACTACTCCTGACTACCCGCAGCATTCACACACCCCGACGTTACAAAGTCATCAGACCGGAATTTATATTTTGTATTCAACAAGCGAGCTACCCATCAGAATACCGCCGACTATCAATTGGAAACCCCGTTAAATCTACTAGTCGACTCATACGACTGTCACCCTTTTTCGATCACTCCACTAAGACAATAAGGGTAGGAGGACGACTACAAAATTCTAATTTGGCCGCAGATGCTAAAAATCCATTTATTTATTTATTCTCTCAAAAAATTGCCGGCTTAGTGACTCACAAGAATACTTTGCATGGAGGAATTGGACTTACCTTGAACACAATTCGTCAACGATTTTGGATTCTGTCATGTAGGGATAAATTATGCCGATATATTCAGCGATGCCTTGTTTGTTTCCGACAGAGAGTGTCGGCACGTACACAAGTGATCGAGTTACAGCAACACTTGAACACTGGAATTGACTACGCTGGCCCTATCCTCATTCGTAACGGACCTGGAAGAGGCAGAACAGCGCATAAAGCTTACATAGCAATTTTTGTTTGCCTGGCGACAAAAGCGATACATATCGAATTAGTGTCGGACCAAACTACGTCAGCATCTCTATCAGCCTATAAACGCTTTACAGCTAGAAGAGGATTTTGCAATAAGGTTTATAGTGACAATGCAAAAAAACTTTGTCGGCGCGGACCGAGAGCTATCTTTATTTCTTCTAAAAGCTCAGATGCCAGAGGAACTCCTGTCACTCCTAGCTTTTCAAAGGAAAACCTGGATTTTCATTCCGCCTAATGCACCAAATTTCGTTGGACTCTGGGAAGCAGGTGTCAAGGCTACAAAACATCATCTCAAAAGAGTGATTGGCAGTGCTACGCTTACTTTTGAGGAAATGTACACTCTTCTCACCCAAATAGAAGCCTGCCTTAATTCTCGGCCACTCAGCCAATCAGCTCAGACCCTAAAGATGAAGAAGCATTAACTCCTGGACATTTTTTGATGTGATCATCACCGTTAGCACTTCCCGAACAGAGTACACAAGGCATCAGTATGAATCGCTTGGCCAGATTGCAAATGATTCAACAAATGTATGAAAACTTTTGGAAAAGGTGGTCGCTGGAAGATTTAAACAATCTTCAAGTTCGTACTAAATGGACCACGACAACTCCCAATATTGAGATTGGCAGTATAGTCCTTCTCCGTGACAACAACCTCCCACCAGCTCAGTGGACTCTTGGACGAATCCTACAGACTCATCCTGGAACCGATGGATTAGTACGTGTAGTATTCATCAAATGCAAAAATACCATCATCAAACGTCCAATCACTAAGATCTGCCCTTTACTCAGCCACGATTCAGTTTAATATCTAAAGACTTTACGGCGGGCGGAGCTTCATCGTAAGGACGAGGCGGGCGGTGATGTACCAAAGTGACGTCAGTATAATTACCTACATATGTAGTTCACTTTGTATTTTCAATTGGTTTCATTACTTGTATACATTTGTACTTTTTTAATCTAAGCAATCCAATGAGATTCCTTGTCAACTAATTGTGTTAGTTTTATTAAAGCAACCTAGTTAATCAGACAAAAGTTTTATTTCTCTTCGAAACAAATTATATTACCTGAAAGCAACTTCTTCTAATTCGAATTACAACAATCGGTAAGGGCTCCTTCACGAGCGCGATTTATCGCATGCGAAACAGGTCTGATTGGCTGCAGCAATGTGGTTGTCGCTGAACATGTTTACTCTTTCTACGTTACATTTATTGTAATCGAGGTTTTTGTCAAATTATTTCTCACAACGAGGACTGGGTATGCTTTAGATAGAAGTTCTCCAGCCCTTAAATGTCGTTTTCACATTAAACACTTTTACAAATAGTTTTTAATTTAATTTTATAAATAAGTTTTAATTTAACTTTAAGACATTTTTATAGACAATTTAACTTTTAGACACTTTTACAAATAATTCAAATAATTTAAGTTTTAGACACTTTTACAGATAATTTAACTTTTAGACACTATTAAGAACAAGAGACCTTACCGTGTATCGGGGTTCTCTTGATCATTACCACAAAATAACTTCCACTTTGTTCTGTCAGTCAGAGTACTTCACACGCGATTTTTGAAACGAAAGGAGTTTTGACTATTTTAAACCGAACCGATATCCCGGGATATTTGAAAAAGATTTTACGTACAGGCTTTTATTTTAACCTAGGTTTCACTTATGTCTTCAATGTGCTTTACACTTTAATTGTTCGAATTACTGTTAGCTTTAGCTGTGTTCTTGTCTGTTGTTTCACAATTTTGGCGTGTGTCGATTTAGTGGAATGGGGAAGTTGGGGATGGGAGATTTCGGAATATTAGAAAATTTCTCTAACTTGTTGGGGGGTGAGACCGGCGTGTCTTCCTACATGATGAGATATATTCCGAAAGTCCAGAATGGTCCAGTGATGCTAAATTCCACGATGATTGAGCAGCGCCAGGATGGTGTCCTATCCACGATGGTGGCTTCCTGTGCTAGTGAAGAAAGTAAATCTTTCGCTCAGGTAATAAATGTTTCTCATTTCCGAGTGAGTAAGGTGAAGAGGTGATAAATAATGGAAGTTTTCAACTTGGAGATGTGTTGAAAGCTGACTAATGAGGGGGTTTGGATGTTGAGAGATCTTCTCAAGTTGTTTGAGCGCAAGGATAGGAGGTAGTCCTCGATTGGTTTGCTGTTTGCACTGTCGTACAAAAACGTGTTGGGAAAGTAGTGTCCGTCTGGTCTCCTGTACACACCTGTACAGGCCCGGTGGCGAAATGGTGTGCCAGATGGGGAAGCAATAGCAGATAATTAGGTGGATAAGCTATTTAAGTATAAGCAGCTTTGTATCTTTCGGGAGACCGTTTCTCCTTCTGATAATAGGGTTGAGTAGGGAGTAGGCATAGTTCGCTTTCCTCATGATCAGTTTGGCATGATTGTTGAATTTCAACAGATTATTAAAAGAGACACCAAGATATTTGATTTTCTTTGAAGGCTGAAGCTTTTCCTTATTGCCTTCGATTTCGATGTTGTTGGCTCGTGTGGCCAGATTGGGTATTCCCCTTGTGGAGGGATTATGGATGCAAATCATTTCAGATTTGTTCAGATTTATTTTGATGCCCCAATTTCTGTAGAACTAGTCGAGTTTGAGGACTTGCCGCTCCACTTTGGTAGCAGCGAAGTTGGCTGACATGGAGTGGAGGCGTGGGTAAGGGAGTCATCAGCATAGAGCAGTATGGTGGAATTTGAGTCGTTGGCAGGCTGATCATAGGTGAAAAGATTGAAGAGAGTTGATCCGAGGACCGAACCTTGGGGGACACCAGCACTGACTGATGTTGCCTGAGATTTGATATTCTCGATGTCTATGTAGAATTCCGAGATGAGAGAAAGCTATGTATAACCCGGGTGAGATAAGGCGGGAACTCGAGGTTTATAATTTTGAATATTAGCCCGTTTGTCCAGACTGAGTCAAACGCTTTCTCTACATCAAGGAAGCAGCCTCCTGTCTGCTGCCTTTTGTTGAGGGCGTTTGTAGAATCAGAGGAATTTGAGCAAAGCGTGAAAAGTTGAGTGCTGGGACCTGAAGCCGAATTGGGTGCCTTGCCTTATATTTAGGTCCAGGTAGGTATTTTCAATGTGTTGACGGACTATTTTTTCGAAAAGTTTGCCCAGGTTGGACAGAAGAGAGATTGGGCGGAACTCATTAAGGTTTTTCGAGTTTCCTTTTTTGGGAATTGGAACTATGGGCGCTATTTTCCAGACATCAGGAAAGTAAAAATTATTGAGGCAATTATTGAAGATATTTGTCAGAAATTCTATGGCGACAGGTAGGAGGGTTTTGATAACATTATTGGAAATGTTATATGGGCCGGCGAACTTTTTACCTTTGATAGTCCTGATTAGGGCAAAAACGTGAGCAGGATTTGAAAAGATGCTTAAATCATCCGGATTTAAGGACGTGTTTGTGGAATTAAAGATTGTTTTGGAGGATCCCACTGCCTGTACAGTGAAGTCATTAACGGTCGAGTCTACAGTGGTCCTAAAATTTGCATCGCTTACAGATGAGTTCTTTTTGAAAGTGGATTGGAAATATTCCGCGAAAGCGTTGCATTTTTCTTGGGAATGTTGTGAGCATTCGAGCAGCTTAAAATGGTTTTGGGGAGTTTTACCTTTCTCTTGCGAACCCTATTTATGTCCTGAAAGCAGTGTGGCGTTCAAGAATAACTTATAAGGAAGGTTTAGTTAAAACGAAGTACTATCACTTTTCAGTCTCACGTAAAAGTGTTCGTTTATTCAAAAATGTTCTGGCTTTTTATATTATTAGTCCCATGTACAAAGTATGGGAAATTTCTTAACTTAACTACTTATCTAACATAAATTCTAAAGTCGTCGAAATATGTTTTCATGACGACATACATTACAAATTAACACAATGTTTCAGTCGAAGCGAAATTCTACGTAATGCAATTATAACGTAAGTTGTTCGCGGGAATTGATGACCCATAGGCAATTGCCATTCAGTGCAATCACTGTTCAGTGTCACTGCATGCGCAAGTTCATGCAAAGCGGCGAAATGTTTATATTACATAATGTCTGTTTATTATTGCCGTTAAGAAAAGGTAAAGGTAGCGGCAATGATTTGCACATATGTTTATGATGGGTTGCTGCATGTTTTGGCGGAAGTATTATCATGAAGTAATTTAGTTATTTTCACTGTCAATGAGGGCATATGTAATTACATCATTATGCTGGATTTTTCTTGGCTACTTTGAATAGGTGTAGTATGTATGTACTGCATGACTTTTCTAGCTAATTAACGCTAAATATTTGAATGATCTGGGCAGTATGTATGTACTACAAATGATCTGAATGAGGGTAGTATATATGTACTACAAGTTCAACTGCCAAGTGATCAGATTCAGCCATATGTACTGTGCAGACGTAATTTGAGAATTGGGGTAGATGATTAATTAGATTAGAGGTTGCGATATAAGTCAGGGTGGTGTTAAAAAGTACCCAGTCATGTACTGCCTTGCCTGACTGACTTATGACAGAGTCATTCCACAACGGGTGCCTGGCGTTGAAATCACCATCAAGCACCGTGTATGTGAAATTGTATGAGAACCGAGCAATGCTGTTCAAGTTATTCTGGATATCACCTCCCGTGGTGTGACATCTATTGTATAGGGCGATTAAGAGAGGAGACTCGTTGTCCCGAAGATTTAACTTGACAGCTGTGCAGCAGTGCATTCCATATTGGAAAGGTTACTTATTTTCACCTCTTAGAATTTAAGGCTTTCCTTAATGGGAGCTTAGGGTGGTCTCCGATTTATCCTGGCGGACGAAGTTGTAGTGCTCAAAAGCTAACTTAAGTCTCTCAGTGAGGAGAGTTTCAGAGAGGAACATAAACGTGGGTTTATGCTCAATGAGGAATAGATTTAGTGCTGCTCTTTTGCTGTGCTTTACCAGCGAATTTCAGTTAAGTGACATAATTTCCAGCTTACTTAATTGCCTAGACGTAGTCCAAATGCAAATTGAAGGTAAGCTGCTTGTTCATGCCTAAATAATCAATTTGCAGTTTTGCAATACAGTCAACCACATACTTTTGTAAATTTTTTGCTCTCAATTCATTGACCCATGTCGCAATAACATTCAATAATATTTTTATGCTTTGTGAGCAAATTCCGCACACATTGCACTCACTAGGTCAATAAAGCTAGCGAAAAATAAAATGTTGCTTAACACGGGTCAATGCATTGTGGACAACAAATTATTGTTCTTTTTTTATGTAAGCATTTAAATTTTATATTTAAAGAACTGTATGGGAATAAAGAGTTCAGTCGGGAATCAAATTACAACGTGCATTAATTGTTTTCGTTTTTTTTCTTTTTCGCCTCTACGTTTAACGGGTTCAAATTAAGTTTGAGCAGCGTTACATGGTCCTTCGAGATAAAAACAAAGTACCAAGCAATAATTCAAGAAATCTTGGATTATTTCAGCAGTGATAATTCTAGCACTGCATCAACATCGATAGTTGCAAAAGTCAGATTCAAATTAAGTTTGAATTCTTTCTTCTAAACTACATACTCCGAGTTTACCAGCAAAGTGTTTACTACAGAGCTACTTATCACCATCGCATAGCAGAAGAGCCTAGCAGCGGGCTACAGCAGAAAGACGTACCAAAACACCTGAAGCGGTTACACTTAACAAATACACCCTCTATTTTAAATTAAAAGGTACAACTCTGTTCTTGCTCTACGGTATAAAGAAATAAAATGGCAGCTGATAAACTCATAGAAGAGCAAAAAGAAGTAGCCAAAGAAATTGAAAACCTGCTCATAAGCTTCAAAATAGCTGGGCCTTTCCGAATAAATTCAGAATATCTTCTGGCACACCTGGAAAATCTTGACGAGCTTTGGAAAAAATGCAACAATCTGCACCAAGAGCTTAAGCAAATTATTCCAGACACGCATCCATACCTCTCTAAAGACTTGTATGGGAAAATAAAAGAAATTTATAATACAGCCAGAGAATCAATTTCATCCCTTCAAGAGCAAGCTGGAAGCATTTCTGATCAGAGAGCCAATAAACAAGATAATTTGACATCAACAAACAGAGAAGAACCAATGCAAACAAACCGATATCCTCCGCCAAATACCGGAGATACATCCATTCCCTTTATGTTCCAAGAAGTAAACAGAACCAACAACTTTCCAAAATTGCCAGCCATGAAAATTCCTACTTTAGATGGCAACTATAAAGAGTGGAAATCATTCATCAACATCTTCAGAAATATGATTCACAACAATCCTTTCTTAAGTGACATCGAGAAAATGCAATATTTGCTTTACCATCTGGAAGGAGATGCCAGGAGAGTCATTAGTCATCTTCAATTAAGCGGGAGAAATTACGAGACAGCACTAAAATTAGTTGAAGCAAGATTCAACAATAATAGGAAAATAATATCAACATATATTAACACCATTATTGATGCCAAAAGAACAGAGCATAGATCGCAGCAAGATATTATTATGCTATTTGATCTCATCCGTGAGTGTCTAGAAGCACTTAAAAATCTGAACTGCAGAACTGACGAATGGGATGCGATAATAGTGTGCATTGCTATGAGAAAACTCGATACGGAAACACTCCGCTTATTTGAAGAAAGCCTATCCAAACCAAAGGAAATGCAATCCATCCAAGAACTCCTCGAATTTCTGGAAAAATGCTATCAGGTCTTAGACTGCATTAAAAATTTAAATCTAAAAACAAAGTATGAGCCGTTTGTCAACAAGAAAAGGTCTTTTCACACTACAATAAAACGATCCTGTGCAATGTGTAACAAAGACCACTACATTTACCAATGCGGGGATTTAAAGAAGCTTTCTACCCCCGACATCAATGCATTCATTTCTCAGAAAAGGATTTGCCCTAACTGCCTTGCACATCATAATACAGAAAAATGTAAATCGAAATACACATGTATTCACTGCAGAAAAAAGCACCACAGCTTGCTGCATTATGGCCCCAGTAATGTTATGAATAAAAATTCGGACACCAACAACATGGCAGCACACTTAGTCATCCAAGCCAACACTGAAACTCCAATTATAGAAAAGGAAGTCACAAGTCTGCATATCAACAAAACCAAGGCTTGCCAAACACTTTTACCTACGACAATGATTAGAGTAAAAAACAATTTTGGACAAACAGATATGATATGATATGATAGATCCGGGCTCACAAGTATCTCTCATCACAGAAGAGGCAGTTCAAAATTTAAAACTACAGAAGCAACGCGTTACAGCAACTATATTGGGAGTAGGAGAAACAAAATCCGCTAGAACACACGGCAGGGTAAAAATCAGCATTCAGCTACGATATAAAAAAAATTCTTATCTAATCGTCGAAGCGCTTGTACTTCCCAAACTAAGTTCTCTCCTTCCTGAGACACTAGTAAGAGGCATCCAGATAAAAAATCTAGAAAGTTTAATATTGGCAGATCCAAACTTCGAGAAACCCGGCCCCATTGATTTATTATTAGGAGCCGATGTCTTTGCTGACATCATAACAGAGGGTTTACATAGTGGGCAACCAGCTGCGCAGAGCACTAAATTGGGTTGGATTCTGTTTGGTAGTATCCCTAACACCTTGCAGGAAACAACCACGTTATCAAGTTTTCTCTCTCTCTGTGAGATAGATCAAAAGCTTGAAAAGTTCTGGGAAATTGAAGATACCCCGAAGTCAAACCAAGCAGGAAAAATATGGTAGCAGTTCACAATACAACCATCATCGCATCAGAGAATATACTCCGTTGCTCATCATACACAAAGCAATTGAGACTAATAGCATATGTCCTGCGCTTCATAAAAAATTGTAGACTACCAAGGTCTCAGAGGAAATTTGACTATATTTCACTTGACGAACTACAATGCTCAAGAAATTGGATAATCAAAATTGTGCAGCTGGAAGTATTTTCAGACGAAATTCACACTATGGCGCATAATAAGCCCCTGAAGAAATGGATGCTAAACATCAAATCCTACTCCCTCAAGGCCACCACATTACAAATCTCGTTATTGACCATGCACACCAGCAAACCTTGCATGGCGGTACACATTTAACATTAAACTATATAAGGACTCGATTCTGGATAATTTATGGCAAACGGGCAGTCCAAGGGAGGATCCACAAGTGTATAAAATGTGTCAGACACCGACAAAAAACTACGCAACCTTTAATGGGTAATCTTCCAGCAGTCCGGATAACTCCTTCACCTCCTTTCTCACACTGCGGAGTCGATTACGCTGGACCCTTTCTCACGAAGGTATCAAAGGGAAGAGTTACTAAAACCACTAAGGGTTACATCTGTCTATTTGTTTGCATGGTAACGAAAGCTATTCATCTGGAATTAGTCAGCGATCTCAGCACAGATGCCTTTCTAGCGGCCTACAGTAGGTTCGTGGCTCGCCGGGGAAATTGCAAGCAAATATTCAGCGATAACGCAACCAACTTTGTTGGGGCTCGAAACAAAATGGATAAAGATTTGCAAGTAGCAATTACCCTTGCCACAAAACAAGCAGCAGAAACTATTCTCAATGATGGTACAGAGTGGAAATTCATTCCCATAGCCAGTCCCCATTTTGGTGGTTTATGAGAAGCTGGCGTTAAATCGGTTAAGGGACACCTTAAGCGTGTCTTAGAAGAAACTTTACTCACATATGAGCAGTTCAGTACTGTACTGTACCAAATAGAAGCATGCTTGAATTCAAGACCTATAGGCCAACTACCAAGTGACCCAACAGATCTGAAACCACTAACTCAAGGTCATTTTCTAATTGGACGGTCTCTCATAGCACCTCCTGAACCACACATCGACGATAAACAGATCCATCAAAGATGGAAATTGGTTACTAAATTACATCAAGACATTTGGAAGAGGTGGTCGCAAGAGTATCTATCCTCACTGCAACAAAGAAGCAAGTGGAGAACTGATAACAAAAATCCCTCGATTGGAGAGTTAGTCCTGTTGAAAGACGACAATCTACCGCCACAAAAATGGTCATTGGGAAGAATCGTCCAACTTCACCCCGGTGAAGATGGCATAGTACGCATCGTCTCAGTAAAATACAGAAATGAAGTGAAGAAAACACCACTCAACAAAATATGTCAGTTTCCTCAAAGCACACACAACTCGCCAGAAACAGAAAAGGATTCCGAACTTAGATCTGTTACAACCATGACGACCATCTCTCTATCAAAAAAACCAATGAAAATCATCACTAAAAGGAAAGCTCGCTCATACATCAACGATGAGACAGAACTATGGTCAAAGCCTGAGCATTTTGATCAACCCAGGTCAACCAATAGTAAATGGTCATCCGAATCAACGCATAGTTCACGTGCGAAAAGAACAAGGATCGCACCGTGCACTTGGGCTTCAAGATTAGTGCATTCTACTCTTTTAATATTCTTCTGGTTAACGGCAGTTTTCGCACAAAACTATCAGATCTTTCATCCCAGTTCAGGATTCTATGTAGAGAGGCTAGACATCGCACAAGTTAAACGAGGCAATCTTCGACTGCAGGTATCGTTACCAATAAATGAAGTACTTAATGATCAGAGAAACATTGATGTTACCTGGACTCAAATAAGGGATATGTGCGAACAAACGAAGAAACTTACTCAAATCACGCACTGTCTGATTCATTTTCAACACTTATCCACAAGAAGACATCACCTATTGCGAACAATCGATGAAATACTCCGAACAGCAGAATCAGAACCTAGGAGCAAGAGGGGACTTTTGGGCAGAATACTGACTAGCCTATTTGGAGTAAATGATGAAGTCTACACTGATATTGTAGTACTGCAACATAACCAACAAAACCTCCTGCATTCAACCAGCCACCAGATGCTCCTGCTAAACACAAAAATTAATAAATCCAATTTTGTCGTTTTGCAAAAACTAAGAAATTTCGACGCCAGACTATCCCAAGTAATCGCCTCCATTAACGAGATGTCCGGTGGACTTCGAGCGCAGATCATAACAGACTCAGCATTGAAGTCATATCAACTTATCTGAGTGCTGAAGACTATTATGATGAGGTTAGTGAAAAATATAATCACTGGCTAAATGCGGTACATAAGAAGGGACATTTATTAGACTTTGTCCCTTTGCACGATATCAATAATATAATTCAGACAACATCCGACAAAATTGGATCCAATTTCGAGATATTATCTAGCCCACAGAATTCATTGGACATAAAAAAGGGGAACAAGACTATCAAACTGTATGGATATCTTAACATTGTGGAAAGAAGCACGTATAAGGTGATGCATATAACGCCCACTCCCCATTTGATCCAATTTAACAAAGTTGCAATTGCCGATGTAAGGTACTTCACCATAGCAATGAATTCACTGACCAAACCTACTTTGAACTGGAGGAACGAGAGCTAAAGGACGCTTCAATCATAGAAAATCATCTTTGTCTCTGCAGTCCGAGAATAGTACATAGCATTGAAAACAGCCCATCCAGGTAATGTCTAAAAATACGTTTAATAATAACAATTCTGTTAAACCCACAGCTCCCAAACCCCATGCAGCACCTAGGTCTGCCACCAAGGCAGCTCCTAGAAAACCGAGAGTGTCAGTAATTGGTGATTTCTGCACCAAAGAAGCCAAGTCTCTATTTGGCTGCGACCTTTTCGTCCTTATGGGCAAAATCAATAATTTCCCTCCTAAGCGGGAAGCTCTCTTCGATCTCGGAAAAACAAACAGTATAACGCTGCTCAAACTTAATTTGAACCCGTTAACCGTAGAGGCGAGAAAGAAAAAAACTAAAACAATTAATGCACGTTGTAATTTGATTCCCGACTGAACTCTTTATTCCCATACAGTTCTTTAAATATAAAATTTAAATGCTTACATAAAAAAAAGAACAATAATTTGTTGTCCACAATGCATTGACTCGTGTTAAGCAACATTTTATTTTTCGCTAGCTTTATTGACCTAGTGACTGCAATGTGTGCGGAATTTGCTCACAAAGCATAAAAATATTATTGGATGTTATTGCGACATGGGTCAATGAATTGAGAGCAACAAATTTACAAAAGTATGTGGTTGACTGTATTGCAAAACTGCAAATTGATTGTTCAGGCATGAACATGCTGGGGGGGGGCCAGATGATAATACTCGGTCAAAATGACGCTGGATGGAAGCCTGCGGAGATACTTCTCGTTCTGTGCTGGATGTAGTATGCTCGTTATGGCATCTTAGATGGCAGGTTTGGAACATCGTCTTTAGGCGGCTCCAGTATTTCCAAGTTAGTAGTGCCTGGAGGAAGATGAGTACTGTTGTTGTTGCCGTGATTGAATGCACAACTAGAGTCTTCTGAAGGATGGTTGTAGGTTCTTCTGGTTCCATGGTGTAGTCCCAGATTCCTTCATTTGGTTGCAATAAGAGGCCTGGTTGCACTACTGAGGGTGGTTTGTTGAGCTTGACAGTGATTGCTTCTGGAACAAGCTCTTTAATGTGACGGGTAAGAACTTCTACAGTCTGATCCAAAGAAGATTTTAAGATGATCTCTCTCGTCTTTATATAGCAATTTTCATACAGCTGAATAATGCCAGTATTGTTTAAAACCAACTCCCCTCTTAACCCTTTACATATCACTGCGACAGCCTTGGGTTTACTGGTGATATATAGCCAAGTGTTTTTCCTCATTAAGGCCTTCCAGATAGTCCCATTCAACATTAGTTGATGCATTTCACAATTCGTCTTGGGGTGACGATCGCAAATCTCGTCAATCACACAGGATGGGCTGTTTTCAATGCTATGTACTATTCTCGGACTGCAGAGATAAAGATGATTTCCTATGATTGAAGCGTCCTTTAGCTTTCGTTCCTCCAGTTCAAAGTTGGTTTGGTCATTGAAGTTAATTGCTATGGTGAAGTACCTTACATCGGCAATTGCAACTTTGTTAAATTGGATCAAATGGGGAGTGGGCGTTATATGCATCACCTCATACGTGATTCTTTCCACAATGTTAAGATATCCATACAGTTTGATAGTCTTGTTCCCCTTTTTTATGTCCAATGAATTCTGTGGGCTAGATAATATCTCGAAATTGGATCCAATTTTGTCGGATGTTGTCTGAATTATATTATTGATATCGTGCAAAGGGACAAAGTCTAATAAATGTCCCTTCTTATGTACCGCATTTAGCCAGTGATTATATTTTTCATTAACCTCATCATAATAGTCTTCAGCACTCAGATAAGTTGATATGACTTCAATGCTGAGTCTGTTATGATCTGCGCTCGAAATCCACCTGGATATCTCGTTAATGGAGGCGATTACTTGGGATAGTCTGGCGTCGAAATTTCTTAGTTTTTGCAAAACGACAAAATTGGATTGATTGATTTTTGTGTTTAGCAGGAGCATCTGGTGGCTGGTTGAATGCAGGAGGTTTTGTTGGTTATGTTGTAGTACTACAATATCAGTGTAGACTTCATCACTCCAAATAGGCTAGTCAGTATTCTGCCCAAAACTCCCCTCTTGCTCCTAGGTTCTGATTCTGCTGTTCGGAGTATTTCATCGATCGTAGCTGAATGCTGATTTTTACCCTGCCATGTGTTCTAGCGGATTCTGTTTCTCCTACTCCCAATGTAGTTGCTGTAACGCGTTGCTTCTGTAGTTTTAAATTTTGAACTGCCTCTTCTGTGATGAGAGATACTTGTGATCCCGGATCTATCAGTGCTCTAAGCATATCTGTTTGTCCAAAATTGTTTTTTACTCTAATCATTGCCGTAGGTAAAAGTGTTTGGCAAGCCTTGGTTTTGTTGATATGCAGACTTGTGACTTCCTTTTCTATAATTGGAGTTTCAGTGTTGGCTTGGATGACTAAGTGTGCAGCCATGTTGTTGGTGTCCGAATTTTTATTCATAACATGACTGACGCCATAATGCTGCAAGCTGTGGTGCTTTTTTCTGCAGTGAATACATGTGTATTTCGATTTACATTTTTCTGTATTATGATGTGCAAGGCAGTTAGGGCAAATCCTTTTCTGAGAAATGAATGCATTGCGGTCGGGAGTAGAAAGCTTCTTAAAATCCCCGCATTGGTAAATGTAGTGGTCTTTGTTACACATTGCACAGGATCGTTTTATTGTAGTGTGAAAAGACCTTTTCTTGTTGACAAACGGCTCATACTTTGTTTTTAGATTTAAATTTTTAATGCAGTCTAAGACCTGATGGCGTTTTTCCAGAAATTCGAGGAGTTCTTGGATGGATGGCTTTTCCTTTGGATTGGACAGGCTTTCTTCAAATAAGCGGAGTGTTTCCGTATCGAGTTTTCTCATAGCAATGCACACTATTATCGGATCCCATTCGTCAGTTCTGCAGTTCAGATTTTTAAGTGCTTCTAGACACTCACGGATGAGATCAAATAGCATAATAATATCTTGCTGCGATCTATGCTCTGTTCTTTTGGCATCAATAATGGTGTTAATATATGTTGATATTATTTTCCTATTATTGTTGAATCTTGCTTCAACTAATTTTAGTGCTGTCTCGTAATTTCTCCCGCTTAATTAAAGATGACTAATGACTCTCCTGGCATCTCCTTCCAGATGGTAAAGCAAATATTGCATTTTCTCGATGTCACTTAAGAAAAGATTGTTGTGAATAACATTTCTGAAGATGTCGATGAATGATTTCCACTCTTTATAGTTGCCATCTAAAGTAGGAATTTTCATGGCTGGCAATTTTGGAAAGTTGTTGGTTCTGTTTACTTCTTGGAACATAAAGGGAATGGATGTATCTCCGATATTTGGCGGAGGATATCGGTTTGTTTGCATTGGTTCTTCTCTGTTTGTTGATGTCAAATTATCTTGTTTATTGGCTCTCTGATCAGAAATGCTTCCAGCTTGCTCTTGAAGGGATGAAATTGATTCTCTGGCTGTATTATAAATTTCTTTTATTTTCCCATACAATTCTTTAGAGAGGTATGGATGCGTTTCTGGAATAATTTGCTTAAGCTCTTGGTGCAGATTGTTGCATTTTTTCCAAAGCTCGTCAAGATTTTACGGGCTTTTGTTTTCGAGATATTAGCGACATTTGTTCAAACAATTAGCTAATTGGCAATTATATAATTACTAATTGGCAATTAGCTAATTGGCAATTAGCAGCTTGGTTGGTAATTAGCTAATTGGCAATTAGCTAATTGGCAATTAGCTAATTGGCAATTAGTAATGTGTTGTGATGCGCTTAACTGGAATTCTCATAAAGTAAACAAATTTAAGTAATATCAACACTTGCTGTAAATATTTAATAGAAAGCTTCACGTTTAAGGTAAAAATATGGTTGCTGTGAGGTGTATTGATACAATTTCTTTTGCTGAAAATAATGTTGTCAAACCAAGTTAAATTTCAATATTTATTCACATCAAATTAATTATTTATTTCTAAATCTTAAGTTATAAACTTTTTCCTCATGTTCTATATTCAAAATTGGTAGCAATTTAAGTGAAGTTCTATGAATCCTATCTTGGAAACGAAAGCGGTCCAGAGCATAGGTCTCCCAAGGTCCTTTTCTGGGCTCATATTCAATTATATAAACTTGTGGAGCACTAGTACTAAACGTATTTTTCATTATCACTAATAATTTAGACATATTAATAATAAAAAACTAGTTTCACATTATTGATTTTTTTATTTAACGACTATAATAATTAATTGGGTACCCATTAATATCATGGCGAATAAACTCTATTTTAAACGTTCGGCCGATAGGACCTCTATTTATAAGATAAAAATCTCCTGCAGTATTTATCTCCAGTATAGCATCGTCAGTAATTGTGCTGTACCGTACAGGAAGGAAAAGTTGACAGTCCTCCAAGTCCAGGATGATGCGAGATCCAAATGCAGTCTTACATCTTCTGGCACCCAGAATCTTGTATTCCTTATTAAATTCCATTTCAGATGTCTTTAGAGAAGGTAGGTACTTTTCAGTTTCTTCAGTTCCTCCATTGCGTTTGCCATTTCAGATTACTTTCTCCTTGGTTGTTTATCGTTTGAACTCCAAAATGAAACTGATTGCAAATCTGATTCAGTTCCTCAATTTATAGTCATGATTCCAAAACAATTTTAATCCTGCTTAAAGCAAATTTGCAATATCAGCACATTAAGCTGAATGATTCATGTAATTTGATACCACACTTCCTGTATGCAACCCAATTCGAAGAATTTTTCTGATCGAAACGTTGCATTGGAATTCGTAAACAAATTTTCACATCCTGCTGTAAACAAATTTAAGCAATATCAGCAAATGATTCATGTTTATTCTTTTCACATAATTTGATACCACACTTCCTGCAGACAACCAAAAATTTTATTGTTCCAAGACTTTTACCGATCGAAACGTTTCATTGGAATGTAAACAAATTTTCACATTTTCATGTATGCATTCATGTAAACAATCTTATTTGCAAATTCGACCAGCAGAATAAAGTAATCAAATTAATTTGAGTGATTTTCTTATCGTGTAATTCGATATCATCTCAGCCTGTAAGCAAATTCGTTAGAATTCATCCTGTGCAATGATTATTGTAGCAGCAGGATCATTCATATTTACAAACCGTTGCTATAAAAGCGTAAGTAAACTCTTGGGGAGCACCAGTCAATCTAAGTGATTCAAAGTGTTAGTGTTGAATAAAAAAAATTAAAAATGTCTATCACAGTAATAAATGAAAGTTTTTCATTAATTAAGAAATTGCGAGAAGATGTGTTGAAGTGTTTAAGTGATGCAATATTAAATAGTGCAACAGAAACATTCGTAAATTTCAAGCAAATTTTCGGAAGTGTAATAAGAATGCTATGAAACAACATTTGCACAGCTGTATTGCTCAAATTAAATCGTTGAGAGTGTTAATCAAAGCTCCCCATCGAGGTGGAGGAATTAATCAACGAGTAATAAGAAGTGATTTTGTTAAGTGGGAAGAAATAAAAACAGCATTCGTAGGTAGAATTAGGTCAGGTGTTATCGTGAATATAAGCCACCTAGATCCTAAGTTATTTATGCAAGAAGCCTCCAAATTACTTGCTCGCCGCATTAAGAATACATTAAAACAACAATATCATATCAAAGTTGCTACAAAGTTTTGCGGTGAGTTTATTAAAGAAACTGGTGATAATGAAGTTATTAAAGGCATTAAGTACTTCCAAGCAAGAACTGCCCCAATCAGTGTGGAGGATAATTTGAATGAGTGGTATAAATTAAATATATACGACCCAATACTCACTCAACTAGAAGAGTTTCAAGAGAAAGGCAGTGGTTGGGCTCTGCATTTTATAATACATTTAGCGGTGCATATCAACAAGTTTGAACCGTTTTGGGGATCATTTTATATACCTCTGCCAAAGGAGATTGCATCAAAGAAAGCTTGCATTAATTTAAAAAATAATGATGAAGCATGCTTCGCGTGGGTCGTAATCTCAGCGCTATATCCTGCAACTGCCAACTCCGATAGGACCTCATCATATCCACATTATTCTACTGTGCTAAATTTAACTGGAATAACATTTCCCATGACGCTAAGCAAATAACGCAAATTGAAGGCCAGAACGATTTATCAATAAACGTGTTCATCCTAGAGAAAGAGCGTTTCTTCACCACAGTTCCAGTTAGACTTACGAAACACAGGATGGAGCGACATGTAAATCTCTTAATGCTGCAAGATTACTATGACCAGGCTGATGATGATGAAGATCATATGGATGATGATGATGACGATGATGATGATGATGATGCCAGCAGATATCATTTCTGCTGGATTAAAGATCTTTCGCGCCTCATATCGAAACAAATTTCGAAATATGGTGGTGGTAGAAGGCATATTTGTGAGAGATGTTTGCTCTACTTTTACTTTGAAGAAAAATTAACATCACACACTCCTGAATGCGAAAAGCAAAACGATTATAGGATTATGTTTCCATTGAAGCCGATTCAGGGAAACGATCAAAATACACAGCGAATCCAGGAACATGAAGTTCATAGCATAGGATTCTATTTCCACTGCAAACATGATGCTAAGCTCTCATATTACAGAGCATATCGAGGCAAGGACTGTCAAAAATGGTTTGCATTAAAATTGCAAAAGAATGCATCCATAGCTGTACAGGAGAAGCTGAACATCAGGCCAATGCAACCCCTGACTAAAGAGGAACGGCGATCGCATATGGAAAGTATTTGCTGCCATATATGTGAAAAAACGTTTGCAGCCGATGAGGAACGAGTTCGGGATCATTGCCACTTAACAGGAAAATATCGAGGACCAGCGTATAATTCATGCAATCTCATGTATCAAGATTGCTCCATAATTCCAGTAATTTTTCACAATTTATGCGGATATGATGCTCACTTCATTATTAAGGATATAGCTACATCTTTCCCAGGAAAAGTTGATCTCTTACCAATAAACAAGGAAAGATATATCTCGTTCACCAAGCACATGGACGGCAGCTACATAAAATTCAGATTCATCGATTCCTTCCGTTTTATGGCTGAATCTTTAGATAAGTTATCATCATTGCTGCCGATGGATAAATTAAACACTACAAGATCAGTATGGCAGGGATTGGATGATGACACTATCAAACTTCTTACACGCAAGGGTGTCTTCCCATATGATTTCATTGATGTCTGGGGTAAATTGGATTTCCGAAACTTGCCAACACAGGAAGCGTTCTACAATAAACTGACTGACAGTGCTATATCTCCTGAGGACTACAATCATGCTGAAGAGGTTTGGCAAAAATTTGAAATACAAACACTTGGTGAATATTCAGATCTATACCTTAAGACTGATGTTCTCCTATTGGCTGATGTGTTTGACAACTTTCGAAAAGTGTGCATGAAGACATACAATTTAGATCCAGCACATTATTACGCCATGCCAGGCCTAACATGGGATGCTATGCTAAAATACACTAATGTGAAATTAGAGCTGATAACCGACGTAGGTATACTGCTATTCATAGAGAGAGGCATTCGAGGTGGTATAAGTCAATGTTCGAACATATATAGTAAAGCCAATAATAAATATATGGATGATTTTAAGCCTGAGGAGAAAGAGAAATACTTGATGTATTATGATGTGAATAACCTTTATGGATGGGCCATGTCACAGCATTTACCAACCGGAGGATTCAAATGGGTTGATGTTCCCAATATTGACGTTTCCGAAATTCCTGAAGATTCTCCAACTGGATGCATATTCGAAGTCGACTTGGATTATCCTCAACATCTGCATGATAAACATAAAGACTTACCGTTTTGCTCTGAGCATGCAGTACCACATGGAGCAAAATTAGAAAAGCTTTTGACAACATTACATCCAAAAATTAAATATGCTATACACCACCGAAATTTGAAGCAATGCTTATCACATGGACTCATCCTGAAAAAAGTGCACCGGGTTCTTCAATTCGACCAATCAGCTTGGCTTAAACCATATATTGACTTAAATACTACCAAACGGATGCAGGCTACAAGCGATCATGAGAAGGACAGCTATAAGAAGATGAATAATGCAGCTTTTGGTAAGACCATAGAAAATGTACGCAAGTATAGCGATATCAAGCTTTTCATGAAGTGGGAAGGTCGCTATGGTGCAAAAGCTCGGATTGCGGTACCCAACTTCCACAGTGCAACGATATTTGATGAGAATTTAGTTGCTGTGGAATTAAGGCGACTCAAAATCTTATTCAATAAGCCTCTCTATATTGGAATGGCAGTTATGGAAATTTCGAAAATATGCATCTACGATTTTCACTACAGTTTTATGCAGCGTGAGTATGGAGATAAATGTAAAGTCATGTATACAGATACAGATTCTCTAATATATGTATGAACTTGAAGAGAAAAATGCATATGAGCTTATGGCTGAAAATATAAACAAATTTGATACAAGTGATTACCCAGAAGATAATGAATTTAATTTACCGCTCACGAATAAAAAGATTCCTGGGCTAATGAAGGATGAGCTGAATGGGAAAATCATGAGCGAATTTGTAGGCTTGCGCTCGAAAATGTACAGTCTGCGTATAAACGCTGGTAAAACTGTAAAAAAAGCGAAAGGAGTTAAAGACTAATGTAGTCCAGAGGCATATCAATTTCGAAGACTACGTCGAATGTTTGAATAATAAGCGAATATTAACTGCTAATCAGAGCTCCATACGATCTCATCACCATAACGTATACACCATCAGTCAAAAAAAGATTGCATTGAGTCCCTATGATAATAAGCGTCATATTATGAGCGGAGCGACTGATACTCTACCATGGGGACATTACTCTATTTCATCAGATCAACAAGTAGCAGCCGCAGAAAGAATCTAAGTCGAGTGTAAATAATAAATGTATTATATTTTTAGTTTCATTTATTCAAGTAATTTGTTTTAAACATGTATAATTGTAAAATAAAAAAAGTATTGTAATTATAAATTTATTGTAATTGTATTATTTTTTTTTTTTTTTTTTTTATATATTATTAAGCCAAGCTCAGGGGATACCCTATGATGCAAAGCACAGCATGGCAGGAAGGAGATAGGGAAAGGATTAGGGGATATGAGGAAAGTGGCGGAGGTGCCGATGTATGTCGCCCTTAAACTTCCGCAGATTGTATGCCGGAGGAAAAACAGAAGATGGTAAGCTGTTCCACATTCGCACTGTTCGGGATAAAAAAGCATCTCTGAATTTTACTGTACGGCCGAAAGTAATTTGAAGGGTTAAAGGATGTGCGCGGTTTGCAGCGCGAGTATTGCGTGCAGGAATCATTCTACAAGGGATTAGACTAGATATTTCATCAGAACATTGACCATGCATATAGCGATAAAGGAGCGAAAGGCATCCAACATTGCGGCGGTGCTCGAGTGAGTCGATATGACAAGTTATTGCCAAATCGCCAATGAGCTTGAAGGCTCTCTTTTGGACAATATCCAATGAAGCTAAGGCTGTGCGACCAGCCCCGGCCCATATATGGGAGTTGTATTCCATTCTAGGTCTAATGTAGGACTTGTAGAGGAGCGCTAGATTTGACGGGCTGAAATATTTCTTACACCTTTTCAGAAATCCAAGACATTTCGATGCTTCTTTGGCAACAGAGAAGATGTGATCTGTCCAGTTTAACTTACTGGAAATATTAATGCCAAGAATGCTTAGTGACGGTGAATCAGAAATGAATGCTCCATCAAAAGAAACGGGTGTGGTTAAGTTATGATCTTGTTTTAATGAGATAAGACAGCTTTGGGACTTTGATGCATTGAATTCGACGCGATTCGCTTTGCCCCAAGCGAGGATATTGGCAAGATCGTTATTCAATGATCTAGTCATGCAATCTCGTTTAACACATGCAGCATTCCCCCTGGATTCTGCAAGAGTGTCAAAGGAGTAAGCGAAATCAAGAGTACTGTCATCTGCGAAACTATGGATGGGATTGAAAGTAAGGGAAAGCAGATCATTAATGAAAATTAAAAAGAGAGTTGGAGAGATAACAGAGCCTTGAGGTACACCGGCATTTATGGGATGCGGTTCAGACGTAACGCCATCTAATACAACACGTATTTCGCGACTAGATAGGAAACTTTCAATCCATAATACAAGAGGAGGGGAGAGACCAAGTGCTTTGAGTTTGGCTAAAAGGGCTGGATGCCAGACTCTATCAAAGGCTTTTGAAATATCTAGGGCAACGATTTTAGACTCACCAAAATTGTGAAGACTACGATTCCAACGTTCCGTAAGAAAGGTCAGCAAGTCTCCAGATGAGCGTCCAGCTCGGAAGCCATATTGGCGATCGTTGATGAGATGATTAGTTTCTAGATACTTCATTAATTTTGAGTTAATGATAGATTCAAAAACCTTTGAAAGAATCGAAGTGATGGCAATTGGTCGATAATTTGAGGGATCGCTACCCTCTCCTTTCTTAGGAATAGGCTGAACGTGAGCTAGCTTCCAAGCAGTTGGAAATTTTCCTGTCGAATAAGACAAGTAGAAGAGTTTGCGCAGAGGTTTAGCCAAGGATGAGGCGCAGCTTTTAATTAACAGGGGCGAAAAACCATCAGGACCTGCGGCTTTGGAGACGTTGATCCCCTTAAGGACCCTGACCACATCCCTCGTACGAAGGTGTATTGGCTCTTGTACACATTCACACGGGCGATGCAAAACAGGTGTTTGTGAAGTTGGTGGAAGACGAGAATTTGAGGCGAATCTAGCAGCTAAAATATTAGCTTTATCCAGGGAGTCAACAATCACTTCACCATTATTAAGTAGTGAAGGTATAGAGGAACTGGTGAAATTGTTCCTGATGGTTTTGACCAGGGACCAGAAACCTTTGCTACCTTTGCGGCTTGTCAAGATTCTTTGTCTAATATTCTGGTCAAAAAGAAATTTTTCTCTCTGGATAATGGACTTGCAGGTGTTCCGTGCAGTCTTGTAGACTTGTTTCATTTCCGGACATGGATGCAATTGATAGGCGCGAAAAGCAGACTCTTTCGCTTTTATAGCTTGGTTGCACTTATCGTTAAACCAGGAGCGATCATGCTGTTGTTGAGACCTGCTGTAAGAATACGGAATGTATTCACGCATGCCAAGATTTAGTATGTTACTAAATTGTAATGTGCATTCATCAACATCCCTCGAAGCAAAACAGACCGACCAATCAATTTCTTTAAGATACTTATTGAGACTTTCCCAATCAGCATTCTTATAGTGCCAAAGAAGCCTACTTGTAGGTGGAGCAGTTGGTCGGCACAGGTTTGAGGTGGTAAATTGAGCCGTGATTAAACAATGGTCTGAATTTCCAAGAGGGGAACCGACTGAAATGGAATATTTGTCAGGATGAGATGTTAGAAACAAGTCGAGTAAATTAGCTTTATCTCCAGCTGCATCAGGAATTCTCGTTGGTGCATCCACTAGCTGTTGCAAATTAAATGATTCACAGAAGAGTTCAACGAAACGGCCCGCAGGACTTGTGGTAGAAGAATGTCTGAGCCACGGTATATTATGAACATTAAAATCGCCTGCCAGGACGATTTCGGAAGAGGGGGAAACAGAAAGCAAATGATCAATATTGTTGGAGATATTGTCAAATACGAATACCGTGTCGTCATCAGACATATTTGGGCTGCGATAAAGGAAACAGAAGTATATGATGTGCTTGTGAAGTTTGAACCTAATCCAGATATAATTAAACTCTGGATTAGCAGAAGGAAAATCTTGAAGAATAGTAAAGGCCACATCATTCCGAATATATACTGCGATCCCTCTATGCAGAGAAAAAAGAGGCACGAAGCTGTAACCAGGGACGTGATACTGATTAATATCAGCATCAGAAACGACCTTGGTTTCACTTAGCGCAAAAATTGCCGGATTTTTTGAGTTAAGGTGATTAAGGTAATTGTATTATAGTTATAGTTGTTTTTCAAGAAATTATAAAACATCTTTGTTATTAATCCAAGAATTGTGTTTTGATGAAAATCCGAGCCATTTAACGTAAGCTTTATCTCCACTCTTCTTTAAGATTTTCTCTACGAGATATAGGTTTGGGTGTTTAGCTTTCAGCAGCTCCAATTCATAAAAGCCTCCTGTGATTGGATTTCCTTGATAACCTTCCAGCCGATATGTGATGGGGTTTGTGTTTTGAACTTTAATACTTTTAAAAATCTCAGCTGTCCAGTTTGGTGTATAGCCTTTCTCAAATATATGCTTGTATTTGCTGATGCGTACAAAATCTCCAACTTTATACTTTGCAGGAACAACAATCTTTATATGATTGTATACAGTTGAAAGCAGTTGTTTCGCATTGGAGGCGTTGATATCACGTGATCTCATTTTCGTAGTTCGATGTATTCTTGAGTTGTATTCAGTGAGCAGTTTCTTCACCATACCAGTCCACTGATAAGATCCATTAAAGCTGAATTCCTTCCACATCATATGCTTTAGAGTTCGGTTAAATCGTTCTACTATTGATGCTTTGAGGAAACTGTACGTAGAGTAATTCTTAATTGCATGCTTCAGCATTAGATTTTTAAAGAGGTTGTTGTAGAATTCCTTTCCATCATCAGTCTGCAGGTTTTTAGATATTCGTCCCTCGCTTAATATAGATTGCATGGCATCTTTTACTTCTACACCAGTTTTTCTTTTAATTGGAATTGCCCATGCATATTTGGAGAAGGTATCAATTACTGTCAGCAGATAGCAGTAACCCTTGTTCACATACTTGTAGCGATCCATTTCAACCAAGTCTGCCTGCCATAACTCATCTAGTCCTTTGATAATCACACGACGCCGTTTAAAATTTTTTCTCGCTGGTTTATGCAGCTCATTTACCACTTGTCTCTTACTCATCGTAATTATAAATGAAACAGATTTCTCAAGAGTTTTTACTCATATACACCATCTTTTGGTGTCAAGCCTTTCTTATATATTACTGAAGTAGACAGATAGTTTTCAATCTTTGCGATTTCATCATTGATATATAGCGTTAAATTTGTCACCTCTATATTAATAGTTTTTTTTTTTATTTCTTCAACGCTTATTTTAATTTTCTTGTCAACATAGGCTTTGGTAGTAGCATTAGTAGTTGTTTACCATCTGGTCCTTGAGTTCCTTGTTTGCCGGCTGGCCCCTGAGCTCCTGTTGGCCCACGCTCACCTGCTTTCCCAAGATATCCTCGCTTAGAGAAACGTCCAAACTTGTCAACGCTCATCTGTAGATTGTGAAGAAGTATGGTAATGGAGTAGTATTTAAACTATAATATCTGCTTCTCGCAACTCCTCCAGGATTGATACAATTTCATTGTTGTGACTGATGTTTCCTGCCTGCTTTGATGCCATTAGAAGGCGCAGTCTATCAACTAATTCATTTGGATCATCCCAGTAAATGTGATCAATGTTTTCCTTAGGCAGATGCATTAGTCCCATGCCTTTATGCTGTATAAGTTTACTGATTATAGCTTTATACTTAGCCGCTCTAGTACCTTTTATTTGTCCATCTTCAGCATAGTCACGTTTATATGCATTGGTATCTCTTAAAATAGATCCATAATTAGTTAAATCCTCTTTAGTATATAGACTTTTTACAGGATCTTTCATAAATAGCAGCTCACATAATCCCAAAGTTGTTTTATAGCTCTTCCCCTTGATAACAATATTTCATACATCATCAACATCAAACGTTGAATTACCGATTCTCCACGCGTTGTCATCATAGTAAACTCCATAGGTTGGATCAATTTTAGGGCTATTATCAGTGAATAGCTTTTAATACTTTGAAACTATGTATCCAGACGTATCGGGGGAGGTGACAGGAGACCTTCCTGTCAATGTTCTTGAATGTTTAGGTGTTGCGAATTCTTCTTCAGATATTAAGGAATAATCTCCATAATTTATAGGTGTGCTATTAGCCTCCATTTTCACATATTTTCGTTTTGGAGGGGTAAAAGGTTCCACAATTTCGTTGTCTTCTTCTTCTTCTTTTGGCTCCAATTTGACTAGTGGCTCGTTTTTGACTCTGGTAACAAACTCTTTTAAGGGTTTGGTGATTGGCTTGAAAGTTTCTTCAAGTTGAGCTTCTGCTTCAATCCTTGCCGCCTTTAGAGCTTTAAATTTCCTTCGCACTGCTTTCCTTGTCTTGATGATTTCTTTTAATAGATTTTCATTCATCTTCGATATTAACTGAATAACGGCTTTTCAAACAGCTCTGATAAGAGGTAAACAGCTTTCCAAACAGCTCTGATAACAGCTTAACAGCTTCTCAAACAACTCTGATAACAGCTTAACAGCTTTCAAAACAGCTCTGAATGTGATTTGGCTTCCTCTGGTGGTAGAACGTCGCAGTTGTTTGAGAATGTATAATACCCCAATCCTGATATGGGAGTCATCACTCGCTTCAGGTATTCATACTTTGGTTGATGTAAAGATTTGGAATATATGTAAATATTTTCATATCTCAGACCATTGGGATGTTCCAGCAAACTTATCATAACATTAGTTTTTCCACAATTGGATGGTCCAACAATGATGCTCCTTATACTATTAGGCAATAGGGGACCATGCTTCTTTTTCACCTTCATAACAGCATTTCGAACAGAAAAAGCTTGTTGTTGTTTAATGAACCGCATATTGAAGACTAACGGGATTCCTATAAGTACACCTGTTTATATTACATTTCAACAGTATCATCGGAACCTTATAAGATGCCGGATCACAAATCGAAACGCTCCAGAAAATCTTTGAAAGGGGGCAGAGGACTATTAAATTCAATCATCAACAAATTACCTGTAGAATTACATCTACCGGGATACCAGTACTGTGGACCAGGAACAAAATTACAACAAAGATTGACGAGCGGAGATCCAGGCATTAATCCACTGGATGCAGCCTGTAAGGAACACGATATAGCATACTCGCGACATAAAGATACAAGTGATCGACATATAGCTGATAAAATATTAGCTGAAAAAGCCTGGCAGCGTGCAAAATCTACGGATGGAAATTTGAGTGAACGTGCCAACGCTTGGCTTATAATAAACGCCAACCCACATTCCGAGAAGCAGTACGAAATGCACGTAAGATTTGAAAAATCAAAAAACCAAAAGACTTGATGGAAGCTACAAAAATAGCTCTTAGTGCAGCTAAAAATATTGTGAAAAGAAAGAAGAAATCAATTAAAACTCCACGATTGATACCTGTACCAAAGGTGGACGGGGCATTTCCGTTCCTCATCCCGTTGTGTGCTGGGCTTTCAGCATTGGGAGCACTATCGGGTGGTGCAGCAGGCATAGCTAAAGCAGTAAATGATACCAGTGCGGCAGAGGCAAAATTGGAAGAAAGCAAACGTCATAACCAAGCAATGGAAACTATAGCGGTTGGTAAAGATGGAAACGGGCTGTTCTTGAAGCCGTACAGAAAAGGACTTGGACTCTATCTACAACCTCAACCAAAAAACTACTAAAGACGCTACCCAAAAGACCGCTAAACGAGTTGGATCTTCACAAATATACCACACACTTACCGCACTTCAGACGAGTATTTATGCGTGATAATCTACCTAAAAAGCCATGGAAACGAGAAAGCGGTATTGTTAGCTTGGACATCTCAACTGGAGCAGGTACACACTGGGTAGCGTACTACAAGAAAGGTGATAACATCGAATACTTTGATAGCTTCGGCAATCTCCAACCACCAAGGGAGCTCATAAACTGCTTGGGTTGTTATATTACATACAACTACAGTTCTTATCAGAACTATGATGCAGTAATTTGCGGTCATTTATGTTTAGAGTTTTTATATAATTGTTATAGCCGTTAATTATTATCTATAAATAAATGTATCTATATTGAAATTGTGACAGTTCATTATCAACCGCCATGTCATTAACACTTACTCTCACGGGAAATTCATCTCTACTCACTGCTGAGTACTTTCCCCCGCTGGAGCTAGCAACGGATTATGTATGTGGATTAATTGATTTTCAAACATACAACTCTATACCAAATATTGATGTGAGCAATAATCTGGTTCATGTAGGAATGAGGTTGTTGAGATACCTGTTGGATCCTATGAGATTGATGATATAGCAAAATATGTACAAGGATACTTGGATAAAGAAGGGAAAAGGATAAAGGTTGCGATAAAGGCTAACAATAATACATTGAAGAGTGAAGTTAAGGCAACTGAAGAAATACATTTTGAAAAACAGAGATCCATATCTCCTCTGCTAGGATTCAGTAAAAGAAACTTATCTGCTAACATAGTGCATACATCAGAGTTGCCAGTCAACATCATTAAAGTAAATACTATACGCATCGAATGTAATATTATATCAGGATCATTCTTCAACAACACACAAGTACACACTCTCCACGAGTTTTCCACGAACGTTGGGCCTGGGTACAAAATAGTGGAGGTACCCAAAAATGTAATCTATTTGCCTGTGAACACCAAACGTATAAGTTCTCTAACATTGAAGCTCCTTGACCAAGACGGTGACTTAATCAACTTCAGAGGAGAGACTATAACCATCAGGTTACATTTGAAGCCACAGCATGTTGATATACAATAATGATAAATACGAGTTCGGAGCAGACAAGATCATTAGTCAGCGGACAACCTTGAAGCGGTCAAGACCTACATTAACGCCTGCAAATAAAGCATATTTACAATCGATAGGCTTAACAACACTGAAACAATGAATAAAGGAATACTAGATATTGCACCAGACGCTCGCTTTGATAACAGTGTTACTAAATTTGAACATCACTCCTATTCACCATTTCTAACATCATTTAAAAACAGCGATGAAATCCGTATCTCTGTACAACATCACGACTTGAATCTTCTACCCAGCAGGAGTTTTCTTTACATTGAGGGGTCACTCACAAAGCTGGATGGAGCCGTTTCAGCAACTGCAAAATTAGCTAACAACGCTCTACCATTTCTTTTTGAGGAAATACGCTATGAATTAAATGCAGTGGAAATCGATCGTACAAGAAATCTTGGGATTGCGACAACATTAAAAAACTACGTATCGCTAAATGCAAATGTAAGCAGGATACTACTCAACGGCAGCTCGTCACCAGATTCATCCGTTATACCAGCCAATGGACTGTTTAACTATTGTGTACCTCTGAAATATTTATTGGGATTCGCTGAAGATTACAATAAAATTCTAATAAATTCCAAACATGAACTCATATTGATCCGGAGCAGGACAGATGATAATGCCATTATATCACCCACTGATGTGGTGAAAATTGAAATTACCAAACTTCAATGGAGTATTCCACATGTTACAGTATCCGATGATGAAAAGCTGCAACTATTTAAAATTATCGGGAGAGGTCGCCCGATACAAATACCATTCCGCAGCTGGGACATATATGAGTATCCAGTACTACCGGAATCCACGCATCAAACCTGGTCAGTTAAGACTTCCACTCAACTAGAGAAACCTTGATTTATCATCTTAGCATTACAAACGGATCGAAGGAACGATAAAACCAAAAATGCAAGCAAGTTTGATCACTGCAAACTCACCGATGTTAAAGTTCATTTGAACTCAGAATCATATCCCTATGATGACTTGAATTTGAAATTTGATTTGAATAGATACGCATTGCCGTATGAGATGTATATAAAGTTTACAGAATCATACTATGGTCACCAGTATCAGCCGGTCCTCACATGGGAGAAGTTCAAAACCGATGCTCCGATCGCTGTCATTGATTGCTCAAATCAAAATGAAACAATAAAAACTGGACCTGTTGACATAAGGCTAGAATTCAAGACATCTGAAAATATACCGGCTAATACAACAGCATATTGCCTGCTTCTACACGATCGAATAGTGGAATACAGTCCGCTGACAAGTGAAGTTAGAAAGTTAAATTAAGAAGATGGCTGTCATCGTAGACATCCAAGGATTCAAAACAAACCTCAATGAATTTATCACTAAAGAACTGGCAATTTTAATCAATGAAAACCAGATGCAGCACTTTATATTTCAACCACCGTTCAGATACAAATATTTGACTTCAGCAAAAAAGAGACAAGTAAAATGGCTTCAACACAATTTTCATGGATTCCGCTGGGATGATGGCTACATACCGTATAACAAACTGTACACTATAGTTCAACCACTGCTTCGAAACAAAACCATATATGTAAAGGAGCTGAAAAAGTTCATTGGACGCAGAAGATAGTTGGAGAGGGTGAAATCATTATTAACGTCGAAGATGAATACAACTGTGGAAAACTAATAGAGATTAACACAAATGCGCCATCTTGCCAAGTTCATATTGGACAATGTGCTATAAGAAATACTTTTATAATAAGAAATTTTATTGGAAATAAAAACAGGTTTTTATAAAACATAAGACTTTTCAATAGACATACCCCAGAACCATCACTGACATCGTCCAGAATCTCTTCATGGTGATGTCATGTTGTGAAATTTGAATAATGCTGATATCTACAACTTCTCTGCTAAGAAAACTTATTTAGGTGCAGCAAAATGATGACGTCATGCCGATATCTAGAACTCTCCCGCTAATAAAATAAAACAGCAAAACCAAGGCATGCTGGTAGTTCCGGCTAAGGCCGCTAGGGAACCTTACTCAAGAAATGGCGTTTGCACCCGAACAAATGTCGCTAATATCTCGAAAACCAGAGGATTTCTGATGAAAATTTTGTTCCCCCCTCCCACCTCACACTGCCAAGAATCCATTTCCATGAGCAAAAATAACTTGAATTATTAATACGCTAATATCTCGAAAACCAGAGCCCGTAGAGGTTTTCTGATGAAAATTTCATTACCCCCTCCCTATCTTTATTATCCCCCCCCACATACCCACCATCTAGAATCCATTGGCATGAACAAAAATTTCCTAGTATTAACTTTAATTATTAGTTCAAAACCAAAAGCCGACATTTAGGCGCTCAAGAAAAATCATAATAAAAAGCCTACATTTAGGTGCACCACATATCTATCTAAGAAAACGGTAGTACCGGAGCATGCTGGTAGTACCTGCTAATGCCGCTAGAGCGCAGTCAAGACCAAATGACACATCCCGGTAGTACCGATTAATCCCGCTAGGGCGCAGTCGAGACTCAATGGTGCACCCAAGACACAATGGTGTATCCAAGGCACAAATCAATACAGCCAAGACACAAACCTACATTTAGTATGGCTCAAGCCACCTAGCGACGGTGGCGCCATTTGTGGCGAAATCCTGGAAGCTAAAACAGTGAGCAAGAAACGCCATAGTGTAACTACTTAGTTCCTTGTGGCTTCCTTCACGAAGTCTTCACGTTGGCGACGCTCCTCATTCTTCTTAGCGCGTTGTTTTACGACCTCCTTATACTTGGTGCAACCTCTATAGCTGGCTCACGAATTATACACGATTCCAGCATTCCTATTTGCTATATATTCTAAGTAAGTGATAATTAAGTGACAATTTCACCCACTTGGTTTTGTAAGTGACAGTTGTTAGATGTGTGTAAGGAAAAGGAAAATGCAAGCTAAAAAAGATAAATTCTGACATGGCTTTTTAAGTTGTTTATTAAAATAGTTTTTTCTAAGTTTTTTTTATCATTTTTCTGTGTAAAAATTACAACAAAAAAACAATTGAAGTCATGATAGATTTTATGGCGAAGCATCCTTTTATAGCTAAAGGCTCATTCAGCAAGTTACTTGCCCCTCGTAGGTCAAAATGCTTACTTGCGACAAGTTGGAAATCTTTTTCCACTCCTTTCTACTGTTGAGCGCAACTTCAGTTTTAACTTCAATTTTATGTGAATTTTAAACATGGGGAATGGTGTAAATTGTCAGATGGTATAGATTTGTGAAAGTTGTCAACCTTGCATCACAACAAAAAATAAATAAATAGTTAGAGTTTGTATTCCTCGGTTGACCTAATAAAGTATTATGGAAATATTTGCAGTAATGAAAGACAAAATTGCGGACACATTAAACGAAAGAGAATAAACGTGTTTGGGTTCGAAAATGATTAAACTGCAAGGTAGTACCACTCTTGTACTTACTTCATACTTAGTTTAGTATATTCATGTAATCTATTATACAGCCATCAGCTGATATATATCGATGTAAACACTTTGTATTGTCATCTTGTGCTATGAACATATATCGTAGCATGTATAACTTTAATAAATAAAGATCTGTAAACTAAAAGTTATTCTTATCTTTACATGGTGCCGAAACCCGGCTAAACAATAAATGTTAGCTAATCTAACGAAACAAATAGTTTAGTGATATCAGAAGGATATTTTCATAAAAATAACGGAAAACGTTGGAGCCAATCTTCTTCGTCCGCCAAAACCACTCATAATTGAGCATAATAAGGACATGTCAAAGGAATGGAAACTATGGAAACAACAGTATGGTTATTTCGAAATCGCAACGAGATTACAACGAAGCCACAAAATATCCAAATAGCTACATTCATGACAGCAATTGGCAGCACAGCTATACAATTATACAACACGCTGCAACAGCCACTTCCAGCAACAGGTGAAGAGGTAACATGAGAACAGGTAAAAAGTACTTCTGAAAATTTTTTTCAACCAAAAATAAACGTAACATTTGAGCGTTATAAATTTCACAAAATTGCTCAAAAAGACGGCGAATCCGTAAAAGAGTTAATTGCAAGAATACGCTTACAATCACAGGATTGTGCATATGAGCATTAAACCGAAAACATTATGCGAGATCAGTTAATTCTTGGAGTAAAAAGCGAAGAACAAGGAACAAGTAGAAGAAATCTCTAGAGTTCCATCGAATTGATTTACAAATCAAAACGTAATAATCGCTCATTTGACTGTCGTAAGTGTGGTATGCGACATGAAGTACGTAAATGTCCAGCATTTAAACACACCTGCGAAAAGGGCAGTGATAAGAATCATTTTGAATCAATGTGTAGAAACAATCAAACAAATAAACAAGAAGGCAAACGGTTGACAAAAAATATTGACATATTAGATGACAGCATCTACAAGTAGGTTTATTGTCGAATGGTACAGCGAAATCTGACAATTGGACAGAAAATATCACAATCGCAAATCACAAATTCGACATAAAATTAGATACAAGTGCCCAATGCAATGTACTACCGAAAATCGATAAGTGTTATGTCAAAACGCTTATGTCTTTCAGCAATCATCGTCTGAAAGTTCTGGGACAATCAGAAATAAAATGGTTCATTGCAAATCACGTTTGGATCCCTAATATATATGACTATATATTCAAAGATGTGCATCATGTCAAGCAAATCAGAAAAGCAACATTAAAGAACCTCTTGGTCGGAAAGAAATACCGACATATCCATTCGAAATTGTAGCAACTAGTCTATTCCATTTTAAAGGAAAAGATTATATCGTTATAACGGACAACTAATTAGGATTCAATAAGTTTACAGGAAATATTATAAAATTTCTTAAAAACATATTCTCACTTCAAGGTATACCAAGAGTGTTAGAATCAGACAACGGTCCACCATACTCATCACTTGAGTTTAAAATTTTTTCGAAAATGTGGAAATTTAATCATCAAACTAGCTCGCCATACCATCCCAGAGAAAATGGACTAGCAGAAAAAGCAGTACAAACTTCAAAAAATATTTTGAACAAGTGTGCCTACGATAATTCAAATGTCCAATTAGCAATATTGAACTTTGGATCACCAGAACAAAGACTTTATGCACGTAACCTACATTATGACTTCTACCAAATCAGCCTATAGTGGAAGACGTACCAGAAGCTTTCCGAGAACGACGTGAGCAACAAAAGAAGTACGCCGACAAGAGTTCCAGAGAAAGGGAGCAATTAAACAAGGGAGATGTGATAGTAAAAAGGACAAACAATAAAGCTGAATGGAAACCGGCTGTTATTGAAAGTCAAGTTCATCCACGATCATACATGATTACGGACAGAAAGGGAAAAACCTACAGAAGAAACTCTTCATGCATCAAGCGAACTCAAGGGCAAATGGAGGATCATACAAGAACGGTTCACGTTACCTTTGGAAGACGAGTCATCAGAAGAACATATGTCAAATAATATGACTAAACCTCATCAGGCACCGTCAATTAGCAATCACCGTCAAACAGTTATTGATACTTAACAGATCTTTTCTGAAACAACCAGTACAAAGTCTGGAAGAATAATTATACCACCGGAGCGCCCAAATCTATAGCCACAAATATAGCTCTCATCATTCTTGAAAAAGGGAGATGCAAGGTAGTACCAGTCTTATACTTACCTCATTCTTAGTTTAGTACTACATATATATTCATGTAATCTATTGTACAGCCATCAGTTGATATATATCGATGTACACACTTAGTATTGTCATCTTGTGCTATGAACAGAACTCGCAGCTTGTATAACTTTAATAAATAAAGATCTGTAAACTAAAAGCTAATCTTATATTTACAAAACCGAAGATATGAATTAGGTGCTTTTAGTACTCTTCTCAAGGGAACTTAAGGCCGAAACACATTCAAGCAAGTCTCAGGCATGGCCTCTCTCAGGCTTCCTCGCAGCTCGCCTCAAGGCTTGCCTCAGAGAAATGAAAACAAAATGATACCACCAGGCTCGGTGCTGTCATTGTAATTTTGTTAGTACATCTGTTGACAGAAGTAGTGTTATGTAAGTATAGTGAGTGATGGATATCGGACGTAAAGTCCAGACTGTCAGTATGAGCTGACAGATCACTCGACGGACAGCGTTACCTGCAGGGCGGCACGCTAGCTCGCCTCGGCTCATTGGCGGAGAGTGTGGGGAGGTTCCACGAAAAACCTGCCGCTGCCGTCAGCTATAATCAAAAAAAAATCGTGCCTATCCAACTAAAAGCCGGCACACGTTCGGTCCTGAAGGGACCCTTACGTCACTTACCTGCATACCTTGTGGAAGGCGTAGATGTTTTGCCTTCTTTGCCGGCACCATCCTCCCATCTGACTTTGAGGGGCATAATTATTCAGAATCCCTATTTGACCTGTAAAGAGAGAGAGACTAGGCGAGCCTAGACAACCTTCATTCTGCGTGAGAGGGCTCCGGGATAGTGAAGGAAGAATCAAAACTTTCAAACTTTCATATTTACGTTATAATTGCAAAATTAACAAAAAAAATCATCACTCCAATGTATATATAGGTATGTATACTATTGAGTGAACTATATACATATGTAGATACATTAGTAAATCAACAGGCCATCATTCTTAAATATATGCGTAAGTATATCATTATCGTATATATAGATATATGTATGTAGAGTGTTGACTCAACCGGATCATCCATTCAAAATGTATACTGGTAAGTATATCGTTAAATTATACATATATTTATACATATAGAGTGTCTACTTAAACGTATTATCATTTCAAAGTATAAAGATCTCACTAAATTAGCGGTGTAGATACGTAATTATAGTATTAAATCGAAATTATATATAGCTACATGAAAAGAATATCAATAAAAAGGAAGTCCTACATCTGTAAGTCTCTACAGAAGCCGAAGTATGCGTATACCAAAAGAAAATGTGTAATATATCAATAATACTCACGGTGAAAATTCCACGGCATGATGAAGCGCTTCAGCATCCGCCATCTAGTTAAAAGAATTAAATTGGAATTTAATGCTTCGACTTGCTGTCTGTAGGCTCTCTCACAAAAGTAATTTTTGTTGAGTTGAAATGAGATTGCCCAGCGGCACTCGTATCTACTCACTGCACAAAACTAAAGGCAATTGATATAATTTTATGTAATTATATAAAATTCAAAATCCCAATTAATATCAAAAGAAATTAATCCAAATATTTCAACTTTAGCACTAAACTCAAGAAAAAAAATGAAAACTATAGGCTTTAGACCACAAGCATAACTGAATCGCTATCACTTTGTTCTCGATCGAAACACAACTCGCATAATTGTTTGAGTTTATTCACGAAATATGAATTCCTACTAAAATATATATATAGAAATAATAAAGAACACAACACAAAGCTAATGAAACTTAAAAAATCCACACCTAGTCATGAAATCTACTTGATCCAATGTGTATAATTATGTTTGTTTGCAGTCACAAATTTCCCATTTCATGTGCTATTGTAAACCAAACATGTCATTTTCCTCACTTTTAAAAAAATATCATTTTTTTGTCGTTTCAAAAGTTTGAACAAATTATATAAAGAAACTAACACTAAACCTTCCGTTTGTTTATAACCGATATAGGGAAGCTAAGACTGTTATTTAATGGAGCATTGTAAGTACCTATCAGTACAATTATAAATATTATTGAACTTCGACGATTACTTAAAAGTTACATGTTGAGCAGTTCTTTGATTTACTGACGTGTAAAATTTCTTTTAGCAAAAGTTGTGTTCCGAAAAATTTGCAATTCATACATACAATCGAAGCACACTAAAATTAACTACACCACCGAAGTAATTACAAGGGTTACTTTTGTTGATAAAAATTTGTAAAAACAACCTTGCAATTGATGCCGATCTTTTTGTCAAATTCGTTTACCGAGTGTCAAAATAAACCATCCTCTTTTTATATGTACTTATAAAATTAGGCTACCAGAATAAACCTTAGCATCTATCACGTCTACTAATGGATGGCCTCTTGGATAAATTAATTAATTTTAGTCTTAATGCATTTACGTGTATCACTTAAGTGCTTAAATATTTACAAGTTGATATGCCAAAGAAAAACAAAAATATCTACCAACACTATAAATCTTCTGGATGATTACTATGGAAATCCCTTAATGCTGTTTTATTCGTATACCCAAAGATCCACTTCCTGTATTTATTGGAAGCATCACAATTATTCACGTAAATCTTCTTTTCTTGGCATAGGCTTCCAAATATCGCATGTTCTTTCCATGAACTATCCATTTATTTTTCAAATCATAGAACCATAATTGATTACCTTGTTGTGTATGACAGTAATACAGGATTACTGGGGCATCTTTTGTCGATTTAGAAACATCTAAGCAGGTCGTTTTGCCTCTAAGTCTGATATCTTTATGCCAACTGAATACCCAATTTTGATTTCCATGTGGCCTAACGTTGTTTGTAGCACATTGAAATAAGCCTACCTCAACGTCGTGCTTATGGTTGAGATTATCAACACAAAGATATGGAATTGCTTTGCTTCTTATCGTTCTATGAGCATAATCTGGTGGTTCGACGCGGGGATACTTTTTCAATAAGTCAGATGCGATTTCTTGCATAAACCAATTAAATGATTTACACTTGAGACGATTTCGAATCTCTTTTTGTTTTTCCAAATTTCCAGCATCAATTGAAAATTCCTAAAGTATTTTATTTATTTAATTTGACACTAATGAGATTTATGCGAAAATATTACCTTTCGGCCAAGATGTCGTGGAGAATTTTCGATGATCCCTTTTTTGGACTTCTTTCACGCGCGTACTTTGTTCGAGAAGTAAGACGAATTGATTGTCTTCTTCTTCTTTGTTATCACTGTCAACATGTCACTCTAGCTAGAGGAAGCGCATTTCTCTCGGTCGGGGTGCGTTCAAGCTTTCCGCTATGGACAGCAGCCGACAGACACGCTGCAGTACGTGTAGCATATTGCTATATGCAATACGCTACGCCCATAACAGGGCGGAGTGGTCTGCGCCACCCATGGTTCAGACAACGCTGAAAAATGGTCGACTGAGCTAGCCGATCTTAAACATAGGCCTCATCGCTGCGGGCGCTCAATGTGTGTCTCGACGCAAGACCCAATGCGTATTCCTCATCACTCGTGCTCTACTTGACTGAGGACGCATCGAGGACACATCTCCGAAGGCTCGTTAGTCCTTCATCAGACCTCGATGTCCTACCCCATGTGGGAAGCCAAAGGTACATCGACAAGCTGGTAACCCAAAAAATCCAGCCGGTCGATGTCTCTCTGCCTTCCCTCACCGAGATGCTGAGGAAGCCCCGCGATCAGTAACCTAAAGAACTGATCGCTAAGCTTTCCCGGCACAACAACTCCTCTGATCTCCGACCGCGATTGTTCAAGGGTGTATCTCCAAGGCGTCGTCGAAGTAGTGCCATGCTGACAGCCGTATACAGGAATGGATTCCAACAGGAATATCACCCACCATTGACGGGGCAATAGGAGGGCTTCGCGATATCCTATAGTTTACCAGTGAAGCTGGCTGGATGCCTTCTTAGGGCTACCAGGAATAAACGAGACAGTCGATGGATGACGCTTTGAGACTGGATATCACTGCCTGATGTCTTTGGTGTGATAGACTCCTAGCAGTTTCCCCTGCAGATGCTCAAGCTCGTTAAGGGAGTTTCTTTTCTTGGCTCGAACCCGACTTTTGACAAATTTTCGTCCCAGTTTAGCACTAGTCTGCTGTTGGAAGTTGCTTTGGCAAAATTCCGTCTAAAAAGCTCTTGACGCACTTTGAAATCAACAGGCTTCGCCCTGAGATTATAGGCTCGTGAACCCTGTTCGAACGCATGGTGTAAGTTCTCCTGCACTCTCGCACGCATCAATCTCATTTTGTCTTCAGTATCTACTCTCAACGGCTCACCAAGAGTGCCAAGGCTCCTCGAGATGGAATAGGAGCTGCCATGTTCAATCATTTGCTGACCGAAAAGTGTTCGATAAGGAGAGAAACCAGTTGCTTGGTGGAAAGAGCTCCTGAGGGAACTAGCTATCTGGCTCAGCTTCTCATCCCATTTTGTGTGTTCCTTCCGAATATACGCTCTAATCCCTGACAATAGAGACCTGTTTACTCACTCTGAGGCGTTTGCTTGTAAACGAGCGAGTAAACTGCCGTTCGCAAGTGTTTCACCCCATACTTGTCCAGTAATCTGGTAAACTGAGCCGAGCAAAACTGGACTCCATTGTCAGAAACGATCGCTTCCGGGACTCCGCACACATGGAACACTTCCGTTTCGATGAATTAGCACACATTGAGGGTAGATGCTTTTCTCATAGGTTTGAGAATCGGGAACTTTGAAAAGTGGTCAAGAACTATTAAGATGCAGACATTTCCTTTCACTTACCGAGGATATGGACCTAGAAAATCGATATACAGCTTTTGCCATGGTCGTTCTGTCACAGACTGGACTCTCATAGGTGGTCTAAGAATGGTATTGGGGGCTTTAATCTCTTCACACAGGCGACTACGTAGTTTCTGACATCAACTGTCATTCGTGGCCAGTACAAGTGTCTTCTCAGACGTTCCAGTGTTTTCCCTATACCACCGTGGGAGGCTAGTGGCGGATCATGAGCCCTTGAAACGACGTCGGTGACAAACCCTCGTGGAATCCAAAGCTTCCAAGCTTCTTCTTCCTGAATCGGATCGCCTGTTCTCGGAACAGTCCGAATGTAAACGAAACCATCCCTGACGCAAAGATCTGGTAGTTTGCCAGAAGTCGTTTTAACTTTATACCTCAGCTCTTCATATTCCAACGAGTTGAAATATGGCGAACTAAGATCAACTTCCGGGCCAGGATCTTCGTTGGTGGCCAGGCTGTCACAATGAATGCGTGACAGTGCATCAATGTGCTCAATAGTGAAGTCGAAGCCCTGAAGCTTCAAACTCCACCGCGCAAGTCCACCGCTGAGGTCCTTTTGAGACATCAGCCATTTCAAGCTCGCGTGATCCGTCACTATCTTAAACGGCATATGTTCAATGAAGGCCCGGAACTTCTGTACACTTAAGATTGCAGCTGGCATTCCTGCTCTGTGACGGTATAATTTCTTTGTGCTGAGTTCAACTTTTTCGAGACGTAGTCTATTGGCTTCTCGTGGCCATCGTCATCTAGTTGAATCAGCACCCCACCAATACCTTGCTGGCTCGCATCGCACTGGATAACGAACGGCTTGGTGAAGTCTGGGCTCACTAGCAACGGAGCAGAAGTAAGTTTTTGCTTTAATAGATCAAAAGACGTCTGGGCTTCAGGTGTCCATTTGAACTGACTGGGATTTTCAAGGTGTCTGTAATGGAGGCAGTTACATCAGCATAGTTCGGGATGAACCGGCTATACCATCCCGCCATACCTAGTAGGCGCCGGGCTTGCCGAACAGTTTTAGGTGACGGATAGTCAACTATAGCTGAGATCTTGTCTGGGTCTGTCCTAATTCCTCCTTTCCCGACTATAACACCCAAGTATTTGGTCTCCTTGATACAAAACTTACTCTTCTCGACGTTCATAGTGGGGCCAGCTCCCCTCAAACAATCCGCTACACGGGATAGTAACGTGAGATGCGACTCAAAGTCTGATGACAGAATTAATAAATCGTCTAGATAGACGAGAACATTCTCACGAAGATCAAAAGGAATGACTTTATCCATGAGGCGGCACATCGTTTGTGGAGCCGAATGGCATCAACGTGTACTGATCGGGAGGATGACCAGGTACTGTAAAAGCGGTCTTCTCTCTGGAATCAGGGGATTTGCCAGAATGCGTCTTTCAGGTCTAGGCTCGTTATGTAGTTTGCCGGAGGAAGTCGACTCAGAAGTGCGTCTATCTGCGGTAGCGGATAAGCATCCTTCTTCGTAACAGAGTTGACCTTCCTGGCGTCAAAACAAAGCCGTACCTTGCCAGGCTTCCTCACCAGAACAACTGGAGAGCTCCAAGGACTCTGGCTCTCCTCTATCTCACCCAGTGATAGCATTCGCTCTAATTCGGCATCCATTAAACTTTGTACTGCCGGCGAGATCGGATAAAAGCACTGTTTTATCGGGGCGGCGTCATTCGTCTCAATCTTGTGAGTGACCAATGTTGTTTTTCCCAGGCCTAAAGAGGCGAAAGAGGGGAAAAGCTGTTTGGTGGCTTCTCAGCGTTGTTGATCAAGACTAGAAAGAATATGGCAGTCGGTGTCAGAGGTAGCTATTACACTTGGATTCACTTCTGCGACTATACCCAGGACATCTGGAGCCAACCCAAATAGACGCCAGAAGTCTATTCCTAGATATAGTGCCTGTGTGAGCCCAGGAACCACGTAAAAACGCACGTTTTGGGTCTTATCACGGAAAGTGACGTCCAAGTTCACATGACCATGCACAGTCGTCATGGCACCATTAGCTACTTGGACCTGTGTACGATACCTCTTCCATTCGACGTCTGCTTCTGCAAGCTTCTCTAGAACTCCCTGGCCTAGAATACTGACAGTGGCACCACTATCAAGTAATCCAGTCTCAGCCCGCCCGAGTAGTCTTACTACGGCGTACGGTCGAATGTCGTCTGGCATCGACACGGAAAACTGGGCCAGTTTTTTTCTTTCTAGTTTCATCCATCAGGATACATGATTTCAGCTAACTCCGCCACTGAGGAGAAGATTCGGTCTCTTACTGTGTTGTATCTCTGCAGACGCGTATGATACGGCGTCAGCAGATGTAAAACTGAATTCAAAAGTTCGGAAACTAACAGGCTCTTCAAAAATGAAGATAACGAAATCTGATTTAAAAATTTGAAGGTTGGGACGATATAGTAAAATTTCAAACAAAAAAAAATTTTGCCAAACGTTCGGAGAAGTTTCAAAAAAATTTCAAAAACTCAAAGGTTCGACAAAGTTACCAAAAGTTCAATTAAACGTTTCGAAAAAAAAAAGATCCCAATCATACGGTTTCACCCTGACTTCCAGGAGCTAACTCTCAACATAGAAGGTCTTCAGGTCGCTCTCTCCCCCTTCAGGTCAGAAAATCTACACAAGTAAGCGACGTGAATGTGTGCATGAAAAATGTCTGGGTCCTCACAGAAATCTGGGAAAAGTCGGGTTGGATAAGCTAAAGACTGAAAATGATACTAGAGATTCTTCAGCCAGGCAGTTAGCAGTATATCAACTCATGATTACTGAAGGTCTCCAGCATCACTTCCATCCTCCAACCTCTCTTTCCTTCCCCTTCACCTGATTGTCATGTCTAGGTTACCCCCCAACTGGGCAGAGTCATGAATCTGGTCAACTAATTAGCTGAAAGCCAAAAAGCCGTCTCACAGATTCACAACTCTGTCCAGCCAGTTGGCCAACAGAGACATGTCTCCGTGAGAGCACAAACAAAAAAAAATTTTTGTGAGGCCACCTACCATTTCCATGGCAGAAGGCCAGCGGGAAAGATCGATTTCAAAAAATTCAAAAACTTCGAACAATTTCAAAAAAATCAACTAATTGTTCAGGCTTGAGGCTTGACCACGGTCAAACCTAAAGCCGAACTTCAACTTCAAACAAATGGACCATGGAAAATGTACGCAAGTATAGCGATATCAAGCTTTTCATGAAGTGGGAAGGTCGCTATGGTGCAAAAGCTCGGATTGCGGTACCCAACTTCCACAGTGCAACGATATTTGATGAGAATTTAGTTGCTGTGGAATTAAGGCGACTCAAAATCTTATTCAATAAGCCTCTCTATATTGGAATCGCAGTTATGGAAATTTCGAAAATATGCATCTACGATTTTCACTACAGTTTTATGCAGCGTGAGTATGGAGATAAATGTAAAGTCATGTATACAGATACAGATTCTCTAATATATGTATGAACTTGAAGAGAAAAATGCATATGAGTTTATGGCTGAAAATATAAACAAATTTGATACAAGTGATTACCCAGAAGATAATGAATTCAATTTACCGCTCACGAATAAAAAGATTCCTGGGCTAATGAAGGATGAGCTGAATGGGAAAATCATGAGCGAATTTGTAGGCTTGCGCTCGAAAATGTACAGTCTGCGTATAAACGCTGGTAAAACTGTAAAAAAAGCGAAAGGAGTAAAGACTAATGTAGTCCAGAGGCATATCAATTTCGAAGACTACGTCGAATGTTTGAATAATAAGCGAATATTAACTGCTAATCAGAGCTCCATACGATCTCATCACCATAACGTATACACCATCAGTCAAAAAAAGATTGCATTGAGTCCCTATGATAATAAGCGTCCTATTATGAGCGGAGCGACGGATACTCTACCATGGGAACATTACTCTATTTCATCAGATCAACAAGTAGCAGCCGCAGAAAAAATCTAAGTCGAGTGTAAATAATAAATGTATTATATTTTTAGTTTCATTTATTCAAGTAATTTGTTTTAAACATGTATAATTGTAAAATAAAAAAAGTATTGTAATTATAAATTTATTGTAATTGTATTATAGTTATAGTTGTTTTTCAAGAAATTATAAAACATCTTTGTTATTAATCCAAGAATTGTGTTTTGATGAAAATCCGAGCCATTTAACGTAAGCTTTATCTCCACTCTTCTTTAAGATTTTCTCTACGAGATATAGGTTTGGGTGTTTAACTTTCAGCAGCTCCAATTCATAAAAGCCTCCTGTGATTGGATTTCCTTGATAACCTTCCAGCCGATATGTGATGGGGTTTGTGTTTTGAACTTTAATACTTTTAAAAATCTCAGCTGTCCAGTTTGGTGTATAGCCTTTCTCAAATATATGCTTGTATTTGCTGATGCGTACAAAATCTCCAACTTTATACTTTGCAGGAACAACAATCTTTATATGATTGTATACAGTTGAAAGCAGTTGTTTCGCATTGGAGGCGTTGATATCACGTGGTCTCATTTTCGTAGTTCGATGTATTCTTGAGTTGTATTCAGTGAGCAGTTTCTTCACCATACCAGTCCACTGATAAGATCCATTAAAGCTGAATTCCTTCCACATCATATGCTTTAGAGTTCGGTTAAATCGTTCTACTATTGATGCTTTGAGGAAACTGTACGTAGAGTAATTCTTAATTGCATGCTTCAGCATTAGATTTTTAAAGAGGTTGTTGTAGAATTCCTTTCCATCATCAGTCTGCAGGTTTTTAGATATTCGTCCCTCGCTTAATATAGATTGCATGGCATCTTTTACTTCTACACCAGTTTTTCTTTTAATTGGAATTGCCCATGCATATTTGGAGAAGGTATCAATTACTGTCAGCAGATAGCGGTAACCCTTGTTCACATACTTGTAGCGATCCATTTCAACCAAGTCTGCCTGCCATAACTCATCTAGTCCTTTGATAATCACACGACGCCGTTTAAAATTTTTTCTCGCTGGTTTATGCAGCTCATTTACCACTTGTCTCTTACTCATCGTAATTATAAATGAAACAGATTTCTCAAGAGTTTTTACTCATATACACCATCTTTTGGTGTCAAGCCTTTCTTATATATTACTGAAGTAGACAGATAGTTTTCAATCTTTGCGATTTCATCATTGATATATAGCGTTAAATTTGTCACCTCTATATTAATAGTTTTTTTTTTATTTCTTCAACGCTTATTTTAATTTTCTTGTCAACATAGGCTTTGGTAGTAGCATTAGTAGTTGTTTACCATCTGGTCCTTGAGTTCCTTGTTTGCCGGCTGGCCCCTGAGCTCCTGTTGGCCCACGCTCACCTGCTTTCCCAAGATATCCTCGCTTAGAGAAACGTCCAAACTTGTCAACGCTCATCTGTAGATTGTGAAGAAGTATGGTAATGGAGTAGTATTTAAACTATAATATCTGCTTCTCGCAACTCCTCCAGGATTGATACAATTTCATTGTTGTGACTGATGTTTCCTGCCTGCTTTGATGCCATTAGAAGGCGCAGTCTATCAACTAATTCATTTGGATCATCCCAGTAAATGTGATCAATGTTTTCCTTAGGCAGATGCATTAGTCCCATGCCTTTATGCTGTATAAGTTTACTGATTATAGCATTATACTTAGCCGCTCTAGTACCTTTTATTTGTCCATCTTCAGCATAGTCACGTTTATATGCATTGGTATCTCTTAAAATAGATCCATAATTAGTTAAATCCTCTTTAGTATATAGACTTTTTACAGGATCTTTCATAAATAGCAGCTCACATAATCCCAAAGTTGTTTTATAGCTCTTCCCCTTGATAACAATATTTCATACATCATCAACATCAAACGTTGAATTACCGATTCTCCACGCGTTGTCATCATAGTAAACTCCATAGGTTGGATCAATTTTAGGGCTATTATCAGTGAATAGCTTTTAATACTTTGAAACTATGTATCCAGACGTATCGGGGGAGGTGACAGGAGACCTTCCTGTCAATGTTCTTGAATGTTTAGGTGTTGCGAATTCTTCTTCAGATATTAAGGAATAATCTCCATAATTTATAGGTGTGCTATCAGCCTCCATTTTCACATATTTTCGTTTTGGAGGGGTAAAAGGTTCCACAATTTCGTTGTCTTCTTCTTCTTCTTTTGGCTCCAATTTGACTAGTGGCTCGTTTTTGACTCTGGTAACAAACTCTTTTAAGGGTTTGGTGATTGGCTTGAAAGTTTCTTCAAGTTGAGCTTCTGCTTCAATCCTTCCCGTCTTTAGAGCTTTAAATTTCCTTCGCACTGCTTTCCTTGTCTTGATGATTTCTTTTAATAGATTTTCATTCATCTTCGATATTAACTGAATAACGGCTTTTCAAACAGCTCTGATAAGAGGTAAACAGCTTTCCAAACAGCTCTGATAACAGCTTAACAGCTTCTCAAACAACTCTGATAACAGCTTAACAGCTTTCAAAACAGCTCTGAATGTGATTTGGCTTCCTCTGGTGGTAGAACGTCGCAGTTGTTTGAGAATGTATAATACCCCAATCCTGATATGGGAGTCATCACTCGCTTCAGGTATTCATACTTTGGTTGATGTAAAGATTTGGAATATATGTAAATATTTTCATATCTCAGACCATTGGGATGTTCCAGCAAACTTATCATAACATTAGTTTTTCCACAATTGGATGGTCCAACAATGATGCTCCTTATACTATTAGGCAATAGGGGACCATGCTTCTTTTTCACCTTCATAACAGCATTTCGAACAGAAAAAGCTTGTTGTTGTTTAATGAACCGCATATTGAAGACTAACGGGATTCCTATAAGTACACCTGTTTATATTACATTTCAACAGTATCATCGGAACCTTATAAGATGCCGGATCACAAATCGAAACGCTCCAGAAAATCTTTGAAAGGGGGCAGAGGACTATTAAATTCAATCATCAACAAATTACCTGTAGTATTACATCTACCGGGATACCAGTACTGTGGACCAGGAACAAAATTACAACAAAGATTGACGAGCGGAGATCCAGGCATTAATCCACTGGATGCAGCCTGTAAGGAACACGATATAGCATACTCGCGACATAAAGATACAAGTGATCGACATATAGCTGATAAAATATTAGCTGAAAAAGCCTGGCAGCGTGCAAAATCTACGGATGGAAATTTGAGTGAACGTGCCAACGCTTGGCTTATAATAAACGCCAACCCACATTCCGAGAAGCAGTACGAAATGCACGTAAGATTTTAAAAATCAAAAAACCAAAAGACTTGATGGAAGCTACAAAAATAGCTCTTAGTGCAGCTAAAAATATTGTGAAAAGAAAGAAGAAATCAATTAAAACTCCAGGATTGATACCTGTACCAAAGGTGGACGGGGCATTTCCGTTCCTCATCCCGTTGTGTGCTGGGCTTTCAGCATTGGGAGCACTATCGGGTGGTGCAGCAGGCATAGCTAAAGCAGTAAATGATACCAGTGCGGCAGAGGCAAAATTGGAAGAAAGCAAACGTCATAACCAAGCAATGGAAACTATAGCGGTTGGTAAAGATGGAAACGGGCTGTTCTTGAAGCCGTACAGAAAAGGACTTGGACTCTATCTACAACCTCAACCAAAAAACTACTAAAGACGCTACCCAAAAGACCGCTAAACGAGTTGGATCTTCACAAATATACCACACACTTACCGCACTTCAGACGAGTATTTATGCGTGATAATCTACCTAAAAAGCCATGGAAGCGAGAAAGCGGTATTGTTAACTTGGACATCTCAATTGGAGCAGGTACACACTGGGTAGCGTACTACAAGAAAGGTGATAACATCGAATACTTTGATAGCTTCGGCAATCTCCAACCACCAAGGGAGCTCATAAACTGCTTGGGTTGTTATATTACATACAACTACAGTTCTTATCAGAACTATGATGCAGTAATTTGCGGTCATTTATGTTTAGAGTTTTTATATAATTGTTATAGCCGTTAATTATTATCTATAAATAAATGTATCTATATTGAAATTGTGACAGTTCATTATCAACCGCCATGTCATTAACACTTACTCTCACGGGGAATTCATCTCTACTCACTGCTGAGTACTTTCCCCCGCTGGAGCTAGCAACGGATTATGTATGTGGATTAATTGATTTTCAAACATACAACTCTATACCAAATATTGATGTGAGCAATAATCTGGTTCATGTAGGAATGAGGTTGTTGAGATACCTGGTGGATCCTATGAGATTGATGATATAGCAAAATATGTACAAGGATACTTGGATAAAGAAGGGAAAAGGATAAAGGTTGCGATAAAGGCTAACAATAATACATTGAAGAGTGAAGTTAAGGCAACTGAAGAAATACATTTTGAAAAACAGAGATCCATATTTCCTCTGCTAGGATTCAGTAAAAGAAACTTATCTGCTAATATAGTGCATACATCAGAGTTTCCAGTCAACATCATTAAAGTAAATACTATACGCATCGAATGTAATATTATAACAGGATCATTCTTCAACAACACACAAGTACACACTCTCCACGAGTTTTCCACGAACGTTGGGCCTGGGTACAAAATAGTGGAGGTACCCAAAAATGTAATCTATTTGCCTGTGAACACCAAACGTATAAGTTCTCTAACATTGAAGCTCCTTGACCAAGACGGTGACTTAATCAACTTCAGAGGAGAGACTATAACCATCAGGTTACATTTGAAGTCAGAGCATGTTGATATACAATAATGATAAATACGAGTTCAGAGCAGACAAGATCATTAGTCAGCGGACAACCTTGAAGCGGTCAAGACCTACATTAACACCTGCAAATACAGCATATTTACAATCGATAGTCTTAACACTGAAACAATGAATAAAGGAATACTAGATATTGCACCAGACGCTCGCTTTGATAACAGTGTTACTAAATTTGAACATCACTCCTATTCACCATTTCTAACATCATTTAAAAACAGCGATGAAATCCGTATCTCTGTACAACATCACGACTTGAATCTTCTACCGTTTCAGCAACTGCAAAATTAGCTAACAACGCTCTACCATTTTTTTTTTTGAGGAAATACGCTATGAATTAAATGCAGTGGAAATCGATCGTACAAGAAATCTTGGGATTGCGACAACATTAAAAAACTACGTATCGCTAAATGCAAATGTAAGCAGGATACTACTCAACGGCAGCTCGTCACCAGATTCATCCGTTATACCAGCCAATGGACTGTTTAACTATTGTGTACCTCTGAAATATTTATTGGGATTCGCTGAAGATTACAATAAAATTCTGATAAATTCCAAACATGAACTCATATTGATCCGGAGCAGGACAGATGATAATGCCATTATATCACCCACTGATGTGGTGAAAATTGAAATTACCAAACTTCAATGGAGTATTCCACATGTTACAGTATCCGATGATGAAAAGCTGCAACTATTTAAAATTATCGGGAGAGGTCGCCCGATACAAATACCATTCCGCAGCTGGGACATATATGAGTATCCAGTACTACCGGAATCCACGCATCAAACCTGGTCAGTTAAGACTTCCACTCAACTAGAGAAACCTTGATTTATCATCTTAGCATTACAAACGGATCGAAGGAACGATAAAACCAAAAATGCAAGCAAGTTTGATCACTGCAAACTCACCGATGTTAAAGTTCATTTGAACTCAGAATCATATCCCTATGATGACTTGAATTTGAAATTTGATTTGAATAGATACGCATTGCCGTATGAGATGTATATAAAGTTTACGGAATCATACTATGGTCACCAGTATCAGCCGGTCCTCACATGGGAGAAGTTCAAAACCGATGCTCCGATCGCTGTCATTGATTGCTCAAATCAAAATGAAACAATAAAAACTGGACCTGTTGACATAAGGCTAGAATTGAAGACATCTGAAAATATACCGGCTAATACAACAGCATATTGCCTGCTTCTACACGATCGAATAGTGGAATACAGTCCGCTGACAAGTGAAGTTAGAAAGTTAAATTAAGAAGATGGCTGTCATCGTAGACATCCAAGGATTCAAAACAAACCTCAATGAATTTATCACTAAAGAACTGGCAATTTTAAACAATGAAAACCAGATGCAGCACTTTATATTTCAACCACCGTTCAGATACAAATATTTGACTTCAGCAAAAAAGAGACAAGTAAAATGGCTTCAACACAATTTTCATGGATTCCGCTGGGATGATGGCTACATACCGTATAACAAACTGTACACTATAGTTCAACCACTGCTTCGAAACAAAACCATATATGTAAAGGAGCTGAAAAAGTTCATTGGACGCAGAAGATAGTTGGAGAGGGTGAAATCATTATTAACGTCGAAGATGAATACAAATGTGGAAAACTAATAGAGATTAATACAAATGCGCCATCTTGCCAAGTTCATATTGGACAATGTGCTATAAGAAATACTTTTATAATAAGAAATTTTATTGGAAATAAAAACAGGTTTTTATAAAACATAAGACTTTTCAATAGACATACCCCAGAACCATCACTGACATCGTCCAGAATCTGTTCATGGTGATGTCATGTTGTGAAATTTGAATAATGCTGATATCTACAACTTCTCTGCTAAGAAAACTTATTTAGGTGCAGCAAAACCATAATGACGTCATGCCGATATCTAGAACTCTCCCGCTAATAAAATAAAACAGCAAAACCAAGGCATGCTGGTAGTTGCGGCTAAGGCCGCTAGGGAACCTTACTCAAGAAATGGCGTTTGCACCCGAACAAATGTCGCTAATATCTCGAAAACCAGAGGATTTCTGATGAAAATTTTGTTCCCCCCTCCCACCTCACACTACCAAGAATCCATTTCCATGAGCAAAAATAACTTGAATTATTAATACGCTAATATCATATCATTTTCTGATGAAAATTTCATTACCCCCTCCCTATCTTTATTATCCCCCCCCACATACCCACCATCTAGAATCCATTGGCATGAACAAAAATGTCCTACTATTAACTTTAATTATTAGTTCAAAACCAAAAGCCGACATTTAGGCGCTCAAGAAAAATCATAATAAAAAGCCTACATTTAGGTGCACCACATATCTATCTAAGAAAACGGTAGTACCGGAGCATGCTGGTAGTACCTGCTAATGCCGCTAGAGCGCAGTCAAGACCAAATGACACATCCCGGTAGTACCGATTAATCCCGCTAGGGCGCAGTCGAGACTCAATGGTGCACCCAAGACACAATGGTGTATCCAAGGCACAAACCAATACAGCCAAGACACAAACCTACATTTAGTATGGCTCAAGCCACCTAGCGACGGTGGCGCTATTTGTGGCGAAATCCTGGAAGCTAAAACAGTGAGCCAGAAACGCCATAGTGTAACTACTTAGTTCCTTGTGGCTTCCTTCACGAAGTCTTCACGTTGGCGACGCTCCTCATTCTTCTTAGCGCGTTGTTTTACGACCTCCTTATACTTGGTGCAACCTCTATAGCTGGCTCACGAATTATACACGATTCCAGCATTCCTATTTGCTATATATTCTAAGTAAGTGATAATTAAGTGACAATTTCACCCACTTGGTTTTGTAAGTGACAGTTGTTAGATGTGTGTAAGGAAAAGGAAAATGCAAGCTAAAAAAGATAAATTCTGACATGGCTTTTTAAGTTGTTTATTAAAATAGTTTTTTCTAAGTTTTTTTTATCATTTTTCTGTGTAAAAATTACAACAAAAAAACAATTGAAGTCATGATAGATTTTATGGCGAAGCATCCTTTTATAGCTAAAGGCTCATTCAGCAAGTTACTTGCCCCTCGTAGGTCAAAATGCTTACTTGCGACAAGTTGGAAATCTTTTTCCACTCCTTTCTACTGTTGAGCGCAACTTCAGTTTTAACTTCAATTTTATGTGAATTTTAAACATGGGGAATGGTGTAAATTGTCAGATGGTATAGATTTGTGAAAGTTGTCAACCTTGCATCACAACAAAAAATAAATAAATAGTTAGAGTTTGTATCCCTCGGTTGACCTAATAAAGTATTATGGAAATATTTGCAGTAATGAAAGACAAAATTGCGGACACATTAAACGAAAGAGAATAAACGTGTTTGGGTTCGAAAATGATTAAACTGCAAGGTAGTACCAGTCTTGTACTTACTTCATACTTAGTTAAGTATATTCATGTAATCTATTATACAGCCATCAGCTGATATATATCGATGTAAACACTTTGTATTGTCATCTTGTGCTATGAACATATATCGTAGCATGTATAACTTTAATAAATAAAGATCTGTAAACTAAAAGTTATTCTTATCTTTACATGGTGCCGAAACCCGGCTAAACAATAAATGTTAGCTAATCTAACGAAACAAATAGTTTAGTGATATCAGAAGGATATTTTCATAAAAATAACGGAAAACGTTGGAGCCAATCTTCTTCGTCCGCCAAAACCACTCATAATTGAGCATAATAAGGACATGTCAAAGGAATGGAAACTATGGAAACAACAGTATGGTTATTTCGAAATCGAAACGAGATTACAACGAAGCCACAAAATATCCAAATAGCTACATTCATGACAGCAATTGGCAGCACAGCTATACAATTATACAACACGCTGCAACAACCACTTCCAGCAACAGGTGAAGAGGTAAGATGAGAACAGGTAAAAAGTACTTCTGAAAATTTCTTTCAACCAAAAATAAACGTAACATTTGAGCGTTATAAATTTCACAAAATTTCTCAAAAAGACGGCGAATCCGTAAAAGAGTTAATTGCAAGAATACGCTTACAATCACAGGATTGTGCATATGAGCATTTAACCGAAAACATTATGCGAGATCAGTTAATTCTTGGAGTAAAAAGCGAAGAACAAGGAACAAGTAGAAGAAATCTCTAGAGTTCCATCGAATTGATTTACAAATCAAAACGTAATAATCGCTCATTTGACTGTCGTAAGTGTGGTACGCGACATGAAGTACGTAAATGTCCAGCATTTAAACACACCTGCGAAAAGGGCAGTGATAAGAATCATTTTGAATCAATGTGTAGAAACAATCAAACAAATAAACAAGAAGGCAAACGGTTGACAAAAAATATTGACATATTAGATGACAGCATCTACAAGTAGGTTTATTGTCGAATGGTACAGCGAAATCTGACAATTGGACAGAAAATATCACAATCGCAAATCACAAATTCGACATAAAATTAGATACAAGTGCCCAATGCAATGTACTACCGAAAATCGATAAGTGTTATGTCAAAACGCTTATGTCTTTCAGCAATCATCGTCTGAAAGTTCTGGGACAATCAGAAATAAAATGGTTGTTTGGATCCTTAATATATATGACTATATATTCAAAGATGTGCATCATGTCAAGCAAATCAGAAAAGCAACATTAAAGAACCTCTTGGTCGGAAAGAAATACCGACATATCCATTCGAAATTGTAGCAACTAGTCTATTCCATTTTAAAGGAAAAGATTATATCGTTATAACGGACAGCTACTTAGGATTCAATAAGTTTACAGGAAATATTATAAAATTTCTTAAAAACATATTCTCACTTCAAGGTATACCAAGAGTGTTAGAATCAGACAACGGTCCACCATACTCATCACTTGAGTTTAAAAATTTTTCGAAAATGTGGAAATTTAATCATCAAACTAGCTCGCCATACCATCCCAGAGAAAATGGACTAGCAGAAAAAGCAGTACAAACTTCAAAAAATATTTTGAACAAGTGTGCCTACGATAATTCAAATGTCCAATTAGCAATATTGAACTTTGGATCACCAGAACAAAGACCTTATGCACGTAACCTACATTCACCTATACCTACTACTACATTATGACTTCTACCAAATCAGCCTATAGTGGAAGACGTACCAGAAACTTTCCGAGAACGACGTGAGCAACAAAAGAAGTACGCCGACAAGAGTTCCAGAGAAAGGGAGCAATTAAACAAGGGAGATGTGATAGTAAAAAGGACAAACAACAAAGCTGAATGGTAACCGGCTGTTATTGAAAGTCAAGTTCATCCACGATCATACATGATTACGGACAGAAAGGGAAAAACCTACAGAAGAAACTCTTCATGCATCAAGCGAACTCAAGGGCAAATGGAGGATCATACAAGAACGGTTCACGTTACCTTTGGAAGACGAGTCATCAGAAGAACATATGTCAAATAATATGACTAAACCTCATCAGGCACCGTCAATTAGCAATCACCGTCAAACAGTTATAGATACTTAACAGATCTTTTCTGAAACAACCAGTACAAAGTCTGGAAGAATAATTATACCACCGGAGCGCCCAAATCTATAGCCACAAATATAGCTCTCATCATTCTTGAAAAAGGGAGATGCAAGGTAGTACCAGTCTTATACTTACCTCATTCTTAGTTTAGTACTACATATATATTCATGTAATCTATTGTACAGCCATCAGTTGATATATATCGATGTACACACTTAGTATTGTCATCTTGTGCTATGAACAGAACTCGCAGCTTGTATAACTTTAATAAATAAAGATCTGTAAACTAAAAGCTAATCTTATATTTACAAAACCGAAGATATGAATTAGGTGCTTTTAGTACTCTTCTCAAGGGAACTTAAGGCCGAAACACATTCAAGCAAGTCTCAGGCATGGCCTCTCTCAGGCTTCCTCGCAGCTCGCCTCAAGGCTTGCCTCAGAGAAATGAAAACAAAATGATACCACCAGGCTCGGTGCTGTCATTGTAATTTTGTTAGTACATCTGTTGACAGAAGTAGTGTTATGTAAGTATAGTGAGTGATGGATATCGGACGTAAAGTCCAGACTGTCAGTATGAGCTGACAGATCACTCGACGGACAGCGTTACCTGCAGGGCGGCACGCTAGCTCGCCTCGGCTCATTGGCGGAGAGTGTGGGGAGATTCCACGAAAAACCTGCCGCTGCCGTCAGCTATAATCAAAAAAAAATCGTGCCTATCCAACTAAAAGCCGGCACACGTTCGGTCCTGAAGGGACCCTTACGTCACTTACCTGCATACCTTGTGGAAGGCGTAGATGTTTTGCCTTCTTTGCCGGCACCATCCTCCCATCTGACTTTGAGGGGCATAATTATTCAGAGTCCCTATTTGACCTGTAAAGAGAGAGAGACTAGGCGAGCCTAGACAACCTTCATTCTGCGTGAGAGGGCTCCGGGATAGTGAAGGAAGAATCAAAACTTTCAAACTTTCATATTTACGTTATAATTGCAAAATTAACAAAAAAAATCATCACTCCAATGTATATATAGGTATGTATACTATTGAGTGAACTATATACATATGTAGATACATTAGTAAATCAACAGGCCATCATTCTTAAATATATGCGTAAGTATATCATTATCGTATATATAGATATATGTATGTAGAGTGTTGACTCAACCGGATCATCCATTCAAAATGTATACTGGTAAGTATATCGTTAAATTATGCATATATTTATACATATAGAGTGTCTACTTAAACGTATTATCATTTCAAAGTATAAAGATCTCACTAAATTAGCGGTGTAGATACGTAATTATAGTATTAAATCGAAATTATATATAGCTACATGAAAAGAATATCAATAAAAAGGAAGTCCTACATCTGTAAGTCGCTACAGAAGCCGAAGTATGCGTATACCAAAAGAAAATGTGTAATATATCAATAATACTCACGGTGAAAATTCCACGGCATGATGAAGCGCTTCAGCATCCGCCATCTAGTTAAAAGAATTAAATTGGAATTTAATGCTTCGACTTGCTGTCTGTAGGCTCTCTCACAAAAGAAATTTTTGTTGAGTTGAAATGAGATTGCCCAGCGGCACTCGTATCTACTCACTGCACAAAACTAAAGGCAATTGATATAATTTTATGTAATTATATAAAATTCAAAATCCCAATTAATATCAAAAGAAATTAAACCAAATATTTCAACTTTAGCACTAAACTCAAGAAAAAAATGAAAACTATAGGCTTTAGACCACAAGCATAACTGAATCGCTATCACTTTGTTCTCGATCGAAACACAACTCGCATAATTGTTTGAGTTTATTCACGAAATATGAATTCCTACTAAAATATATATATAGAAATAATAAAGAACACAACACAAAGCTAATGAAACTTAAAAAATCCACACCTAGTCATGAAATCTACTTGATCCAATGTGTATAATTATGTTTGTTTGCAGTCACAAATTTCCCATTTCATGTGCTATTGTAAACAAAACATGTCGTTTTCCTCACTTTTAAAAAAATATCATTATCTTGTCGTTTTCAAAAGTTTGAACAAATTATATAAAGAAACTAACACTAAGCCTTCCGTCTGTTTATAACCGATGTAGGGAAGCTAAGACTGTTATTTAATGGAGCATTGTAAGTACCTATCAGTACAATTATAAATATTATTGAACTTCGACGATTACTTAAAAGTTACATGTTGAGCAGTTCTTTGATTTACTGACGTGTAAAATTTCTTTTAGCAAAAGTTGTGTTCCGAAAAATTTGCAATTCATACATACAATCGAAGCACACTAAAATTAACTACACCACCGAAGTAATTACAAGGGTTACTTTTGTTGATAAAAATTTGTAAAAACAACCTTGCAATTGATGCCGATCTTTTTGTTAAATTCATTTACCGAGTGTCAAAATAAAACATACTCTTTTTATATGTACTTATAAAATTAGGCTACGAGAATAAACCTTAGCATTTATCACTATAATGGATGGCCTCTTGGATAAATTAATTAATTTTAGTCTTAATGCATTTACGTGTGTCACTTAAGTGCTTAAATATTTACAAGTTGATATGCCAAAGAAAAACAAAAATATCTACCAACACTATAAATCTTCTGGATGATTACTATGGAAATCCCTTAATGCTGTTTCATTCGTATACCCAAAGATCCACTTCCTGTATTTATTGGAAGCATCACAATTATTCACGTAAATCTTCTTTTCTTGGCATAGGCTTCCAAATATCGCATGTTCTTTCCATGAACTATCCATTTATTTTTCAAATCATAGAACCATAATTGATTACCTTGTTGTGTATGACAGTAATACAGGATTACTGGGGCATCTTTTGTCGATTTAGAAACATCTAAGCTGGTCGTTTTGCCTCTAAGTCTGATATCTTTATGCCAACTGAATGCCCAATTTTGATTTCCATGTGGCCTAACGTTGTTTGTAGCACATTGAAATAAGCCTACCTCACCGTCGTGCTTATGGTTGAGATTATCAACACAAAGGTATAGAATTGCTTTGCTTCTTATCGTTCTATGAGCATAATCTGGTGGTTCGACGGGGGGATACTTTTTCAATAAGTCAGATGCGATTTCTTGCATAAACCAATTAAATGATTTACACTTGAGACGATTTCGAAACTCTTTTTGTTTTTCCAAATTTCCAGCATCAATTGGAAATTCCTAAAGTATTTTCTTCATTTAATTTGACACTAATGAGATTTATGCGAAAATATTACCTTTCGGCCAAGATGCTGTGGAGAATTTTCGATGATCCCTTTTTTGGACTTCTTTCACGCGCGTACTTAGTTCGAGAAGTAAGACAGATTGATTGTCTTCTTCTTCTTTGTCACCACTGTCAACATGTCACTCTAGCTAGAGGAAGCGCATTTCTCTCGGTCGGGGTGCGTTCAAGCTTTCCGATATGGACAGCAGCCGACATACACGCTGCAGTACGTGTAGCATATTGCTATATGTAATACGCTACGACCATAACAGTAGGCATGAGAGAGAAAAATTTTCAACTTTGAGCAAAGCGCGCTTTGCGGCTAGGCCTTGAGGCTAGCTGCTGGCTTGGTTTTGTGCTGCATCATTTAAAAACCCGTGTTGGAAATTTTGACAATACCTCGAGGCGTGGATGTGCTTCTGCCATAATTCTTGAAGATATGCAAGCGGAGGCACGCGTATCGGAATCATTTACGGCTATCTCTGGAAAATATTGCTGTTAATGTAATTTTGAAAGGAACGACAGCAATCAGCTGTGTTAAGTTAAAGTTCCACTTCTGCTAAATTCCTGCAAATGTAGTTCCACTTCAGGCAAATTCCCGCAAAAGTACTTGAGGCATGTGAACATGAACTTGCTCCTATCACCTCCTATGTAGCAATCTATTGTGCAAGTAACTTGTAGAGTCTGAATGGGCCTTTATAGTAACTTGTAGAGTCAGAATGGGCCTTTATAGTAAATTATTTTTGCAATTAGCGAAGAATTGAGGGAGCATCAAACGATTTTATTAATAACAACGAGTCCAACAAACAATCACGTATTATTGACCTGGTTATAAATTAAATTAAATTAAAAATAAGAATTTTCCGGCTAACTTGATGACGAATCTTCTTTTTACATTTTCGAAAAAACTATTAAGCCTAGTACGCTGTTCAAGCGAAAATTTCATTTCCTATACAAAATCTATGTAAAAAAATGTGAGTGAAAAGTGCCACGAAAATGGTTATAAATTAAATTAAATTAAAAATAAGAATTTTCCGGCTAACTTGATGACGAATCTTCTTTTTACATTTTCGAAAAAACTATTAAGCCTAGTACGCTGTTCAAGCGAAAATTTCATTTCCTATACAAAATCTATGTAAAAAAATGTGAGTGAAAAGTGCCACGAAAATTTCGGTCTGGGATTTCGTAAAGTAGCATGCTGTTCGAAAAAAAAAATCAATGTTTAGCTTATGGAATGCAGATGGCGCTAATATGAAGTGGAGACATTTTTCCGTAGCGATTTATATATCCAGACATATATTTCGCACGGAAAAGTTGACAGATATACCTTTTGATGATTAGCGCTTTGGCACATATATGTAATTTGTGATTATACGTGTATTACTTCAGTCAGTTTAATGTTATTTAATTTGTGATTTCACATTTTCTCCACAACTTTTTTCCGTGTAGAATTATATGCCCACAATGCATGTGAAATTTTCGCTTGAACAGCGTACTAGGCTTTATCCAAAAAACGTTTAAATTTAAGCCTAGTATCGAGTTCGAGTAAAACGTGACAATTCCATACAAATTTTAGCGCTGGTAAAATCGCAATCAAAATGAAGATTTTACTAGTGGTAAAAAGCTTAGAATATATAGCAAACAGGAATGGTTGAATCGTGTAAAATTCGTGTACATAAGCGTAATTTGTCAAGAGCAGGAGTAAGTGAGATGCTGGATAGAGAAATTGTCAAAGCTGTAGATTAATTGTCAAATGTGCTTTTGTTTTGTGAGCAGATTTGGTCAACTTAAAATTCTTTTGTGAAATTTAACAAAAATACCGAATCAATTCTTTTCAAAACTATTTATCTTTGAACTTTATTTAGTGGAAAGTTTTATAGTGCCACTAGTGCCTGTTAAAAACTTCATATCAATTTAAAAAAAACAGAAATGAAGTGTTCGGTCAGTGCTTGCAAATATAAATTGGATTATAAACTAGGGAATCCTGTTTGAGGCAACTGCACTACCTAAATTATCTTTTTTGTTAATAGAAGCAAAGATTTATATAAATTAATTATGTGAATTGTTTCAGAATAAAGTAGAAAAAGAACATTTTTTACCACAGATGCTTCGCACAAAACCTTTGCTTACTTTTTGCAAATTGGCAAGTTGTTTAGAATAGGGATGGCGTGTAAATACATGTAAAAATGGACTACCAACGCAACCAAGAATTCATTACGCAAAATCTGGCTTATCACCATTCCTGTTTGTCCTATATTCTAAGGAAAAAAGTGAATATTTCTCTATTTTAAGATAGATGGCACTTTGTATGTCTCCACTTATTTTACTGAACATTTTAATGCGCGCAACATGACATTTCCTCTTTCTATGACAATTTTCAGATTGTTTTTATTGAACTTATTGAAGAATTTAATTTTAATCGCAAATTTTCAGATTGTTCTGTTAATTTATTGAATTTCAGATTAATTAAGTCCGTTTTTAATTGTAAATTGTGGAAACGTTTATCTAAACTTTATAAACAATTTGAAGTTTTTCAGCGATAAATTGTTTAAACATCTGTCATTTTATTTTCTCCAAATTGACATACGTCAAAATTTTACCAGCGATTTTAATGTGAAAAAATTGGAGACAGCGTTAAATTGTACTCTGTCCGTACTCGATACTAGGCTTAAGCCAACAATCACCACCAATCGATATGTGCAATAAAAAATTAAAAAAGTAAAAGTTGGCCGGCCAACTTGATGGAGCTGTATTCATTAAACCATATTTACTTTAAATTTTATTTAATTCTGTTTTAGTACTCTCGTTAGAGAGGGTTGGGGCTTACTTGAATTAAAATTAAAATGATATATGCGTTACTATAATTTAAATAAACCAAAATCATTTAATTTTAAGTGGGCCGTATTCACCAAGCCATTTAATTGAAATTTAATTTAATTTCTGTTTTAGTACTCCTGTAAGAGAGGGTTAGGGCACACTTAGGGCCGTATTCACCAAGCCATTTAATACAAATTTAATTTTAATTTAATTTTTATTGCGGGACCGCAATTAAAATTTTGTAGCTATTCACCAACCTTAATAAAATAAATAATTTCAGACATTTCGGACTATCAGCTGCAAGATTTCCGAATTTGGGAAGTGACAGTTCTCGTGAGAGTTCATGTAATTTAAACATTATTTAAAAAATTAAAAGAAGTTCTTATGTATTATTTAAATAGATAAGTTTTTATGTATTATTAAAAATATTTTATAATATATGTATGTACAAATCGTTTTAATTAAAAATAGCCCATATTAAGCAATTGCTTCTTCAAACTTTTAACTGGGCTATTAAAAATATGACATTTGACTGCATGGCACTTCAATCAGCTGATATCGAAATTAAATTTATTTAAGAGAGGGTAAGGCCTCACTTAAAATTAAATTAAAATTAAATTTTCACTAAATCGACTCGGTAAGTGTGGTTGGTGAATAGCTTTAATTGAAATTTTTTTAATTTTGCTTGGTGAATATGGCCCTTAGGGCTCCCTGGCCTAGAATACTGACAGTGGCACCACTATCAAGTAATCCAGTCTCAGTCCGCCCGAGTAGTCTTACTTCGGCGTACGGTCGAATGTCGTCTGGCATCGACACGGAAAACTGGGCCAGTTTTATTCTTTCTAGTTTCATCCGTCAGGATACATGATTTCAGCTAACTCCGCCACTGAGGAGAAGATTCGGTCTCTTACTGTGTTGTATCTCTGCAGACGCGTATGATACGGCGTCAGCAGATGTAAAACTGAATTCAAAATTTCGGAAACTAACAGGCTCTTCAAAAATGAAGATAACGAAATCTGATTTAAAAATTTGAAGGTTGGGACGATATACTAAAATTTCAAACAAAAAAAAATTTTCCCAAACGTTCGGAGAAGTTTAAAAAAAAATTTAAAAGCTCAAAGGTTCGACAAAGTTACCAGAAGTTCAATTAAACGTTTCGAAAAAAAAAGATCCCAATCATACGGTTTCACCCTGACTTCCAGGAGCTAACTCTCAACATAGAAGGTCTTCAGGTCGCTCTCTCCCCCTTCAGTTCAGAAAATCGACACAAGTAAGCGACGTGAATGTGTGCATGAAAAATGTCTGGGTCCTCACAGAAATCTGGGAAAAGTCGGGTTGGAGAAGCTAAAGACTGAAAATGATACTAGAGATTCTTCAGCCAGGCAGTTAGCAGTATACCAACTCCTGATTACTGAAGGTCTCCAGCATCACTTCCATCCTCCAACCTCTCTTCCCTTCCCCTTCACCTGATTGTCATGTCTAGGTTACCCCCCAACTGGGCAGAGTCATGAATCTGGTCAACTAATTAGCTGAAAGCCAAAAAGCCGTCTCACAGATTCACAACTCTGTCCAGCCAGTTGGCCAACAGAGACATGTCTCCGTGAGAGCACAAACAAACAAAATTTTTTGTGAGGCCACCTACCATTTCCATGGCAGAAGGCCAGCGGGAAAGATCGATTTCAAAAAATTCAAAAACTTCGAACAATTGAGGCTTGACCACGGTCAAACCTAAAGCCGAACTTCAACTTCAAACAAATTCCAAAAACTTTCAAACATTACGTTACTTTAATACAAAATCGAGAAACAAGATTGCAAAAACTTTCAAAACTTTACTTTCAGACTTTCAAAAACTCTAACTTTACTTTACCAACTTTTAAAAACTTTCAAAACATTACGTTAACAAAACAATCAAACCTCAGGTCCACATGTGTTCTCCACTAGATATGAGACTACCGAGTCAGACGGTTTAGCTACCAGCTAAATGTCCATATCTCAGCCTCAGTCCCCAGTGTCAAACACATTTGAACACCGAAGTTGACTGAGGTGGCCCCACGTTGGGCGCCATTTTTGTTATGTAAGTATAGTGAGTGGTGGACATCGGACGTAAAGTCCAGACTGTCAGCATGAGCTGACAGATCACTCGACGGACAGCATTACCTGCAGGGCGGCACGCTAGCTCGCCTCGGCTCATTGGCGGAGAGTGTGGGGAGGTTCCACGAAAAACCTGCTGCTGCCGTCAGCCATAATCAAAAAAATTCGTGCCTATCCAACTAAAAGCCGGCACACATTCGGTGCTGAAGGGACCCACCCTTACGTCACTTACCTGCATACCTTGTGGAAGACGTAGATGTTTTGCCTTCTTTGCCGGCCCCATCCTCCCATCTGACTCTGAGGGGCATAATTATTCAGAGTCCCTATTTGACCTGTAAAGAGAGAGAGACTAGGCGAACCTAGACAACCTTCATCCTGCGTGAGAGGGCTCCGGGATAGTGAAGGAAGAATCAAACTTTCAAACTTTCATATTTACGTTATAATTGCAAAATTAACAAAAACAATCCTCACTTCAATGTATATATAGGTATGTATACTATAGAGTTAACTATATACATATGTAGTAGATACATTAGTAAATCAAAAGGCCATGATTCTTAAATATATGAGTAAGTATATCATTATCGTATATATAGATATATGTATGTAGAGTGTTGACTCAACCGGATCATCCATTCAAAATGTATACTGGTAAGTATATCGTTAAATTATACATATATTTATACATATAGAGTGTCTACTTAAACGTATTATCATTTCAAAGTATAAAGATCTCACTAAATTAGCGTTATAGATACGTAATTATAGTATTAATCGAAATTATATATAGCTACATGAAAATAATATCAATAAAAAGGAAGTCCTACATCTGTAAGTCGCTACAGAAGCCGAAGTATGCGTATACCAAAAGAAAATGTGTAATATATCAATAATACTCACGGTGAAAATTCCACGGCATGATGAAGCGCTTCAGCATCCGCCATCTAGTTAAAAGAATTAAATTGGAATTTAATGCTTCGACTTGCTGAGTTGAAATGAGATTGCCCAGCGGCACTCGTATCTACTCACTGCACAAAACTAAAGGCAATTGATATAATTTTATATAATTCAAAGTCCCAATTAATATCAAAAGAAATTAAACCAAATATTTCAACTTTAGCACTAAACTTAAGAAAAAAATGAAAACTATAGGCTTTAGACCACAAGCATAACTGAATCGCTATCACTTTGTTCTCGATCGAAACACAACTCGCATAATTGTTTGAGTTTATTCACGAAATATGAATTCCTACTAAAATATATATATAGAAATAATAAAGAACACAACACAAAGCTTATGAAACTTAAAAAATCCACACCTAGTCATGAAATCTACTTGATCCAATGTGTATAATTATGTTTGTTTGCAGTCACAAATTTCCCATTTCATGTGCTATTGTAAACAAAACATGTCGTTTTCCTCACTTTTAAAAAAATATCATTTTCTTGTCGTTTTCAAAAGTTTGAACAAATTATATAAAGAAACTAACACTAAGCCTTCCGTCTGTTTATAACCGATGTAGGGAAGCTAAGACTGTTATTTAATGGAGCATTGTAAGTACCTATCAGTACAATTATAAATATTATTGAACTTCGACGATTACTTAAAAGTTACATGTTGAGCAGTTCTTTGATTTACTGACGTGTAAAATTTCTTTTAGCAAAAGTTGTGTTCCGAAAAATTTGCAATTCATACATACAATCGAAGCACACTAAAATTAACTACACCACCGAAGTAATTACAAGGGTTACTTTTGTTGATAAAAATTTGTAAAAACAACCTTGCAATTGATGCCGATCTTTTTGTTAAATTCATTTACCGAGTGTCAAAATAAAACATACTCTTTTTATATGTACTTATAAAATTAGGCTACGAGAATAAACCTTAGCATTTATCACTATAATGGATGGCCTCTTGGATAAATTAATTAATTTTAGTCTTAATGCATTTACGTGTGTCACTTAAGTGCTTAAATATTTACAAGTTGATATGCCAAAGAAAAACAAAAATATCTACCAACACTATAAATCTTCTGGATGATTACTATGGAAATCCCTTAATGCTGTTTCATTCGTATACCCAAAGATCCACTTCCTGTATTTATTGGAAGCATCACAATTATTCACGTAAATCTTCTTTTCTTGGCATAGGCTTCCAAATATCGCATGTTCTTTCCATGAACTATCCATTTATTTTTCAAATCATAGAACCATAATTGATTACCTTGTTGTGTATGACAGTAATACAGGATTACTGGGGCATCTTTTGTCGATTTAGAAACATCTAAGCAGGTCGTTTTGCCTCTAAGTCTGATATCTTTATGCCAACTGAATGCCCAATTTTGATTTCCATGTGGCCTAACGTTGTTTGTAGCACATTGAAATAAGCCTACCTCAACGTCGTGCTTATGGTTGAGATTATCAACACAAAGGTATAGAATTGCTTTGCTTCTTATCGTTCTATGAGCATAATCTGGTGGTTCGACGGGGGGATACTTTTTCAATAAGTCAGATGCGATTTCTTGCATAAACCAATTAAATGATTTACACTTGAGACGATTTCGAAACTCTTTTTGTTTTTCCAAATTTCCAGCATCAATTGGAAATTCCTAAAGTATTTTCTTCATTTAATTTGACACTAATGAGATTTATGCGAAAATATTACCTTTCGGCCAAGATGCTGTGGAGAATTTTCGATGATCCCTTTTTTGGACTTCTTTCACGCGCGTACTTAGTTCGAGAAGTAAGACAGATTGATTGTCTTCTTCTTCTTTGTCACCACTGTCAACATGTCACTCTAGCTAGAGGAAGCGCATTTCTCTCGGTCGGGGTGCGTTCAAGCTTTCCGATATGGACAGCAGCCGACATACACGCTGCAGTACGTGTAGCATATTGCTATATGTAATACGCTACGACCATAACAGTAGGCATGAGAGAGAAAAATTTTCAACTTTGAGCAAAGCGCGCTTTGCGGCTAGGCCTTGAGGCTAGCTGCTGGCTTGGTTTTGTGCTGCATCATTTAAAAACCCGTGTTGGAAATTTTGACAATACCTCGAGGCGTGGATGTGCTTCTGCCATAATTCTTGAAGATATGCAAGCGGAGGCACGCGTATCGAAATCATTTACGGCTATCTCTGGAAAATATTGCTGTTAATGTAATTTTGAAAGGAACGACAGCAATCAGCTGTGTTAAGTTAAAGTTCCACTTCTGGCAAATTCCTGCAAATGTAGTTCCACTTCAGGCAAATTCCCGCAAAAGTACTTGAGGCATGTGAACATGAACTTGCTCCTATCACCTCCTATGTAGCAATCTATTGTGCAAGTAACTTGTAGAGTCTGAATGGGCCTTTATAGTAACTTGTAGAGTCAGAATGGGCCTTTATAGTAAATTATTTTTGCAATTAGCGAAGAATTGAGGGAGCATCAAACGATTTTATTAATAACAACGAGTCCAACAAACAATCACGTATTATTGACCTGGTTATAAATTAAATTAAATTAAAAATAAGAATTTTCCGGCTAACTTGATGACGAATCTTCTTTTTACATTTTCGAAAAAACTATTAAGCCTAGTACGCTGTTCAAGCGAAAATTTCATTTCCTATACAAAATCTATGTAAAAAAATGTGAGTGAAAAGTGCCACGAAAATGGTTATAAATTAAATTAAATTAAAAATAAGAATTTTCCGGCTAACTTGATGACGAATCTTCTTTTTACATTTTCGAAAAAACTATTAAGCCTAGTACGCTGTTCAAGCGAAAATTTCATTTCCTATACAAAATCTATGTAAAAAAATGTGAGTGAAAAGTGCCACGAAAATTTCGGTCTGGGATTTCGTAAAGTAGCATGCTGTTCGAAAAAAAAAATCAATGTTTAGCTCATGGAATGCAGATGGCGCTAATATGAAGTGGAGACATTTTTCCGTAGCGATTTATATATCCAGACATATATTTCGCACGGAAAAGTTGACAGATATACCTTTTGATGATTAGCGCTTTGGCACATATATGTAATTTGTGATTATACGTGTATTACTTCAGTCAGTTTAATGTTATTTAATTTGTGATTTCACATTTTCTCCACAACTTTTTTCCGTGTAGAATTATATGCCCACAATGCATGTGAAATTTTCGCTTGAACAGCGTACTAGGCTTTATCCAAAAAACGTTTAAATTTAAGCCTAGTATCGAGTTCGAGTAAAACGTGACAATTCCATACAAATTTTAGCGCTGGTAAAATCGCAATCAAAATGAAGATTTTACTAGTGGTAAAAAGCTTAGAATATATAGCAAACAGGAATGGTTGAATCGTGTAAAATTCGTGTACATGAGCGTAATTTGTCAAGAGCAGGAGTAAGTGAGATGCTGGATAGAGAAATTGTCAAAGCTGTAGATTAATTGTCAAATGTGCTTTTGTTTTGTGAGCAGATTTGGTCAACTTAAAATTCTTTTGTGAAATTTAACAAAAATACCGAATCAATTCTTTTCAAAACTATTTATCTTTGAACTTTATTTAGTGGAAAGTTTTATAGTGCCACTAGTGCCTGTTAAAAACTTCATATCAATTAAAAAAACAGAAATGAAGTGTTCGGTCAGTGCTTGCAAATATAAATTGGATTATAAACTAGGGAATCCTGTTTGAGGCAACTGCACTACCTAAATTATCTTTTTTGTTAATAGAAGCAAAGATTTATATAAATTAATTATGTGAATTGTTTCAGAATAAAGTAGAAAAAGAACATTTTTTACCACAGATGCTCCGCACAAAACCTTTGTTTACTTTTTGCAAATTGAAAAGTTGTTTAGAATAGGGATGGCGTGTAAATACATGTAAAAATGGACTACCAACGCAACCAGGAATTCATTACGCAAAATCTGGCTTATCACCATCCTGTTTCCCTATATTCTAAGGTAAAGGTGAATATTTCTCTATTTTAAGATAGATGGCACTTTGTATGTCTCCACTTATTTTACTGAACATTTTAATGCGCGCAACATGACATTTCCTCTTTCTATGACAATTTTCAGATTGTTTTTATTGAACTTATTGAAGAATTTAATTTTAATCGCAAATTTTCAGATTGTTCTGTTAATTTATTGAATTTCAGATTAATTAAGTCCGTTTTTAATTGTAAATTGTGGAAACGTTTATCTAAACTTTATAAACAATTTGAAGTTTTTCAGCGATAAATTGTTTAAACATCTGTCATTTTATTTTCTCCAAATTGACATACGTCAAAATTTTACCAGCGATTTTAATGTGAAAAATTTGGAGACAGCGTTAAATTGTACTCTGTCCGTACTCGATACTAGGCTTAAGCCAACAATCACCACCAATCGATATGTGCAATAAAAAATTAAAAAAGTAAAAGTTGGCCGGCCAACTTGATGGAGCCTGTATTCATTAAACCATATTTACTTTAAATTTTATTTAATTCTGTTTTAGTACTCTCGTTAGAGAGGGTTGGGGCTTACTTGAATCAAAATTAAAATGATATATGCGTTACTATAATTTAAATAAACCAAATTCATTTAATTTTAAGTGGGCCGTATTCACCAAGCCATTTAATTGAAATTTAATTTAATTTCTGTTTCAGTACTCCTCCTCGTTAGAGAGGGTTAGGATTCACTTGGGCCGTATTCACCAAGCCATTTAATTGAAATTTAATTTAATTTCTGTTTTAGTACTCCTATAAGAGAGGGTTAGGGCACACTTAGGGCCGTATTCACCAAGCCATTTAATACAAATTTAATTTTACTTTAATTTTTATTTAGGGACCGCAATTAAAATTTTGTAGCTATTCACCAACCTTAATAAAATAAATAATTTCAGACATTTCGGACTATCAGCTGCAAGATTTCCGAATTTGGGAAGTGACAGTTCTCGTGAGAGTTCATGCAATTTAAACATAATTTAAAAAAATAAAAGAAGTTTTTATGTATTATTTAAATAGATAAGTTTTTATGTATTATTAAAAATATTTTATAATATATGTATGTACAAATCGTTTTAATTAAAAGTAGCCCATATTAAGCAATTGCTTCTTCAAACTTTTAACTGCGCTATTAAAAATATGACTTTGACTGCATGACACTTCAATCAGCTGATATCGAAATGAAATTTATTTAAGAGAGGGTAAGGCCTCACTTAAAATTAAATTAAAATTAAATTTTCATTAAATCGACTCGGTAAGTGTGGTTGGTGAATAGCTTTAATTGAAATTTTTTTTAATTTTGCTTGGTGAATATGGCCCTTAGGGCTCCCTGGCCTAGAATACTGACAGTGGCACAACTATCAAGTAATCCAGTCTCAGCCCGCCCGAGTAGTCTTACTTCGGCGTACGGTCGAATGTCGTCTGGCATCGACACGGAAAACTGGGCCAGTTTTATTCTTTCTAGTTTCATCCGTCAGGATACATGATTTCAGCTAACTCCGCCACTGAGGATAAGATTCGGTCTCTTACTGTGTTGTATCTCTGCAGACGCGTATGATACGGCGTCAGCAGATGTAAAACTGAATTCTAAAGTTCGGAAACTAACAGGCTCTTCAAAAATGAAGATAACGAAATCTGATTTAAAAATTTTAAGGTTGGGACGATATAGTAAAATTTCAAACAAAAAGAAAATTTTCCCAAACGTTCGGAGAAGTTTCAAAAAAATTTCAAAAACTCAAAGGTTCGACAAAGTTACCAAAAGTTCAATTAAACGTTTCGAAAAAAAAAGATCCCAATCATACGGTTTCACCCTGACTTCCAGGAGCTAACTCTCAACATAGAAGGTCTTCAGGTCGCTCTCTCCCCCTTCAGGTCAGAAAATCTACACAAGTAAGCGACGTGAATGTGTGCATGAAAAATGTCTGGGTCCTCACATAAATCTGGGAAAAGTCGGGTTGGATAAGCTAAAGACTGAAAATGATACTAGAGATTCTTCAGCCAGGCAGTTAGCTGTATACCAGCTCATGATTATTGAAGGTCTCCAGCATCACTTCCATCCTCCAACCTCTCTTTCCTTCCCATTCACCTGATTGTCATGTCTAGGTTACCCCCAACTGGGCAGAGTCATGAATCTGGTCAACTAATTAGCTGAAAGCCAAAAAGCCGTCTCATAGATTCACAACTCTGTCCAGCCAGTTGGCCAACAGAGACATGTCTCCGTGAGAGCACAAACAAAAAAAATTTTTTGTGAGGCCACCTACCATTTCCATGGCAGAAGGCCAGCGGGAAAGATCGATTTCAAAAAATTCAAAAACTTCGAACAATTGAGGCTTGACCACGGTCAAACCTAAAGCCGAACTTCAACTTCAAACAAATTCCAAAAACTTTCAAACATTACGTTACTTTAATACAAAATCGAGAAACAAGATAGCAAAAACTTTCAAAACTTTACTTTCAGACTTTCAAAAACTCTAACTTTACTTTACCAACTTTTAAAAACTTTCAAAACATTACGTTAATAAAACAATCAAACCTCAGGTCCACATGTGTTCTCCACTAGATATGAGACTACCGAGTCAGACGGTTTAGCTACCAGCTAAATGTTCATATCTCAGCCTCAGTCCCCAGTGTCAAACACATTTGAACACCGAAGTTGACTGAGGTGGCCCCACGTTGGGAGCCATTTTTGTTATGTAAGTATAGTGAGTGGTGGACATCGGACGTAAAGTCCAGACTGTCAGCATGAGCTGACAGATCACTCGACGGACAGCGTTACCTGCAGGGCGGCACGCTAGCTCGCCTCGGCTCATTGGCGGAGAGTGTGGGGAGGTTCCACGAAAAACCTGCTGCTGCCGTCAGCCATAATCAAAAAAAAATCGTGCCTATCCAACTAAAAGCCGGCACACATTCGGTGCTGAAGGGACCCTTACGTCACTTACCTGCATACCTTGTGGAAGACGTAGATGTTTTGCCTTCTTTGCCGGCCCCATCCTCCCATCTGACTCTGAGGGGCATAATTATTCAGAGTCCCTATTTGACCTGTAAAGAGAGAGAGACTAGGCGAACCTAGACAACCTTCATCCTGCGTGAGAGGGCTCCGGGATAGTGAAGGAAGAATCAAACTTTCAAACTTTCATATTTACGTTATAATTGCAAAATTAACAAAAACAATCATCACTTCAATATATATATAGGTATGTATACTATAGAGTTAACTATATACATATGTAGTAGATACATTAGTAAATCAAAAGGCCATGATTCTTAAATATATGAGTAAGTATATCATTATCGTATATATAGATATATGTATGTAGAGTGTTGACTCAACCGGATCATCCATTCAAAATGTATACTGGTAAGTATATCGTTAAATTATACATATATTTATACATATAGAGTGTCTACTTGAACGTATTATCATTTCAAAGTATAAAGATCTCACTAAATTAGCGGTATAGATACGTAATTATAGTATTAAATCGAAATTATATATAGCTACATGAAAATAATATCAATAAAAAGGAAGTCCTACATCTGTAAGTCGCTACAGAAGCCGAAGTATGCGTATACCAAAAGAAAATGTGTAATATATCAATAATACTCACGGTGGAAATTCCACGGCATGATGAAGCGCTTCAGCATCCGCTATCTAGTTAAAAGAATTAAATTGGAATTTAATGCTTCGACTTGCTGAGTTGAAATGAGATTGCCCAGCGGCACTCGTATCTCCTCAATGCACAAAACTAAAGGCAATTGATATAATTTTATGTAATTTTATATAATTCAAAGTCCCAATTAATATCAAAAGAAATTAAACCAAATATTTCAACTTTAGCACTAAACTCAAGAAAAAAATGAAAACTATAGGCTTTAGACCACAAGCATAACTGAATCGCTATCACTTTGTTCTCGATCGAAACACAACTCGCATAATTGTTTGAGTTTATTCACGAAATATGAATTCCTACTAAAATATATATATAGAAATAATAAAGAACACAACACAAAGCTTATGAAACTTAAAAAATCCACACCTAGTCATGAAATCTACTTGATCCAATGTGTATAATTATGTTTGTTTGCAGTCACAAATTTCCCATTTCATGTGCTATTGTAAACAAAACATGTCATTTTCCTCACTTTTAAAAAAATATCATTTGCTTGTCGTTTTCAAAAGTTTGAACAAATTATATAAAGAAACTAACACTAAGCCTTCCGTCTGTTTATAACCGATGTAGGGAAGCTAAGACTGTTATTTAATGGAGCATTGTAAGTACCTATCAGTACAATTATAAATATTATTGAATTTCGACGATTACTTAAAAGTTACATGTTGAGCAGTTCTTTGATTTACTGGCGTGTAAAATTTCTTTTAGCAAAAGTTGTGTTCCGAAAAATTTGCAGTTCATACATACAATCGAAGCACACTAAAATTAACTACACCACCGAAGTAATTAGAAGGGTTACTTTTGTTGATAAAAATTTGTAAAAACAACCTTGCAATTGATGCCGATCTTTTTGTTAAATTCATTTACCGAGTGTCAAAATAAAACATACTCTTTTTATATGTACTTATAAAATTAGGCTACGAGAATAAACCTTAGCATTTATCACTATAATGGATGGCCTCTTGGATAAATTAATTAATTTTAGTCGTAATGCATTTACGTGTGTCACTTAAGTGCTTAAATATTTACAAGTTGATATGCCAAAGAAAAACAAAAATATCTACCAACACTATAAATCTTCTGGATGATTACTATGGAAATCCCTTAATGCTGTTTCATTCGTATACCCAAAGATCCACTTCCTGTATTTATTGGAAGCATCACAATTATTCACGTAAATCTTCTTTTTCTTGGCATCAGCTTCCAAATATCGCATGTTGTTCCGATTTAGAAACATCTAAGCAGGTCGTTTTGCCTCTAAGTCTGATATCTCTATGCCAACTGAGGGCCCAATTTTTATTTCCATGTGGCCTAACGTTGTTTGTAGTACATTGAAATAAGCCTACCTCACCGTCGTGCTTATGGTTGAGATTATCAACACAAAGATATAGAATTGCTTTGCTTCTTATCGTTCTATGAGCATAATCTGGTGGTTCGACGGGGGGATACTTTTTCAATAAGTCAGATGCGATTTCTTGCATAAACCAATTAAATGATTTACACTTGAGACGATTTCGAAACTCTTTTTGTTTTTCCAAATTTCCAGCATCAATTGGAAATTCCTAAAGTATTTTATTCATTTAATTTGACACTAATGAGATTTATGCGAAAATATTACCTTTCGGCCAAGATGCTGTGGAGAATTTTCGATGATCCCTTTTTTGGACTTCTTTCACGCGCGTACTTTGTTCGAGAAGTAAGACAGATTGATTGTCTTCTTCTTCTTTGTCACCACTGTCAACATGTCACTCTAGCTAGAGGAAGCGCATTTCTCTCGGTCGGGGTGCGTTCAAGCTTTCCGATATGGACAGCAGCCGACATACACGCTGCAGTACGTGTAGCATATTGCTATATGTAATACGCTACGACCATAACAGTAGGCATGAGAGAGAAAAATTTTCAACTTTGAGCAAAGCGCGCTTTGCGGCTAGGCCTTGAGGCTAGCTGCTGGCTTGGTTTTGTGCTGCATCATTTAAAAACCCGTGTTGGAAATTTTGACAATACCTCGAGGCGTGGATGTGCTTCTGCCATAATTCTTGAAGATATGCAAGCGGAGGCACGCGTATCGGAATCATTTACGGCTATCTCTGGAAAATATTGCTGTTAATGTAATTTTGAAAGGAACGACAGCAATCAGCTGTGTTAAGTTAAAGTTCCACTTCTGGCAAATTCCTGCAAATGTAGTTCCACTTCAGGCAAATTCCCGCAAAAGTACTTGAGGCATGTGAACATGAACTTGCTCCTATCACCTCCTATGTAGCAATCTATTGTGCAAGTAACTTGTAGAGTCTGAATGGGCCTTTATAGTAACTTGTAGAGTCAGAATGGGCCTTTATAGTAAATTATTTTTGCAATTAGCGAAGAATTGAGGGAGCATCAAACGATTTTATTAATAACAACGAGTCCAACAAACAATCACGTATTGATTGACCTGGTTATAAATTAAATTAAATTAAAAATAAGAATTTTCCGGCTAACTTGATGACGAATCTTCTTTTTACATTTTCGAAAAAACTATTAAGCCTAGTACGCTGTTCAAGCGAAAATTTCATTTCCTATACAAAATCTATGTAAAAAAATGTGAGTGAAAAGTGCCACGAAAATTTCGGTCTGGGATTTCGTAAAGTAGCATGCTGTTCGAAAAAAAAATCAATGTTTAGCTCATGGAATGCAGATGGCGCTAATATGAAGTGGAGACATTTTTCCGTAGCGATTTATATATCCAGACATATATTTCGCACGGAAAAGTTGACAGCTATACCTTTTGATGATTAGCGCTTTGGCACATATATGTAATTTGTGATTATACGTGTATTACTTCAGTCAGTTTAATGTTATTTAATTTGTGATTTCACATTTTCTCCACAACTTTTTTCCGTGTAGAATTATATGCCCACAATGCATGTGAAATTTTCGCTTGAACAGCGTACTAGGCTTTATCCAAAAAACGTTTAAATTTAAGCCTAGTATCGAGTTCGAGTAAAACGTGACAATTCCATACAAATTTTAGCGCTGGTAAAATCGCAATCAAAATGAAGATTTTACTAGTGGTAAAAAGCTTAGAATATATAGCAAACAGGAATGGTTGAATCGTGTAAAATTCGTGTACATGAGCGTAATTTGTCAAGAGCAGGAGTAAGTGAGATGCTGGATAGAGAAATTGTCAAAGCTGTAGATTAATTGTCAAATGTGCTTTTGTTTTGTGAGCAGATTTGGTCAACTTAAAATTCTTTTGTGAAATTTAACAAAAATACCGAATCAATTCTTTTCAAAACTATTTATCTTTGAACTTTATTTAGTGGAAAGTTTTATAGTGCCACTAGTGCCTGTTAAAAACTTCATATCAATTTAAAAAAAACAGAAATGAAGTGTTCGGTCAGTGCTTGCAAATATAAATTGGATTATAAACTAGGGAATCCTGTTTGAGGCAACTGCACTACCTAAATTATCTTTTTTGTTAATAGAAGCAAAGATTTATTTAAATTAATTATGTGAATTGTTTCAGAATAAAGTAGAAAAAGAACATTTTTTACCACAGATGCTTCGCACAAAACCTTTGCTTACTTTTTGCAAATTGGCAAGTTGTTTAGAATAGGGATGGCGTGTAAATACATGTAAAAATGGACTACCAACGCAACCAGGAATTCATTACGCAAAATCTGGCTTATCACCATCCTGTTTCCCTATATTCTAAGGTAAAGGTGAATATTTCTCTATTTTAAGATAGATGGCACTTTGCATGTCTCCACTTATTTTACTGAACATTTTAATGCGCGCAACATGACATTTCCTCTTTCTATGACAATTTTCAGATTGTTTTTATTGAACTTATTGAAGAATTTAATTTTAATCGCAAATTTTCAGATTGTTCTGTTAATTTATTGAATTTCAGATTAATTAAGTCCGTTTTTAATTGTAAATTGTGGAAACGTTTATCTAAACTTTATAAACAATTTGAAGTTTTTCAGCGATAAATTGTTTAAACATCTGTCATTTTATTTTCTCCAAATTGACATACGTCAAAATTTTACCAGCGATTTTAATGAGAAAAATTTGGAGACAGCGTTAAATTGTACTCTGTCCGTACTCGATACTAGGCTTAAGCCAACAATCACCACCAATCGATATGTGCAATAAAATATTAAAAAAGTAAAAGTTGGCCGGCCAACTTGATGGAGCCTGTATTCATTAAACCATATTTACTTTAAATTTTATTTAATTCTGTTTTAGTACTCTCGTTAGAGAGGGTTGGGGCTTACTTGAATCAAAATTAAAATGATATATGCGTTACTATAATTTAAATAAACCAAATTCATTTAATTTTAAGTGGGCCGTATTCACCAAGCCATTTAATTGAAATTTAATTTAATTTCTGGTACAGTACTCCTCCTCGTTAGAGAGGGTTAGGATTCACTTGGGCCGTATTCACCAAGCCATTTAATTGAAATTTAATTTAATTTCTGTTTTAGTACTCCTGTAAGAGAGGGTTAGGGCACACTTAGGGCCGTATTCACCAAGCCATTTAATACAAATTTAATTTTTATTGAGGGACCGCAATTAAATTTTTGTAGCTATTCACCAACCTTAATAAAATAAATAATTTCGGACATTTCGGACTATCAGCTGCAAGATTTCCGAATTTGGGAAGTGACAGTTCTCGTGAGAGTTCATGTAATTTAAACATAATTTAAAAAAAAGAGGGAAGTTTTTATGTATTATTTAAATAGATAAGTTTTTATGTATTATTAAAAATATTTTATAATATATGTATGTACAAATCGTTTTAATTAAAAATAGCCCATATTAAGCAATTGCTTCTTCAAACTTTTAACTGCGCTATTAAAAATATGACATTTGACTGCATGACACTTCAATCAGCTGATATCGAAATGAAATTTATTTAAGAGAGGGTAAGGCCTCACTTAAAATTAAATTAAAATTAAATTTTCATTAAATCGACTCGGTAAGTGTGGTTGGTGAATAGCTTTAATTGAAATTTTTTTTAATTTTGCTTGGTGAATATGGCCCTTAGGGCCGTATTCACCAATCCATTTAATTGAAATTTAATTTAATGTCGATTTCGATGGGACCATTTCAGTTTTGCACTTTTTCTGGCAGCGGAGAACTGGCAGAACTGAAGTCCATCGAACATATTTTTGTCATATTCCTTGTATTTGTGGGCACACGTATTATATACACGGAACTGTCAAACGTAATAAATGTTCTTTATTGATATATAGAAACAATTTTTTTTTAACTTAAAGCCAATTACCCAAATAAAAATATTTAATTCATTCAACTCCAAAATTTCACAAATAATCGCGACAGTGTACTTTGACAGAGCAGATGACAATTCGACCTCAATATGTATTTGTAACACCGAGAAAATATCTGGTGCAAAGCAGGGGAAGTGTGTGCAAAACTTGTGTTGCACTTCTGCTATAAAAATTGTCCGATCGAACATTTTCAGTGCTGGAAAAAGTGCAATACTGGTGTTGCACCAAAGTCTCATCGAAATCGACATTAATTTAAGTGAGCCCTAACCCTCTTTAAAGGGAGTACTAAAATAGAAATTTAATTTAATTTCAATTAAATGGCTTGGTGAATACGGCCCTTAAAATTAAATTAAAATTTAGTTTGGGTTATTTTATGTTATAATAACGCATATATAACTTCAATTATAATTTAAGTGAGCCCTAACCCTCTCTAACGAGAGTACTAAAACAGGAATGAAATTAAATTTCAATTAAATGGTTTGGCGAATACGGCCTTAAGCCTAGTATGGAGTTTGAGTATTTGAAAAATTTAATGCGGTCTCCAAAAAATAGCAAAGCTGGTAAAAAGTTGGCGTAAGTTTTATGTGGAGAAAACAAGGTAACAGATCTTAAAATCATAATTAATGGGAAATATTTTTAATAATGCTAATTGATTATTATTTATAAAGAATATAAATCATCATACCGACGACGACATTTTTGCTGCGGCAGGTTTGAGTGTGTATCGTCGTCAAGAAAATCCACCGAAAAACTAAAAAAAACTCGCTTTGTGAACAATCAAAGAAATTATGACATATAATAACCCAAATTCAATTTTAATTTAATTTTAAGTTTGTTTTAACCCTCTCTTATAGGAGTACTAACACAGAAATTAAATTAAATTTCAATAAAATGGCTTGGTGAATACGGCTCTTAAATTTAAATTTGGGCTATTTTATGTTATTATACGTACTTATATATAACTTTAATTTTGGTTCAAGTGGGACCCAAACCTCATTAACGAGAGTATTAAAATCGAAATTAAATTATATTTCTATTGAATGGATTGGTGAATACGGTCTTTAAAGTAAAATAAATAAATAATTCATCGTAAAAAATTTGGCTTTCGCCTTTTTCAAAATGAACGACTTCTATGGCAGTCCAACTTTTTGAGTGAACTGTAGAATTAATAAGAATTTTATACGACCTGTGGAATGTGTTGGATGGATATTATGTGGCAATGACGTGGCATTAGCGAGACGGCGAAAAGGGAACTGTCACCGATTTGTACATATTTGATTCATTAAAGTAGCGTATCGGAAGGCGTTGGTGTATTATTTAAAGTATCCAGACTAAAAAATAGTGTTTCGTCTTTAAAAAACTGTTTACGTAATTTAGTTAATTAAAAATGTTCTCAAAATTTCTAAGTATTACAATTCTTGTTTCGCTACTAGCTGCAGCTTATGGCGAATGTACAAATCCGGAAATATCTGTGAATTCTTTTACGACTAGCGATGCAACAATAGTTAGCCAAATCGGATATATTGCTGAGTTTTTGTTTGAGTGCGAAGGAAAGACAAGTCTTAGTCTTTTTGCCGAAATCGGTGAAAAAATAATTCCGGTTGCCCGCACGGGTAAAAACACATACCAGGTAAATATGCCTTGGGGTTTAATTTAATACCTGTTATTGATTCGGAACGTTTTGATTTCAGATAAGTTGGAGCGAAGAAATCAAAAAGTCTCGCAGTGCCGACATTAAAATTCGCTTATTTGATGAGAATGGATTTTCCGAAATTCGTAAAGCACAACGATCTGGGGATGATCTCAGCTTAGTTCAAGCTCTAACTGAATTCGTTGTTAATCACCCAGGGGCCTATAAGGGCCCATGGGTAAATTCTGAACTCCTAGCTACAGCTGTTGCTGCTTTCGTTGCATATTTTGCTTTCAGCGCAAAAAGCAAAATTCTTTCATAAATAAGAAGTATTGTATACTAAATTTAGTCATTAAATTTTTTTTGATATTCCAGTCTACTATATTATATATTTAAAAACATTTATTGGCGATTTCGGGAGACGGCAGGTATTTGGATTTTTATAGATTTGCATCTAAATATAACTGCTTAGAAACTTCAAGCAGAGATATAGTGTATTGTATAGCAGCTGTATCCTTGAGAAGTAAAGCAAAGTATAAATAAGGATAAGTAGAGACAGAGGCGTACAAAATAGGAAATTTTTCGTGTTTTTTAGACCGAAACAGATAATCTCATATATCTACTTTCGTCTTTTGCATGAATGGGGGAAAAGAACTTGGCTATGCATTATTGTAGTGCAACTGAGACAACAAGTTAAAAACAAAAATCAAGAGAACGTAGGATTACCTGAAAGACAAACTCTTATTGAATCCCTCAAAATTCTATCAAACTATTCATAATAACGTACATTGGGTAACCCTACCTCCATTTGGCAAGAAAAAGATAAATTTCGCAATGAACAACGCACTAAAAGAAGATGTAAAATTTCTGTAAAATAAAATTCCCGGAACCAGAGTGAGATTCCCTACTTAATCTATTTCGAGCAAAACAAATGTAAACAGAAAAACGTGCTGTTCACATATCATGGGATTACACTAACAAACATTAGAATTCCTGCGAAAAACATTGAGCCCGTTCAGACCGTGCCATTTAGAACTAGTTTTACGTAAGTCGATTTACGTAGAACTAATATGAGTGGTGTAAACATGCCGCATTACGAAAAACAAGTCCTACTTTAATCCGGTATTGACCTACAAAATTAGTATTAAACGTAGACATAAACCTCCGATAAGGAATTCTTTACAAACTTGAATGCGGTATATTCATTCATAGAGAGAATTGTTCTGTTTTAATGAAAATGAGTGTAATTAAGAAGGAAAAACGTGCGACTGGTCAGATGGAAGGAAAAATTCTGTTAAAGACTTATGATTTATTGAAGAAAGTATTCCGTCTGTAATGGATGGTAAAAAATTAGATATTAGGAAAATTTAATTTTTTTCTTATGCTCTATTCTCTTGTGCACACCGCATGCAAAAAATTAAAATATTATTTCTCATTTTTATCGTGAGGAAGTAGGTAGATCTGACAAATTTGACAACTGTCAAAGCTTTTCTACGAGCTGACTAAACGGCAGCCGGATTAGTCCTACGTAAGTCGACTTACGTAATGCATTTGCATTTGTCCACGTTTAGGGACAAATGGTTTTTGTTACACCATGAGAGTAGCTTCTAGATGTCATTTTGGAGATACTGGCAGTCAGATGGATCATTTATTACTTCATAAATTTTAGTGTCATCAGCATAGATTAAAGACAAAGAGCAGAGTTCTGTGGGAAGGTTATTAATGTATAATAAGAAAAGAAGCGGGCCAAGAATCGAGTCTTCGGGTAAGCCCGAAGTTTGGGTATATAGATAAGATGAGAAACCATTTATTACAACAGAGAGCTGTCGATTCGAGAGATATGATTGAAACCAGAGGGTACTGTTAGAGTCAAAACCCATTCTCTTCATCTTAGCCGTAACTATATTGTGATTGATTCTATCGAATGCCTTAGATATGTCCGCATAAAAAACATCTACCTGTTTAGCTTCATCAAGAGCTAGGGCAATGGAGTTTGTGAATAATGAAAGATTAGTTACAGTAGATCGATGTGGTAGGAAGCCATGTTGTTGTGGACAGATGTAGGGTTTTATTTGGGGCAGTAGATTAGTTTTTCAATAATCAAAGCTAAGGCATTAGAAATAGAAATAGGGCGGTAGTTTTTTACTAGCTTTTTATCCCCAGCTTTGAACGCAGGGTAAACATACAAGTCCTTAAGAATGTCCGGGTAAATATGTTTGGAGATAGAAGAATTAATCAATGCGGTAATAGGGTGCGATAGAACTGAGGAACAGATCTTGTAAAATGTGTTAGGAATACCATCTGGACCCGCATTTTTGATTTCATCTAATGACGTAAGTAATACTTGAACCTCAGTATGGTGTATGAAAGGGATATTTAGGGAGCTATAAAGAGTTTCATCAGATGTAATACGGATAGTCAAACTCAGGTTGTCATCAAATGTGGTCTGAAAGTGTTTTGCAAACAAGTTGCATATACTTTCTGGTTTGTTGGCAGATATTCCATCATAAAGCATTTCCTTAGGGTAGAAGCCAGAAAGCTTCATGCTTTTGCATACGACCAAAAAGTCTTTGGGTTGGAGGATATGGAATTTTCGATGTTTTGAACATATTTTTTATAGCATACTCTAATCATGCTTTTTACTGTGCTGCAGAGGTAGCTTAAGGTAGAGTAGTCCTCAGGATGCTTGGATTTTATATACTTTAATCTATATTTATCCTTGAGTCTGACAGCATGAATTAGGTTCTGAGACAACCAGACTGGATAAGTGCTCCGTCTCTTCGTTATTCGGGGAATATAATTTTCAATTGCCATGTTGAGATGATTATAAAACACTTGAAAGGCTTGGTTCACCTCAAGTTAGCGCGCTTGAATAAGCGCTTATAAATTTTTTCAGCAAGGTGGGGACTTTCTTAGTTTTCAGATGTAGTAGAAGAGGAGGATGGTGAATATCGACACGGGAAAGAGGAAGAAGGGCTATGTAAAATCAGAATTACCCAGATCGGCATTAGAAAAAAATAGGTCCAGGTATCTCTGATTGCAATTTGGAATGCAATTTAGTTGTTCAAGTTGGGAGAAAGACATAACATTTAACAAAGAGAACGTGGTTCGATTATTTACGTCGTCAATTTGCATTGAATTGCCCACATCACTAGCTGACCAAGATATGTTGGGAAGTTTAAAGTCTCCTAGAATTAAAAATATGGCATTGCTCGCAGCATTTTGATAAACGTTGCAAATATTGGTAAAAATGGCATCATAAGTATAATGAGGAGGATGGACGAATATATAAACAACAACTATATAGGTTTAAATGGGCAGATTTGATAACGACATACAAGTACTCGCAAACAGACTCAAATTGACTAGTACGAGTTGCCTTCAGAAAGCGGTCGACTGCAAGGAGGACACCACCACCATCACAGGTCCCCAGAGCCTCATGATTCCTATCTTGGCGAAAGACTTCATATCGATCATCAAACATTTCACCACTATTAACTGAGTCAAATAAAAATGTCTCAGTAAAGGCAATGATGTGGTAGTTATTGTACAGGACTGAGAGCTTCAAGTCTTCAGTTTTAGAGCGCAGCCCGCGGACATTTTGGTAGTATATGTTCATTTTGAAGTTATTTTTTGACGAACAGATTGAAGTGATTTATAATTAATAACATGATAGACGTTAGAGTCTTCCGTACGTTTCAGATAAACTTTCCCATTCTTTACCCAAACAAATCTAAAATTAAGTTCCTCTTTAAACAATTTAGAATCATAAAGTAATTTCCTTTTATAAGCAGTTAGGAATTGATTTATGAAAATCCTTCCTTCACCTTGTATACCTATTTTTACAAAAGTTAAGTTTTTATTAATCTTATACGCGGCAATAATCCTATCTCTAATAAATTCATTAGTGTATTTCACTACAATTCTAGAAGGGCGATCAAGATTGTTATCTCTCCGTTGACTTCGATAAGCAGTGGATTTTCCCATACGATATCCAGAACATTTTCGGAAGTAGATGCAGGGACATTGATGATCTCAAGAAAATTGGTCAAATTCATCTCTTCAGCGTGATTGAGTCTCTCATTTAGTCTGTCAATATTACGATGTAAGCCAACGTTTTCCTCTTCGAGCTTTTTCATTCGTGTGCTATGCTGATCGAGGGTTTTAACGATGCTCTTAAATTCAGTAAAGCTCGTAACAATTGATTTAACGGATTTATTAAATTCCACCTGCTTGGTTTTCAATGTATCAATATCGAGAGCCATCTGATCTACTATTTTATTAAGCGCTGAAACAGATGCGTTCTCCTCCGATTTAGAGTCAAAATTATTTGCAGGAGCATCAAGTAGACAGGTTGTATGATAATTGGAATTGCAGGTTACGCATACCACACCGGGGTTAGTGCGGTTGATTTTGGCTGAGCATTCTTTACCAGTCATTTTCAAGACGACTCCAATCGAAATTGAGCTGGAAAAATAACTTGATAGAAATCTATAGTAAGTAGACAGCAAGTAATTGATGTTGTAGAACAGCAAACAGTAATAACAATGATGCAATTCACGTGTAGGTCGCAGTAGATGACGACAAGAGAAAAAAATGTTATGGAGAGCAATCAGTAAAATCATTAGAATAATTCGCATGTAGATGTAAATTCCCAATAACGATAATGTATTAGTAACATATGTGCTATAAGGATGGCTAACAAATCTACACAGGAAACCTTATGGTAGATCACACTGGGTTAGTACAGCTCTAACTCGATTAATTTATAAAAAATCCACACAAATACAAATCACCTTTCTAACGGCAAGTATAATCTAGAATAGCCCGGGATGTCGTAGGATGAACAACAACAATCATCAGCAATGCGCACCTGGAATCCTTATGTATTATCAAAGTTCCAGAGAATTACAATGGTATGCAACGAGACCAGCAGGTAAAAGGAAGATGAACAACAATAAGCAGGAAAATGCAATGTGAGATTCCAAACCAATCCAAAAATTTAGAAATAAGTCACTAATAAGCGAGAATTCCAATTGTCCGCAACAAATTGAGGGTTATATTGTAAACTATTCCAACTAATAATAGTCCCCAATTATCAAAGAAAATTACTAAAAAAAAAATGAAAAATAATCGCGAATTGATTAATATGACAGCCGACAGGCAAGGCTTACTAAATCTCGTAAATCCGTTTCATGTACATTTTCTTCAATACATTCAGCGATTCTATCACATAATTCGCCCTTCTGTTTGACACCAAACAACAATATGCTAGGAGTTCTACCTATACTTCTACACAAAGTATTATTTAATGCAAATTCGATTTTTGATAAATTTTCATACCAATTCCCAGTACTATCCGTGTTCGATTCTTTAGAAAGCATTGGCGTTATTATTCTATTAATTAGTTCAACCTACCCGTTTGATTGCGGTGAACATGTCGCTACTTTTATATGTTTTATATTATGCTTTGCTATGAAATCATCAAACTCTTGGGACGTAAAACAAGATCCTCGATCTGAGATAATTTTACTAGGTCGACTGTATGACGAAAAGTAAGATCCCAAACACGAAACTACCTCTGCCGTTCGCGTTGAAGCCACAACATATAGTTTACAAAATTTAGCAAAACCATCAATTATAAGAAAAATGTATTTTTTCTTAGTGCGGGTTGGTGGCAAAGGTCCAAAGTGATCGATATGTATCACTTCAAATGATTGATTACCTTTTGGAATATTATGCAATACTCCTTCGATTTTACCAGACACTGTAGAATAATAAACACACGTAAGACAATTTGCAATAGAATTTTTAATTTTCTGCTTCATATTTGGAAACCAATAAGATTTCCTAAGGTGGTCATAACATTTTGCTGCTCCTAAGTGGCATAGAGATTCATGATATGTCTGAATTACGCGATCTTCCATTTGCTTTGGAACATAAAACATTACATTATTATTTAATTTTCTGTAAAGCAAACCATTTATTAGTGCAAACATTTGACTTTTGCCCTTTTCCAAAGCAAGAGCTAATTTCCAACGCAAATTCAAAAGTACCCTCTTCTATCACCAATATTTCTGTACAACGACTAAGTGCATCTACGTGTTGCATTCTGGTTCCTGATCGGTGTTCAATTGAATAATCATAGTTCTGCATTTCTAACACCCATCTTGATATTCTAGGATTAAGCAATTTCTTTTGAAGAGTAAGTGTTAGTGGCTGGCAATCAGTAACTATTCTAAACTTTATTCCTGTTAAATAAATGCGAAAACGTCTTAAAGCATAAACAATTGACAGAGTTTCCAATTCGTAGCTGTGTTATTTAGACTCAACATCTGTAGTCCTTTTTGAAAAATAGAACACATGGTGAAATTTACTATCACTCTGACGTTGTAAAAGAATTGCACCGAATCCAATGCTACTCGCATCACAGTGTAATTCGGTTTCATTTTGAGAGCTGCAAATTGCTAGAATCGGTGATCGTAAGAGCTTTAGTTTCAAAGTTTCAAAAGTTTCTATCTCCTTCTGACCAAAAATGAAAGAAATATCTCTTTTTAAGAGGTCATAAAGGGGTTTAGCCAAAGTAGCAAAGTTTTGAATGAACTTTCTAAAATAAGAGCACAAACCTAAGAAGCTATGAACACCCTTTACACATTTTGGTAATGGAAAATCACTAATGGCTTTTAAGTTTTCTGGATTGGGCAGTATCCCTTTCGCATTAACTATATATCCTAAGTAAACGATTTCCAATATGTTTTCCCTTACCAGCTCCATAAACTGTGCAAGAATTTTTAGGTGCTCTTCAAGCGTTGCACTCGCGATCAAAAGATCATCCATATAAGCGAAAACGGACGGAGCGTTTTTCAAACCAAAGGTATTTTAAGGTATTCGTCTTGCCCCAACGGAGTTACAAAAGACGTATACTTCACCGACACGTCTGCTACCTTAACGTGACGTGATGGAATTCACTACGAAGATCTAATATTGTAAAATATTTTTTGTCACGCAATCTGTCTAGCAAGTCTTCGATTATCGGCAAAGGATAATTGTCGCGAACCGTATACTTATTTAATTCACGAAAATCTACACACATTCTCAATTCGTGACTTTTTTTCTTAACGAGTACAACCGGGCTAGCATAAGGAGAATTGCTTTCGCGGATAATACTTCGATTTAAAAGATCATCTAAGATTTTTTGTAGTTCTAGCTTATGTTGATATGGCAAACGTCTAGGCGTACAATAAAAACGTATATCTTTAGTTAATCTAATGTTCATTTCAATAAAATTATTATTATTAGGAATCTTATTATTTACTGTTTCAGCTTCTGATATGATTTGTTTAATTTTTTCTTTAACCGCATAAGATAAATTATTGTTGATATTTAAAGCATGAAAGGCATTATCCTCACTTACGTCAATATTCAAAATTGAAAAATCATCTTCGAAGCAAAGAGTTTCAGCAGAGCTACAAGGTGTATTCACATAGTCTTTGTTCTTGGCAAGTTATTCAAATTTAAAAAATCTCGGCCTAAAATAGCAGGAAATTTCATACTGGAATTGGGTACAATACAAATTTTCAAACTAAAGGCACTTTCACATCAAAAACAAGAACAGAAAAATGTAAACCGAAAAACTCAATTTATTCCACTTTAAAACATGATTTTTATTCCAATGATTAATAAAATCATGGGAAATACGATAAACTAATAATTTTACTAATAAAATAGTATATTTATCTTAGAATTTTTAAGAAAACACAACTTTTATGATTTATCGGACGAACTTTTCCGCCGAAAAAGTTTTCGGCCGATAAAACATAAAAGTTGTGTTTTTCTTCAAAATCTGAAATAAATGTAACTATTTTCTCAGTCAAATTCTTAGTTCATTCTATTTCTCTGGATTTTATTAATCATTGGAACAAAAATCTTGTTTTAAAGTGGAATAAATTGAGTTTTTCGGTTTACATTTTTCTGTTCTTGTTTTTGATGTGAAAGTGCCTTAACAATTACTTCTCTAAAATTTATGTCACAAACACAACTACCTAAAACTCGAAGTTTACTATTGTTAATTCCCACGTAGTTATTATCATCAGAAGAAACTTCTTTCCAAAAACAATGTGGCACAAATCTTTCCTGGATAAAGCTGATAAGGCTACCAGAATCCAGAAGAGTCAACAACGACAAAGTGCAGAGCTCACTGTCAGCTTCGTTGAATATGTACCTGATTTGAAACTCGAAATTATTAGTACCAGAAAATATATACTTCTCATTATGGGGCAGCTTTTCCCTTCTGTCCGGAACCTCGATGCTTTGGACTGGCATAACCTGATTTTGACTAGGCCAATTATTTGCTATGTATCCTAATTTACCACACCGGAAGCAGGACGCCTTCAATCGCCTTGGTTTTGAACATTTATTGCTGGTGTGTCCCCGCTCGTTGCAATTGAAGCATTTAAACTGACCTTGATGTTGTTTTGATGATTCTTTTCCACGAGTATCGCGATATTTTATTTGATCCGAAGATGTTTGACTAGATTTGATTTTTTCGTACGTTCTTAATGCATGTTTAAGTTCAGTCATTGTGGTTGCACTATATAAAAGCATTTTATTGATATGGCTGTCTGAAATTCCGTTAATTATGGAGTGAAGGACGTCAGCTTCTTCCACATTGCCCAGCGAAGCAATTTCCTGCATTGAAAGTACATACATTTTAAAAGATTCGGCATTTTTCTTTTTCCTATTTCTCAGTTAATTGCGGATGTCATCATTAGGTAGTTTTCTTGAGAATTCAGCAAGCAACGCACTTTTAAGTTCATGCCAAGATGTTAAACACATGGTTCGTAAGCACAGTTTTGCAGTGCCCGTTAACAACCGCTTAGCATAGATGAAACGCATTTTATCATCCCAACCAAAAATTCCAGCTGATTCCTCGAAGTTTTCTAGCCATCTTTGAATACTGTAGTTATCTTCACCACTAAACTGATTAAGTGACTCCTCAACATCACGAAAATTAAAGGTCGAACGCGTACTAACGGTATCCTCTTCCATCGTTAATTGCGAAATTTTCCTTCGAAGATCCAATATTTTCTGCTTTTTGACTAATCTTTCTTGCAAAATCTCCAATTCATCATTTAACGCTTCATCCTCGCCTTCAGTAACATTTATTCCAACAAACTGCTGTCGATTTACCGTATTCCCGTTGTCTGCAGTACTCCTTGTTGATTCATTCTCACCGTTATCACCAACTGTACCATCAAATCGCTGTCGATTTTCGTCATTGTAATGTCTTCTGTGTTCAACTCCAGTAAATTTGTAGGAAAGAGTTCTTCAAATTGTGAACTTGAAATATCTTTTATTACGTGCTCTAACCGTAATTTTAGGACATTTTTCACACCCACCGTCGATTGATCCAATTTGTCCAATTTTTCTTTTAACTCGTTCACCGTGGCATTGTACGAAAGCTCACGTTACTACGACATAGTTTTAGATTTATTGCCACACGCAGAAGCAGTACTCGCTTTATATATGTAAGTATCTTGACCTAGCAGCAGTACATAATCAATGCAATCATGGCAAAAATTTTTCTTCTTTATTTTCTCTAGGAAACATGTCTGCCATATTCAAACCGAAGCGTATTGTTTTGTTGTTGTTCGGAATTTAATATAACTGTTTTTGTAATTTTAATATTGCTTTCCATACAGCCTTTGGGATCTTTATATAACATCCCTTGTCTTCTATGTATGTAATATATATGCACAATTGTTCAAACAAGTTCTATTAAATTGGACGCATCGGAGGATTTCAGTTCGCACATGGGCCGAATCTGACAACTCCTTCGTAATCACTTAATCACTATTCAAAATGATGCACATACATATATCCATATAGAATGTACCCAATTGATAACTTTAGTTACTTGCCGAATACACCTAGAGCGAGAAAAACCGAGTATTTGCATGGATTACAAAACAAATTCCAATCTCAACCAAATTATGCAATAAAAAAGTGAAAAGAGAAAAACAATTCCAAATAATTTTCCCTCTACTTATATTCTAAATAAATATCTTTCGTCTCTTATTAACTAAACCATAAATGAAAAATATTAACAATTATTCTCCCTTTTCTCTGATTGCATTCCTAATCCACTCCAACAACACAGTTACACACAGCTATCAGCAGACGGGGTGTGCTTGTGCTATAACGCGCCGTTAATATACATTATGTACATACGTGCAGGATAGATACTCATTTTTAGAGACACATCAGATAAATTGTTTGGCCTTTTTTTACTGAGCCTATCGCCATCTCGGAAAGCTTTTGAGAATTAAAATGAATAAAAACCAATTTTATCATTCAATTTTTATCACGATAGAGGTTTACAAAATGATTTTTATAAAATAAACTACTTTCGGGATTAATCCAGTTTTTGCGCCACTTAATAGAATCACCTCAATCTTCATTATCGTGTTAAAATAATCGTGTAGCAACAAATTTTATCGAAGTTACAAGAGTCTCAATCTTAATGTTATGGAAGTAATTATAACATGAATAATATTAACAAATTTGAAAAAACAGTTCCGCTAGCATTTACAAATATGTTTGGAAAACCTATGTACGAAAAATAATAAAAATTGGTGTGTACATGAAAAAGTTATTCGGGGGGAGAGGAAAATAACACGGTTTTTTGAGGTTTTTGATTTTTTTAACAAAACACAACATCTGTTTCAAAAGTCTAAGCCAGGTAGCATTTGAACTGAAGAGTTTCTAATATTTTGCCGAAGGTTTCAAATCAATATCATAAAAACTGTGGAAAATAAAACGGGGGAACAAAATGCTTACAAATTTATTCAGCCTTAAGGCTTCCAACATTTTGACTGTAGTAGTAGCGTGAGCTTTCATTCTAATCACATTATCAATGCCTAGCAAAAATGCCTATAAAGTACTGTTCAAAATTATGCACATATATACAAAACCGAGCATTTGCATGGACTACTAGATCCTGTCGTCACCACAAAAAACTTGAGAATTAAAATGAATAAATCATTCACTTCTTATCAAGATAAAGGTTTACAAATAAATTTTTATAAAATTAACTACTTACGGGCTTTACCTCAATCTTCTGTAACGGAGTTTCGGTGGGATGGCTGCGGATAGCTCGTCGGACCAGGGTTTCTTAAAAATGAAACTCCTTCAGTTACAATATAAATAAAAATAATTCTTTATTTAACAAAATAGCATACCAGTTACACAGCTAACTTAATCTAGTTCAATTTATCACCTATACTAGAGACTATGTAGTGGTAAGGGGAACTTCACACGGCTTACCACTATGTTAATAATTCTGAACTTAATACTAAAGAGACTACTTCTTACAAATTCAATATATATCCGAGATCTATGTATCCTATACTGAAAACTAGGTAGTGGTAAGGGGAACTTCACACGGCTTACCACTACATATGCTAGTAATTCTGAATTCAATACTATAATAACCTGAGAGGGAGACGGTGACGTATCACGAGAATATTTGATGAGGACGGATGGTACGGAGAATAATCACACGACGTACCAAGGAAGTGTTAAGGCGGGATAGTTCACGCTAACCTTAACACAACGGATGAGGACGGATGGTACGGGGAAAAATCACACGACGTACCAAGGAAATGTTAAGGCGGGATAGTTCACGCTAACCTTTACACAACGGATGAGGACGGATGGTACGGGGAAAAATCACACGACGTACCAAGGAAATGTTAAGGCGGGATAGTTCACGCTAACCTTAACACAACGGATGAGGACGGATGGTACGGGGAATAATCACACGACGTACCAAGGAAATGTTTAGGCGGGATAGTTCACGCTAACCTTAACACAACGGACGAGGAATGATAGTACGGGGAAAAATCACACGACGTACCAGGGAAATGTTAAGGCGGGATAGTTTACGCTAACATTAACTCAACGGATGAGGACGGATGGTACGGGGAATAATCACACGACGTACCAAGGAAATGTTAAGGCGGGATAGTTCACGCTAACCTTAACTCAACGGATGAGGATGGATGGTACGGGGAATAATCACACGACGTACCAAGGAAATGTTAAGGCGGGATAGTTCACGCTAACCTTAACACAACGGATGAGGACGGATGGTACGGGGAATAATCACACGACGTACCAAGGAAATGTTACGGCGAGATAGTTCACGCTAACCTTAACACAACGGACGAGGACGGATGGTACGGGGAAAAATCACACGACATACCAAGGAAATGTTAAGGCTGCATAGTTCACGCTAACCTTAACACAACGGATGAGGACGGATAGTACGGGGAATAATCACACGACGTACCAAGGAAATGTTAAGGCGGGATAGTTCACGCTAACCTTAACACAACGGACGAGGACAGATGGTACGGGGAATAATCACAGGACATATCAAGGAAATGTTAAGAAAATGCACAAGGATTACTCACACGGCGTGCAAGGGTTTACTAGTGAGGGAATTTCGCGCTCCACTAGTCAGCCAGTAAAATGTCTGATCACCTAACTCGTCGAGCTCGCTGACCAGACTGATTTCTGTGGGCGAATGGCGCGCTTTATATAGCTGGGGGTCAGAGCTTCTCAGTGGCTGAGTGCCTGAAGGCAGAAACACATCCAAGCAAGCCTCAGGCCTGGCCTCTCTCAGGCTTCCTCGCAGCTCGCCTCAAGGCTAGCCTCAGAGAAATGAAAACAAAATGATACCACTAGGCTCGGTGCTGTCATTGTAATTTTGCTAGTACATTTGTTGACAGAAGTAGGCCTGAGAGAGGAAAATTTTCAACATTGAGCAAAGCGAGCTTTGCGGCTAGGCCTTGAGGCTAGCTGCTGGCTTGGTTTTGTGTTGCATCATTTAAAAACCCGTGTTGGAAATTTTGACAACACCTCGAGGAAGCCTCGAGGCCTGGATGTGTTTCTGCCATGATGCTTCTACTGGCGTAAGTATAAAAGAGCTTGCAAGCTCTTTTGAAAAGCTTTTCTTGTACTTGACTAGTACATGTGCTGGCGTGCTGATCATGCAGCCTGTGACTATGGCATATTGTTGGCATGCTCCAGTGGCGTGGTTACTTGAACTTAAGTTCAAGTTTTAATTAAATAACCCAGTGGCGGGCAAAAATAATTTAATTCGGATTCAAATTTGGGACTTCGTTACACTTCATTCTTGTGTTAAAATAAACATGTAGCTATAAATTTTATTCAAGTAAAAGGAGTCTCAATGTTAATGTTGTAAAAGTAATTATAACATGAAAAATATTAGCAAATTTGGAAAAACAGCTCCGGTAGCTTTTACAAATATGCTTGGAAAACCTATGTACGAAAAATAATAAATATTGGAGTGTACATGGTAATGTATTTAGGGGTGGGAGAAAAAAACACGGGTTTTGAGTATTAAAAAAAAAAACGCAACATCTTTTTCAAAAATCTAGGCCTGGTAAAATTTTAACTGAAGAGTTTTTAATATTTCTCCGAAGGTTTCAAATCATAAAAAGTGTGGAAAATAAAAAGGGGGAACCAAATGCTTACAAATTTATTCAGCCTTAATGAGCTACATTAGAAATTGGAAAATAGTAATATGGTTAAAATTTTGTGTTAATTGTAATCAAACCACCATAATACTTAGTTATTTATATTAGAATTCTTGTTTGGATTTACTATTTGGCAGTTGTTATTTAGATAAAGAGTTGTATTAGTCTAGTAGCATCGCTTGACGAGTTTGAGCTACTGTGATTGTGAGTGAGTTATTGTGTTAGATATTTTGTTGCATTTGTTGTAGGATGTGAATGAGAGAGTTCAAAATCCGACTAATAAAAATTACCTTAATTAATGATAACAGGGTTAGTTATATACAAAAAAAATTTGGAAAAATTTTGATATTTTTAAAGTATAAATTCTTGAACTTTTATTCTCAAATTTTAATTATTTTCGAGCTCGTTCAGTTCACATTTACTGGCATTTATTAAGGCCAGAATACGGCTCGGCTGAGATTAGTCGATTGATCTTACCTGCCCAGTGTGTGTGAAATCATAAAATCAAATAAAAAAAAACCATGATCCATAAAAAAATTTATCAAAAAAAAAAAAACAATTAACTTTTAGTGCAAACACAAAAATTGACTGTAAAATCAGACAACATTTTTGTGTTTCTTTTTAAAGTTTGAACGTACATTGAAATTTATTATAATATGTATATAAATTTTATAAACAGTTTGAACTTTTTTTATATTCATCATTTTTTAAGTTGACATATCATAATGAGTTCCATAATTTATCATATTTATTCCTTTTATTCATTTCGTCGGACACAGTGGGAAAATAGCTCGCCTTTGCACAGCATTTAGGTATATGTATGTGTACATGTTTATACATATTTATTTGCATCGACAGGATTACAAAACAAACTCTCAATGTCAAACAAATATGAAATAGAAAAGTGAAAAGAGAAAAAAGATTAAAAAAAACTTCCCTTCGGCTTATACATATTCTAAATAAATATCTTTCGTCTCTTTTTAACTAAACCATAAACGAAAGAAAAATATTAAGAACTTGTTTCCCTTCTGTCTCTGTTAAGAACTATTTTGTTCTTCTCGCTGATTTAACTCAAGGTGTTACACCTTGGCCTTTGATGGGGATGCAGCGGCTCTTAAACCACTACACCAAATTAGCTGAAAACAAGTTGATTAGTAGGTAAATAAAATCACTGATTATTTCGATGCGATGGTTGAAAATTAACTATATTTCTAATTTATTGAGTCCGTACATTTATATTAATTTATTGCTTATTCTAACAATATCATTTATTGAGTTCGATGAAACAATGAACCCATACAACGATTACATTGCAAAATAGGAATGTAGAAATATGAGAGAAAACATATTGCAATTGCAAGTATGTTAGGAATGACAAAATGAGCAAAAATGCAAACATGCACATTTACTCGATGAATGAACTGGAAAAGTTGCTGCTTCCCTGAGTGCACTCACCTCGTAATGTATGTAAAGATGCAGCATTGAGAAATTAATGACTAAAAATTAACCTGATCTGATTTACTTATTCTATGCCAGAAAAATTATATTTTACATCCTCCCCACGTTTGAACCGTGGTTCAAATATGGTTGATCTGGTTAATATGCTGCCTTGGCTGAAGTATAGGCCGTGGATTCTTCATGCAGCACTTGCAGGCTTCAGCTCTACATTTCCAGGCCAGATATATGGCGATGAGTAAGACTGCGAAAAGTGCTATGTAACTGATTGATAATTGATGTATGGTGCTCTCCTGGATCCGTTTGGGTAGACTATCGAGGTTTAGAGATGTGACACGCTCGTGTAACTGCAATAGTTCCTTCAGTTGAGGTTGATATTCCCTATCGTACTCGGTGTGTGTTAGTGACTTCGTTGTTTTTAGGTGCTCCACTGACAATCCCAGGATAGTATATGATGATTTCACATGGGTTGTAGATTGATGATGCCCATGAATTGTGATCAATTTTTCTTTTATGGTGCACTGGGACTGAATTTTTAATAGTCCTGTACCCTGCAGTATCTTAGAGAACATCTGGTTATCACACACGATATTTATTGGCGTATTATTACTTGTAGCGAACATCCATTCATTGGCGTCAGACAATTGTAACCAAATGGGCTGCTCCAGTGTCTGGGTCCACTTGCAGTGTTCGGACCTTGGATTATTGTTTAAAAAATCCATTTCACATGCACACATGGTCGCACCTTGATGGTAAATCGGATGTAGTTGATTGCAAAGATGTACCTTCCCTTCTATCGTGGTACATGTGGTCAGTTCTAACTCTGTGATCGGATAAAAACGATCACGGTATTGCGAAGTCATCAAAAATGGAGAGTGAGTCTGTACAGTGACGAATGAATTGTTGATCCAGACAGGGATGGGATAGACCTTCAATAAATTAAACGTTTCCCAATTGACTAGGGGAATTTTAATTTGGAAGATGATATGGTCTTGAGTGATTCCACCCTTTATATTCATCAGTTTGTATAGCTCCAAAATATTGTCCTGATGAATCGGTAGTTTAAGGGTCGATAATAGATTATTTCTTATCACTGCAGCAGCTTATCGCAGCTGACTGGGTGTTACCAGCAGTGGATTTATTTTCCCGTGAGTTATGTCAGTGATGACATCAGTTATTAGACCTTTAATATGCTGCAAGTTGGTGGTGACTAGGCTAATCTGCAGTGCTAACGACATAAATTGTTGTCGTACTCGTACAGTATCACCTTGCTCATTGAGACGATTCGTTATCTGACGGATGTAGTTGTCCAAGGAATCGAATTTTTGTTTGATGGCCGCTTGGTCCTTCCTTATGAGGTTTATAGTTGAATCAACGACTGAAGTCTGATTTCTCAGTAAAGTCAGAAGGTGGTCTTCATTTGCATTGATTGATTGGATTATTTTAGACATCTCCTTCGCATATTGTTGACCAAGCACTCCGAAAAGAACATTGGCTACGTTCCCTACTATATTGAGTGCTCCTCGCTTCTGGCGATTAGGACTTGAATAAGGTGAAAGCAATTCGTTTCCAATTTTTATCTCATTTTGAAGATGCTCAAATTGAGAGATTATTTGTCGACATGCGCTCTTGGGAGTCAATTGGTCACAAAGTATTTGAAGTGCCTTCCAAAATGTTTAATTCCATCCAATATGGTTGTAAGTTGTAATGAACAATTATTTTCCAATCTGATGTTATTAAGTTTGTCGCTCCAACGTCCTCGAAGTGTATGCCTAATTGAGGCTCGAACTGCGTGATTTCGATGAGTTCGCCTTTAGCACACGACGGGACCATGAAAACAGTTAGTAATAACGTAAGTAGCGATGTTCCCAGAGAAGTTTTTTTTCATTTTGTTGCTATTGTAGGTGATGGTTTAGAACTGGCTTGATCTTCGTTTTGCCGTTTGTTCGAACTTGGTTTAAGGCTTTCGTCGTCAGATGCTGTGCAATCCTCTTCAGATGCTCTTCCTTTGTCTGGGCCTTCCTCCATAGGTAATGGAGCCAAGAAGCCAGGAGAAGCCAAGAACCAGAATATTGCCACATACGCCTTTTGCGGTCGTTTCCCTCGAATTTTATAGTGAATCCAGATGAGTCCACAAAAATCAACTCCACTGTTGATAAAAGGCCGTTCTGGCTGAACCCTGGCTGCTGGCAAATTGCCCATCATTTGTGTCATCATTTTGGGCTTGTTTTTGTTACATTGAATGCAATGTTGAACTATTGACCGCGCAATTCCCTTTCCTTTTAAAGGCCAAAAACGTTGACGAATTGCTTATAGAAGCCCTTGCGGTCCTATGTGATAGTTCCTTTTGTGACTTTCTGACATAATAAGTTTGGTTAGCTCTTGTGAGTGCGGTAGCAGCATTGGATGTTTCGAGTCATATGTAAGTCCAGAGTCTTGAAGTCGACCTCTAACTCGTACAATCCCTCTTTCGTCCAAAAATGATGCCAGCGTAGCTAGTGGACTTTGCTTGGATACCTCTTTATACCGTAGGAGATGACGTATGTCTTCTTGAAATTCTTCTTGTTGCATTAGCTTGATTATGTTGAACAAGGCTTCATCTAACTCTGAAGCTGTCAGCATTGGCGAAATTATCGCATGTTTTTCTCTACACCTTGAAACAAATCTTAGCACATACCCAGTTACTCGCTTAAGTCTTTCAAAGGAATTTCTATGATCAATGTTGTTGATGAAATGCGTGCTCTTGTCTTCAATTTTGGTTGCAGTTACAGCAAGTGCTGCTCGTTTTCTTTCCAAATCTCAATCGGATATCTTTGTGTAAGGTGGAGGCCATATATCTTCGCTCCCATGTAGAAAAAGTGGTCCGTAAAACCAAAGATTACAGGACTTTAATTTTTCGGGTGATAGACCTCTTGAGAGAACATCTGCTGGATTTTTTTCCGATTTGACATGTCTTCATTATTGAGGAAGGGATAATGTTTGAATGGAAGCTATTCTATTACCTACAAAGGTCTGGTAGGAGGTAGATGTAGAATTGATCCAATCTAATACGATCTTTGAGTCACACCAAAGAAAGCTTGCTACTTGTTCTAGCTTGGAAGATGTTTTTACTCGTTGGAGAAGCTCCGCTCCTAGTTTGGCAGCGCATAACTCAAGTCTGGGTACTGTTAGTTTTTTCTTGGGAGCAACCCTTGACTTTGCGCAAAGGAGACGCACAATCACTCTTCCTTCATTATTTATTGATCTAATGTATATAACAGTTCCAAAGGCCTTCTCTGACGCATCTGAAAATGCGTCGATTTGAATTACTCGTGGAGTGTTTCCTGCAAACATATGTCTTGGAATACGAATTTCATTTAATGGTGATAGATTTGTTCGGAAAATCATCCATTTCGTGTATAGTTCTTCTGTGAGTGAAGCATCCCAATGAAGCTTGAGCTCCTCCCATAGTTCTTGCAAGAAACGTTTTGCCCTGATAACAACTGGAGCCATAATTCCCAGAGGATCGAAAATTCGAGCAATTTCTGATGCCATCGGTTTTTGGTAACCATATTAAGCCCAATGTCTTTATACAAGAAGTTTTTTCATCTGAAAAATCTAGTTTCACTTCTTGATCTGCTGGTGGTATGCCATGCAGTAGTTGAGAGTGGTTGGCACACCACTTGCGTAGTTTAAATCCAGCTTCCTTCAAAATTCCGGTTAACTGCGTTTGCATGTCTCGAGCCATGGCAAGACTATCTGCTCCTGTCATCACGTCATCTACATAGAAATCCCGCAGGAGTACCTGGGCTCCAACAGGGTACTTAGTAAGCTCTCTCTGGGCTAAGCGCTGTAGACATTTGGTTGCTAGGTATGGCGCAGATGATGTTCCATATGTAACAGTGCGTAGTTGGTAGCACTTTAATTCCTGATGTGGATCACTTCGCCACCATATAAGATGACATTTTCTGTCCTCTTCCTGGAGAACAACTTGCCTGTACATTTTCTCTATATCTGCCGTGAACACAAAACGAGGCAGACGGAAACGCAGAAGTATTGAGAACAGGTCATCTTGGATTGTCGGGCCCTTGTGGAGAATGTCGTTCAGTGATATGTTTGTGGAGGTCTTCGCTGCGGCGTCGAAAACCACCCTTAATTTTGTTGTGTTGCTATCAGGCTTCAACACACAATGATGAGGAAGGAAGTAATTAGGCGTTGGTACAGAGTTCACATTCACTTCTTCCATGTGACCCAAATCTATAAATTCGTTCATAAATGTTGTGTACTGATGTCGCAGGTCACTGTTTTTGTTGAGTTTTCGTTCTAAGGCGTAGAACCTTGGCAAGGCAATCTCTATCGACTCGCCTAAAGTTTTCGGATCTTCTAAAAATGGAAGCCCAACAATGAATCGTCCTTCTGAATTTGTTTTTACTGTTTGATTGAAAAGCTCTTCACATTGTCTTTCTGCCAATGTTGTAGTGGTGGCTTGAGATTCATCTACATCTTCAATTTGCGAAAATTTTTGTAATAAGCAGTCTATATCCATATCATCAGTACACACACCGCACGTTGCTTTGGACTCTGCGGTCTGATTTAGCCTTCCAGTCACAACCCATCCGAGTATAGTGTTTTGAAGAGCGGGTAGATCTTCTCCTAGCTTAATCTGCCCGATGGATAGTAACTGCATGAAAAATTCAGCTCCTAATAGAATATCAATTTGATCAGGTTTGTAGAAGGCGGGATCAGCCAGTTGTATATTTTTTGGTATGGATCAGTTTGATATATTTAGTGGTTGGCTCGGATCTGGAGAAATGATGTTGTTTAAAACAAATGCTGCTACCCTTGTTGAAAAGCCATTTATTCTTGAATTAAGCTGAATGTTGTTACCCTCACCCGAGGCGTAACTCCTAGCTCAGAAGAAGGGGTGGATTTCAGACGAGGCTGATCGGAACTCTCAGCCAACACAAATAGGGCGCCACGTGATCTTTTACTCGTGGAAGGGTAGATCACGAAACCTATTAAGATGAGACTGAAAAAAAAACAAAACAAGCTCCTGCTAAATATTTGCGGTATCCTCTTTATTCAATAGGTACTAACATAACCTATCTTATGATATCCCAAAGGGATCAAGTATCACCATAACTATGGCCTGTAAAACACTACGCTACGATTCTATTATGCGTTAGAAATTTCTAAAATGCGGTACTTAATATAACATTTTCGGCTTTATATCATAACCGGTAAATTCCTACATTAAAACGATTTCGACCATAGTGTGCGTGCTTTAAATGGTATTCAATAATCGTATCTCTTTACATACAAAATGTGAATTATGTGAACCCTTACGAAGAAAGTTTCTCAACATTTAAATACTCATTCTCACTTTATAGAGCGTCAAACAGTAAACTTGCTTTTAAATGATATTTGCACTACACAACCTATTAATAATTCTTTTCTTCCTAGATCCAATATGAGTGGTCGAAATCTTCGTTTTAATGGTTTCAAAACCTGAATATAAACATATACAAGCATCTGAGTCTCAAATAGTAACAGTAACTTGCTACATAAATCGAATAATTTGCTCTAATACAGTTCTTGAAGTTTTATTTGGTTAACTGAACTGAAAACTTAAAATGAAGATAGTCGAAGTAGTAGATTTACTCCTCTTATTCAGCGTTATCTTCCAATTTAAACGTCCTTGATGCACTTAATACTAATGATATAGAATATAAAATATTTTCAGTTTGATTTTAAATTATAAGGCGCAATTTTCTCTGTTTCTTTTCTTTTAAATAGACCGGGCGAATACTACCCGCAACCAGCACACAAAACAATAAAACGGGTACTTATCTTTCAGAACCTTGACTTGGAGGACCTCCGTTCCTCGTGAGAAATTTTTATCCGCTTCTGCGGTATGCCTCTTTGGAGGAAATTCCTGGTTTTCTCCGTCTCCGGACTCCTTTATCTCCCGTATTCACGCTTCAGATTTTTTTTTATTTTTATCTTTTTTTTCCGACTTGTTGAACACGCCGTCTAACTTGTAGGATACTCGCCGAAAACAGAACAGGAAGTCTTTTTTTTGTATGTGCTTTGCTTGTTCTGTCAGAACGCTCAGCTGATGTGGTTCGTAGTCGAAACCACTTGTGCTGATTTGGCGCGACTGCTCATTTCATAGTTCGAGGTGCACATTGACCTCTTCGTGTTACAAGTTACATATTTGTTTATAGTGTTTTGTTATTTATCCTATACTGTTTATATTTTGTTTTGTTATTCATTTTACACTGTTGATTTTGTTGTTATCTCATTAACTATCCACACTGTTTTGTTATTTATTTCATACTGTTTATTTTTTTTGTTTTGTTATTTATTTTACACTGTTGATTTTTTTGTTATTTGGCTATTTATCTTTTCTGTTTTGTTATTTATTCCATACTGTTTATTTTGTTTGTTTTGTTATTTATTTTACGCTGCTTATTAAAATTTTATGGGCTTGCTCTGTTTTATTTTGGAAGAATGTTACTACGTATGGGTTAAGTTTCGATTAAGGAGACTGGAGTACATTCCGCTAACCGAAGGCTTTCTCCACGTTCCTGAATTGCCTCGTAAGGAAGGAAGGTTCACACATTTATATTTCCCCTTTGGTGCATCTGGTTGCCCGTACTATTTACTCGACCTTTATGACAAACATTCTAAGATGACAGCATTTCAGCCTAAGTATTCGCTTAACAACTCATAAGGAGAAGTTACAAGAAATCTATCTACTGTAATCGCAACTTATACATATATGCTTACTAACTAAGAAGAGGGATACCAGGGTTAACAACAATTTTGGTATTGAGCAAACAATAAGTATTTAGGGTGATCTCGCCTCTTTGGTGATAAGTAGTTCCTCCCCGGCGGTAAATGAACAGTGCAAGTCTCATGGTGGAATTAATAGATGGTTTAATAAAGCTGAAGCTCCTGCCGCTTCCGATAACGTCGTTACGTTTGGGATTATGTAACTCGTCTAAGTCATCTACTCCTTCTGGGATCGACGGTTTACCCAGCTGTTTTCACATAGCCCTTCTGACTCAAGCTCGATATACGTTCCTGTCGAATTTCCTCGGACGACGGATAGCAATTGGTGTTCCTCTGATTCCGTTTTCCTGAAGTGTCCTTCTGGAGGTATAGGCGCTCTCTGTAATCAAATAAGTTTCTTTGCAGCATCAATCAAATAGGCGTGAGTGATACATTGGACGGCACATTGCAACAAGAGGTAGCGATTAACTATAATACCGAGGTTAAAATTTTCTTACCACTATGTATAGGATAGCTGGCCTGAATATTTAATCCGCAACTAGCCTCCCCTTCCTCTGGGAGATTTCGTAGAAATCTCATATAAAATCCATAATCGATCTACCTCAACCTTACCGCATCTTACAGAAAAAAAGTGACAGTGGCACCAGCTTATATATCTAGGACCTCAAAAAAAACAATGCAAAAAAAATAATTGGGTTAGTTATAATCGGCTTCTTCCCCAACAACAGGGCTCAATCTACTTAGACCTAAGTCCCCAAATTGGCTCCTACTCCATTGCCTTTTTCATCATTAATTAGTCATTCATCTTATATAAGAATCAGCAGAGAAATCTAACGATATACTTTTATTAACCATACATTAATTCCCTTATACGAGTCGAGATCTAGCTTAAAGAGCTGGCCTGGATACGAAATGGTTCATTATATCGCCATGTGCACATTGTTAAAAATCTTATTTCCTAATGCCCTTCTCTTTCTTTACTCCTCTTAATTTATGTTTTAAGATTGATGTCTCTTTCCTTTTTCCTCTGTGTGTCTAAAATTAGCGGATGTGAAGAATGTGATGAACATACCAGAATAGGCTATACTGATATCTTTTTGTTAAAAGATAATTCATATAATCATAATTTACTTCTAGTGTGAACCTAGCAATAATTCCGCCAATTTTCTTCCATAAACATACCAAAATATGCAATCTTAATATTTTTTTTTTTTTTTTTAATAAACGAAATGTTAGTAATAGGTAAATAGTTCTCCAAGAATTAGTGGGAACGTTATATTCTATTCAATTGACTTCTACTAAGCTATCTTGCCTGGATGAATCCAACAATGTGTTCAGAAAAGGAAGCTGTGAGGTGACAACAGGATTGATCCTTATCTGTGCATCTTTAATCATTAAAAGACTGACGAAGAATACCTTTGAAAGATCATATTAAATGCGTGCGCATGTCGTAGATATTTCTAAAAAGGGGAAGGGGAATTTATACTAGTCAATACTATCCCGGCTCGAGTGGTACACCTTTAGGTCTTTCGCATGCCATCTGCCTGCGTATCTACCTGTGCTGTCTTCCAGCTCATATGTCCAGGGGGAAAGTACTTTGACAACCGAGAATGGTCCTACATATTTGGGGGCCAATTTCGCATTAAAGAACTTGGAGGCGTCCGACAGTACGTAGTTCTTACGCCAAACCGTATCATTAACATGAAATCTCTGATCTCTTCTACGTAGATCGTACTTGCACTTGGCTACTTTGGAGGCCTTCAATAGCCTGCCTCGGATATCTTTCCTGACCTTGTCTAAAGCGGTCGATCTCTCCGCTGCATTAAACCCATTTTCTGTTTTGAAGCGCTCGAAATCCTTACCGTTCATTACCATATCTCTCCCAAAGTTCACAAAATAGGGCGTTAGTTTCATTACTTCGTGCGTAGATGTACGAATCGCGCAGGCAATTTTTGCTACGTATAAATCCCAATTCTTATGGTTATCCGAAACGTATGCTCGAAGCATGGACTTTATCTCCTGGTTTATCCTCTCGGCTTTACCCTACCTAATCGTCCTAAAGCCCATTCGATTTTTGTCAGAATTTTCTTATATTCAGAGCTACTAGATTCCCCCTCAAATTTGTCAAGAAGTTCTCTCACTTCCTTGACTGTTTTCTTCAATGCTTCCATATCTTCAGCGAACTCATAAGGGTAAGGATCCAACACTAGTGATCTGCCATCTCTCTCAGCTTTCAATGCTGTCCGTAGAGTCTTCGTCATCTCGTCTACACTTGACACTGGAAGGCCGCGGATAATGAGCTCATACGTCAGCTCGTCTGTGTTTAGCCTATTGATCTCCATTGTGCGGTTTCCCTTATCGGCTAGGATCCGTACTGACTTTGCAAACTATTGCTAAATAAAAATCGCCACAATTGGATGCAGACAATGAATGAGATATAGAGGTAAATCGTGATACTAGCTCGGAAACTCGGAAGAAAATAATTATAGAGGACACAAACAAAATAGAATAAAAATCTAAGTGACTAGGCTGAGTAATTCAAATTAGAGTACAACTCTTGAAAATAGGTTTTAGTCGGACCAAAAAAAAATTGTATATCGTCTTGGCCAAGAGCTCGACAAAAACCCCACAACGAAACACTTTAAGGAAAATATAAACAAATTAATTCAAAGGGACAACTATATCGCTTCATTTGCTTATTTATTTCAACGATTCAGTTGACACACATCCGATCTCGCTGCCGCTACACCAATTCCAAAAGTATATTTTTAAAATTATCAACAGTATATTATGAACTCAACCATATAAATAAAACCAACCTCTATTTATGATACGATACTGGGATTACCAGGCATTCTTCATTTATATGATTCAAGTAAAAACCACAAGACTGATTCATTTAAATTCTTAACATAACCTAAATTCAAAACGTTATTTTTCGGGAATTTGGGAAGTCACCCTAACTACGTATATGATACGCTAAGACGATAGTGCAGTGTTAACACAAATACTCCAGAAAATTCTGCAATCTGGTCATAAAATCTACCCAAACCCCTATTATCTATTATAGGTACAGTTGCAGTATGCTAAGAATGTTACTTAGTCTGGTGCGCACAAATCAATGCCGCACAAAAGGAACGCACTACCATAAGCCCGCTCTATCTTAAAGACAGTAAAGGATCAAGAATGAACCATGAGCCATTGACTTCTTAGAAGTCGTTCGCTTGCATCATAAATGTAATACCCTTTAAAAATTCAACAACCTGAAATCAAGGAACTTTCCTTATACAATGCGTGCCGAAAAACAGGCTACCTAAATTACGTTAACCTTCTGTGGCTTACTTCATAAAATTTGTTACGTATGGAAATTCTTTACGACGTACGAAATCTTAGCACTAGTCTGTTCCACACACATGTGACCAGTAACCGCTTTCCTGTTGAATTACAATAAGCTTATCGTCAGCTATCACTTTTACCTTATCGAAGAAAACCACAGGCACCACCCATACTAAATATAAAAAAATGGTTATGAGTTCGAACCGAAAATTTATGGCTAGAGATTCCCATACATGACGTGGTAATAAAAAAAATAAAAAAAATTATCCCAAGCACGGTATGTACCTGAGCATCCCTATGTACCTTTGATTTTCCTCGAGTTATGCCGAATTTCTACTAGTGCGCTCAACTCCAAACAAAATTAATACTAATTCTTTGTCACCATGAAAGGTCTTATTTGTTTAATAAGCCAACTCGGTCAAGCCCAAAGTACCTTCCCTCCTTAACCTGAATTATTTTCTGAGTGTGGTTCTCTACGGGATTTGATGACTAAAAGCTGTTGTGCAACAACCTAAAAGAACAACTCCTAACGCTCACTGGGTATATCTACCAGCAACCTAAAATTTCGCATAAACTTCATGCAACTCAACAAAAAAAATCCAAACTCGTTTCACATAGACTTTCTATAAAATAAATTCATTTCGAACTTAATTTCGTACAAAATGTATCTCCCCTAAAGAAGAGAGATTTATTAACTCGAACACATTCCTTGCATCCCATAGATATAAAAAACTAAAAGGTTTAATACTATTTTAAAGTCCCAAAGTTATTTCAATGCTTCCCAGGTAAAGCGATATAAAAAAACTGGCTATATATATGTATGTAAACGGTATGGACAAATTAGATCTGTGCAGTTAATATCCCACAATTGTTGCAAAGCCTACGAAAAAAAATCGGGGCCCCACGTTGGGCGCCAAAATTCTGTTACCCTCACCAGAGGCGTAACTCCTAGCTCAGAAGAAGGGGTGGATTTCAGACGAGGCTGATCGGAACTCTCAGCCAACACAAATAGGGCGCCACGTGATCTTTTACTCGTGGAAGGGTAGATCACGATACCTATTAGGATGAGACTGAAAAAAAAAACAAAACAAACTCCTGCTAAATATTTGCGGTATCCTCTTTATTCAATAGGTACTCACATAACCCATCTTATGATATCCCAAAGGGATCAAGTATCACCATAACTATGGCCTGTAAAACACTACGCTACGATTCTATTATGCGTTAGAAATTTCTAAAATGCGGTACTTAATATAACATTTTCGGCTTTATATCATAACCGGTAAATTCCTACATTAAAACGATTTCGACCATAGTGTGCGTGCTTTAAATGATATTCAATAATCGTATCTCTTTACATACAAAATGTGAATTATGTGAACCCTTACGAAGTAAGTTTCTCAACATTCAAATAATCATTCTCACTTTATAGAGCGTCAAACAGTAAACTGTTATGGTCGTAGCGTATTGCATATAGCAATATGCTACACGTACTGCAGCGTGTATGTCGGCTGTCCATAGCGGAAAGTGTGAACGCACCCCATCAGTTGCATGCTGAACGGAAAGGGAAGAAGAAGAGTTAGTTTTTCCGGTGACTTTTTGGCTCCGGACTGTGAAGTGTGGCTGATCAAGCAACAAAGGTCTAGTTTTCTTTTGAACAAAATCTAAAAAAATCGGTCCGAGTTGGATAAATAAGACACGAAGTTAAATCGCAGTGCAAAACAGCAAAAATTTTAGCTAAGGAGACGTGGATAGATTAGAAGGAGAATTTTTACCAGAGCAATATTTGTCACAAAAGGTTAGTACCCGAACGTTTTTTTTGATCTTGGTCTTATTGGAACATTTCAGAAGACGAAGAATACTGTATAGTATCCTCTAATTCTCTGACAAAAAGGGAAAGAAGTGAAGGTCTCCTTTGAGAATTAAAGATAACTTTACGCATCACACCTCGAACTCTTACGTTTTTGATCCGTCTGCGATATACGCTGAAAAGACGAAACCACATTATAAAGGATAATTGGAAAAGGGGAAGAATTATAAGACCCCAACGCCTTCTGATCCTTGAGTGCTGTTGTGTGACACCTACCAAACTTGGATGGATTTGTCAAGGAAATTTCTTACAGGAGAGAAATCTTCTGCCCCACGTTCAACAAGATCGACAAAACAGCAGGTTAGAGGGAAGTAAATTTTAGTCAAATAGTCAATGCTGAGAACATTTTGATCCGTGAATTTAATAGTCACTTTAACATTTTGATCCGTGAACTTAATATTTATTTTTAAGATTTTGATTCATGCATTTAATAATTACCTTAAGATTCTGTCGCGAAGTTAATACTTACTTTGAGGTTATTGATTTGTAAATTTAATATTTAATTTTAAGATTTTGATTCATGCATTTAATAATTACCTTAAGATTCTGTCGCGAAGTTAATACTTACTTTGAGGTTATTGATTCGTAAATTTAATATTTAATTTTAAGATTTTGATTCATGCATTTAATAATTACCTTAAGATTCTGTCGCGAAGTTAATACTTACTTTGAGGTTATTGATTCGTAAATTTAATATCTACATTCAAGTTATTAAAAGGTAAATTCTTTTGAATATTTCCTTACACATACGTATACAAGAAGGTAAAGGTCTCTAAATACATTTTTATAGCTATGACCTGGTACGAAAACTGGGTTCATTTTCAAGTGTTCTTTTGAAACCATACGATCAAGTTATAGTGGTTATCATGAATATAGTTGTGAGGACGCCGTAGTGACATAAGGTCGTGAGCTCATGAACCCCTGCGGAGTCTTAAGTAAGTTTTTCCTTGAACTATTGTTAAGCATTTTCTAAAAATATTCAAAAAAAAAAAGAAAAGAGGTGAGATAGAAGTGAATGTAAAAGCTGCATACTTAAGAAAGAAAACATAAAGCAGCAGTACCGATTTAGAGATTCCATTTGACTTCTTTATTGTCTTATTCTAGCTTTTCGGGTCTTTATCACTATTATTATCCTCTTTAAAGATACGTTGCAGTATTTAAGAGGAAGTCTTATTTGTATCATGTAGGAATCGAGAAGAAAACATAAGTGCAACTTCACTTGACTCACGTAATTAAAATTTTTTGTTTTTTTCGCGAAGAGAATGTCACCTTAAAATGAGTTAATTAATTTTGGGATAATCGTGGTATCATTTTGAATTGTTTAAGTGAGATTTTGTTTTTAAAATGTATGTCGAGAGAAGAACGCAATTTCGATCTCGGTAACTAATGACAATCGAAATAAAATTTTTGCTGTTTGTTGACGGAAAAGAAATAAAGTTTCAAATTATAACGTAATGTGGCGGTAAAGTTTTAATTTTTCCTTCTCATCCTGGAGCCCTCTCCTCTAGCATAAGGGTCGTCTAGGTCCGCTTTACTCTCTTCCACAGGTCAACAAAAGGGACTTTGCAAATAGTGCCGCCCAAAGTCGATGGGAGGATGGGGCTTGGCAGGAAGGCATGCCATCTGCGCCTTCAATAGGAATTAGGTAAGTGACGTAAAGGTCCCTTCAGGACCGAGTGTGTGCTGGCTCGTTTTGAAAGAAGGCACGAGAATTTTTTTTGTTTATGGATGATGACAAGCGGCAGGTATTTTGAGAACTCCCCCACACTCTCCGCCACCATTAGCCGAGGTGCAAGCGTGCCGCCCTGTGATATCGCTGTCATCGAGTGATCTGTCAGCTCATGCTGGCAGTTTGGACTTAACGTCCTAACCAATCACTCTTTCTTCATTCTTCCATAACAAAATGGCGCCCAACGTGGGGCCACCTCAGTTGGACTTCGGTGGTCTGATTATGACTTTGACTGAGGACTGAGAGTACCTGAGATATGGACATTTAGCTGTTAGCTACATAGTCTGACTCGGTAATCTCATAATCAGTGAAAGTTATAGGCAGACTTGAGTCCAATTGGTTTGTTATTTGATTTTTTTTGTAAAGTAAATTGTAACGTTCAAGTAAAGTTTTTTTTGAAAGTTTTTGAGATTTCGATTTTTTTGATTGAATTAAAGTAACGATTAAAGTGAAGATTTTTTTTGAAAGTTGAAGTTCAGCTTTAGGTTTGACCTCGGTCAAGCCTCAAGCCTGAACACTTTGTTGAATTTTGTTGAAAGTTTTTGGAATTGATCTTTCCCGCTGGCCTTCTGCCAAGGAAATGATAGGTGGCCTCACCAAATTTTTTGTGAACTCTTGAGGAGACGTGTCTCTGTCGGCCAACTGGCTGGACAGAGTTATGAATCTGAGAGACAGCTTCTTGGCTTCCAGCTAATTAGTTGACCAGACTCATGACTCTGCCCAACTAGCGAACTGACTGGACACGATCATTCAGTGAGGATAAGAGAACGAGTTCTCAGAGGATGGGATTGATGCTGGAGATCTTCAGTGATCAGGAGTTGGCATACTGCTAACTGCCTGGCTGAAGAATCTCTAGCAACATTCTCAGTCTTTGACACCTCCGACTTTACTCTTCCCAGATTTCTGCAAGAGCTCTGACCTTTCAATGCACACACTCACTTCACTTGCTTATGTCTGTTTCTGACCTTGGAAGAGAGAGCGGCCTGACCTCTTGTGTTGGGAGAGCTCCTGGGAAGTGAGGGAGAAGCTGTATGATTTTTTGAAGGAATTTTTTTTTCTTGTTGAAACGCTATAATTGTTCTGCTTTTACAAATTTTTTTTTTGCAATTTCTTTGGACGTTTGGAAAGATGTTTCTCTGAATGACATATCTTGTCCCAACTTGCAAACTTTTAATTTTAGTAGGCGCATAAAATAGCGCGGAAGTCTCTTAATGATATATAGAAGCTTCCTCTTTTGTTTATGGTAATTATTTAGAAGACAAAGACCGTATATTTAGAAATTTTTGAATTTTGTAGTTCAGGAAATTTTTATATTATTTATCGGTTTAGTAGTTCGTTTTTCGTAGGAATGTACAAATATTTCCTACATCTGAAGGCGTTTCGTTGCTTACTGCATATATACGCATTATATACCAACAATGGATTTTTATATTACGGGTATGTAACGGTTGTTAATAAGGTTGTAGTGATAATAATTATCTACTTGGAATTTAGTTAGCCACTCTCGTTCATTCTTATCTACATAATACGCGTTAATAAATTTAAGAGTTCGTTAGCTTCGATTTTTTTTGAATTTCTTTTAAATTTCTCTGACTGTCTTTTTCAAACCTTTGGGTTGTAAAACATTTTCCAACTTTGACTTACGATGGCTACAATGAGGACACCGCCTCCAGGGCCGAACGAAGTGACTAGGTTACGTGAGCCATGCACGATCTGTCGAAACACAAGCTGGTCAGCTGAACAGAAGCCTGTCATGACCACGTGTGGACATGTCTTTCACGATGCATGTATCCAAACTTGGGTAGGCGCCCATTCCAGTTGCCCTAACTGTCGATGCTGCCTCACGCCACAGCACATCACTAGTTACACGGGTGCCTTTCCAAAAAAGCCAAAGGAAGTGAAGCCCGCTAAGTCAGCCAGGCGTGACTCATTGCCAACCTTTGAATTGCCAAACCGTAACTTTGACCTGCCACCCTCTAATCGACGATCGTTGTCTCCAGGAATTCCTGACTTACATTCAACGACTTTTGTAAACCCGAGTCCTCGACGTGAGAGTCCAGCGCGCACAGCTCAAGACCACAACACCTCAGCTGCTACGGATGCGCTGATAGCAGGCTTGAGCATTAAGATGGAAGACCTAATAAACCGAGGTCTCCAGCAGGGTTTAAATGTTTTGCGGTCTGAGTTAGGAGACGATATCAGACAACAAGTAGCAGCAGCGATGCCGCCAGCAGACTCCACACGACCTCCTTCGTCCAGAAGCAATCAGAGGCCGTCAAATGATTTCTCTGATAGGGGAAGACCATTTTTTAGGAGACCATCACCACCTTTTGGTCAACCTTTTGGTCAACCTTTTGGTCAACCTTTTGGTCAACCTTTTGGTCAACCTTTTGGTCAATCTTTTGGTCCACCTTTTGGACAACCTATAAATCAGCCCAGACCGAATCGTATACCACCTCAACACCTCAACATCCACCACCTATGCGTGCTCCTGCTAATGTAGGATACCGACGATCAGGCAGTCCAATAAGGAGATGGAACCTGACCTATAATGGGAATAACTCGGAACTCTCAGTCGACGAGTTCATCTTCAGAGTCGAAGCGCTCACGCACTCCGCTCTTGAAGGGGATTTTGAGTTATTGGTCAGGAATATGTTAACGCTACTGACAGGACGAGCTAAGGACTGGTATTGGTCGGTACTACGTCAAAATCCATTTCCAACTTGGGACGTCATTAAGATGGGATTGTATACCGAATGGGGAACGCCGAAGGATGATTTGAAAACTAGATTTCAACTGATGTCAAGAAAACAAAAGCCTGGTGAACTGTTCGCAATGTACCACCACCATCTGGGGTTGCTGCGCGATCAGTTACAGAACGCTATGCCGGACCAAGAATTTCTGGAGATTGTCAAATCGAATCTCTTGCCGGAGATTCAAGAAAAAATCTGTCTGCATCCTACTGATACGATAGGACAGCTGAGATCGCTGGTCACGCGTATCCAAGCTAAACGGACACGTATTGCGACAGCCGGAAATTGGAACCTTTACCGGAACCAACGAGTGCATGAATTTGGTAATTTTCCGACATTAGACCCTGAACTGGCATTAGCGCCAGGAAATGACAACAGTCTAGGTGATATATCTAGTATTTCGACCAAACATTCTATTGTATGCTGGAACTGTGACCAGTCCGGTCACTGTTATCAAGATTGTAGACAAGAACGACAAGTTGTGTTCTGTTATGGATGTGGACGGAAGAACACCTTCAAGCCAGATTGCATTCAATGTCAACAGAAAAACTTCAGACGGGTCGGGAATACCACCACCTCTTTCCGACCAGCGTCGACATCACGAGCAATCAATGCATCGAACACTCCAGTTCAAGCTGTGAACAAGGAGGAAGGTCCGCTCCATTTGTAGACACTAACGATAACTCCCTGATATGTCCTCCGATATCATTCAGTGACTCTGATGATATCAGAAATACACCTGATTGTACGATTACGTCATTGATAGAGGTGGAGAACTTAATAGACTTCTCCGCAGATCTTCAAGCTCCCATTTCCACTTCTGGGGAGCCCATGACATTGCTAGACACTTCCTTAGAAGAGTCTTTAATCTTAGATGTCCCGTTGACACCTATAGCACGTGTAGCTGACAAAGTTACTGAGTAGGAGATGTGGCCTCCTGTCATTTCTGTTTTAAAACGGCCACCAAGCTCTGATATGACGAGTGGGCGTGAGCCAGTTTTACATCCGCTGACGCCGTATCATCCCCGTCTGCCGAAATACAAAGCAGCAAGAGACCGAATCTTATCCTCAGTAGCGGAGTTAGCTGAAATAATGTTTCCGGATCGGGATATGAGACCGAAAAGAAAACGATCAACTGTTCGTTGGCGGGAATACTGTCGACGAATGAAACAAGAAAGGAAAAAACTGGCACAGATTTCCGTGTCGATGCCAGACGACATTCGACCGTACGCCGAAGTAAAGCTGCTCGGGCGAACTGAGAATGGATTACTTGATAATGATGCCACTGTCAGTATTCTAGGCCAGGGAGCTCTCGAGAAGCTTGCGGAAGCAGATGTCGAATGGAAGAAGTATCGGACACAGGTCCAAGTAACTAATGGTGCCATGACGACTGTTCATGGTCATGTGAACTTGGACGTCACTTTCCGTGGTAAGACCCAAAACGTGCGTTTTTACGTGGTTCCTGGGCTCACACAGGCACTATATCTGGGAATCGACGACTTCTGGCATCTATTTGGGTTGGCTCCAGATGTCCCGGGTATAGTCGCAGAAATGAATTCTAGTGGAATAGCTACCTCTGACACCGACTGCCACATCCTTTCGAGTTTCGATCAGCAACGCTTAGAAGCCACAAAACAGCTTTTCCCCTCTTTCGCCTCTCTAGGCCTGGGAAAAACATCATTGGTCACTCACAAGATTGAAACAAATGACGCAGCTCCGATAAAACAGAGGTTTTATCCGATTTCACCGGCAGTACAAAGTTCGATGGATGCCGAACTGGAGCGAATGCTATCACTGGGTGTGATAGGGGAGAGCCAGAGTCCTTGGAGCTCTCCAGTTGTTCTGGTAAGGAAGCCTGGAAAGGTCCGGCTTTGTTTTGACGCCAGCAAGGTCAACTCTGTTACGAAGAAGGATGCCTATCCGCTACCGCAGATAGACGCACTTCTGAGTCGACTTCCTCCGGCAAACTACATAACGAGCCTGGACCTGAAAAACGCATTCTGCCAGATCCCACTAGACACTGATTCCAGAGAGAAGACCGCTTTTACAGTGCCTGGTCATCCTCTCTATCAGTACACAGTGATGCCATTCGGCCTATGCAACGCTCCACAAACAATGTGCCGCCTCATGGATAAAGTCATTCCTTTCGATCTTCGTGAGAACGTTCTCGTCTATTTAGACGATTTATTAATTCTGTCTTCAGACTTCGATACTCATCTCACGCTGCTAGCCCGTGTAACGGATTGTTTGAGGAAAGCTGGCCTTACTATCAACGTCGAGAAGAGTAAGTTTTGTATCAAGGAGACTAAATATTTGGGTTTTATTGTACGAAAGGGAGGTATGAGGACTGACCCTGACAAAATTTCAGCCATAGTTGACTATCCGTCACCTAAAACTGTTCGGCAGGCCCGACGCCTACTAGGTATGGCGGGATGGTATAGACGGTTCATCCCAAACTATGCTGATTTGACTGCCTCCATTACAGACACTTTGAAAAACCCGAGTCAGTTCAAATGGACACCTGAAGCCCAGACGTCTCTTGATATTTTAAAGAAGAAACTTGCTTCTGCTCCGTTGCTAGTGAGTCCAGACTTCACCAAACCGTTCGTTATCCAGTGCGATGCGAGCCAACAAGGTATTGGAGGAGTGCTGTTTCAACTAGATGACGATGGCCACGAGAAGCCAATAGCCTACGTCTCGAAAAAGTTGAACTCAGCACAAAGAAATTACACCGTCACAGAGCAAGAATGCTTAGCTGCAATCTTGAGCGTCCAGAAGTTCCGAGCCTTCATAGAACTTATGCCGTTTAAGATAGTGACTGATCATGCGTGCTTGAAATGGCTGATGTCTCAAAAGGACCTCAGCGGTAGACTTGCACGGTGGAGTCTGAAGCTTCAGGGCTTCGACTTCACTATTAAGCACAGAAAAGGAAGCCTGAACGTCGTCCCTGATGAGCTGTCACGCATTCATTGTGACAGCCTGAACACAAACGAAGATCCTGGCCCGGAAGTTGACCTTAGTTCGCCATATTTCAACTCGTTGGAATATGAGGAACTGAGGCATAAGGTTAAAACGACTTCTGGCAAACTACCAGATCTTTGCGTCAGGGATGATTTCGTTTATATCCGGACTGAAGCTTGAAAGCTTTGGATTCCACGAGGGCTTGTCAACGACGTCATTTCAAGGGCTCATGATCCGCCACTAGCTTCACACGGAGGCATAGGGAGAACACTGGAACGTTTGGGAAGACATCTGTACTGGCCACGAATGACAGTTGATGTCAGAAATTACGTAGGCACCTGTGACGTGTGTAAAGAAACGAAAGCTCATAATACTATTTTGCGACCACCTATGAGAGTTCAATCTGTGACAGAACGACCATGGCAAAAGCTGTACATTGATTTTTTAGGTCCATATCCCAGGTCAGTTAAAGGAAACGTCTGCATTCTGATAGTTCTTGACCACTTTTCAAAATTCCCCATTCTCAAACCTATTAGAAAAGCGTCCACACTCAATGTGTGCCAATTCATTGAGACCGAAGTGTTCCACGTGTTCGGAGTCCCTGAAGTGATCGTCTCTGACAATGGAGTCCAGTTTTGCTCGACTCAGTTCACCAGATTACTGGATAAGTATGGGGTGAAGCACTTGCGAACGGCAGTTTACTCGCCGCAAGCAAACGCCTCAGAACGAGTAAATAGGTCTCTATTGTCGGGGATTAGAGCAGATATTAAGAAGGAACACACGAGATGGCATGAGAAACTAAGTCATGTAGCTAGTTCCCTCAGGAGCTCTTTCCATCAAGCTACTGGTTTCTCTCCCTATCGAATACTCTTCGGTCAAAAAATGATTGAACATGGCAGCTCCTACACCATCTTGAGGAGCCTTGGAACTCTTAATGAGCCATTGAGAGTAGATGCTGAGGATAAAATGAGATTGATCCGTGCGAGAGTGCAGGAAAACTTACAACACGCATTCGAACAGGGTTCACAAGCCTACAATCTCAGGGCGAAGCCTGTCGATTTCAAAGTGGGTCAAGAGGTATTTAGACGAAATTTTGCCCAGATCAATTTCCAACAGCAGACCAGTGCTAATTGGGACGGAAATTTGTCAAATGTCGGGTTAAAAGCAAGAAAGGAAACTCCCTGTACGAGCTTGAAGATCTGCGGGGAAAACTGTTAGGAGTCTATCACGCCAAAGACATCAGGCAGTAATATCCAGTCTCAAAGTGTCATTTATCTATTATCACATCTATTCCTGGTAGCCCTAAGAAGGCATCCAGCCAGCTTCACTGGTAAACTATAGGATATCGCGAAGCCCTCCTATTGGCCCGTCAATGGTGGGTGATATACCTGTTGGAATCCATTCCTGTCTAAGGCTGTCAGCATGTCACTACTTCGACGACGCCTGGGAGACACACCCTTGAACAATCGCCAGTCGGAGATCAAGGTGAGATGTTGCGCCGGGAAAGCTTAGCAATCAGTTCTTTAGGTTGCTGATCGCGAGGCTTCCTTAGCATCTTGGAGAGGAGAGCCACAGCGGCATCGATCGGCTAGATTTTGTGGGTTACCAGCTTGTCGATGTGGCTTTGGCTTCCCACACGGAGAAGGATGTCGAAGTCTGATCAAAGACTGACGAGACTTCGGGGGTGTGTCCTCGACGCGTTATCGGAAATAGAGTCTGAGGATGAGGAAAGCATTGGGTCGTGGGTCGTGACACACATTGAGCGCCCGCAGTGATGAGGCCTATGTGTAAGACCGGCTAGCTCAGTCGACCATTTTTCAGCGTCGTCTGAACCACAGGTGGTGTAGACCACTCTGTATTGTTATGGTGGTAGCGTATTGCATATAGCAATATGCTACACGTACTGCAGCGTGTATGTCGGCTGTCCATAGCGGAAAGTGTGAACGCACCCCAACCGAGAGCAATGCTTCCTCGAGCTGAGAGTTGCATGCTGAACCGAAAGGGAAGAAGAAGAGTTTTTTTTTCCGGTGACTTTTTGACTGCGGACTGTGAAGTGTGGCTGATCAAGCAACAAAGGTCTAGTTTTCTTTTGAACAAAATCTAAAAAAATCGGTCCGAGTTGGATAAATAAGACACGAAGTTAAATCGCAGTGCAAAACAGCAAAAATTTTAGCTAAGGAGACGTGGATAGATTAGAAGGAGAATTTTTACCAGAGCAATATTTGTCACAAAAGGTTAGTACCCGAACGTTTTTTTTGATCTTGGTCTTATTGGAACATTTCAGAAGACGAAGAATACTGTATAGTATCCTCTAATTCTCTGACAAAAAGGGAAAGAAGTGAAGGTCTCCTTTGAGAATTAAAGATAACTTTACGCATCACACCTCGAACTCTTACGTTTTTGATCCGTCTGCGATATACGCTGAAAAGACGAAACCACATTATAAAGGATAATTGGAAAAGGGGAAGAATTATAAGACCCCAACGCCTTCTGATCCTTGGGTGCTGTTGTGTGACACCTACCAAACTTGGATGGATTTGTCAAGGAAATTTCTTACAGGAGAGAAATCTTCTGCCCCACGTTCAACAAGATCGACAAAACAGCAGGTTAGAGGGAAGTAAATTTTAGTCAAATAGTCAATGCTGAGAACATTTTGATCCGTGAATTTAATAGTCACTTTAACATTTTGATCCGTGAACTTAATATTTATTTTTAAGATTTTGATTCATGCATTTAATAATTACCTTAAGATTCTGTCGCGAAGTTAATACTTACTTTGAGGTTATTGATTTGTAAATTTAATATTTAATTTTAAGATTTTGATTCATGCATTTAATAATTAGCTTAAGATTCTGTCGCGAAGTTAATACTTACTTTGAGGTTATTGATTCGTAAATTTAATATTTAATTTTAAGATTTTGATTCATGCATTTAATAATTACCTTAAGATTCTGTCGCGAAGTTAATACTTACTTTGAGGTTATTGATTCGTAAATTTAATATCTACATTCAAGTTATTAAAAGGTAAATTCTTTTGAATATTTCCTTACACATACGTATACAAGAAGGTAAAGGTCTCTAAATACATTTTTATAGCTATGACCTGGTACGAAAACTGGGTTCATTTTCAAGTGTTCTTTTGAAACCATACGATCAAGTTATAGTGGTTATCATGAATATAGTTGTGAGGACGCCGTAGTGACATAAGGTCGTGAGCTCATGAACCCCTGCGGAGTCTTAAGTAAGTTTTTCCTTGAACTATTGTTAAGCATTTTCTAAAAATATTCAAAAAAAAAAAAAAGAAAAGAGGTGAGATAGAAGTGAATGTAAAAGCTGCATACTTAAGAAAGAAAACATAAAGCAGCAGTACCGATTTAGAGATTCCATTTGACTTCTTTATTGACTTATTCTAGCTTTTCGGGTCTTTATCACTATTATTATCCTCTTTAAAGATACGTTGCAGTATTTAAGAGGAAGTCTTATTTGTATCATGTAGGAATCGAGGAGAAAACATAAGGGCAACTTCACTTGCCTCACGTAATTAAAATCTTTTGTTTTTTTTCGCGAAGAGAATGTCACCTTAAAGTGAGTTAATTAATTTTGGGATAATCGTGGTATCATTTTGAATTGTTTAAGTGAGATTTTTTTTAAAATGTATGTCGAGAGAAGAACGCAATTTCGATCTCGGTAACTAATGACAATCGAAATAAAATTTTTGCTGTTTGTTGACGGAAAAGAAATAAAGTTTCAAATTATAACGTAATGTGGAGGTAAAGTTTTAATTTTTCCTTCTCATCCTGGAGCCCTCTCCTCTAGCATAAGGGTCGTCTAGGTCCGCTTTACTCTCTTCCACAGGTCAACAAAAGGGACTTTGCAAATAGTGCCGCCCAAAGTCGATGGGAGGATGGGGCTTGGCAGGAAGGCATGCCATCTGCGCCTTCAACAGGAATTAGGTAAGTGACGTAAAGGTCCCTTCAGGACCGAGTGTGTGCTGGCTCGTTTTGAAAGAAGGCACGAGAATTTTTTTTGTTTATGGATGATGACAATCGGCAGGTATTTTGAGAACTCCCCCACACTCTCCGCCACCATTAGCCGAGGTGCAAGTGTGCCGCCCTGTGATATCGCTGTCATCGAGTGATCTGTCAGCTCATGCTGGCAGTTTGGACTTAACGTCCTAACCAATCACTCTTTCTTCATTCTTCCATAACAAAATGGCGCCCAACGTGGGGCCACCTCAGTTGGACTTCGGTGGTCTGATTATGACTTTGACTGAGGACTGAGAGTACCTGAGATATGGACATTTAGCTGTTAGCTACATAGTCTGACTCGGTAATCTCATAATCAGTGAAAGTTATAGGCAGACTTGAGTCCAATTGGTTTGTTATTTGATTTTTTTTGTAAAGTAAATTGTAACGTTCAAGTAAAGTTTTTTTTGAAAGTTTTTGAGATTTCGATTTTTTTGATTGAATTAAAGTAACGATTAAAGTGAAGATTTTTTTTGAAAGTTGAAGTTCAGCTTTAGGTTTGACCTCGGTCAAGCCTCAAGCCTGAACACTTTGTTGAATTTTGTTGAAAGTTTTTGGAATTGATCTTTCCCGCTGGCCTTCTGCCAAGGAAATGATAGGTGGCCTCACCAAATTTTTTGTGAACTCTTGTGGAGACGTGTCTCTGTCGGCCAACTGGCTGGACAGAGTTACGAGTCTGAGAGACAGCTTCTTGGCTTCCAGCTAATTAGTTGACCAGACTCATGACTCTGCCCAACTAGCGAACTGACTGGACACGATCATTCAGTGAGGATAAGAGAACGAGTTCTCAGAGGATGGGATTGATGCTGGTGATCTTCAGTGATCAGGAGTTGGCATACTGCTAACTGCCTGGCTGAAGAATCTCTAGCAACATTCTCAGTCTTTGACACCTCCGACTTTACTCTTCCCAGATTTCTGCAAGAGCTCTGACCTTTCAATGCACACACTCACGTCACTTGCTTATGTCTGTTTTTGACCTTGGAAGAGAGAGCGGCCTGACCTGTTGTGTTGGGAGAGCTCCTGGGAAGTGACGGAGAAACTGTATGATTTTTTTGAAGGAATTTTTTTTTCTTGTTGAAACGCTATAATTGTTTTGCTTTTACAATTTTTTTTTTTTTGCAATTTCTTTGGACGTTTGGAAAGATGTTTCTCTGAATGACATATCTTGTCCCAACTTGCAAACTTTTAATTTTAGTAGGTGAATTTAGTAATGATATATAGAAGCTTCCTCTTTTGTTTATGGTAATTATTTAGAAGACAAAGACCGTATATTTAGAAATATTTTGAATTTTGTAGTTCAGGAAATTTTTATATTATTTATCGGTTCAGTAGTTCGTTTTTCGTAGGAATGTACAAATATTTCCTACATCTGAAGGCGTTTCGTTGCATACGCATATATACGCATTATATACCAACAATGGATTTTTATATTACGGGTATGTAACGGTTGTTAATAAGGTTGTAGTGATAATAATTATCTACTTGGAATTTAGTTAGCCACTCTCGTTCATTCTTATCTACATAATACGCGTTAATAAATTTAAGAGTTCGTTAGCTTCGATTTTTTTTGAATTTCTTTTAAATTTCTCTGACTGTCTTTTTCAAACCTTTGGGTTGTAAAACATTTTCCAACTTTGACTTACGATGGCTACAATGAGGACACCGCCTCCAGGGCCGAACGAAGTGACTAGGTTACGTGAGCCATGCACGATCTGTCGAAACACAAGCTGGTCAGCTGAACAGAAGCCTGTCATGACCACGTGTGGACATGTCTTTCACGATGCATGTATCCAAACTTGGGTAGGCGCACATTCCAGTTGCCCTAACTGTCGATGCTGCCTCACGCCACAGCACATCACTAGTTACACGGGTGCCTTTCCAAAAAAGCCAAAGGAAGTGAAGCCCGCTAAGTCAGCCAGGCGTGACTCATTGCCAACCTTTGAATTGCCAAACCGTAACTTTGACCTGCCACCCTCTAATCGACGATCGTTGTCTCCAGGAATTCCTGACTTACATTCAACGACTTTTGTAAACCCGAGTCCTCGACGTGAGAGTCCAGCGCGCACAGCTCAAGACCACAACACCTCAGCTGCTACGGATGCGCTGATAGCAGGCTTGAGCATTAAGATGGAAGACCTAATAAACCGAGGTCTCCAGCAGGGTTTAAATGTTTTGCGGTCTGAGTTAGGAGACGATATCAGACAACAAGTAGCAGCAGCGATGCCGCCAGCAGACTCCACACGACCTCCTTCGTCCAGAAGCAATCAGAGGCCGTCAAATGATTTCTCTGATAGGGGAAGACCATTTTTTAGGAGACCATCACCACCTTTTGGTCAACCTTTTGGTCAACCTTTTGGTCAACCTTTTGGTCAACCTTTTGGTCAACCTTTTGGTCAATCTTTTGGTCCACCTTTTGGACAACCTATAAATCAGCCCAGACCGAATCGTATACCACCTCAACACCTCAACATCCACCACCTATGCGTGCTCCTGCTAATGTAGGATACCGACGATCAGGCAGTCCAATAAGGAGATGGAACCTGACCTATAATGGGAATAACTCGGAACTCTCAGTCGACGAGTTCATCTTCAGAGTCGAAGCGCTCACGCACTCCGCTCTTGAAGGGGATTTTGAGTTATTGGTCAGGAATATGTTAACGCTACTGACAGGACGAGCTAAGGACTGGTATTGGTCGGTACTACGTCAAAATCCATTTCCAACTTGGGACGTCATTAAGATGGGATTGTATACCGAATGGGGAACGCCGAAGGATGATTTGAAAACTAGATTTCAACTGATGTCAAGAAAACAAAAGCCTGGTGAACTGTTCGCAATGTACCACCACCATCTGGGGTTGCTGCGCGATCAGTTACAGAACGCTATGCCGGACCAAGAATTTCTGGAGATTGTCAAATCGAATCTCTTGCCGGAGATTCAAGAAAAAATCTGTCTGCATCCTACTGATACGATAGGACAGCTGAGATCGCTGGTCACGCGTATCCAAGCTAAACGGACACGTATTGCGACAGCCGGAAATTGGAACCTTTACCGGAACCAACGAGTGCATGAATTTGGTAATTTTCCGACATTAGACCCTGAACTGGCATTAGCGCCAGGAAATGACAACAGTCTAGGTGATATATCTAGTATTTCGACCAAACATTCTATTGTATGCTGGAACTGTGACCAGTCCGGTCACTGTTATCAAGATTGTAGACAAGAACGACAAGTTGTGTTCTGTTATGGATGTGGACGGAAGAACACCTTCAAGCCAGATTGCATTCAATGTCAACAGAAAAACTTCAGACGGGTCGGGAATACCACCACCTCTTTCCGACCAGCGTCGACATCACGAGCAATCAATGCATCGAACACTCCAGTTCAAGCTGTGAACAAGGAGGAAGGTCCGCTCCATTTGTAGACACTAACGATAACTCCCTGATATGTCCTCCGATATCATTCAGTGACTCTGATGATATCAGAAATACACCTGATTGTACGATTACGTCATTGATAGAGGTGGAGAACTTAATAGACTTCTCCGCAGATCTTCAAGCTCCCATTTCCACTTCTGGGGAGCCCATGACATTGCTAGACACTTCCTTAGAAGAGTCTTTAATCTTAGATGTCCCGTTGACACCTATAGCACGTGTAGCTGACAAAGTTACTGAGTAGGAGATGTGGCCTCCTGTCATTTCTGTTTTAAAACGGCCACCAAGCTCTGATATGACGAGTGGGCGTGAGCCAGTTTTACATCCGCTGACGCCGTATCATCCCCGTCTGCCGAAATACAAAGCAGCAAGAGACCGAATCTTATCCTCAGTAGCGGAGTTAGCTGAAATAATGTTTCCGGATCGGGATATGAGACCGAAAAGAAAACGATCAACTGTTCGTTGGCGGGAATACTGTCGACGAATGAAACAAGAAAGGAAAAAACTGGCACAGATTTCCGTGTCGATGCCAGACGACATTCGACCGTACGCCGAAGTAAAGCTGCTCGGGCGAACTGAGAATGGATTACTTGATAATGATGCCACTGTCAGTATTCTAGGCCAGGGAGCTCTCGAGAAGCTTGCGGAAGCAGATGTCGAATGGAAGAAGTATCGGACACAGGTCCAAGTAACTAATGGTGCCATGACGACTGTTCATGGTCATGTGAACTTGGACGTCACTTTCCGTGGTAAGACCCAAAACGTGCGTTTTTACGTGGTTCCTGGGCTCACACAGGCACTATATCTGGGAATCGACTTCTGGCATCTATTTGGGTTGGCTCCAGATGTCCCGAGTATAGTCGCAGAAATGAATTCAAGTGGAATAGCTACCTCTGACACCGACTGCCACATCCTTTCGAGTTTCGATCAGCAACGCTTAGAAGCCACAAAACAGCTTTTCTCCTCTTTCGCCTCTCTAGGCCTGGGAAAAACATCATTGGTCACTCACAAGATTGAAACAAATGACGCAGCTCCGATAAAACAGAGGTTTTATCCGATTTCACCGGCAGTACAAAGTTCGATGGATGCCGAACTGGAGCGAATGCTATCACTGGGTGTGATAGGGGAGAGCCAGAGTCCTTGGAGCTCTCCAGTTGTTCTGGTAAGGAAGCCTGGAAAGGTCCGGCTTTGTTTTGACGCCAGCAAGGTCAACTCTGTTACGAAGAAGGATGCCTATCCGCTACCGCAGATAGACGCACTTCTGAGTCGACTTCCTCCGGCAAACTACATAACGAGCCTGGACCTGAAAGACGCATTCTGGCAGATCCCACTAGACACTGATTCCAGAGAGAAGACCGCTTTTACAGTGCCTGGTCATCCTCTCTATCAGTACACAGTGATGCCATTCGGCCTATGCAACGCTCCACAAACAATGTGCCGCCTCATGGATAAAGTCATTCCTTTCGATCTTCGTGAGAACGTTCTCGTCTATTTAGACGATTTATTAATTCTGTCTTCAGACTTCGATACTCATCTCACGCTGCTAGCCCGTGTAACGGATTGTTTGAGGAAAGCTGGCCTTACTATCAACGTCGAGAAGAGTAAGTTTTGTATCAAGGAGACTAAATATTTGGGTTTTATTGTACGAAAGGGAGGTATGAGGACTGACCCTGACAAAATTTCAGCCATAGTTGACTATCCGTCACCTAAAACTGTTCGGCAGGCCCGACGCCTACTAGGTATGGCGGGATGGTATAGACGGTTCATCCCAAACTATGCTGATTTGACTGCCTCCATTACAGACACTTTGAAAAACCCGAGTCAGTTCAAATGGACACCTGAAGCCCAGACGTCTCTTGATATTTTAAAGAAGAAACTTGCTTCTGCTCCGTTGCTAGTGAGTCCAGACTTCACCAAACCGTTCGTTATCCAGTGCGATGCGAGCCAACAAGGTATTGGAGGAGTGCTGTTTCAACTAGATGACGATGGCCACGAGAAGCCAATAGCCTACGTCTCGAAAAAGTTGAACTCAGCACAAAGAAATTACACCGTCACAGAGCAAGAATGCTTAGCTGCAATCTTGAGCGTCCAGAAGTTCCGAGCCTTCATAGAACTTATGCCGTTTAAGATAGTGACTGATCATGCGTGCTTGAAATGGCTGATGTCTCAAAAGGACCTCAGCGGTAGACTTGCACGGTGGAGTCTGAAGCTTCAGGGCTTCGACTTCACTATTAAGCACAGAAAAGGAAGCCTGAACGTCGTCCCTGATGAGCTGTCACGCATTCATTGTGACAGCCTGAACACAAACGAAGATCCTGGCCCGGAAGTTGACCTTAGTTCGCCATATTTCAACTCGTTGGAATATGAGGAACTGAGGCATAAGGTTAAAACGACTTCTGGCAAACTACCAGATCTTTGCGTCAGGGATGATTTCGTTTATATCCGGACTGAAGCTTGAAAGCTTTGGATTCCACGAGGACTTGTCAACGACGTCATTTCAAGGGCTCATGATCCGCCACTAGCTTCACACGGAGGCATAGGGAGAACACTGGAACGTTTGGGAAGACATCTGTACTGGCCACGAATGACAGTTGATGTCAGAAATTACGTAGGCACCTGTGACGTGTGTAAAGAAACGAAAGCTCATAATACTATTTTGCGACCACCTATGAGAGTTCAATCTGTGACAGAACGACCATGGCAAAAGCTGTACATTGATTTCTTAGGTCCATATCCCAGGTCAGTTAAAGGAAACGTCTGAATTCTGATAGTTCTTGACCACTTTTCAAAATTCCCCATTCTCAAACCTATTAGAAAAGCGTCCACAATCAATGTGTGCCAATTCATTGAGACCGAAGTGTTCCACGTGTTCGGAGTCCCTGAAGTGATCGTCTCTGACAATGGAGTCCAGTTTTGCTCGACTCAGTTCACCAGATTACTGGATAAGTATGGGGTGAAGCACTTGCGAACGGCAGTTTACTCGCCGCAAGCAAACGCCTCAGAACGAGTAAATAGGTCTCTATTGTCGGGGATTAGAGCATATATTAAGAAGGAACACACGAGATGGCATGAGAAACTAAGTCATGTAGCTAGTTCCCTCAGGAGCTCTTTCCATCAAGCTACTGGTTTCTCTCCCTATCGAATACTCTTCGGTCAAAAAATGATTGAACATGGCAGCTCCTACACCATCTTGAGGAGCCTTGGAACTCTTAATGAGCCATTGAGAGTAGATGCTGAGGATAAAATGAGATTGATCCGTGCGAGAGTGCAGGAAAACTTACAACACGCATTCGAACAGGGTTCACAAGCCTACAATCTCAGGGCGAAGCCTGTCGATTTCAAAGTGGGTCAAGAGGTATTTAGACGAAATTTTGCCCAGATCAATTTCCAACAGCAGACCAGTGCTAATTGGGACGGAAATTTGTCAAATGTCGGGTTAAAAGCAAGAAAGGAAACTCCCTGTACGAGCTTGAAGATCTGCGGGGAAAACTGTTAGGAGTCTATCACGCCAAAGACATCAGGCAGTAATATCCAGTCTCAAAGTGTCATTTATCTATTATCACATCTATTCCTGGTAGCCCTAAGAAGGCATCCAGCCAGCTTCACTGGTAAACTATAGGATATCGCGAAGCCCTCCTATTGGCCCGTCAATGGTGGGTGATATACCTGTTGGAATCCATTCCTGTCTAAGGCTGTCAGCATGTCACTACTTCGACGACGCCTGGGAGACACACCCTTGAACAATCGCCAGTCGGAGATCAAGGTGAGATGTTGCGCCGGGAAAGCTTAGAAATCAGTTCTTTAGGTTGCTGATCGCGAGGCTTCCTTAGCATCTTGGAGAGGAGAGCCACAGCGGCATCGATCGGCTGGATTTTCTGGGTTACCAGCTTGTCGATGTGGCTTTGGCTTCCCACACGGAGAAGGATGTCGAAGTCTGATCAAAGACTGACGAGACTTCGGGGGTGTGTCCTCGACGCGTTATCGGAAATAGAGTCTGAGGATGAGGAAAGCATTGGGTCGTGGATCGTGACACACATTGAGCGCCCGCAGTGATGAGGCCTATGTGTAAGACCGGCTAGCTCAGTCGACCATTTTTCAGCGTCGTCTGAACCACAGGTGGTGTAGACCACTCTGTATTGTTATGGTGGTAGCGTATTGCATATAGCAATATGCTACACGTACTGCAGCGTGTATGTCGGCTGTCCATAGCGGAAAGTGTGAACGCACCCCAACCGAGAGCAATGCTTCCTCGAGCTGAGAGTTGCATGCTGAACCGAAAGGGAAGAAGAAGAGCTTTTTTTCCGGTGACTTTTTGACTCCGGACTGTGAAGTGTGGCTGATCAAGCAACAAAGGTCTAGTTTTCTTTTGAACAAAATCTAAAAAAATCGGTCCGAGTTGGATAAATAAGACACGAAGTTAAATCGCAGTGCAAAACAGCAAAAATTTTAGCTAAGGAGACGTGGATAGATTAGAAGGAGAATTTTTACCAGAGCAATATTTGTCACAAAAGGTTAGTACCCGAACGTTTTTTTTGATCTTGGTCTTATTGGAACATTTCAGAAGACGAAGAATACTGTATAGTATCCTCTAATTCTCTGACAAAAAGGGAAAGAAGTGAAGGTCTCCTTTGAGAATTAAAGATAACTTTACGCATCACACCTCGAACTCTTACGTTTTTGATCCGTCTGCGATATACGCTGAAAAGACGAAACCACATTATAAAGGATAATTGGAAAAGGGGAAGAATTATAAGACCCCAACGCCTTCTGATCCTTGAGTGCTGTTGTGTGACACCTACCAAACTTGGATGGATTTGTCAAGGAAATTTCTTACAGGAGAGAAATCTTCTGCCCCACGTTCAACAAGATCGACAAAACAGCAGGTTAGAGGGAAGTAAATTTTAGTCAAATAGTCAATGCTGAGAACATTTTGATCCGTGAATTTAATAGTCACTTTAACATTTTGATCCGTGAACTTAATTGTTATTTTTAAGATTTTGATTCATGCATTTAATAATTACCTTAAGATTCTGTCGCGAAGTTATTACTTACTTTGAGGTTATTGATTTGTAAATTTAATATTTAATTTTAAGATTTTGATTCATGCATTTAATAATTACCTTAAGATTCTGTCGCGAAGTTAATACTTACTTTGAGGTTATTGATTTGTAAATTTAATATTTAATTTTAAGATTTTGATTCATGCATTTAATAATTACCTTAAGATTCTGTCGCGAAGTTAATACTTACTTTGAGGTTATTGATTCGTAAATTTAATATTTAATTTTAAGATTTTGATTCATGCATTTAATAATTACCTTAAGATTCTGTCGCGAAGTTAATACTTACTTTGAGGTTATTGATTCGTAAATTTAATATCTACATTCAAGTTATTAAAAGGTAAATTCTTTTGAATATTTCCTTACACATACGTATACAAGAAGGTAAAGGTCTCTAAATACATTTTTATAGCTATGACCTGGTACGAAAACTGGGTTCATTTTCAAGTGTTCTTTTGAAACCATACGATCAAGTTATAGTGGTTATCATGAATATAGTTGTGAGGACGCCGTAGTGACATAAGGTCGTGAGCTCATGAACCCCTGCGGAGTCTTAAGTAAGTTTTTCCTTGAACTATTGTTAAGCATTTTCTAAAAATATTCAAAAAAAAAAAAGAAAGAGGTGAGATAGAAGTGAATGTAAAAGCTGCATACTTAAGAAAGAAAACATAAAGCAGCAGTACCGATTTAGAGATTCCATTTGACTTCTTTATTGACTTATTCTAGCTTTTCGGGTCTTTATCACTATTATTATCCTCTTTAAAGATACGTTGCAGTATTTAAGAGGAAGTCTTATTTGTATCATGTAGGAATCGAGAAGAAAACATAAGGGCAACTTCACTTGCCTCACGTAATTAAAATCTTTTGTTTTTTTCGCGAAGAGAATGTCACCTTAAAGTGAGTTAATTAATTTTGGGATAATCGTGGTATCATTTTGAATTGTTTAAGTGAGATTTTTTTTTTTAAAATGTATGTCGAGAGAAGAACGCAATTTCGATCTCGGTAACTAATGACAATCGAAATAAAATTTTTGCTGTTTGTTGACGGAAAAGAAATAAAGTTTCAAATTATAACGTAATGTGGAGGTAAAGTTTTAATTTTTCCTTCTCATCCTGGAGCCCTCTCCTCTAGCATAAGGGTCGTCTAGGTCCGCTTTACTCTCTTCCACAGGTCAACAAAAGGGACTTTGCAAATAGTGCCGCCCAAAGTCGATGGGAGGATGGGGCTTGGCAGGAAGGCATGCCATCTGCGCCTTCAACAGGAATTAGGTAAGTGACGTAAAGGTCCCTTCAGGACCGAGTGTGTGCTGGCTCGTTTTGAAAGAAGGCACGAGAATTTTGTTTGTTTATGGATGGTGACAAGCGGCAGGTATTTTGAGAACTCCCCCACACTCTCCGCCACCCTTAGCCGAGGTGCTAGCGTGCCGCCCTGTGATATCGCTGTCATCGAGTGATCTGTCAGCTCATGCTGGCAGTTTGGACTTAACGTCCTAACCAATCACTCTTTCTTCATTCTTCCATAACAAAACTTGCTTTTAAATGATATTTGAACTACACAAGCTATTAATAATTCTTTTCTTCCTAGATCCAATATGTGTGGTCGAACTCTTCGTTTTAATGGTTTCAAAACCTAAATATAAACATATATAAGCATCTGAGTCTCAAATAGTAACAGTAGCATGCTACATAAATCGAATAATTTGCTCTAATACAGCTCTTGAAGTTTTATTTGGTTAACTGAACTGAAAACTTAAAATGAAGATAGTGGAAGTAGTAGATTTACTCCTCTTATTCAGGGTTATCTTCCAATTTAAACGTCCTCTATGCACTTAATACTAATGATATAGAATATAAAATATTTTCAGTTTGATTTTAAATTATGAGGCGCAATTTTCTCTGTTTCTTTTCTTTTAAATAGACCGGGCGAATACTACCCGCAACCAGGTGCGGACACAAAACAATAAAACGGGTACTTATCTTTCAGAACCTTGACTTGGAGGACCTTCGTTCCTTGTGAACAAATTTTATCCGCTTCTGCGGTATGCCTCTTTTGAGGAAATTCCTGGTTTTCTCCGTCTGCAGACGCTTCTGCTTTGCTTGTTCGCTGGGTTTTAATATTTCGAACGTCTAGTAATCTCTTTCATTTTTAACTTTAAACCTTTTGTTAATACTTTTAATATTTTACTAACAACTCTTGCTGCCTTTCCACGTTGCAGATTTTTTTTTGATTTTTATCTTTTCCTTTTTGCGACTTGTTGAACACGCCGTCTAACTTGTAGGATACTCGCCGAAAACAGAACAGGAAGTCTTTTTGTTGTATGTGCTTTGCTTGTCCTGTCAGAACGCTCAGCTGATGTGGTTCGTAGTCGAAACCACTTGTGCTGATTTGGCGCGACTGCTCATTTCATAGTTCGAGGTGCACATTGACCTCTTCGTGTTACAAGTTACACATTTGTTTATAGTGTTTTGTTATTTATCCTATACTGTTTATATTTTGTTTTGTTATTCATTTTACACTGTTGATTTTTTTGTCATCTCATTAACTATCCACACTGTTTTGTTATTTATTCCATACTGTTTAATTTGTTTGTTTTGTTATTTATTTTACGCTGCTTATTAAAATTTTATGGGCTTGCTCTGTTTTATTTTGGAAGAATGTTACTACGTATGGGTTAAGTTTCGATTAAGGAGACTGGAGTACATTCCGCTAACCGAAGGCTTTCTCCACGTTCCTGAATTGTCTCATAAGGAAGGAAGGTTCACACATTTTAATTTCCCCTTTGGTGCATCTGGTTGCCCGTACTATTTACTCGACCTTTATGACAAACATTCTAAGATGACAGCATTTCAGCCTAAGTATTCGCTTAACAACTCATAAGGAGAAGTTACAAGAAATCTGTCTACTGTAATCGCAACTTATACATATATGCTTACTAACTAAGAAGAGGGATACCAGGGTTAACAACAATTTTGGTATTGAGCAAACAATAAATATTTAGGGTGATCTCGCCTCTTTGGTGATAAGTAGCTTCCTCCAGCTGTTTTCACATAGCCCTTCTGACTCAAGCTCGATATACGTTCCTGTCGAATTTCCTCGGACGACGGATACCAATTGGTATTCCTCTGATTCCGTTTTCCTGAAGTGTCTTTCTGGAGGTATAGGCTCTCTCTGCAATGAAATAAGTTTCTTTGCAGCATCAATCAAATAGGCGTGAGTGATACATTGGACGGCACATTGCAACAAGACGTAAGCGATTAACTATAATATCGAGGTTAAAATTTTCTTCGCACTATGTATAGGATAGCTGGCCTGAATATTTAATCCGCAACAACGTTAACTTTTTTTTTTAGCTTTCTGGCTTGCTTGTCCAATGCCTTGAATATGCATGGATGCGTGCGCTGGAGTAATGCCGAGCTTCTTGACTGCTCGTTCGCTTATTAGGTTAAGTTGGGACCCGGAGTCGCGAATGGCGCTACACTCTATTTCCTGTCCGTGGTCGCTTCTGAGTGTAACAAGTGCTGTGCTGAGAAGTATATAATTTCCTTGATTGGATTTCATAGATGTGGCCAATGTCATGGGTGTTGCTCAGAATTCGTGCTGGCAGCTGAGATCAAGCTCGACTCCCCTTCTTTCGATGAGGCGGATATTGCCCTTGATGACGTATCCACTCTTCTTGCTGATGGCTCACTATGCACTAGAGTATTGTGTTTGCGATTGCACTTTGTGCATCCTCTTACAGAACATGGTGATGCGCTATGTCCTCTTCTTAAGCAGATAAAGCACAAATTGTACCTTTGTAGTATAGTCCGCCGATCACTTGGTGCCATCTTCAAAAATTGTTGGCATCTGAACAGTGGATGATTCTCATGGCAAGTTACACACTTCAGGTTGGATTCGACGACTGAAGCCAATGATGATGATCTAGAAATTTCTTGACTCTTGCCAATTCCTTCGGATCTTTTGACTTTGTTTCCCAGAGCTTCTAAAGACTGGAAGCCTGTTTCAAGGAATGCAAGAAAATGTTTCAATGTCTGCAGACACTTCGGGTTCGATAGCGATTATTCATAGAGCGTGTGTGTGCTTCTGTCTAGTTTCTTATATAAGATGTTAAGTCCCAATATGGGCTTAGCATAAAAAAGGGGGCAGGTGCCGGTTTCGAAATGATAAGACAGGATGTTTTTCAAATAACAAAATTCACTAATTTATTTATCACAAAAAACCTTAACCTAGAAAATTCAATTTCATTAATGCACTTGTTTTTCTTAATATAAATTGACTATAAGTACTAACTCTAAGCGTTTTACGTAATCCACCTTTGTGTCGTGTAAGTAAACTTTTACTGGTTATTATTTCTTGATCTGTAATAGAAAGAAATAATTATTAATTTTTGAATAACCGAGGTTTGGTTGGTAGAATGAGCGTCAATGAACTGCTCAGACGGATTGTAGCTGGGTTCAGAAAACTCCCAGTATATGATGCTGAAATATTATTAATGTTTATATAAAAATATTAGTATAAATGGGAGTCAGAAATACTTCCCTTGGTTTTGTTAATCAAGACTTAATTTTGGTTTCAGAGCCACCGATCTGTCTTGTCCCTTGGTCAAATCGCAAGTGATTTCATGTTTCCAATCGCTCGCTATTTATAGGCAGAAACACAATGGAGATTGTGTCTGCCGGTGGCGTTGCCAATGACGCCCGCGTCTTTGCGTTAATTTTTACGTATTTGGTCCACAAATGGCGTCATCGTGTGATTTTTTATGTATTTGGTCCAAGAATTATCCATTTTGGCCCAAAAATGGCGTCATCATAATTTTAACCGGAATACTTTGCTATGTTATGGGCCACCATTTTGATTATGTCAAATTGTTGGTGGCAGCTGATTGAAACTGGTAAGTGTTTACATTCTTTTTTAATGTTTATTTTATTCATTTTATTAATGATTTTGTCTTCTATTTCTTTTTAGGTGGTGGAGACATGACTGTGGCGCGGGATTGTTTGCCTTGTTTAGTAAGTGAGTATTTGTTTTTTGGTAAAGTCTCAGATCATTTAAATTTGTAAATGATCTGAGATTTTACTATTTTGTTGATTTTATAAATACCCGCAGTTGTTTTTTCTTTTAGATTTTTGCTTGGGTGCTCCGTGGGACATCGCGGGAATTATTGCCGATGCTCATCGTGGGATTCGTTATTATAAATAGTGCGTGAGTTTTTTAGTATGTAAGTTTAGTGTTAGTTTTAATTGTTCCGCGACGGAACATAAGATGTGTAGCAATAATGAGTCCCAGCTAGCAATTGATATCCCAAGATTTTGTAGTCCCATTAAACACTCTTGTGTAACATCGTGCATAGTTTTAATTGAAGTGGCTGATGGGGCATCTGTAGCATGAGATGGTTGATTTAACAATTTGTCAATGAGTGCAGCAACAAGCAAACTTGGGTTTTCATATCTCTCTTGAAGAAGCTTCCAAGCACTATTGTAGTTTTCTTCAGATAAACTGAGATGTCTGACTAATTTTTCTGCTTCTCCAATAAGGTTCGTCTTCAGATACCACATTTTCTGATAGTTGCTTAAGGCTTGGTTATGGACCATTTGGGAGAATAGGTCATAGAACTGCCGCCATTTAGCATAATCTCCGTCAAACTTTGGGAGCGTAATTTTTGGTAAACTTAGCATCGTGCTGGATGAGGCTTGGCCTGTGATTGGTGCCTGTGGCTGTTCATCTAGTTTGGTGAATAAGGTAGTATTGCACCCTTTCTTCTGTCTTAATGTATTCAGTAGCATCGTATCCCATCTCAGTTGGATCTTCGATTAATTCATACATCCGTTGGTTGTATTCTTCTAGCTGGGTCCAGTATTTTTTTATGGACTGCCCTTTCAATTCGTAGAAACACCGGGGAATGTCAGCTTGATCTAGATTCTCCAGGCTATTAATAAGACGTCGTAATGTTTCTATTATTGCCTTCTGCCGGCGGATCAATTTCACAACTTCTAATGAATCATCAGCTTTAAATTCAGGTGTTATATCGTCTTTTTTGTTGATTGTATCTGTAGATGCGACTACCTTTGCATTCTGTGGCTTATTTGAGTCAATATTAGTTTTGTTGGCACCATTCTCTAATGGAAAATTCCCTTGCTGGGCACGCTCTTCTCTTTTGCGAATCATCTCTGTAAAATAAGCCTGATACCTTTCAAACATTTCACGTGTCGTCTCATAACAGTTGGATGTAAAATAGACGTGAGTGATCGGAGGTTCAGGTAGGAGTCGAATTTCATTGTCCACAGCTTCAAATAAATCCCAGGCTGCTATTAAGCGTCGTAAATGCTCCGTGTAGTAAGCTGACGTAGTTTTTCTATCGATGGAGTCTTTCTTATAATTGTCAATGACCCTTAAAATCTCCTCCTTATAACCCTTTTGCTCCATAGCTAACTGATCCATGTCTCTGTGCTTATTTGCCATCTCTTCAATGGTTGATTGATGGAGAAGATGACTCGCTTGATTTGCTTAGTTCTCTGTACTAATCGTCTTTGGCTGGTAAGTGATTCAAGTGATGCACCTGAATCACGCTGGGGTCACCAATGTTAAGAACTATTTTGTTCTTCTCGCTGATTTAAGTCAAGGTGTTACACCTTGGCCTTTGATGGGGATGCAGCGGCTCTTAAACCACTACACCAAATTAGCTGAAAACAAGTTGATTAGTAGGTAAATAAAATCACTGATTATTTCGATGCGATGGTTGAAAATTAACTATATTTCTAATTTATTGAGTCCGTACATTTATATTAATTTATTGCTTATTCTAACAATATCATTTATTGAGTTCGATGAAACAGTGAACCCATACAACGATTACATTGCAAAATAGGAATGTAGAAATATGAGAGAAAACATATTGCAATTGCAAGTATGTTAGGAATGACAAAATGCGCAAAAATGCAAACATGCACATTTACTCGATCAATGAACTGGGAAACTTGATGCTTCCCTGAGTGCACTTACCTCGTAATGTATGTAAAGATGTAGCATTGAGAAATTAATGACTAAAAATTAACATGATCTGATTTTCTTATTCTATGCCAGAAAAATTATATTTTACAGTCTCCTTGGATTCCCAATCCACTCCAACAACAAAATTGCACACACAGCTAGCAGGGTTGCACTTGCGCATCGACGCTCCGTGAATATACATTGTGTACATACAGAAGAGAAAGGAAAGAGTTGTTGATGGATTGAAGTGATGCTGGAGACCTTCAGAGATTAGTAGCTGGAATACTGCTATTGCGAAGATCAGTCAATTCTTGTTGTGAATATAAATAATCAATTAATCTATGTGAAACAAGAACTGGCTGACATGCTTCTTGACTAGGTCATTTTTTGGCGAAAAGCAAGACCTTACACACTTCAAGTCAATTAGGTAATACTTTTTAGTAGCCATAAAGTGTTTACATTTAAAAGAGTTTCTCGATAAATAATTAAGATGACACCATTTCGCAAATTTATCGACTTCTGATTTGAATTTGGATACTTGAGAAATATCAACAATTTCTATGAAAATTTATAAATAATCAGCAAAACCTAGAACAGAAAAAAATTCAAAGATGTTAAAGGCATCATTTATAAATATTATAAAAAGAAGGGGCCTTAGATGACTGCCCTGACGCACACCGGAATGTACCAAAATTGGCCGAGAGTACACTTCATTAATTTTGATAATTTTTTGCGATTGGTCAAGTAGGAAGAGAATCATGTAAGTAGAGAAGAATGGAATCCAAAAGTCTCAAGTTTATATAAAAGCAAGCGAATATTAACCTTATCCAATTGTTCAGAACTGAACATCTTTTTAATTTAATAGCAAAATCATTTCGTTATACCAAAAATATATTTTCATAACAAAATAATTTCATCAGATAAAAAATACCTACGCATACAAGTCACTAAATCGGCACATATTTTCCAGCAGGCAACAAATGGAAGCATTGCATTTTTTATAAGTTATTAACCTCGGGTCAATAATAATATACAAAATTGCCGCGCATGAATAAATATCCAATAATTGTAAATAAATGTTATGTTAGCAATAATTTAGTATTTAAGTCATACGAGTACACGAATAAAGATACAGTTTTACTTTTACACGCAGAGTGGTTATTTTTTGTCGACTCAAATTAAGTTTGAGTAATTTACAGTCTCATTACATGGTCCTTCGAGCGGTAATTTAAGAAGCAACAATAATTCAAGAAATCTTGGATTATTTTGTAAATTACAATCTGAAACGTTACTTCCACAGCGACTTCGTGTTTAATTCAAGAATTTTTGAATTATTTTTGGAAGGAAGCAACAGCACTGCAACTGCGTGATTAATTCAAGAATCTTTGAATTAAAAAGCAACAAGCCATTACTAACTTCGCAAAAAACGATTCATGAGCCATTGAATTGTCAATACGAATAAGCAACAGCTTGAGGTAATAATTCAAGAATCTTTGAATTATTTCCTCACCTTGCATCAACAACCTGTCTTAAAAGATCCAGATAGCCATAAAAAGATTCAAATTAAGTTGGAATTCTTTTTATATCAAAATCAAAATGCCTACAGATCCATTGCATGAGGATTCATTAAAGGCACAGAAGCATCTATTGAAGGCCCAGAAGCAGATAGCTGCGGATATTGAAAGATTTAAGACCAATCTCACCAAAGATTCATTAGAACGGAGAATCCCAGAAAAGTTGGTAGACAAAAGACTCCAACTAGAAGAATACTAGGAAAGCTTTAATGAACTGCACAGGGATATAGTGACCTGCATTAGTGGAGATCACGCGTATTTCAAAGAAGACGTTTTTAATAAAACAAAGGCGATTTACATTGATGCTACCAAACTCATTGAAAAATACGAAGCAATAAATAAAGCTACAGGGCCAAAATCTCCAGCACCATCCACCACAAAGCAGACTATCAATCCAATAACAGACATGCCAACACTTGCTTTCACCACTCCCGAGTTGGACACACAAACAACAATATCTGCTGCCAGTCCACCCAATCCCAGTGGCGCAATACAGCAGCCAGTTCCACCAATGGCTTACTTACATCAGAGCAACACCAACAACTTTCCGAAACTTCCGCCAATAAAAATACCTAAATTTAGCGGAAACTATAAGGAATGGAAGACGTTCAGCGACATCTTCACCCAAGTGATAGATCACAACCCCTATCTGAGCAACGTTGAAAAGTTGCAGTACCATCTTTTCCATCTTGAAGGTGAAGCAAGGAAGGTTATCAGTCATCTCCAGCTGAGCAATGAGAACTACAACATTGCCATTCAACTGATAAAGGCTAGATTTAACAATAATAGAAAGATAGTTACTACGTACATCAATACTATCATAAACGCAAAGAAAGCCGAGCACAGATCTCAAGAGGATATAATAATGCTTTATGACACATTAAGGGAATGCCTTGCTGCATTAAAAAATTTAAACTGGAATACAGATGAATGGGATGCTCGACGCAGAAAGTCTCAGATTTTTTGAAGAAAGTGTAGCAAACCCCAAAGAAATGCCATCAACGACGGAGTTGTTCAATTTCTTGGAAAAACGTTACCAGATTTTGGACTGCATAAAAAGTTCAAGGCAGACCAGACCTGATGGAAATCAAAGCAACATTAAGAAGAGAACATTTCACAAAACATTGAAGCGTTCATGTATCTTCTGCAACAAAGAACATGCAATATATCAGTGTATGGATTTTAAGGCAATGAGCGTAAGGGAACGAAACTCATTCATTAATAAGAAAAATCTGTGCAACAATTGCATGGCCCACAAAGTAACTGAAAAATGCAGAACTAACAAATCATGTTATTACTGCAACAAAAAGCACCACACTTTGCTTCATAGAGATCTTGAAGGTGATGAACAATCCAAGAAAGGTATGAGTAGACCTGTAACCACATATAATAAGAAGGATAGCCTAAATTCAAAGGAGCCAATTAAAGAAGATGTAACGATTCTACACAATAAAACCAAATTTCCGAGGGTTTTACTACCCACTGCCAAGGTGTATTTAAAAAATATGTTTAATGAATCAATATCCTTTAGAGCATTGATAGACCCCAGTTCACAGGTATCGCTCATTACTGAAGAAGCGGTGCAGATCTTAAAACTAAACCAAGGAACGTATCAAAACAACCATAATGGGAGTCGGCGATACTAAGTCCGCCAAATCCTCCAGCAAGGTAACTATCCAAATTGAGCTAAAACAGCCAGAACGCCCAAGCCTCACTGCAGAAGCACTTGTATTGCAAAAATTAAATTCGTTACTACCAGATGCACCAACAACACGAATTTATCCAACAAAGTTTGGAAATATTACACTAGCAGATGAGACGTATCATATTCCTGGACCAATAGAATTACTGTTAGGCGCAGACGTTTACGCAAACGTAATACTGGACGGACTGATATCAGGGCAACCTACGGCACAGAACACAAAGTTAGGTTGGATTCTCTTTCGTCGTGCTGCAGATACCTTCATAAAAACCATGAAGGTATCAAGTTTTCTGTCCACAGCTGAAATAGACAAAAGGCTGGCAAAACTGTGGGAAATAGAAGAAGACGTCTCCTCTAGTCAGGTAACCGATCAATACGCACAACATTTTCAAGAAACACATAGCAGAGATGGAGATGGCAGATATATTGTCCGCTTACCATTTAAGGATAATGTTAACAAATTGGGCGATTCAAGAAACAAAGCGTTCGCTCATTTATTACTACTAGAGAAGAAATTAAAGAAATCACCGAATGACTTCAACGAATATAATAACTTTCTAATGCAATACCTGAAACATGGTCATATGAGCCCAGCTGATGCCTTCACAGGACATGTATCCAGAGTATTCTACCTGCCGCATCACGCAGTATTTAAAAAAGACGGCACTACGACAAAATTACGAGTAGTGTTCGATGGATCCTGTAAGTCAAACACTGGAATAAGCCTGAATGATTTATTACATAAAGGTCAAACGCTACAACAAGACTTATATCAAATACTAATAAGATGGAGAAAGCATCGCTATGTCTTTACAGCAGACACCCGAGATGACGAACGCCTGCTCCAAAATGAGATAATCTCACTATTAAGCAAAGGTGGATTCAATCCAAGGAAATGGACCTCAAATATTCACGAGCGTTTACAAGACATGCAAGAGGACATGGTTGAAAAGAGAATCCTACAAATTGGAAAGGATGATACTATAAAAACCCTTGGAAGACATTGGAATCCGAATCAAGACGAAGTTCAAAATAAAATTCGATAAAGAAGATTTAAAATTAACCAAGCGAATATTACTGTCAAGAATTGCCCCAATCTACGACCCATTAGGGTGGCTAGCACCAGTAATACTAACAGCCAAGCTCATCATGCAAGCTATATGGCAAACAGGCACAGACTGGGATCAAGCCCCACCGCCAGAAATAACAAAGGCATGGAAAAAGCTAGAAGCAGAGATGCAGAAACTGCAATCGATCAAAATTCCACGATGGATTAACCACAGAACAGGCGAAGCAATGCAGCTTCATGGGTTTTGCGATGCCTCTGAAAAGGCATACGCAGCCGTCATTTACACAAGAACAGTAGACGCATTTGGTAAAATACACACAACTCTTCTAGCGGCTAAAACTAAGGTAGCACCCCTGAAGTAAAAAATCACGCTACCAAGGTTGGAACTGTGTGGTGCCTTGTTGTTGACACAATTACTCAAGTCAAATGTTGACAACTTGGAAGTAAGCTCACCTCAAATATTCACCTGGTGTGACTCTGAAATCGCTTTAGCATGGATAGAAAAAAATCCAAACAATTGGCACACCTTTGTGGCAAACAGAGTAAGCCAAATACAGAGCAAATTTAACACAAGTATATGGAGATACATATCCTCCCAAGAAAATCCTGCGGATTTTGCATCAAGAGGTACCACACCAAACAAATTGGCTACGCATAATCTCTGGTGGAAGGGTCCACTATGGCTAAGACAACAACCTTAGGCATGGCCTTCAAACAAACTGAAACCGTTGACATATGAAGAAGCAAAAAAAGAAGTAACGGTCTTGCAAGCATCGATTTCGTCCCACCTGCTCAACATACACCCGACAAGTAAGAATAATTGCCTATTGCCTGAGATTCATCAACAACTGTAGATCATTAACTACACAAAGGAAACTTGACTAACTAACATCCCAAGAGTAAGAGGAATCAAAGAAGTGCATAACAAAAATTACACAACTGGAACAATTTTATGAAGAAATAACCACCCTAAGAAAGAGTCGACAGCTGAAGAAAACCAGCAAGCTGCTTTCGCTACACCCATTACTGGACAAAGAAGGTATTTTGCGGGTTGGCGGAAGACTGGGAAACTCTGATCTTTCGACAGATACGAAACATCAAATATTACTACCACATAAACACCACGTCACCAATCTTATCATTGATTATGCTCACCAACAAACCTTACATGGAGGCACGCAGCTTGCCCTGAACTACATAAGGATGAAATTGTGGATAATTGATGGTAAACGGGTCGTACAAGGAAGAATTCACAAGTGTGTAACATGTACAAGACATCGTCAACAAAACATACAACCTGTAATGGGTAACCTACCAGCAGTGCGAATAACCCCATCTCCACCATTTTCTCACAGTGGGGTTGATTATACAGGCCCATTTATCACTAAAATCTCTAAAGGGAGAGGCAGCAAGACCATAAAGGGTTACATAGCTCTTTTCATTCGTATGGCAACAAAGGCAGTACACTTGGAACTGGTAAGTGATCTTACTACAGATGGCTTCCTGGCAGCTTACAGGAGATTCGTTGCCCGCCGGAGAAACTGTAAACAGATATTTAGTGATAACGGCACCAATTTTGTCGGAGCTCGGAACAAAATGGAGAAGGACTTGAAGCTTATCATACGCAATTCCACCAAACAAGCAGCAGTTTATTCCCACTGCTAGCCCACATATTGGAGGTCTTTGGGAAGCTGGTGTAAAATCAGTTAAAGGACACCTAAAGCGTATTTTGCGAGAAACGCTCCTAACTTATGAAGAGTTCACCACAGTCCTATACCAGGGTGAAGCTTGCTTGAACTCAAGGTCGATAGGACAACAATCCAGCGACCCCAGAGACCTAGAGCCATTGACTCCAGGCCACTTTCTGATAGGACGCCCTCTCATAGCACCACCTGAACCGGATATCAATTAAACACTTGCACCAAAGATGGAAATTGGTTACAAGGTTATATCAGGATATATGGAAAAGGTGGTCACAAGAATACTTGGCCCTTTTGCAACAGTGGACAAAATGGTAAACAGGACACAAGGGTCCATCTATAGGAGAACTAGTCCTAGTAAAAGGAGATAATTTACCACCACAAAAATGGTCTTTGGGATGGAACAGTTCGAGTAGTATCAGTGAAATACAGAAATGACGTAAGAAAACGCCCAATTAAAAAAATCTGTCAATTACCTATAATCGAGCTTAGGGATGAGGATTCCTCTCATGTTGCTATAAATATGACGACTCTGAGATGAAAGAAAAAAAAATTCACAAGAAAACGACTTACAGTAGTTCAGTCAGAACCAGAGTTATGGTCTAGACCTGATCATTTTCACCAAATCAATCCAGCTAAGGAACATAATCCCACCTCAACTCCACCGAAAAAGAGAAGCAGAGTAGCACCCTGCACATGGGCAACAAAAATTCAAAAGTACAAACAATTTATTTGTGCGCTTTCATCGCTACTGGTTAATGTCAGCTGAAAGCAAAACGTGGCTTAGTAGGCTAATTATAAATTGATAAATACAAGAGGGAAAATCATCTGTCTCGTTAGCTCAGTGGTAAGAGCAGTCGCCCGGCAAGCGGAAGGTCCCGGTTTCAAACCCCGGACGAGGCAGTTGTTTTTTCTTCTTGTATTTATGATTTAATTTAGAATCATTAAATAAAAGTTCTTAAGAATTCTTCTATTCTCTATCTTGACCGATTCTAACAAGTGTAGGTTCGATTCCCGTCAGGGAAAAAATTAAAAATCTTCAAGAAGACTATAGTATTACATTCAACTGGCGTAACATGTACCATGATTCTGATAATCCTGGCGATATTCTGTTATAAGTACTCAACGTGTATCAAGAGAACTGTTCTGCGTTCTTGCCTCAAATCTCAAGGAAGTACCAATGACCATGTGAAACAACCATCCCCAAACAGTTCAATTCAGCAACGTTTTGACAGAGTCTTAGCACCTGGCGGCCCCCAGCATGTTCAGAACTGAACATCTTTTTAATTTAATAGCAAAATCATTTCGTTATACAAAAAACATATTTTCATAACAAAATAATTTCATCAGATAAAAAATACCTACGCATACAAGTCACTAAATCGGCACATATTTTCCAGCAGGCAACAAATGCAAGCTTTGCATTTGTTATAAGTTATTAACCTCGGGTCAATAATAATATACAAAATTGCCGCGCATGAATAAATATCCAATAATTGTAAATAAATGTTATGTTAGCAATAATTTAGTATTTAAGTCATACGAGTACACGAATAAAGATACAGTTTTGCTTTTACACGCAGAGTGGTTATTTTTTGTCGACTCAAATTAAGTTTGAGTAATTTACAGTCTCATTACACCAATACTTTTGCGAAATCGCTATATAGTGTTACATCCTGACCTCCTTCTTCTAGGACATTTAAGCAAAAGTTGACATAGGAGACTAAATTGGTTGTAGTGTAATGTACTATAATACATATATATATATATATATATTCGTGCAATAAAGCACAAATTACTGAACAGAGGCAATTGCGTAATTCCCGACCATGCATAAATCTGAAATCAATCCAGTGTCTTCGTAAAAAGTATTGACCTCTTGTCATCAAGTAATTGTTTGTTATAAATAAGCAAGGAAAGTATGCGCAATTCTGCTGATTCGCTCTGATCGCAGAATTGGGTCACGAAAGTGACGAAAGTTGTAAGTTCAGAGGTTGAATACAACATATGACTTTAACACAAAACATAAGTTTTCAGAAAAGGGCCAAAACACTTTGTGATATGTAAGCAAATATTGCTATTTCTATTAACTCTTAAGCAAAATATTTTATTCCAAAAAGTAGCAAACATTGACAATAAATTTTACAGAGATGAAAGTTTAGCATTTAATTTGTTTTTATTTAACTGAACTTTTTTCCACAAAAAAAAATCAGTTAATTACATGAATCAAAACGTTTTTCTTTATTGTTTATTTGTAATATGCCTATATACTCTTTTAACTTAAATTTCTATGTCAATAATGAGAGAATTAACATAAATCGCATATTTCTTTCAACTTACTCTTATTATTAATATATCGACACCATTTGTTTGCATTCTTTTAAATACCACACAATCTTTCCGGCACAATTTAATAACCTAAAGTTCCAAATTATTCACTAAACCAAAATGCATCGCTAGCGAACAAACCTACTACGCGCTGTTAATTTCCTTTAATTTCTTCTAGAAAACTAAAGCCCTCGATAATTGCTATTTATCCCGCATGTATTTTTCTCTACCAAAAAGACTAAAATCTAAACTTAAAACGCCCCGCAAACGTGCAAAGTCTTTGTCTAACGTGCATGAGTCAGAAAGTGATGATTTTGTTGAAAGATTTCTTCTTTCTTTCTTTGTTGCGTCTAATTCCATCCAGGCTTATCGTTGTGAACGTTGAGTTGCGTGGAGTAGCTGTATATGCCCGGCTCCTAGTACTGATGTGGAGTAGCTTGTAGAAGCTCAGCTCCTAGTGAAGGTATGGAGTACCTTGTAGAAGCTCAGCTCCTAGTGAAGATATGGAGTAGGTTGAAGCTCAGCTCCTAGTGAAGATATGGTGTAGCTTGTTGAAGCTCAGCTTCTAGTGAAGGTATGGAGTAGCTTGTTGAAGCTCAGCTCCTAGTGAAGATATGCAGTAGCTTGTTGAAGCTCAGCTCCTAGTGAAGATATGGAGTAGCTTGTTGAAGCTCAGCTCCTAGTGAAGGTATGGAGTAGCTTGTTGAAGCTCAGCTCCTAAATAAAAATAATTTACGACTGAACTCTACTGATTATAATCGTTTACTACTCATTTCTTTTACATTTTCGTACTCTACATATACAAATTGTTCTTATTCTATACATGGAAAAATGTTATACTTACTTCTCAGTACGGAAGATGTGCAATTTAGTTCCGACTATATTTTACTTCCGACTTAACAATTTGTGTACATAATGTTCACCTTGTACAAAGTGTTAAGTCACGCATATTACATTTTTCAATTTATTAAATCGCGGCACCCGTCGCGTTTGTAGACATACAAATATTTTGCAAGAACCAGAATCACTTGCTGTTTGTTTTATTTATGATTGTAGCACGCCACTGTGCTATTAATACCACCAACCTAATCACGGCAACCGTACAGTGCCCCACCATTCGACATTCCAATCACTGGAATATTGCTTCCAGACTACAGGCGGAAGTCTTCCTCACAATTTTTGTAAGTTTCAGCAAGTTAGAAATAAAGCAAATCATTATAAACCTAAGTTTTTCTTATTTAACCCTGATTCCTACAATTTGGCGCCCAACGTGGGGCTCGACCTACAAATATATATACACTAACAGGAAATTGAAGCAAGTAGGACCGGCGCATACACTGACTTATAACAATGGACTGAGCGATTTGCTATTTCATGTGGCGCAAAAAATATTGTGTTTCTGTATATCACCGTTAGAGCACCCTTTAAAACGATTACATAAAAAAACATGTAAAACTCAACCAATCAGATGAAATTTTACGAGGGGCATACGCTCCTTCTAAACCAGCTCATCAAATATATACAGAGTTGTATTCCGAGAAACAGCACCGAAATACGCCTACGGATGTCTTCTTGTGCAGAAAAAGGGCACTGCTGTCTCAGCTTCCAACAAAACGGCACGATGAAGCTACGGAATTAGAGCTCGTTTATTGGATGCTAAATTTAAAAATTCGGGATAAAATCCCCAGAGATAGTCTAAAAACATTCAATGATCTGCTAAACAAAACAAGGCAAACCGCGGCACTTGAGCAAGTGATACAGGAAAATTACCCAAAGGTACATGACGAAAGGCGACAAGTAAAGCAGGCTCGCTGTACATTTTGTGGATACCGTGGTCACCTCGCAATTGTCTGTCGTAAACGACTTAAGACAGAGAAATTAGAAAAATCAGATGATACCACGAAACGCGCACCACAGCAGCAGGAGACAAAATCCACTACATTATCGTGTTATGGATGTGTATGACTATCAGAACCAGCTTAACACAAGCTCGCAGCATGGACACGTTTAATAAATAAACGTCTCAACAATACATGCGATTCATCACTTAGTCGGTGTTAGTATTAGTATGTTATACTAAACATAAACCAAACACCAGATGAAATTACATGCAAAAAACATTAAACAAAATAGATTAAATATTATATAGACGTTTTTTTAAAACATGCTTAGAAACATCTATAACAAAATTCTCAGCCATATTATTGACAGTAATGCACATGCGATTGATAGGTTCGTACATGCTATAGTTAGACCTTGAGGGGTTAACATGCAACAGAGGTAGCCTTCTCAAATTGTGCCTGCTATCGCGAAAAGAGATTTTATTAAATAACAGAGGAGAGTCAATATTCGCGTTTAAGAGTTGGTGCACAAAAGTTACATCGGCAACCATGCGACGTTTCACAAGCGAGTGCATATTTAGAAGCTTCAACCGATCCTCATAGGGTGGAAGAATTAATGAGTTATTCCAAGGTAGGTGCCTGAGAGCAAATCGTAGGAAGTTCCGCTGAACAGACTCGATACGGTCAATGTGTGTACCGTAAAATGGAGACCAGACCTGGCTAGCGTATTCAAGCAGTGGTCTCACAAAGCAAGGGTTATTATCGCAGCAATTGTCCGGTGTGCAAGCAGAATAGAGGTGTGTCCCCACCACAAGTAAAACTTCAATGAAGTTGATAGCATAGTAAAAATGGGACAAAGGCCACCAATGGTTCAAATAGAGAGAGGCGATATCAAAACTTATGCAAAAATCGATACATCAGCTAGAACAAGCATCATCAGTACATCACTGTACGAAAGTATGTAGGCAAAAGGCTATCGTTTTGCACCTTTAATCGCCGACGTTACTCTTGCAGATGGAAAAACGAAGGAGCAATCGTTATTCGGAGCTGGATATAGCTCTAGGGGGCAGAACACTGCAAGCCAACATTTTAGTATTGCCAACAGCAGAAAATAACAACACCCTTCTGGGAATAGACTTTCTAGAAAAAGTAGGAATCATCCTCAATCTGGCTCAACGCGTTTTCAGTTTTGCAGAACGGCCAGAACAATACTATAACTTTGTACCAGCATCCACGGGAGACACAGACCAGAATGAACGAAATGCAGGCATCAAGAATATGCCCAACACTTCAGGGTTATGCCCAATAACACCTGATCCTACAACATCATCAAAATCTCCTTTTCTAGATTGGTACTTGGAACTTGATGCATAACCAATCCCGGAGGATAAGGAGTCAAAACAAACAACGGCATCAAAAATTGCAGGATGTACTGGATGGAAGCTTATTGAGCTAGAACTACCACCAAGAAAACTACCTTCAGGACCCAAACAATATTATGATCCTTCGGCCATCTCAGACATTTTCTGAGATGCAATGCCAGCCGGCTACAATACACCAAAAATGGATCCACGAACTGGGGAAGCATGTCTTAGTCCAGAAAAATGCATTCTTGCTGTCAGCAGGTTAGTTATCTAGGCCACATCCTCACCAAAAACAGAATCGCCCCAGATCCAGACAAAGTTGATGCAATAGAAAGTTGGGTTGTACCAACCAACCTGAAACACCTTGTCTCTTTTCTTCAAACGTGCTCATGGTATAGGCGTTTTATACCACACTTTTCCGACCTAGCCCAGCCATTGACAAAACTAACACAGAAAAACGCTACCTGGACATGGAATCAGGAGCAGCAGACATCCTTTGAGGCTCTAAAGGAACTATTAGCAACAGCTCCAATATTAAAGCAAGCCGATGAAGATCAGCCATTTATTATAAAAACTGACGCAAGTGGTTATGCTTTAGGAGCAGTTTTGGTTCAAAGGAAGGGTGTCAACGAGCACTCTATCGAATATGCTAGCCGATTGTTGATTCCTGAAGAGGAAAACTACACCACCACAGAACGCGAGGCCCTCGCAATTGTTTGGGCAATCAGTCGTTTTCGTGGATACATTGAAGGAACGCCAACTACCATTATCAGAGACCACCAACCCCTCAAATGGTTGATGTCCCTGAAAACGCCAACTGGACGATTAGCATGATGGGCACTTTCTTTGCATGCATATGACTTGCAAATTCAATATTCGCCTGGAAGAACCAATGTGGTAGCTGATAATTTGTCACGCCCTGCCTGTGATGATCATCTTAAAGTAACCTGTGAAATTTGCAGTACACAAATTGATTTCCCCAGAAAAAGTGCCGCTGACATCAGAGAAAAACAATTAGAAGACAATGACTTAAAGCAGTGCTTCTCAAACTTTTTTATATGGCGGCTCCCTAAATCTGATGAAAAAATTCAGTCCTCTTCAAAAAATGATACTAATAAAATTATCATTAATTTTTTTAAGCAATATTTTTATTACAAATAATGCTTTTAAATCAAGCTTTCCAAACAAAATATATTTCAAAAATAATATTATATTATTATTATTATTATTTATTTAATGTAAACTCTACACAATTAAGCCTTAACTTCTAATTATGTGTAGGTAGATGGGCACAGACAGATACAATTAATGTACGAAAAAGATAATTTCTAATTTAGTCTAGTTTGATGGAAAATCATAAATTCATTATATATATACCTATAGGTATGCACTTATATTTACAAATTGATTAAAGTAGGTAGATGTGGTTTAGTTATAGCTATAAATTAGAAAAATATAAGCAAATATTTCGCCGGAAACTGTGCCGACTGCCACGTCTTAATTCAAATGGAAGATCACTCCACAGCCTGATGGTCCCGACAAAAAATTGTCGTCCTATAGCAACACTGCCCGCACAAGGCAACAGTAAGGTTAGCGTACAGTTAGAGCGAGTAAAGCTGATTTTTTCATACAAGTACTCAGGTTTTCGAGAACAAATCAAATTAAAGAGGAATACAACCGCTCGATACTTGAGATATGAGTGCAGACCACATCCAAATAAATTTTTAACATATGTTGATACGTGATCATATCGTCTCAGGTTGAATGCATATCTGACAGCAGAGTTGAATACAACAGCCAGTTTCCTCATTGATACAGAATCAAGGTGGTAAAAGATTTCACAGCCGTTGGTAAGAATCGGGCATACTAAACTTTTAACGATTTTTAAACTTGTAAACAAAGGTAAAAAGTTACCAGAGGTAGAAAGCTTGCGAAGAGCACCATAGACTTTAGACACAAGGCTGTTTATGTGGTCGCACCATGTAAGTGTACTATTTAAGGTTATACCTAGGTTGTTGACAGAATTTTTAAGTTTTATAACACTGTTATCGAGGAGGATCTGCGGGAAGTAGGATGTATCCAGTTCGTTCTTACATTTGACAACTGCCTTAATCTTAGTCGCATTGAGCAATAGTTTATTAAGTGGAAAAAACACTTTAAGCAAACGAAAAAAAAATTTAAAAAAGAATTTTCATTGCAAAAAGAGTGCATTTCATATCAGCAGGAACCGTATAATCGTCAGTACGGCTTGGTTCCTGCCTGCCGTATATGCCAAAGCAAACAGCTAAGCTGACCTAATATATAGACTTAAAATAAATTTTAAGTGTGAATTATATGAGGCGAAATACAAGGTATTTACTTGAATACCTAGCAAGATTTAGCCCTATGCGGGACTAGCATTTCATAGAGTTTTGCTATGAAAATTCATAGCGAAATAAGCCAATTGAAATTGACTCAGTTTGCTGCTAAGTCTGCAGCTCGAGAATTGAGTGGAAAAACCCTTTAAGCAAACAAAAAATTTTTAAAAAAGAATTTTCATTGCAATTTTTGGTTGAGCTTGTCGCATTGACGCTGATAAAACTGCGAAATAACCGAAGGGGCACGAAACAGATCTTACTAACAAACCTTTTGCCACTGACATTTTACTCCTAATTATTAATTAATAGTAATCTCAATGTGTTAGAAATGGCTACATAATATATGTTCAGTTCATTTTCATCTCCTTTAGTTATTATCTCGTTGTTTGAAACAAATGATTATTTCCTAAAAATCTCTTAAAATTTAAAAATGAACTTCTGTCTTGCTAAGTAACTAAGCATACTGCGAAATCAAATTTAAAAAAATAACGGGTTTGAAAAGTAAATAAATTTAGAAATACATACTTTTTCATAGACATTTTTTTTATTACTTAAAAAGGATTAAAATTATTAAATGGTAAATAAATATTGAAATAAAAATACTTAAATTTTTCGCGCCCCCTTATAAGAACTTCACGGCCCCCAGTTTGAGAAATGCTGACTTAAAGGAGTGTCTCGAGTGTCTCGAAGACCCAAAGTCCGAGGAAAAATACGCCCAATGGAACAATAGAGGCTTTCTCGTGAGTCATGGGATATTGCACAGGTATCTGCCGGACAAGACAATGAAGAAGGACAGCTGCTTAAACCAAATGCTGAACGCCAGGAAATACTCCGAGCATATCACGATGCGCCAACTGCTGGACACTATGGCATGGATAGAACCTACCGGCGAATCGCTTCTCGCTATTTTTGGCAAGGCATGAAGCGGGACATCGCTAAGCATGTTTCTAGATGCGTTGAGTTTCACCGTTACAAGAGCGGAAATCTAAAACCAGCAGGTCTCTTATTAACCACACCAAGCAAACAAAGATTCGAAATAATATCAGTAGATCTTTTCGGGCTATTACCAGTCTCATCTGATGGAAAAAGATGGATATTGGTTGCAGAAGACACAGCCAGTAGATGGGTGGAGCTGTACGCCCTTGAAGAGGCAACCGCTGAAGATTGCGGTAATGCCCTCTTAAATAAATTCTTTCTCCGATAAGGAATTCCAATATAATATTATAACTTTGTACCAGCATCCACAGGAGATACAGACCAGAATGAACGAAATGCAGGCATCAAGAATATGCCCAGCACTTCAGCGTTATGTACAATAACACCTGATCCTACAACATCATCAAGATCTCGTTTTCTGGATTGGTACTTGGAACTTGATGCATAACCAATTTCGGAGGATAAGGAGTCAAAACACACAAAGGCATCAAAAACTGCAGGATGTACTCGATGGAAGCTCAGTGAGCTAGAGCTACCACCAAGAAAACTACCTTCAGGACCCAAACAATATTATGATCCTTGGGCCATCTCAGACATTTTCCGAGATGCAATGCCAGCCGGCTACAATACACCAAAAATAGATCCACGAACTGAGGAGCATGTCTTAGTCCAGAAAGATGCATGGAAAGGTTCCGTTTTAAGTCAATCGATGTGGCTTTACGCCAGAGCTAAGGTACAATGTTGAACATGAATCAACGCCTACAAATAGATACACTCCTAGCTGAGAATCAGGACATCTTTGACGGACCATTAGAGGTTACCCCATACATGGAACACCGCATCAACACCTCCCTGGGCAGCACCAATTGTTATGGTGCCCAAAAAAGATGGCAGTATTAGAGTATCTCTTGATTACCGCAAACTCAATGCAGTAACTATCCCGGATGGGTACCCACTACCACGGATGGATGACCTACTACATGGAGCTAAATGTACTCCATATATAACAACATTGGACTTGCGATCTGGGTATTGGCAGACCGCAGTTTGGGAGCCTGATAGAAATAAAACGGCGTTTGTCACTCTTATGGGCATATATCGTTTTAAACGCATGCCATTTGGCCTAAGAAATGCACCAAACACCTTCCAACGAATGATGGATAGATTTAAAGCTGGGTTGAGCAGTCTACGTGTATTAGAATATTTGGATGATTTGATCATTTGTTCTAGAAATTTTGAGGAGCAGGTTGAGGATTTGCAACTAGGTCTCAATAGACTCCGCCTATTTAGGCTAAAAGTGAATCGGACTAAGCGCCATTTTTTCTGTCAGCAGGTTAGGTATCTAGGCCACATCCACACCAAAAATGGAATCGCACCAGATCCAGACAAAGTTGATGCAATAGAAAGGTGGGTTGTACCAACTAACCTGAAACACCTTTCTCTTTTCTTCAATCGTGCTCATGGTATAGGCGTTTTATACCACACTTTTCCGACCTAGCCCAGCCATTGACAAAACTAACAAAGACAACCACTACCTGGACATGGAATCAGGAGCAGCAGACATCCTTTGAGGCTTTAAAAAAACTATTAGCAACAGCTCCAATATTAAAGCAAGCCGATGAAGATCAGCCATTTATTATAAAAACTGACGCAAGTGGTTATGCTTTAGGAGCAGTTTTGGTTCAAAGAGAGGGTGCCAACGAGCACCCTATCGAATATGCTAGCCGATTGTTGATTCCTGAAGAGGAAAACTACACCACCACAGAACGCGAGGCCCTCGCAATTGTTTGGGCAATCAGTCGTTTTCGTGGGTACATTGAAGGAACGCCAACTACCATTATCAGAGACCACCAACCCCTCAAATGGTTGATGTCCCTGAAAACGCCAACTGGACGATTAGCACGATGGGCACTTTCTTTGCATGCATATGACTTGCAAATTCAATATTCGCCTGGAAGAACCAATGTGGTAGCTGATAATTTGTCACACCCTGCCTGTGATGATCATCTTAAAGTAACCTGTGAAATTTGCAGTACACAAATTGATTTCCCCAGAAAAAGTGCCGCTGACATCAGAGAATTAGAGAATTAGAAGACAATGACTTAAAGGACATAATTGAGTGTCTCGAAGACCCACAGTCCGAGGAAAAATACGCCCAATGGAACAATAGAGGCTTTCTCATGAATCATGGGATATTGCATAGGTATCTACCGGACGAAGACAAGGAAGGACAGCTGGTGATACCAAAAGCTGAACGACAGGAAATACTCCGAGCATATCACGATGCGCCAACTGCTGGACACTATGGCATGGATAGAACTTACCGGCGAATCGCTTCTCGCTATTTTTGGTAAGGCATGAAGCAGGACATGGCTAAGCATGTTTCTAGATGCGTTGAGTGTCAACGTTACAAGAACGGAAATCAAAAACCAGCAGGTCCCTTACAAACCACACCAACCAAACAAAGATTCGAAATAATATCAGTAGATCTTTTCGGGCCATTACCAGTCTCATCTGATGGAAAAAGATGGATATTGGTTGCAGAAGACACAGCCAGTAGATGGGTGGAGCTGTACGCCCTTGAAGAGGCAACCGCTGAAGCTTGCGGTAATGCCCTCTTAAATAAATTCTTTCTCCGATAAGGAATTCCCCGTCGCATGATAAGCGATAACGCCCACAGTTTATTTCTGCTGTAATGCAGCATCTCACATTCTGCTTGGGAATACAGCAGTCGTTGAGACCCGTATATCATCCCGAAGCCAATCCAGTGGAGCGGAAAAATAGAGACATGAAAACCCAATTAGCTATACTGGTAGGCGCCGATCACACCACTTGGCCAGACAAACTACGCGCAATCAGGTTCGCTATGAATACTGCCAGATGTGAAATTACCGGACATAGCGCTGCTTATCTCACTTTTGGACGTGAGTTGAGGATACCCGATGACGTATCAAATGACCTTCGTTCAATTGTGGAGACAGAAAACTTTATGGCACAAATGACACCACGATTGCTCCAATTGAGTGATATCCTTCGAGATGCCAAAGACATCACACAAAAGGTACAGGAACGAAATCAACGCTATACCAACCACAAGCGTCGACCGGATCCTGGTTATCAACCTGGAGATAGAGTTTGGGTTCGAACCCACACTCAAAGTAAAGCCGCAGCTGGTTTTACTTCAAACTTTGCGCCCAAACAGTATGGGCCCTATATTATCTTTCGCAAGAAGGCATTATCCACGTACGACGTCGCTAGTCGCAATGAACCCAGTCAGGGAATCGGATCTTATCATACCTCAGCTCTGATTCCTTATAAAGGTGACGAAGTCGCCGTACCCCATCCATTAATACCTATACGACAAAGAGGTCGACCAAAGAAGAACGAATCTGTGACGAGCAGTTTTGTTTCCTCCTCATCGAGACGACCTTGAAATAAAAGGGGGAGATTGTAGCACGCCACTGTGTTATCAATACCACCAACCCAATCACGGCAACCGTAGAGTGCCCCACCATTCGACATTCCAACCACTGGAATATTGCTTCCAGACCACAGGCGGAAGTCCTATAAATTAGCCAACACGACTAAAATGTTCCTCATTTTTGTAAGTTTCAGCAAGTTAGAAATAAAGTAAATCATTATAAACTTAAGTTCTTCTTATTCAACCCTGATTCCTACATGATGTAATTCTTGGTTTACAGCAGGCAAATAAGAAATCTGATAATTGGATTTTTGATTTCTTCCTTTTTTCTTTGTTGCGTCTAATTCCTCCCAGGCTTATCGTTGTGAACGTTGAGTTGCGTGGAGTAGCTGTATATGCCCGGCTCCTAGTACTGATGTGGAGTAGCTTGTAGAAGCTCAGCTCCTAGTGAAGGTATGGAGTACCTTGTTGAAGCTCAGCTCCTAGTGAAGATATGGAGTAGCTTGTTGAAGCTCAGCTCCTAGTGAAGATATGGAGCAGCTTGTTGAAGCTTAGCTCCTAAATGAAAATAATCTGCAACTGAACTCCACTGATTATAATCGTTTACTTCTCATTCTATTACATTTTCCTACTCTATACATACAAATTGCTCTTCTGGAAAAATGTTATACTTACTTCCCAGTACGGAAGATGTGCTATTTACTTAAGACTGTATTTTACTTCCGACTTAACACTTTGTGTACATAATGTTCACCTTGTACAAAGTGTTAAGTCACGCATATTACATTCTTCAATTTATTAAATCGCGGCACTCGTCGGGTTTGTATACGTACAAATATTTGGCAAGAACCAGAATCACTTGCTGTTTGCTATTTATTTATGATGTAATTCTCAGTTTACAGCAGGCATTTGTGGCTTACTGTATTAACCGTGAATTAACATCTTGTTAGTTGCTACCTACATACATATGTTCTACCTCCGGCGCAAGGTCGTCGTATTGCAACCTGGGACTTCTTGCGCGCAGGGGTATTGCGACATCTTCGCTGTTTTACATGAAGAATACTTGACGTAGGTCAGTGATTGAAATTCTTCATGCAGCGAAAATGATGTAGTAGATATGTATGTAGGCACAATGTTTTTAGTTATGCATTGCAATAAATATATTTTCTTCCTACATGATGTAGGTATGTATTTTAGTTACGCATGTGCATTAAGTATACTTTCTTCCTACGTAATGTAGGTATGTATTTGCATGTGCATTAAGTATACTTTCTTCCTACATGATGTAGGTATGTATATGCATGTGCATTACATTAAATATACTTTCTTCCTACATAATGTAGGTATGTATATGCATGTATGTAACAAATCACCCCCTTTTTAAAAAAAAAAGTGTTATTCTTGGAAGAGGAATAACGCATTAAAACATGATTCGAGCGTATGGTTCTTTTGGAAGCATTAGTGATTTTGTATATATACTTAACGTCGAGCGCCGGGACTGGTATGTGGATAGTGTAGTTACTAAAGGAAGCATACTTATTTATGCGTACATTAATTTGAGTTGGTTGACAATAGTTTCTTTTTTCAACATAGTTGGTATTTAATTAACTGTACTAATGGTACATTTAGATTTCATACGTACATCTAGGTATGTAAAGTTTTAACATTATAGTTTCGCAAGTAGGTCTATTTGTTGACACTGGTTTGTTTTGTATTCCTTATTTAAGTTTTATTATATATACATATATATATATTTTCCATTTGGAACTAGTGTCCATTTACAGTATGTATATGTGTACATTTTTTTTGAACTTATCTAGATTTGAACTTGAGCTAAAAGTTATATAGGTAGTGTCAATAGTACATCTTGTTTCTATAAGGTTTAATTATATGTTAATACATTTATAAATATGTATGTCTCTAGGTTTGCTCTTGATATAAAAGTAGAAATTAGCATGATTATACATTTGAAAATATGCATGTGTGCAGGTTTATTCTTGATATACATTAGAGATTAGTCTGGCTATACATTTGTAATATGTATGTGCGCAGGTTTATTCTTACATTAGAGATTAGCCTGGCTATACATTTCTAATATGTATGTGTGCATGTTTATTAAGGATATATGTATATATATTTTTGAATTTACATCTTAAAGTCAGATATTTCTTCCACAATGAAGGAATTGGGGTTTGCTTGGTTCAATTTGGTAGGTATTCGACTAAGCGCGTCTGGATTAGTGTTATATTTTCCAGGTTTATATTCAATTTTGTAGTCAAACTCTGAGAGTTTATGGTGAAATCTGACTCTTCTTGTAGTTGGGTCTTTCACATTGAATACGCCTTTCAGGGGCTTGTGGTCTGTGTGGACCGTGAACGTTCTGCCCTGTAAATAACACCTGAAGTTCCTGGCGACCCATACAATAGCGAGTAACTCTTTTTCTATTGTGGAGTATTTTTGTTCCGCCTTATTTTAACTTCTACTTGCATACGCTATTGGCTTGTCTTTGCCTATTTCCCCTTGGGATAAGCCAGCTCCCAATGCTTCGTTGCTAGCATCTGTTGTTAAATTAAAGGGTTCAGTAAAATCAGGATATGTGAGAAGAGGAAGATTTACCAGCGACTTTTTAATTTCCTCGAAAGAGTCTTGGTACTTTCGTGTCCAAGTAAATTTAACATCTTTGCGTAACAGATTTGTTATTGGTCTTACTATTTTTAAAAAGTTGGGAATGAACTTGCGGTAGTAGTTAGCCAACCCAAGGAACGATTGAGTTTGTCTAACAGTTCGGGGTTGAGGATAATTTTGGACATAACTAGTTTTGCTGGGATCTGGAAGTGCTCCTTCATTTGAACATTTGTGTTCGAGGTAAATCACTTCTCTGCGAAGGAACTGGGACTTTTCGGGTTGTAACTTAAGGTTATGTTCTCTGAGCCTGTCGAATACCTTAGTCAATTTCTCGTTGTGATCTTGTAAATTCGTTCCATATATTACAATATCATCGAGATAGACAAAGCATTCCGAGCCTTGGAGACCCGTTAGAATGTATTTCATTAATCGCTGGAAGGTCGCAGGCACGCCTTTCAGCCCAAATGGCATTCTCTTAAATTCATAGTGCCCATATGCGGTACTGAACTCAGTTTTGGGTCTATCCTTCGGATCAACAAGTACTTGGTGATACCTGCTTGCAAGATCGAGTGTAGTAAAATATCTGGAGTGCCCCAGTTGGTCCAATATATCCTCTATTCTAGGTAATGGAAAAGCATCCCCTATAGACTTCTCGTTAATTTTACGGAAATCTACTACTACTCGCCAACGTTTATTGCCGTCAGGTCCAGTTTTCTTGGGAGCTACTAGCAAAGGGGAATTCCACGGGCTTTTACTTAATTGGATTATGTCATTTCCTAACATTTCCTTAATTTGCTCATTTATGACTGCCCGATGCGTTTCTGGGAGTCTATACATTTTCTGGTTTATGGGTGGTTGATTATGTAATGTGGGAATGGTATGTTTTATACTGTTAGTATACGTTAGCTTGTCCCCCTTTAGATGGAAAAAGTCATTATAGTCATAACAGAGTTCCAGAATTGATTTTCTCTCTTCGTGGTTTAAGTTTTTATCCAACAGTAATTCTTCACGTAAAGCCGCAAGTCTGTTTTGATTATTATATTTAATGCGGTTCACGCTTATTGAATGTGGATTGGAATCGAATTTTGACTTGTCGTGTTTGACGTTGTGTGTGCTTTTGTTTTGTGCACGAAGGAAAGGTGGACCACCTTTTTTCTGACAACCTTGGGTATTTATGTCGTTCAAGGGTAAATGGAGATACTGTACGTTATAAGAATTAATTGGAATTAGAGTAAGCGTTAAGCTCCTTAGGAATATTGGTTCCGTGTTTACGTTTAGAACTGATAATGGTATGAAACTTCTATGAGGACTAACTAGGCAATTTGCGACAAATACTCCTTCTTGAATCTCCTGAGACAAACAGATCATTTCTTGGTCTATTTGTAACGGTATGCTTAGTACCATTTGAGATCAAGGGGGTATTCTATTAGATCGCTGAAGTATTACTTCATATTGCCTACTTTCATTTTCACTCTTGTTTCTCAAGTTGCTCGAAGTTTTTTCCACTAGTGGTAAGGCATTATTGCTATCTAGTGCCCGTGATTTAAACTGATCCTCCATTTGATCGCTTGGTATTTCCTCTCCATCACCCAGGGATGTTTCGAGAGGTACCGTGAAATCAATAGGGTTGGTTTCGGTGCGAGGAAACCTTCGATACTGCAATTTTTTGGAAGAAAGTCATTGCCTAACAGCCCATCGTGGGAAATTTTGGCGTCATTTTCTACAACCTGGAGTTTACACGGGATACTGCGGCTTAGTAAAAAGTTGCCTTGACAGTTACCCAATGTTTCTCTTTCTACAAATGGGGTTTTCAGAGTCACCTTTTGACTTTGTTCTATCCGTTCTGGTGTATCTAGTGCTTCCTGTTTGATCAAGCTTACTTCTGCTCCAATGTCTACTATCAGCCTCACGGCTGTTTTTTACTTATATCTAATGGCAACTCTACCACTGAAATGTTTTCCCTTATATGTGGTTTTTCTGTTAGAGAGCACCCTGACGTGTCTTGAGAGATTTTATTTAATGTCGAGCCGGGGATTTTTCGGTCGACAGTGTGCCGTTTCCCGAATGTGTGACCCCCCATCGGCGCTTCTGCTGACATGTGAACACGGTGTGCCCTCTTCTACCACAAAAGTCGCACATATTTTGTAAATGGTGAATTCTCGTTTCCCGATTTGCAGGTCCACACCGAGCATTGTTGCTAGTTTTTGCATGTTCGGGTGGTGTTTTAGCAGTTTGCTTACAATATTGGGCATCATGGCCCTTTGTTCTGCAGTTAATACAAAAGGGAGTATTCTTGCGTTTTAGGCATTCGTCGTACGTGTGTACTACTTGTTTGTCGTACTTTCTTTCCTCCTGCTGGTAAGAAGAGTTCAGGTATGGAGGTGGGCTTCCTGAAGATCTCTTTGTCATACTGGCTTGATTAGAGCGCCACTAATTTTCAAAGTTTCCGTCGATATTAAAAGATACCCTTGATTGCTCAGGTATGGGAGGTATACTAAATTCAGTTTTTATGTTAACACAGACTGAAAGGCGCGCCCTTCATTTTTTTTAATTTCTTCTTCTCCTCTGCGAAAGGCGCGCCTTCAATTTACTTCCGACTGTATTTTACTTCCGACTTAACACTTTGTGTACATAATGTTTACCTTGTACAAAGTGTTAAGTCACGCATATTACATTTTTCAATTTATTAAATCGCGGCACTTGTCGCGTTTGTATACATACAAATATTTGGCACGAACCAGAATCACTTGCTGTTTGCTATTTATTTATGATGTAATTCTCGGTTTACAGCAGGCATTTGTGGCTATTAACCGTGAATTAACATCTTGCTAGTTGCTACCTACATGCATATGTTCTACCTCCGGCGCAAGGTCGTCGTATTGCAACTTGAGGCTTCTTGCGCGCAGGGGTATTGCAACATCTTCGGTGTTTTAAATGAAGAATACTTGACGTAGGTCAGTGATTGAAATTCTTTATGCAGCGAAAATGATGTAGTAGATATGTATGTAGGCACAATGCTTTTAGTTATGCATTGCAATAAATATATTTTCTTCCTACATGATGTAGGTATGTATACGCATGTGCATTAAGTATACTTTCTTCCTACATCATGTAGGTATGTATATGCATGTGCATTAAGTATACTTTCTTCCTACATGATGTAGGTATGTATATGCATGTATGTAACAACTTTCATGTCGGGTTAGAGCAACTCTCTTTGGCAAGTGTAAGCCCACCAAGAACAGAAAAATCCACCCGTCATCAGACAAACGAAAGTCTCGAAAACCTAGTACAACAAAATCAACAGGGTATATCAAACCACATTACGAGATTTGGTGTCTGCCAATTAAGATGTGGGCACATTTTTACACGCAGGCATTTCAACTCTGCACCCACACTCCTCGAAATGGCACCCACACTTCCCTCTAATGAAACAATGCACTAGAAAAAGTATCTAAACTCGCTAGCCGTTTGGTCCCAAACTACCCAGAAGGTATTAGGAACGTTGCAGCGAACGAGCTTAATAACTTTCTTGACGTAAGCAAGTCCATAAGGCGTTACCGTCAGAAGAAGAAAATAAAATCTTTATTCTAATCTTGAAGACTAAGCTGCTCGGTGGAGCTTATGACTTAATCAAGTATCTAGATATTCAGACGCTAACGGAACTAGAACAACTGCTCCTCAATACTTTTGCCCCAGCAAAATCCATAAACGATATTCTGGGCAAAATTTGCAAATGCATTCAGATTCCCGGTGAAAGAATCCATACATTTGGAACAAGACTAAACAAGTACGTAGCCGAGTGTAAAAGGCGATTAAAAATCAATACGCTGAGAACAATCTCGCTCTCACAAAGGAAACCGGAGCTCTAAGCCCTTTGATAAGGCAAGTTTTGATCAGTCAAAGGGTAAGTTTACTTGAAGAGTTGACTCAAATTGCAGTGGAAGTAGAGAAAACTGAAGACAGACAAATTCAAGGTAGACATATGCAAACAAGCTTGTTTGACCATACCTCCACTTTCAGTGAGAAAGAAGATGACCGGTTAAAGATTATCGCGAATTATCAGGCTACACTATTTCACAAACCGCCCGAACAAAATCATCTCCACCCAGAGAAATTGTGTGTACAGCACCCACCACTTCATGTACTGCTCCATATGGTACAAACGCTGTTTTTTATCAACCGCACACTGACCAATATACACCAATCAATGCCAGCTAACTATTTATCAAATTCAATAAATTATAGCACACCTTTATATATATCCCCTGCTCCGAGACGAGAAATTAAGCAATGTACGTTTTGTAATAAAATGTCATTTAGATGAGTTTACGTTTAATCCTAATTATAATAAAAATAACATTATTGAGCAAAAATCGGTAAGCACAGAGAATACGTCCCGAAAATCATCAAATGGCAAAATGTTATGTCCCGTTCTACTCCGTGCTCCGAAGGAGAGAGCAGACGCCGATATTCAGAAAAGGGGAAAAAAATGTAAAAGAATCACTGTAATATTTTTATTTATTTGTTACGTTATTATATTTTTTTTCTATTCTTTTCTTTATAATTTTTTTTTTTTCAATACATATTTCCGTTACCGAAAATTTGTCATATCTTTTTTTTACACATAACACAAAAATTTATTATTTATTTCTCTAACACTATCATTAACAATTTTTAGTACGGGTTTTTAGAGATTTTTACCCTCGACGGACTTAAAAAACGAACTCTGCTCGGCGGTTTTAAAATTTCAACTCCTCGAGGATCGGCGATATTGCAACCAAGTACCCATGGTAAGCTTCAAAAAGCTTTTTTTTATTCTTTTTATTACTTTCCCACGACGTGAAGAATCGTACGTGGGAAAGTACAAAAAGTTTTGGCACAGTGCATATGGATGAAATCTGATATGCACTTGTGTCTTGAAAAAATAACATTTTAGTAGTTATGTGTATGTATGTACATAGTACATGCAGATAATTTAGAGGAAAAGCTGTATGTAGGTAAGTATATGTACATGCCGTGTGAACGGAATGTAAAGCTGATAACAAAATGCAATTTATGCTAGATTGCATTTTGTTACAGTACGAGAATGCATTTTTAAATGCATTTGAAGTACAAATGGGTTTTTTTTTTTAAATAAAATAAATTTTACCTTTCAGGGTCAAATTCGTAGTACGCCAATATATTGCATAGGGCAAGATATTGGCGTATTTGTTTTATGGTTGTGATTCGGGTCAATGGGCACCTGGGTCACAACAAAAAGTCCTGAAGTCTTAAAATCCATAGCTTTACCGCAGCAACACAATCATATAGCTTCAAATGACGCTTCAATCGAACTACCTTTAAACATTGCAAGAGGTGGCATAGTTAAACTATTAGTGGATATCGGCACGGAAGTTAACTTGATCAAAAAAGATAGCTTAGCTACAAATACTAAAGTAGACATCAATAACATTCTTCGCCTTCAAGCCCTCTATGGAGGATGTGAAATTACTTCAGGATCCTGCGTTGGTATTTTCCAAATAGGAAAAGGTATTTAGTGCGATATTTATGTTTGCAATAACTCTTTTAATATACCTTTCGATGGAATACTAGGTCGTAATTTTCTGTGGGATAATACAAATATTCTTACTACAGAACGAGTACTACATTTCCCTCGAACTAAAACTAACCCCATCGACTTGAAAATTCCTTTAGGAAAAAGCTTTTGTTTTATAGATATAGAAATTAAGTGCTTATGTACCCCGTCGTGAAAGAGAAAAAGAGACAAGTATAGAAAGCCTTAAGATATCGCCTGTTGAGAGGGAAGTCGAATTCACATGAATAAAATGCGGCGTTGAGTTTTTGTGATTTCTCCACTCACTCTCCCGGAGCCCTCTCGTGATAATGGTTGAATAGGTCATCAATCGAGACACTGAAAATTTGCTGCCCTCAGTGTCATATGGGTTATGGGGCAATGGCAGTGAAGGCAGAATATCTGCGCCTTCACGTAGGCAATGGTAAGTGGGGTAAAGGTCCCTTCTGGACCGGATGTGTTGCGACGCATTTTTTTTGGCACGATATCTTTTTGTATATGGCATGTGACAGCGGCAGGTTTTCGTGGAAACCCCCACACTCTCCGCCAGTTATCGAGGTGACCTAGCGTGCCACCCTGCAATTCAACTTTGCCCCCCACCAAGTGATCTATCATCTCATGCTGGCAGTCTGGACTTCACGTTCAATCCAATCACTCAACATAGTTGAAGGTGTAAATGTGAATTTTACGGACTGCGATTTGTTGCGAGATGCTCATCTGGCATCTGATAGTTGATTGACCTCAAGTCTCATATCTAGTGGAAGTTACATGCGGATCTGAGTCTAACTGTTGTTGTTGCCCAAAGTATTGTTGAAAGCTTTTCAAGTTTTGAGTAAAGTTAAAGATTTGAATGGTTAAAAATTTGATATTTTGTTTTGAGAAAGTTTAAAGATTTCAAGTAAAGTTTTGTTTCGCAAGTTTCGAGTAGAATTTTTGATATTGTTGTTTTAATCTAAAGTTCGGCCTTAGGTTTGACGTTGGTCAGGCCTCAAGTCTGGAATTTGTGAATTTTTTTTTCAATTGTTGAGATCTTTCCCGCTGGCCTTCTGCTATGGAAATGGCAGGTTGCCTCACAGAATTTTTCGTTTGTGCTCTCACGGAGGCATGTCTTTGCTGGCCAACTGGCTGGATAGAGTCATGAGTCTGTAAGATGACTTTTTGGCTTTTAGTTGACTAGCTGGACATAGAAATCGAACCAGGAGAAAGGAAAGAGTTGTTAGAGGATGAAAGTGATGCTGGAGACCTTTAGTGATCAGGAGCTGGCATACTTCTAACTGCCTGACTGAGGAATCTCTAGCAACATTCTCAGTCTTTGACATTTCTGACTCGACTTCTCCAGGATTCTGTTGAGAATTTCAAACTTTTCATTGCACACATCCACACTACTTACCGGCGGAGATTGGACCTGGGAGACCTTTATCTTTGAGAGTTGACTGTTGGAGAGAGAGGGAGAATCTTTTTTTGAATTTTTGATTTTCGATTTGGAAACATTAGAGTTGGTTGCTCGAGTTAGAGTTTATAATTTATTTTCGATATGGTAGATTACATTTATTCTAGTTTTTGAAGATTCCTTTTGCTGTGCGACTGTAGACATCGATTGTTTTTGAATTCTCTATTTTTTTATTAACTTGGCGTTATAGTTCAATGGTTGCACGAGGATTTTTGTTTGTATCTCTTAAGTGAAAACAGCAGCACTGGAGTTGTGCAGATTTTAATATCAGTATCAGGGTGTAGATTTTCCTTTTTGAATTCTGGAATCAGCAAGATTTGAGCATCCTGATTCTAGCTTAATAACCCTTGACTTTCTTTTCCCGCACTACGTCCAATTTTCGTGATACCACTTTTGTTCTATTGTGTTGAAATCTTAGAGTCTGTCCACGTTAAGGACACCACCTCCTACTGAAGTCTCAGCACACAGTGCTCTATCTTTCAAGACGGAGACTGGTCCGCTAGATGAAAACCTATGATTACAATCTGTGGTCATGGGTTCCATAAGGCTTGTTTGAGAGCATGGATAAGAGAGCAAGTTAATTGATCACACAGCAAGACTTCATCGCGTATACAGGTGCGATTCCGAAGCGGTATTCCATTCGAAACGCGAAGGTAGATCATTCCCAACAGCCTTTACATATTGAAGTGCCTCAACCGGCACTTCCACAATCAGGTCGCGAGACATTATCTCCTGGTTTTCGGTCGGCACCCAGATCTCATGTCAGTTCAAGGAGAAATAGTCCGTCACCTGTACCTTCGAACGCCATACCAGTAGATCTCAGAGCTCATCTTCGAGATTCGGTGCACACAGAGATCTCTCAAATGATGAGCACTCTGCGTAACGAAATCACCGACGTCAGAGAGCGAGTCTCTGCTGTGATTCAGCAGGCAGACGTTTACCGTCCACCACCATCTTTTGGGGGCATGTCATTCCGCCCAGATCCGGTATAGAGCAACCGAGAGACCCGCGTAATCGACACTCGTTCTCAGCTGGACAACAGAGACCCCCATTTTCACCTGCAGCACCTTTCGTTCGTCCGGCATATTCACATTCTAACAGTCGAGTCCACAACAATTCTTGGCACAGACGATCAGGCAGTCCAATCCGACGATGGAACCTGTCGTATAATGGCAATAACACCGAGCTATCCGCGGATGAATTTATTTTTCGGGTCGAAGCACTCACACGCTCAGCTCTAGAAGGAGATTCTGATCTCCTTGTTAGGAACATGCTCATGTCAAGACTGGATTGTCTGTTGAATGGGGAGTGCAAAGGGACGACCTGAAGATCAGAGTGCAACTGATGTCACGAAAGCAAAAGCCTGATGAATTATTCTCTATGTACCAGCACCATCTAGTGATCAACTGCAAAACTTTATGCCAAACCTGGAATGCTTAGAAATTGTAAAGTTTAACTGCCTGAGATTCAGGAGAAGATTTGTTTACATCCGACAAATACCATTGGACACTTACGCTATTTAGTTACCCAGATTCACGCTACACAGCTGCTGATTGCGACTGCGCGTAACTGGAACACATTTAGAAACCAGAGGATAAGCGATATCTATGATTTACATTCTAACCTAACGATCTCACCTGAGAGTGACAAGAATATAGTAGACGTTAGTGATCTGTTGGAATTGTGATCAGGCAGGTCACCTATATCAAGACTGTTTACAAGAAACACAGCAAGTGTTCTGCTATGGATGCGAACGCAAGTACACCTTCAAGCCAAACTGTATACACTGTCTGCAGAAAAACGGGAAGCGTGTCGGGAATAGCAACACCTCTTTTCGACCGAGAGTGACCTCTCAGATATCATTGACTTTAACTGCTCTCGCTCAGCCGCTGACCCAGAACAACAGTCTACACAGTCCACAGACCACGCCGATCAACCAATAGACTGTCTTTTGGTGTCATTCAGTGACTATGGTGACATCAACCATCCACTTGACAGTCCACGACTTTTAACGATCCCTTGGTAGAGGCAGAGAACCTAATTGAGTTCTCTGCAGATTTTCAAGCACCCGTTTCCACCTGTAGGGAGCCCTTGATACCTTTGCTAGGCTGTTCCTTGGAAGAATCTTTAATTTTTGACGTCTCTTTAAAACCAAACGTAATTTCTTCTGGTGATGTTGCTGAACGGGAGGTTCGGTATCCTGATATTTCGATATTGAAAAGGCCACCGAACTCTATGATGACGAATGCGCGAGTTAGATCATGGCCTGATTCTAACAAAAGAGAAGAGACCAATTTCCAAGAAAATCTAAAGAAATATATAGAATCAGCAAAAGCAGAACAAATTTAAAGCATTCCACTTTCCCACACTTAAATAATTCCAAACTTAAAACATTTAATTTCCCACATTATAACTACGATCTAATTACAACTTTGTCCAACATATTTCTTATGAATATATCTTGCCTTGCCGTTCGTAGCGATCAGATTTCATTTTGTACGTGACAAATATGTAAAGATGATTTGTAGATAATTATTATGAACGAATAATTAAGTTAATCTATCTTAAGTTTTGACCGAAAAGTTTTCTCAAAAGCTGACCTCGGTTATAAAAATAATAAAAATAATTAATGAATGTACATCAAACATTGTTTTTTTATTTTTGGAACCTGAACGATTTATCTAATTGGCGCAGCCGGTATGATTGATATCAAAAGATTGGCAATCCAGTGAAGTAAAGAACCAAGTGATTACATTAAAATTAATCGAAAATTTATGCATTTGTGTAATTAAGTGCCTAAAGGAAAATACAAGCTATTTGTGAAAATTACAAATATCTACCAAGTGCATCAATAAAAAAAAATCAAATTGTGGAAACCACATATTCTATAATATTTGGTGACTGTGAAATGGAAAAGAATTTTTTTTTCTCTTCTGAAAGCTTTTAAAATAAAGGCGACAAGGAAAGTACAACTGTTATCGTTTTATGAGGAATAGCAGACATAACATATCTTTGATATAAATCGGAGGATGGAGAATGAAATTGCTAGAAACATCATCGAGCAACAAGAAGCTGAGATCGTAGCTCTCCAAGCTAGAGTTGAACAATCAGCTGCACCCGCAGCACAGCAACCAGTGCCAGCAAATCCCCAAAACCATTTCACTTTAACACCGGAGCAATTTCTTAACTATGTAAACAAATTGAGATGTTTCAATGGAAAAGATGAGTATACGAGTACGGTGCAAGAATTCATCAGTTCATTAGAGCGGACATTCCAACCTTGTAACGATATACCAGGCTTGAGAGACTATGTTATGGCCATCATCATCAATGATAAAGTTCAAGATGAAGCAAAGAAATGTATTCAACGTTTATAAGTAAATGCACAAAACAGATGGGCAGAAATGACACAGGAGCTTCAGCTACATTTCCGTCCAAGACAGGATTACGCAGAATTGCTGAATCAATGCAGATCTTTAAGAGTGAGTACATTAAGAGAACTTTTCGATAACGTTAGGGAAATAAACTTTAAATTGAATGAATTATATGAGTTTGGCGAGGCAAGACACCCCATATATCACCCTAGTAATAACGATAGATATTTAGTAGACATAGTTAGTAGTAAGGTACATGATTTCTTAAGAGGTAATATACCTGAAAATTCAAAAATTATCGAAGTGCACAATAAATTTGATAGATTAAAACTGTTGGATAATGAAAATGCAGTAGATTTTCGGAGCAGAAAAAATAAAATAAACTCTTCCAGAAATTATAATACTAACAAGATCGAAAATTTTTCTAACAATAAATTAAATAGAGAAAAGATTAGTAGTAGTAGAATTAGTTTCAATAGGGACATATCTAATTCTAATAGTGATAATTTACTTAATAACAGGAATATCAATCGTAGATACAATGAATATAACAACTCTCATAGAAGTGATAGTAATAATTACAGACTCCAATTTAACTATAACAATCCGAACCAATATCGCAATCGAAATCAAAATTACAATTCGTACCAACAAAGACAGAATTTTGAACAGACTAGGAATCATCCTATACCTGAGCCAATGGAAATTGGTAACTTAAATCGCGATCAAGACGTAAATTTTCAATATGAGCCTCGGAATCAAGAGTTCCAATTATAATCATAACGATAGGTAACCAAAACTGGTTCAGCTACCAGTGTCATAAAACTAAATATCCTCGCTGAAGAGACTTTAAGCGAACCTGCTTACTATTCGACCATCAACGGTATCAATGAAATTACAAGCAGGATAGTAACCCCAATACCAAAAGAGTTTAAACTCCTTGGAACTGTAACGTGGAAAATAATCAACCTATGTAAAGGGTAGAAGTTATGATGCACTTATGGGTCAAAGCTTCCTAGTACCAAAATGAACATGGAAAGAGAAAATATTGAAATAAATAGTAACATAATTTTATTTGAAGAAAATAATTATCCATTCATTATTATAGAAATATATACACTACAGGGAATTGGATAGTTTCTTAAACAAATTAAAGTTAGATGACTTAAATGTTGCAGAGAAAGACCAAAAATAATCCAATCACTAAAACGGAATGAAGATTTATTTTTTAAAGAGGACGATAAACACATGAAATTAAACACGCGATCATTACTTCTATTGAAAACCCAGTTTATTCGAAAATATAAAGATACCCTCAAGTTAACGAGAAAGAAATAGAGCATCAAATACAAGAAATGCTGGGACAAGAGATCATTAGGGAAAGTAACTCCGCATACAATATCCCAATATAGGTTGTACAAAAAAAAAACGGACAATTCTTCTCAGAAAAAGTGGGGAATTGTCATCCATTACAGGAAACTAAATGAAGTTAATGTAGAGGACAAATTCCCCATTCCTAACATTGAGAATATACTAAATAAACTTGGTAGGGCACAGTACTTCACTACCTTGGACTTGGCCAAGGGTTTCCATCAGTTTCTGATGAAAGAACGCGATAGAAAGAAAATGGCATTTTCAACCCCATTCGGACATTACGCACATTTAAGAATGCCGTTTGGTTTGAAAAACGCCCCATCAATCTTTCAAAGATTGATGAATGCGGTACTACGCGAATAGACAGGGTGATTCTGATCAAGATACCTTCCGGTATACCACGCGATTCCTTGAGGTAAGCTGAACAAAAAATTGTTCCACATACCAACCCCCGTTTACAAAGATGGTTGATTCAGTTGGGTGAATATGAAATGAAAATCGAATACATTAAGGGAAAAGAAAATAAGGTTGCCGACTTTCTCAGCCGAATCAATACAGAAACAAACGAAATTAACATATTCGATACAAAAAACTCTAAAAAGGAAGGATATATAAAGGAAACTAAAGAAAGAAATTAATTATCTTGAAGAGAATCACTTTGCTTCAACAAATCAGAGCAGGCATTCTGAATAACTTGCTGGGAATCAACAATTCAGAGCAGGCATTCCCGGCAGCCAGCTAACTATAAAAGGCCTGTGAAGAAAAGGGCTTTTATTCAGTCTCGTCTGATCACTTGAGTGCAACACATTAAATTGCATTCTTGCGCATTAGCTTGCGACTGTGACACCATACAACTACGTTGTGGTAATACATTAAGTTACAACAATACCACTCAGCTGTAATACAATAAATTACATTTGAGAAGTACAGTAAAATAAACTGTTACTTTCGAACTGGTCCTAACCAAAGGATTCAGCACACCAGGTCAGTCACTTCTGATCACAGACTAGAGCAACACATTAAATTGCAAGTCTTAAACCCACAGTCGGGACGCATTAACTTGCGACTGTGACACCTTACCGCAAGGAACACATTAAATATAATAAACTACCGTAAGGTTTGTTATATTTGTATATTACTGAACTACAGTAACGTTCATCATAAGTACAGTATATTAACCTGTTACTATCAAGCTAATCCTAACCAAAGAATTCACCACACCAAACAATACTTGCATGCTACATTAAGGCATACAATTATCACCATATAAATATATTAAACTGCAGTAAGGTTAACTATATTTATATGATTCTGAACTACAGTACAGTTCGCACCACACCAGAACACCATTAGAAGAAACCAGTATATTTCTATTACTAATTCTTCTTTTCTCGTTACAGCATCACAATCAAGTCAATATTAGTTTAAGTTGATTTGTGTTGAAGTTCATGCATTTTGTGTAATTATATTGTTGTTGTTAAAACATTAATTTGTTCATTAATCTTTGTTTATTTCGTTGCTAAGGTAAAGCACATTTGTTTAAAATTGTTTAATTGGTCTATTTGTTTTTGATCTGGCACCCCTGTTATTAGTTTAGACAAACTTAGAGTTTGTACATGGTCCTTCGAGCCGGATAAATAGATCAATCATTCAGTTTTGAAGGTGTTTATAGCATCGAGATGACTAAGATAGACAAATTAATAAAACGACAAAATGCCCTTAAAATTCAAATAGAAGGGCAAAGGTCACGACATGAGAAACTAAACAAAACAACTTCTGGATACTTTCAGACAGTAATTAGTATCTTAAAAGATTACTGGATTGAATTCTCAGAGAATAACCTCGTCATTTGCGAAGTTTTAGAGACACATGGTGACTCATGCTTCACAGAAAATATATTCGAGGTCACCCAAACCACATACATTGAGCTTCTTAGCGAACTCAATGATGGTCTTACTGCAACTCCAAGGGTAGAAAATCCAAAGGTGGAAAAACCTGAAACTAAATATCATCAAAAGACTGACATACAGTTGCCTAGAATCAATATTCCTATATTTGATGGTAGTTACAAATCTTGGAGAACCTTCCACGATTTATTCAAATCACTAATACATGAGGACTACTCTGTACCTAATATACAAAAATTACATTACCTCAAAACCAGTGTCACTGGTGAGGCAGAACGACTGCTGCGACAATTCGTCATCGCAGAGTCCAACTATGAGAAAGCATGGGACTTACTTATCTAACGATACGACAACAAACGGGTATTAGCTTCCATTCAATTATCGATTTTCCTAAATCAACCACACATATATATCAAAAATCTTCTGACTACAACAGAAGAAAGCCTACACGAACTTAAGGCACTCAGAATACCCATTGAGCAATGGGATTTAATAGTAATACACATTTTGGTGAAAAAACTTCCCTCGGAAACCCATTACTTATGGGAACAGGAAATAAACAATACAAGCGAGATTCCATCATATAAAAAGTTTACGGAATTTTTGGAAAGGCACTTCAGAACACTTGAAGCCATTAGTGAAAATACAAATAGTATACAGAACACTTCCAAACCGCATCATGCTATGCAATACACCACAAGGTCCAACCCAACATACGGACTCTACGCCAATCCACCAGAACAAGGCATACAAGCCTGTATAATGTGCAAGGAAGCACACATATTGTGCCATTGTACAAAATTCCATAAACTAAGCATAGCCGACTGCCAAAGGTACACAAGGGAGAAAAGGTTGTGTACGAATTGTTTGGCACCTGCTCACATCGCAAAAAATTGCATGAGCAAAGGGACGTGGTTCAAATGCAGAAAACGTCACAATACTTTACTACATCTATCAGAATCACCAAATCAAGGAAGCAATGTAAGTACACCAAACTCCCCTGTGAGGATGAATCATCGCCAGAAAAACCGACATCTTTCTTCACATCGAACTTCAAGAAAGCATTGCTATCAACAGCATTGGTAGAAGTAGTAACACCGAATGGGGTAACAAATACACTACGCGCTCTTATAGATTCCGGATCTCAGGTATTATTTATATCTAAATCAGCGTATAAACGTTTGAAGGTAAAGGGATCATCAATAAATCTTCAGGTATCAGGGTTGGGTAATACTCGAACTACTACAGGTTCAAAGCAAGCAAACATTACTATAAGGTCCTCATACAATTAATACTCCATAAATACCAACGTTTTGGTAATACCAAAAATATCGGACAATATACCTCAGAGTATTGTCAACACAAATGAATGGCCTCACATTAAGTATTTGAACTTGGCTGACCCACAATTTCACCAGGCTGGACCTGTGGATATGTTACAAGGAGCGGAAATATACACAGAGATAATAACATATGGAGTCCTTAGAGGTCTACCAAATACACCGACAGCCATAAATACACATCTTGGATGGATATTGATAGGCTCAACCATAAAACGTTCCGATTTTCGTATTTCGACATTAACTGCCTCTATGATGATTCGACGACACTACAAAACCAGCTAAGACAATTCTGGGAAACAGAAGAATTACCGAATCATTCAAAGCTCAAACCAATTCATGAACAATGTGAATTATTCTAAGAAAAGAGCTACAAACGGCTTGGAAATGGGCAATATGCGGTAAAACTTCCATTCATAAACTCAGAGGCACCTGATCTGGGACATCCTAGGAACTTAGCTATAAAGCAATTCATTCAGCAAGAGAAAAGATTCAATAATAGCCCAGAATACGCGGAACAACATAAGGCATTTATCAATGAATATAAAACTCTTGGTCACATGAAGGAAATTTCGGCAGAACAAGTCAAGGCTGAACAAACCACAGATGGAAAAATACAGTATTATTATCTACCACACCAGGCCGTAAAAAAAGAAAGTACGACTACAAAATTACGAGTAGTATTTAACGCATCTGCCAAAACATCCAATGGCAAGAATATTAACGAACAATTGATAATAAGGCCTACGATTCAGCCAACGTTATGGACAACCATTCTCAAATGGTGCCAATACAAATACGCCTTCACAGCAGATATAGAAAGGATGTATCGCATGATAAATGTGCATCAGACTCATCAATATTTTCAGCGAATAATATGGCGCAACAATCCTGAAGAACCCATTATTATTATTATTATTATTATTATTCCGGGGGATGCAGACAGGAGTCCCGTCTCTCATCCTGCCACCGCGACCTAGGAGATCTTTTGTGACATTACCCCTAAACGTCCTAGGGCGCCCATTCGAACTTAAGGTCTTTAATGAAACCTATATTGTCCTTGGGGGCCATTTTAACAACATCCTCAGGCAGTGGAAATGCCTTTCCTAGATGTCTTAGCCTTATGCGGCATAGGGCTTCACAATCACACAGGATATGCTCAGCAGTTTCATCGTCTTCCATACAGAATCGACAGGTCTCATCATCGACCTTACCCATCTTCTTGAGATGGTATCTAAGTGGGCAATGCCCAGTAAGTAGGCCCGTTATGAGCCTTAGTTCCTTTCTGCTGAGTGTGAGGAGTTCTTTTGTCCTCTGTTGCGAATACTTTATAAATGTTTTCGCTTGTCTCAGCCCCGGGGTGTTTTGCCAGTATTCCTTTTTAGTTCTGTCCTCCCAAAGCCTGATCTGAGCCAGGAGGTTACTCTTTGGGTGTCCAAAGACAGGCTCCGGGCCAATAAACGGAGATTTGGCTCCTTCCTTTGCAAGGCGGTCCGTAATCTCGTTCCCCTTAATACCTTCATGTCCTGGTACCCATATTAGTGTCACCCTATTTATCTCAGCCAGTTGCTTCAAGACAGTAAGACAGTCCCAAACCAGCTTAGACTCAAACGTAAACGAGTTTAACGCTTTAAGTGCTGCTTGGCTATCTGATATTATGTATATTTTTGCTCCACGCATATTCTTATATATTATCTCGTGAGCGTAGAGTTCTATTACGTGTATTTCTGCCTGAAAAATGGTTGGTGAGGCCCCCAATGCCTTTGCGAGATGGCACCTTGGCCCATAAATGCCCACGCCTGCTTTACCTTCCATTTTGGACCCTTTTTCAAAGGGTAGGTCCCCAGTGTACCACTGTTGACGGTCCCCCAAGATCACCTTAAATGGCGTTTCAAAGTTATGGCGTTTTTGCATAACATCTGAAATTGGGTTAGTCATCGGGTCCTCTACGAATTCCTGGAGGACTCGCAGGTGGCCAGCCAAATTGTTTGTGGTTTGGAGATTTGCCCTTTGCAGTCTTATTGCACTATGTATGGCCTGCCCTCTCACATGGAAATGTAAGGGTAGCAGGTGTGGCTGTGGTTGGGCAGGTACGCATGGCACCTGTTAATCATAGACATGCAAGCCGTTGTAGTTTTTGCAAACTAGCTTGAGCCGTCTTTTGTTCTGTTTTTGGCCACCAAACGAGTGAAGCGTATGTGACCATGGGTCTTATAATAGATGTATATGACCACAGAGTCATTTTTGGTTTTAGACCCCCAAGTTTTGCCAAAAAGCCTGCGGCATGTCCATGTTGCCACTGTAGCTTTATCTAGTATTCTTTTTAAGTGAGAGTTCCAGGTTAGTCTATTATCTAAGGTAATACCCAGATATTTGACCTCCTTTGAGAATTCCACTGTTGTTCCCTCAAGAGATGGTGCTTTCAAACAAAGCTTCCTTTATCTTCTGAATGGAGCAACTATTGTCTTGCCAGGGTTGGCTCGAAGTCCCATTGTTTGGCACCAGTTGCAGACTATGTTTAGGGCATTCTGCAATAGTTCAGAGATTATCTGATCATATTTGCCCCTAATTGTAATAACCAGGTCATCTGCATATCCCTGATTTTCAAAGCCGGAGTTGGTTAGCTTCTGTAAAAGATCATCTATAACCAGTGACCATAGTAGAGGGGACAGAACCCCACCTTGGGGACATCCCTGAGTAGCCACGACTATTATAGAGTCCTCCCCCAGGTTAGCTGTGATTCTCCGGCTTTCAAGCATAGCTTTTATCCATTTTATCAAGGAAGGTTCGATTCCTTTATTGGTAGCTGCGTTCTCAATGGCTTCAAAGGAGGTATTATCAAATGCTCCTTCGATTTCTAGGAATGCACATAGGGCTGTCTCTTTATCCTCTACCGCCTGTTCTAGTCTTAGAACAAGACTATGTAGGGCAGTTGTAGTAGATTTCCCTGCTTGGTAAGCATGTTGGTTTGGGTGCAGCGGTGATCGCTTAAGTGCACCGCTCCTAATATAATTGTCTAGCACTTTCTCCATTGTTTTGAGGAGAAATGACGTTAGACTGATCGGACGGTAGGATTTGGGTAGTGCAGGTGAACGCCCTCCCCCTTTAATTATAAATGATACCTTAACTTCCCTCCACGTCCTGGGTATATACCCTAGAGCATAGCTTGCTCTAAAGGTCTTAATGAGATTTGGCAGTATCTCCTCTAGCCCTTATTGATTTAGGGCCGGAAAGATGCCATCAGCTCCAGGCGATTTGAATGGCTTAAAGGAGTTGACGGCCCATTTAACTTTCTTTTGAGTGAAAATTCTGCCAGAGAGACTTTTAATCCTGTTGGAAGGCCTGCATTCAAGTCTTAGCTCTTCAGGGGTTCCGTCGTCATCTTGCATAACTCTTGAATCAGGAAAGTGAGTTTGTAATAACAAACTTACTGTTTCTTCCCGGCTACTCGTGTAGCTGCCATCGACTTTCCGTAGAAGGCCGATACTATTGGAGTGATCCTTAGAGAGAACCTTTTGAAGTCTTGCACTTGTGGGTAGATCATCTATACCCTCGCACAGATTTCTCCAAGTTCTTCTCTTGGATTTCCTAAGCTCTTTATTATACTCAGTCAAGGCGCGCTTGTATTCATCCCAAGCACCAGTGTTTTTTGCCTTGTAGAAGAGCCTTCTGGACTTGGCTCTTAATCTATCTAGTTACCTGTTCCACCAGGGTACCCACACACACAGGGTACGCGTTGTTTCCCTTTGTTTAGCAGGACAACTTTGTTCATAGCAACAGATTATCAGTCTGTGCAACTGGGAGGAGATACGGTCTAGATCCGTACGGGTCTCTATTTGGCCGTTATCGAGTTCCTCCAAACCCATTCTGATGTATTCCCTGTAGGAATTCCAATCAGTGAGTCGTGGAACTCTTGTTTCCTCCTTTTGCATAGGGGAAGCCTTAATATCCAACCTGATATGGTTATGGTCCGACATCGAGGCCTCGCTTGAGACATGCCAATTCACAATGCCATCCGCCATATTTGGGCTGATGAGTGTTAAGTCCAGCACCTCTTGGCGAATAGCATTGCAGAATGTTGGTTCATTCCCTATATTGGCTATGTCTACATTATTTTTAACTAAGTAGTCAAAAAGGTACTCACCTCGTTTGTTGGTGTCACTGCTTCCCCATACGATGTGGTGGGCATTCGCATCACACCCAATGATGAAGGATTTATTCCTTTTTCTGCAGAACTCCAGCAGTTTTGTAATTTCCTCTGGAGGAGGTGGATCCATCTCACCCGGGAAGTAGGCTGAGGCCATTACCACCTCATGTTTGCCTTTATCTGTTGGCACATCCACTAGGGCAGCCACTAGGTCCCGAGAGATTAGTTCTGTAATAGGAAGGAAGTTGATATTAGGTTTAATAAGCATTGCTACCCTTGGGGTGGCATGGTTCCTATCATAGATCAACTTACCTTGTTTAGTTGGAAGCCCTTTTACTTGACTTCCAAGAATCCAAGGTTCTTGCAGGAGTGCTGCGCCTATACTTCCCCTAATGAATCTTCTGCTAAGCACATCTGATGCAGCTTTTGCATGATGAAGATTCACTTGGAGTAGCCTAATATCACTCCAGCTTCTGGTCATTAAGGATGACCTTCCTTTCTGGGACTCTTTTTAGTTCCCTTTTTCAAGCTTTTACGGGCTTTCGCCCCCTGGTTTTCGTTTAAGGGTTTTGGCCCTTTTAAATAATAACTTGGGGGTACTGTGATTTTGCAGGGCGGTTTTAATTTAACCACTGCCTGATCCCCAGCAGTACTGGACAGCCTATTGCTCTTTTTAGAGGTTGAGGGTGTCGCAATTACCGGCCTGTTAGGCCCACTGGTAGTTGTGGCTACCTTCTCAACCTGTCTTGGGGTTCCCGTTTGGGTTATCGCACTTGGTGGCTCCGGTTCAGCCACTTCCCTTTTCTCAGGAGCATCAGCATTACTCTCGAGGTTTATGCTCGAGGTTGAGGTGACCGCAGCTGCTGGGCCTAATGGCCGATGTGCAGTCTTGGACGCCCCAGCCTTTGGGTTGGCCTCTGTTGTGTTGTTTTGCTCCTTTTGCAGCTTTAGATCTCCTTTCGGTCTAAGCTGCACCTGTCCAAAAAGGAAGTTAATCCTGAAGTTTAATTTCTTGAGCTTTTCCGCCGAGCAGTGGTCCACTGAGAGAGTGACCTGTGAGACAACCCCTTCAGTCACTTTCCTTAGGACCTTCCACTCAGCTACTTTAAGCTCATGGTTTTGAGCACCTACGAACTGTAACAATTCGTCAGCAGGCATCTCTGTACTTTCAGGGAAGTAGCCAACCAGGATCTTTGCTCGAGGAATTTCACTTTCCTCTACAGCCCTTAGATTGGCATTTTCCCATGGTTTTATCTCACCCGTTATCTACTTTAGCCACTCCGAGGTAGCCTTGTCAGAGCAGGTGAGAACTAGCCATCCTGGTCTAGCACTGTATCCGAGGAGTGCCGGCTTGAGCTGGTCATTCTTCATCTCCAGAATCTTTCCCAGGATCGCCTTACGTACAGATATAATTTGCTCTGCCGTCAGCATTTCTTCGGGGAAGTTTGCTGAAAGGATTCCCATTTTTATGAAGAACCCATAAAAGATTACGCCTTAAAAACGGTGACATTTGGAACTGCACCAGCTCCATACCTCGCCATAAAAACAATTCAATAATTAGCAGCAGACGAAGGGAAAAACTACCCTATTGCTGCAAAATGCATGTCAACAAATTTTTATGTAGATTATCTGCTGACAGGAAGCCAGACAATTCCAAAGGGGTTACAACTACAAACAGAAATAAGCAATATGTTAAAATCTGGTGGATTCAAACTACGAAAATGGGCAAGTAACCATCCTAGCCTGTTGAGGAACATACCAGAAGAAGATAAAGAAATCAAAGGCTCGTTAATTTTCTCAACAAACGAGACAATCGAAACGCTGGGAGTAAACTGGCAACCAGCATCAGACAATTTCACGTTTTCAGTAGTTCTTCCATAAGAAAAAAACTATTACACCAAAAGAATTATATTGTCAGAAATATCTAGTCTCTTTGATCCACTAGGATGGTTATCACCATGTAAAATCAAGGTAAAAATTCTGATTCAAAAGTTATGGTTATCTGGGTGTGAGTGAGATGAAATACTTCCATCACATCTAACGCAGGAATGGATTAGATTTAAAGAAGAACTACTGCAAATCCAAAAACAAAAAATACCACGGTATATACAAACGTCCCCAGATGCGATATCTACAGAGCTGCATGGATTTAGCGATGCTTCAATAAATCCATTCGCAGCGGTCATTTATATGCGTACCACAGATAGCAATGGAGTCAATATAAACTTGTTAACATCAAAAACAAGGGTGGCTCCCATAATACCAGTCTCACTTCCTCGGCTAGAACTCTGTGGTGCTGTAGTGCTTGCACAATTAATGAAGCAAGTACAAGATAATTTAAATCTTGAAAGTAGTACTGCGACAGCATGGACCGATTCCGCAATTACGTTAGCATGGATAAAGCCGCACCCAAGTAAATGGAAAACCTATGTGGCTAATAGAGTAGCCGAAATATAAGATAACGTACCAGAGGATAAGTGGTATCATATATCATCAAAGGATAATCCAGCAGATGCGGCCTCAAGAGGAATCCTTCCAAATCTATGGTGGCATGGCCCAGAATGGCTCAAAAAACCAAAGAAAGGTTGGGCTATTCAAAATCACACACACGATACAGAAAACGAAAAGAAACCTGCTAAAACCGTTAGTAATACAATACAGGAAGAGTTTGTCTCTTACACAAATTTTCCGCATTTACAAAATTAATTGTGCGATTGCACACCAAAATTAATTACCTTGAACAGAATTAAATCACTTTGCTTCAACAAATCAGAGCAGGCATTCTGAATAACTTGCTGGGAATCAACAAATCAGAGCAGGCATTCCCGACAACCTGCTTACTATAAAAGGCCTGTGAAACAAAGGGGTTTTAGTCAGTCTCGTCTGATCACTTGAGTGCAACACATGAAATTGCATTCTTGACACTACAGTCGTAACGCATTAACTTGCGACTGTGACACCATACAACCACGTTGTCGTTATACATTAAGTTACAACAACACCACTCAGCTATAATACAATAAATTACAGTTGAGAAGTACAGTACAATAAACTGTTACTTTCGAACTGGTCCTAACCAAAGAACTCAGCACACCAGGTCAGTCTCGTCTGATCACAGACTAGAGCAACACATTAAATTGTAAGTCTTAAACCCACAGTCGTGACGCATTAACTTGCGACTGTGACACCACAACACAAGGAACACATATATAAATGTAATAAACTACAGTAAGGTTTATTATATTTGTATACTACTGAACTACAGTAACGTTCATCACAAGTTCAGTATATTAAGCTGTTACTATCAAGCTAATCCTAACCAAAGGATTCACCACACCAAACAACACTTGCATGCTACATTAAGGCATACAATTATCACCATATAAATATATTAAACTGCCGTAAGGTTTACAATATTTATATGATTCTGAACTATAATACAGTTCGCACCACACCAGAACACCATTAGAAGAAACCAGTATATTTCTATTATTAATTCTTCTTTTCTCGTTACAGCATCACAATCAAGTCAATATTAGTTTAAGTTGATTTGTGTTGAAGTTCATGCATTTTGTATAATTGTATTGTTGTTCATTATTCTTTGTTTATTTCGTTGCTAAAATAAAGCATATTTGTATAAATTGTTTAATTGGTCTATTTTTTTTTCATCTGGCACCCCTGTTATTATTTTAAACAAAGCTAGAGTTTGTACAAAGTGCAAACACTACTCTTGAATAAATTATAAATATGAAAGTTTTGAGTATTAATCACTTGGAGGAGAATTCAGAAGATCAAACTGATACTGACAATTTGAGTATTACTTCAGAGCCAGTAGAAATACAAACTACTAACTCACAGGAAGATATTCTTAGTAACTACATACTTGCACTCGTTACTGTAGTTAATAGATTAAAATTACAAATAATATTCGTAGAAGAAAAAGAGAGAGAATCGGAACAAGTATTTGGTAATAGGAGAATATATGTAGACAAAAACGACTTAGAGCAAGAGAAATATACTTTTACAAGATACCTACAGAAAAGCAAAATAGGCATATATTCCCAATTGTGCAATCAGGAATATGATAGATTCCAAAGGAAATTAATAGAATTATATCCTAACAAAGATGTTGTAAAATTCATTAAATGGAAATACTTCGCGAAAGATCTGGAAAATAATGACGAATTAAGAAACAAATATCAATCTTTCACAAAAAAGAGTCAGGACACTGTGGAAGAGCTCAAAAGTAAAATTTATCATCCCAAGTTAAACAAACATGAGATTATAAATAATTGCGACATTTGTACAGGAACGAAGTACGATAGGAACCCCATAAAAAAGAAGTTCGAGGTTACGGAAAACCCCAAGTTAATTAATAAAATAGTACACATAGACATTTATACGAACAGTAAAAATAATTTTATTAATGTAATCCATAGATTTTCAAAGCATGCTATAAGTTCACACCTTGAAGATAAAAGTCATGTTACCATACTGGAGAAAATAAGACAAATTATAGCGATTAGGGGAAAAAGAAATTCGGTTAAAGATACATAAAAGAGTTTTGCGAAAAGGAAGGTATTGAATACCATACAACCAAACGCAATAGCCACACAGGTAACCGACGTTGAAATTAGGGCATTAAACTTAGAGGAAAAATTACCAATCAGAACGCAAATTCTCAAGGCCGTAGAAATATATAATAGGTTTTATCACTCGACAATTAAACCTACTGCCTTGTCCGTGTAAAACAAAGAAGTAGATTTCCACCTCATTCATCAAAAGTTATTAAAATCAAAAGCAGCTGTTATCCATAAGAAAAATGAAAATAGAGAATATTATGAAGAAAATAGGAAAATCGGTTTCATTAAAAATTATAAAGCACTTGTTATGGCCCAATATAAGGAAGATTCTTCCAGCAGCTAAGGGCGCATTTTAGTGAAATAATTAGCAATTGCTAAACAGTAACCTCGCATGTTACTGTTCTGCAACTGTCGGTTATTTCGCTGATTAGCTCAATAGCTGCCTGCGATGAGCGCTTAGTGGAGCAATCGACAATTACAAACAAAATTTAAATATCGAATGTTTTAAAAAAAAATTTAATCGCAATCATGGATCGATATAGCCGTTCATGTGCTTATTTCTAAGCAAAATTTAAATACAGAATTCGTGAAAGAAAAGTTAGTATAGTATTAACAGATGTGCTTATTATTTTTAAACAAAATTTAAATATTGAATGCTTTAAAAAAATTTTTAATAGCAATCACGGATCGATATAGCCGTTCGTGTGCTTATTAGTTCTAAACAAAATTTAAATATTGAACGCTTTAAAAAGTTTTTAGTATTATTAACATATCGATATAGCAGTTCATGCACTTATTGGGCCATCCCAGACGAGTATTCTTGATGCAAAATGCATACAGGTTTTCTAAGGAAGAAGTAAAAGAAGCAGAGAGAAATCTCTACAATTGTGCTGCACTTTGGAGAGAAATTTTGCATCAAAAATGAAACAGTATTCATTTGTTGTGCCGCACTAATACAACCGCAATAAAACATTTCTTGTTCGGAGGGGTCCGAAAATTTTCATGAAATACCTGATTTCATTCATCATTTATCGGCCGGTGAGAACAAGCATTCAAAATTAATTCGCAAATCTGCATGACTGGTTGTCAAATAGTGAAATAAATCAAAGCATAAATATTTTTTATTTATTTTATTATTTCTTTTTTAATAAAAAATAAACATGGATAATTGGGATAGGGCACAAACCAAAGTGCTTATTTCTTTACTACAATTTTGTCCCTGTTTATACAATCCCAAGGACCCACATTTCACAAATAAAGGGTAAAGAAGTGAAAAATTGAATTTTATTTTGAACGAATTGAAAGACTATAGACAAAATGTAACAGTGCAATGCATTAAAAGAAAAATAAGGACTCTGCAAAGTCAATTATCGAAAGAAAGAGCTAAAGCGTTTGGATCAAAGAGGAGCGGTGCGGGAACGGATGATATCTATGTACCTGTATTATGGTGCTATAATGACCTGCTGTTCCTTTCAAATTGCACTGATGCAGTTCCAAGTACCTCAAATATTGAGTTACCTGTGGTAGGTAGATATTTAATATTCTCAGTTTATAACAACTAATTTTTTTGTCATTTTTAGGATGAAATAAACGAGCCGATAGAGTTGGCATCCGAAGCTAGGGAGGAGGGAGCATCAATTGTAAGTTAAAACCAAATATTCTTTTAATTTATTTTTATTTCAAGCAGTTTGCACACCTTGCAAACCTTGACATTATAATTTCCCTTCGTTGTTGAAATATTCTGTCCAACTTCTTCTAACCTCTTCGTTTGCCTTTGAGCATTTATTAGCTGATCCTGAATGATTGCCACCGCTGGTAACACCAATTTCTTTTTCCGTGTTATTTTCGTCGCAAGGAATGCTTTCGGCATACCAACTACTGATCGTAATTAAAAACAAGTATAAAAGCTAGAATTGGCCTAATACCAATACTGATGATACCCTAGATGAATGCTCGTATAAAATTTCGTATGATCACCGATCTATGCAAGTTTGATTTTTGAAGTGGTTTTTCGCAAATATTTCTAGAACGGTTTGTCGGACAGAAAAATGATTATAACCAATTTTGTAGGATTTCGTATTCTGAAGAAGTTTTTGGTACAATAAAAATGTCTTGGACTGATCGTTTTCACAGTATACGTTAAAATCTAAAATTTTTATATGGCAACACCAAGAAGGAGTTGCCCGATTTAGTCCATTTTTGAAATTTTTTTTGGTAGTACAAAGAAATCTTGTACCAAATTTCAGCTCTCTATATCGATACGTTCTCAGGCAGTGTCCAAATATATAGTGGAAAACGATAGTTTTGTATGACAACCCCACGAAGGAGTTGCCCGATTTGTCTCACTTTCGAACTTAATTTTAATTTTTTTTTTAAAAGTCCGTGTACAAAATTTCAGCTCTCTAAGTATACGCGTTCTCGAGTTATCGTGCGCACAGACGGACGGACGGACGGACGGACATGCAAAAATCAAAATAACTTTTAATATTATGCGTGGGTGTCCAATCCATTTTGCTCTACCATCATTATTTCGAGGTGTTACAAACGGAATGACAAACTTAGTATACCCCTATAGATTTCATCTAGGGTATAAAAATTATGGAGGACACAACAACACTGCACAATATTTTTTACTTTTACTTGATTCAATTTTATTGTTTTTTGAAGTATTTGAAATCTATTTGTTAGAATACCGAAAGCACGCTCAATTGTTTGCCTAGCACGACTTAAACGGCGATTATATGTTTTCTTTAGATCATCTGGTGTCGTGAATGGATATGTAGTCATCACGTTTTCTAGTAATGGAAATGCATTATCTGCAACAAACACATGTGGCAGTAACCTTCCGTTTCCGGTGCATTTTCTAGCGGGAAGAAATTTATCGGCTTGCCTGATTATGTGCATTAAATTGGAACGTTGTAGGATACCACCATCAGTTATTCTCCCCTTACATCCTATATCGACCAAAATAAATCTCCCGTAGGCGTCTGCAAGTGCTAATAACACGATGCTGTGAAATCCCTTATAGTTGTAGTAAAGGGGTGCGTCCTTTTTTGATGGCATGAAAGCTATGTGCTTTCCATATAGAGCACCAATGCAAAGAGGAAATTGCCATTTCTCATCAAAACCTTTAGCAATGTTTGACCACTCATGTTTTTCAGTTGGAAACTAAAAAAAAAGAAAATGATACATATAGATAAATGTATTAATTAATTTTAAATGTCATATGTAGCTTACAAAGATAATTTGGCCAAAACTAGAAAAGGCATTTTTCACATGCGATGAATGAGGAAATAAAGAGGTGAAAAAATATTCCGATTACTTATTCTTAAATTGTTTTTGGACTCATATACTTTTGGATATTTTAAAATGTATAAAAAATATAACAAATACATATAAAAGAAAATAAGATTATAAATCAACAAATATTTTTAACTTTTCACAGAAAAAAAAGGCAAAGCTGTCCGATCAACTTCATGAGGAAGCCATTCAGGCTTTGAATTTAGCAAAAAACTTTGAACAACAGCAACAGGAACCGATAGGAAAAGAAGCTGAATTTTGTAGATATCTCTGTTCCGAGTTAAAAAAAATTACTTTGGAGGACGTATTTGCTGATCTTAAAATAGAGATTCTGCAACTTGTGAGGAAAACAATAAGAGATGAGAAGAAATCGTTGCATCAGCAAAGTAACGAATACATGCAATTTGTGTTTGTCACCAATTGAATCTCCACAATTCTTCAGGCAGGATTCCTCAACATATTCGACTTCGCTAGAATATTCTTCATCACTATCAACCGCAAGCGGGAGCTTACAAGCGGATGACAACAATACACTAAAAAATATTCCAAGAATTGAAGTCCTGGATGTACAGATATTAAAAAATGCAAGTGAAGATGTGAACCAGAACGATAATATCCAATTGTCCTTAACAAATAAAAATATCTTAGGATAAGCATGGGAGGAGTCTGAGGTCTTTGATGGTTTTGAAAATGAATAAATAAAAAAGTATAAAAATAAATATATAAATTGTTACTGTTTTTTATATGTACCTTTAAAAATTCCTTCTTCATGTTTTTATGAATAGCCTTACATTGCTTCTGCTAAAAATGTTTTCGATAACTTGGAATTATAGTCTAACTCCGTAAAATTTTCGCCTGTTGCTAAAAATCGCAATGTTATGGCTAATTTTTCTTCAGGCGGAATAGCGTCTCTCATAACTGTGTCCTGCTTTTGTATATCAGCTCGAACTGACGACAATATTTTGTTGAAACACAATTCATCCATTCTCAGGAAATTTTTGTAATCCGTTGTGCCTGGTTGGAGTTTTCGCATGAAATTTAGTATATTTCCACATCGTTGTCTATTTTTCCGCCATTCTTTTATCCAACAAGTTCGGTTTTTTTGTGGTAATTCTTCCTCTTCTCTTCTCTTCTCTTCTCTATAGCAGCTGCTAGAAATAAGCTACCTGCAGCCGCTGTAACTAGGGAGCCAATCAAGGCGTTTTTGTTGTCCATAATTAACTTATCTATAAATGTTATTTATTTTTTTATTATTTAAATATATTTAATTTAAAAAATCATATCAAATGATTAATTTCCATACCTACCGGCTTTTATTAATGATTTACTTTTTAATCAAAATATATTTTTCTTACTTCTCACAACTTTGTACCTTCACGTCCTAGTACTCCACTCGAAATGAAAAAATGCACGCACACATTCATAGTCCCCTATTCTTATATAAATGAAAGCCTGTAGCAAGAATACCCGTGCGGAGGCGCGTACTCTGTTGTTAAACCGATATGCATTTTGCATCAAGAATACTCGTCTGGGATGGCCAGTTGTAGACAATAGGCGCTTTCGGCAAACACTGTCTCAGTGAGACAACTGAGACAAAACTTTGAGCAACAGTCTCAGGTGTCTCACTTTAAACCAATCAGCTGATTTGCCAATTTTGACATATAAATGACTTTCACATAGAAAATGGATAGCAATAAATTGAGGAAAGTATTGTTAAATTATTCAAATAGCTCACCATTTTTGTGTCACTCTGAAAACAGTAGCAGCGATATAGACAGCGAAGATGAGAAAAGGATAATTCCCAAAGTGAAGAACTATTTTGAAATTATCTCCAGCTATGACGATGCTGAATTTAAGAGAAATTTTCGTTTAGAACGCGGAACGCACGATAAATTAAAAGGTAGACTTCAATAAATAAATATATTGTTACGAGCGTGGCCTTAGTTCGTTATTTAAAACACAATATTTCAGATATAATTCAAAAGTTCTTTCTTTATTTAACTTTACTGTTTATTCTCACAAATTCACAAATAATTATCAAATCAACTCTTTATTTATCGCTAGTACTGTACTTCTAATTATCGCAATCCAAATAGTTTACTTCGTTCACTTCGCTGTCTGAAATAATACTCCGCCTCCTAGCTGTCAGAGCGCCGTATTTATACTCTACGAATTATCCTAGAACCTTCCTGAATATTCCGTTCTCCGAACCCAAAGTTTACTAAGATGACACTAACCTAAAGTTGCTTCCATTCCTAACAGATGTCGCTTGATTCACTTTGTGGCACGTAACAATATATAATTATTTTGCATATATAAGTTCATATTTTGTTTTTAAATTTTAGATTTCCTTTGTGAAAAATTACCAAATTATTCTGTACCTCCAGAAAATAAGTTATTAATGACTCTGTGGTATATGGCGAACAGCGACTGCTTCCGGTAGGTGTCAATATTATTCAATGTTTCGATTAGTACAGCTCATTCTGTTATAATTGAAACAATAAATGTTATTGCCAGATTGTCTTCTCAATTTATTAAATGGCCAACCGAGAGAGAGGCCCAACTTATATCAGATCGACTTTATGCAAAGAAACCGATTAAAAATGATATAGCAGCAATTGACGGGTGTCATATTTCGATCAGAAAATTGAACAATGATAACGACTACATTAATAGAATGGGGTACAGCAGTATTATCTTACAAGGTGTAGTAGATGACACTGGAAAATTTACTGGTATTCATTGCGGGGAGCCAGGCAGTGTCCATGATAGTCGTGTGCTTAGAAAATCTTCTATGTTTAGAATTCTAGAAGAGAATCCTCGACTTGCTTACAGAAAATTTTTATTGCGTGACTCGGCGTATACGGTGAAAGATTGGTTGATACCACCCTTTAAAGACAATGGGGCTCTAAATGAGGACCAGAGAAGCTTTAATGCTGCCCATTCGTCATTAAGGGTTATAATAGAAAACTCATTTGGTCTCCTTAAAAACAGGTTTAGAAGGCTTTTTAATTTCGAAAACCTGCAAAGGGAAAGTATTATAAAAGCTGTTATCGCAGCTGTTGCTTTACACAATATATGTGTAACCAATGGAGACGCAATTGAAAACACTGTTTCGCAAGAAGAGTTTGAAGCATCTATTGATTTTGAGGCAGAAGAGAATAATTCAAGCGATGCTGGAAACATGCAACAAATTGTATTTAATAATTACATACAAGACAGACGCTCTAAATATTCACCAATATAATGTATATTTCTTGGAATAAAGTGCATACAAATTTAATTATTCCCTTCTGAATATGTGCGTGCGCACAGCTTACCTATAAAAATAAAAAATAAATAAAACTAAAACTAAAACGAAGTTATGAGTTCATCAGCTCACGAAGCATTCTGAACTTTTCCTTCTCTATTTTTAAAATGCTATCTTCGAATTTCTTTTTATTTTCTTGCAATTTTTCGAAACCTGCAAAAGTAGGCGAAAATTCTGACTGTAGACGCAACTATTGCTTGCTCGACAACAATTTCATCGATGTCTTCGTAAAGAGGAAATTTAATTCGTCCTCTCCCGGTTCTTGAATTGTTATCCTTTATGTGCTTATACGTCCGCAATAAATTATACCATTTTTCCGGCTTTGGTCAGGACTTTTCTAAAATATATTAAATATTGCGTATTGATTGCTATTTAAAATACATTTTACTTTTTTACCTTAATACCCTCTCCTTGAAGTGAAGTTCCAATCACGTTCTAAACATGTTTCCGTTTTCGGGCATTGCTGAAATCTTCTTTAAATTGCTTGTACTAGAACAGAAGCCTTTTCACTTCAGTAATACTCCAAGTAGATTCTATTATTACATAAAAATGGCTTAAAAGTTATAAATCTTGATGAAATCATACCATCAGAACAAATAGCATCATTATTCGGCAATGGAGGCACTAAGAATGTGGTAAACCAGAAATTATAAAAATTATAGTTTTACTTACTTACTTTTATTTATGTGGCGCTTATGCCGAGGTTTGTATTAAACAAACTTTGAGCTGAAATAACAAAATAACGAAACTCAGTCAACTGAGACAAGAAAATTCAGTTTCACTTGTCTCAGTTGCTCAGTGGTTGCGTTCGATTTTTGTAGCTCAATATGGAACTGAGACAGTTCACCGAAAGTGCAGTCTCAGTGAGCCAACTGAGAATATCGCACTTGTCTCACTGAGAATGTGCTTGCCGAAAGCGCCTAATATTTAAAGATTGTATTCTATGACGAGAAAATTTATAAATTTTACCGGATTGCTATAGCAGTCCATTAGTGCCAAATTAAGGATAACGTATCGAATTCATTGAAGAAAAAATTTTACAGTATTAAGAAAATGCTATACATCCACAGTTCCTATTAGCTTTAAATGAAAGATACTCAGTCAAAGCATTTAGCATCCTTGAGATAGTCCAGTATAGTGCACACAATTAGGAATACGTAAGATGACTCTGCCCGATGATTACGGGCCGGTAAGATTTTTCTGGTCCTTTTGTTGCGTTGAAAGAATAAAATAAAACTATACCATAAGACAGTCACTTTGATTATCTGTTGAGCGGTGCAGGTTTTTCTTCAGTAGTTAGTTGTTAACTAGAACTAATGTAAAATTCCATTTATGAAGTCTAGAACTTTCGATAGTTTGCAAAAAGGTGAGAGATTAACACAAGAGGAAAAGCATTAAAACAGTTGTAAAGAAAGAGTTAATAAAAGGATGATTTATAACGTAATGGCTCGCTGAAAATTTAAATTCTCCTTTCACTCTCCTGGAGTCCTCTGAACGGTGATGGTTGACTAGGGTTCGGTTCGCCCTCCGCTTTTTTCAGGCCATCATAGGGACACTGAAAACATTCTGCCCTTGGTGTTGTTGGGTGGATGGGGCGAGCAGCAGACGGCAGTACATCTGCGCCTTCATGCATGGGAAGGTAAGTGGTGGGAGGGCCCCTTCAGGGCTAGATATGGTTTACTTTTGGTTGGATAAGCACGAATTTTTTGTATATGGCGGGTGGCAGCGGCAGGCTTTTGGTTAACCCCCCGCTATAACTCTCCCGCAATAGCCGAGGTGCTAGCGTGCCGCCCTGCACTACATCGCCTTTGATGAAACTGCTTGTGGTCACGATGCATGAGTAAGCCTATCATAGAAAGTGACACACATAATCAACAATCAATTCATAAGACATTTACTGAAATGCTCCTTTTCCTTAAGAGCTCGCATATAAAAGTGTGGTAAAACCTACGTATTGTACAAAATACTTATTCTTCGCAAAAAAAAAAAACTTCGCAGTCACCCCATATAATATCGTCTGCATGCTATTTATATTTCAGCTTATACACAGATATTTAAGATCTACTTTCTAATCGCACAGAAATATTATCATCACAATTAAGCTTGATATGTACATTTAGATTTAGAGGTGTACTATAAATAAACGAAATTTTTTTCTCTTAATTATAATTTAAAAAACGGTGAATTATTACATTACATCTAGTGAAAAAAGCAATGATTTCTAAGTATTGGCGTTTATTCCATAAAGTACCTAAATTAAAAAAAAAAACTCTTGACAACAGTATCAGTTCACAGATATAAATTGAAGCTAACATAAATATTAACTATCATCGCCAGGTATTTCCGAATCCTCAACAGTTTTTGTAGAAGGAACATAAACTTTGAACGAGAATTTCGTTTTAATGAAGGATCCCTGAAATTGTAATTTAAATATTTATATTGTTACGAGCGTGGCCTTAGTTCGTTATTTAAAACAAAATATTTCAGATATAATTCAAAAGTTCTTTCTTTATTTAACTTTACTGTTTACTCTCACAAATTCACAAATAATTATCAAATCAACTCTTTATTTATCGCTAGTACTGTACTTCTAATTATCGCAATCCCAATAGTTTACTTCGTTCACTTCGCTGTCTGAAATAATACTCCGCCTCCTAGCTGTCAGAGCGCCGTATTTATACTCTACGAATTATCCTAGAACCTTCCTGAATATTCCGTTCTCCGAACCCAAAGTTTACTAAGATGACACTAACCTAAAGTTGCTTCCATTCCTAACAGATGTCGCTTGATTCACTTTGTGGCACGTAACACTGCCCCCTTCTTAAAATTTGTTCGTCCCGAACAACAGATGGTCCACTGTCGTGGTGCTCTCCGTATTGACCCAAGCAATCTAGATGAACGATTTTTCTTTTGCATCTTGTACCGCGCTGATTCTTGTATGGCATGTTATTAATTTTAGTTTTAACTGCATACGGTCTCTCCCAGTGTTGTGGTAACTTTGGAGAACGTCTCGTGGCCTCGTGCACATCAGCTAATCGTTGTCTGAGCTTTGTGACGTAGTCTTCTGGTAACTTTTGTTCGCCTTTGGGTATACCAAACTTGAGGTCGCTAGGTAAGCGCATTTCCTTTCCGAAAATGACCTTTAATGGGCTTTGTCTGGTCATATTGTAAATAGCTGATATATAAGCCATTAGAAATATAGGAATATGTCGAAACCAATCGCGTTGATTATAGTTGAAGACCTTCCTCAGATGTTTGATTAATGTTCTGTTGAAATACTCTTCCATGCTTTGATTTTTCTTTCGTCTTTTATCTTTGATTCCTTTGTCCTCAAATTTCTTGCCCTTTTGATTGCCGTTGTCATCCTTTTCATTGCCGCCTTTGCGCTTCTTATTATCATCATCGTCAGAAACTTTATCTTTACCTTTTCCGACCTTCATTATACCCTTATCATCGTCATTATCAGCATCTTTAGACCCTTTACTTTTCGTCTTTTTCTTTCTTTCATTGTCCTCGCTCTTGGATTTCTTTCCTTTCTTCTTTTTACTTTTATCACCGTTATCATCATCATCTTTGGATTTCTTTCCTTTCTTCTTTCGACTTTCGTTATCATCATTGTAGTCATCGTCATCTTTTTCTTCCATCCGTCCGCAATGATTCCATTCAGGATTGCATGGACGTTGTGAAAAAGCTTCTGCATATCCGTGGATACGTCCTTTGCGGTATGGGATTTCAAAGTCATGAGGTTGCAGTCTAGTCTCTCCACGGAAAGCTTGCTCTCTAGCTCGCCATCTTCTCCCTTCTTCTTCTGTTGTTTTCATTCGTCCTCGTTTCCTACAGTCGTTTTGCAGGTATCCCAGTCTACTACATTTCCAGCATCGAATGACACCACGCGAAGGAGTGGTCTCTGATGACGGTATTCTGCTGTGAGTCTGCTGCCCAACTCGATATCTTTGCCCAGCTCGATATCTCTGCTCTTCTTCTAGCGCTTCCATTCGTCGGCGTTTTCTGCAGTCCCTTTGGAGGTGTCCTGGTCTATTACAATTCCAGCATCGCAGAATACCGCGTGTAGAATTGCTCTGCATTCTATTACAAGTACATTCCTCCACCGAAATTTCTCTCACTCGTACTGCACTTCGAGAAGCTTGCCTGGCAGATTCATACGCTAGTGCATAGGCTAGTGCTTCTGCTGTTGATTTCTTTCCTGCTAGCCTCAACGCTTGTTGTAAATTTTGATCTGCAATAGCGTTCACAAATGCTTCTGTTGCCACTTCATTAAGGAAATCCACATTTACGCTAGAGTATGAAAGATAAGCTAATCTTTCCACATCAGCCTGCAGTTGTTGTAGTGATTCGCCATGCTTTTGAATCCTGTTGCGTAGCTGTAGGCGATATACTTGCTGCATGTGTTCATCTCCATAACGTAACTCTATCGCCTGTACTAATGAAGTATAATCACGTTGCCTTTCTATCGGTATAGTTTGTAAAAGCTCTGATGCAGAACCTCGAAGTGCTAATACCAGAGCTGTAGCTTTGTCTGCATCATTCCATCCGTTTACTTCGGAAGCAGCCTCGAATTGTCTCTTGAAAATATGCCACGAATTTTGTCCATCAAATATTGGAGGTTTCATTCTGCCTGCATTGGATACTTCAATTCCTTCGTGCCGTGGTTGTCGATGCTTCATCTTCTCCAAATCTGATTTGAAATTGTCAAGCTGTTCGGTCACTTTTTGTTGAACTTCCGCCACTTCTTGCTCGATTCCTTCAATTTTTAAATTTTGTTCGTCTAACGAGTTTTTCAGGAAATTCTTTTGTTCCTTTAAGCGACTTTCTAGACAATTCTCCAGAGAACTCTTTTGTTCATCCAAACGCGTTTCCAGTGATTTCTTCTGCTCATCTAAACGGGATTCCATAGAATTCTTTTGTTCATCCAAAGCATTCTTCTGCTCATCTAAACGTGATTCCATAGAATTCTTTTGTTCCTGGAGAGAATTCTTTTGTTCGTCCAAACGGGTTTCTATAGATTTCTTGTGTTCCTGGAGAGAATTCTTTTGTTCGTCCAAACGGGTTTCCATAGATTTCTTGTGGTCCTCGAGAGAATTCTTTTGTTCCTGGAGAGAATTCTTTTGTTCGTCCAAACGGGTTTCCATAGATTTCTTGTGGTCCTCGAGGGAATTCTTTTGTTCCTGGAGAGAATTCTTTTGTTCTTGGAGAGAATTCTTTTGTTCCTGGAGAGAATTCTTTTGTTCCTGGAGAGAATTCTTTTGTTCATCAAAACGGGCTTCCATTTTGCTCATTAAAGTACTTAAAAGCTGTTCTATGTTCATTGCACGCTCTTCCTCAATTTCTGGTTCTTCTTCGAAAACGAATGTCTCAGGATTCTTTTCTTCCTCTATCAAAGCTTGTCTAAGTCGCTCGACTAGAACATTCTTTAGGCCAGTCGTTTGTAATGACCGCTTCCCCAACTCCACTTTCAATTCCTGTATGCGAAGCTCCTCTAGTTTGCGTCCCATTCTTGCGCGATTTCACAAAATTAATCACTCTTTGAATTTCAAAGTCAAATGCCACCACTTTATTTCGCGATTTTTATTTTACTTCTGACACCAGTTGTTACGAGCGTGGCCTTAGTTCGTTATTTAAAACAAAATATTTCAGATATAATTCAAAAGTTCTTTCTTTATTTAACTTTACTGTTTACTCTCACAAATTCACAAATAATTATCAAATCAACTCTTTATTTATCGCTAGTACTGTACTTCTAATTATCGCAATCCCAATAGTTTACTTCGTTCACTTCGCTGTCTGAAATAATACTCCGCCTCCTAGCTGTCAGAGCGCCGTATTTATACTCTACGAATTATCCTAGAACCTTCCTGAATATTCCGTTCTCCGAACCCAAAGTTTACTAAGATGACACTAACCTAAAGTTGCTTCCATTCCTAACAGATGTCGCTTGATTCACTTTGTGGCACGTAACAATATATTAAAAAATCAAATTTTATACTTACTGTATTTATAATGGTGCAACCATGTTGTGTTGTGTTAAACGGATGATTAGGATCTCCAACCACTACTAGGTCTGGAAGAGGGTAAAGAGATAGGGTGGCATCATTGTCCCAATATATAGGAAGCGCAATTGGATGCACAGGAGAGAGCGTTCCCTGACAAATTAAGGTTCGCGCGAACTACAATGGATAAGAATAAGTTTGCTTCTTTAGTTACGTGATTATCCAATTGGTCTATACCGGGAAAATGAATAGTATTACGACAAGACTTCGTGATAAGTTCAGCTCGGCAAACTACTACTTGCTGTGTGCAATACTGTAAGCGACATGGATTCGTAGCTGATTTTATCCTTGGCCATTTTTGTAATAAACCTGCTGTAACGAATTTCGGAAGTGGTCCTCTTGGCAGAATATTTGGAGCAACCATTAGCCAAATCAGCCAATGCTAAAAAAAGCTGTTTCAAATTGTGCATTTTTTTGTCTGCCTTGCTGAATGGGCCCATTAGAATTATTGCAACTGGTGGACAATCATCGTATCCTACAAACAGTTGTTTAAGTTTAGTCATAATGAGAGAAACACAATTATTGCCTCAGTATTTGTTTGTTCAATTTCCATTAGTCGCGACGAATACTTGAGAAGTTTCTTAGATGGTCCACCCCAAGTATTTTGAACTCCAAAAAATGCACGGCTACTACTGGCTTGTTCAGGAGGAGGAAATCCCAGGCCTGCAACTTTAAGAACACCATCTATGTACTTTCCTTCTGCTAAAACAAAACATCCTTCGCAAAAAAATCCAGCATGAAAGCGAGCTTCGCTTAAATCCAATGGTACTACTCCTGTAGTGTCTTCGATATAATATTTTCTTTCAACAAGTTGAATTAATAAATCAAGTACAACTGTTTCCTCTACTTTTGATGTACAAAGTAAATTTTCAATGTAATAGAATTTGAATTTCTTAAGATGACTGGAAGTCAAGTCTCTGATTTTGAACGCCTGAACAGAACTATTTGTGACATCTGATTATTTTTTGCAATTGACAATTTGATGAAATGTCACAAAGAGTGGGAAATAATGTTTTGACAGTCGATCACCTCTTCCTTTTTTTCTAATAGTGCAAAGTAATAAGACCCTCTCACTCACTTTGTCAGTAAAATCGCATGTTCGAGTAATGTAAATCAGCCATTACTTGTACGAATAGCAGATTCTCAACATAGGCTCTGATATTGAATACATAATACCAAATAATGAGCAGGCCCTCACATACTCCGAAGGAAAATCATTAAAGGAACTAATCAAAAGTAGGTATTGTATTAATTAAAAAAATTGTAAATTTATTAATAAAGAAGAGAAAGAAATATCACTAGTTGAAGAAAACATAATTATTATTGATTTAAGGAAATACATGACCTTAAATATCATGCAATTGTAAGCTACAGTTTAGGTTCAATGATATTAATCATCATATTGGGCATCCTATTAGTTTATCTATTTTGTAAACGAAGACAACTTAATGTTACAGTTACAAACAGGATTCAGGAGAATCCTAAATCAAAGGTGGGAGGAGTTAGATTATGGTCTGATTCTAACAAAATAGAAAAAACCAATTTCCAAGAAATTCTAAAGAAATATGTAGAATCAGCAAAAGGAGAACAAATTTAAAGCATTCCACTTTCCCAGACTTAAATAATTTCAAACATAAACCATTTAATTTCCCACATTATAACTACGATCTTATTACAGCTTTGCCCAACATATTTCTTATGAATATATCTTGCTTTGCCGTTCTTAGCGATCAGATTTCATTTTGTACGTGACAAATATGTAAAGATGATTTGTAGATAATTATTATGAACGAATAATTAAGTTAATCTAACTTAAGTTTTGACAGAAATGGTTTGGCAAAAGCTGACCTCGGTTACAAAAGTAAAAGAAATAATAAATAAATGTACATCAATCTAAAGATTGTTTTTTTATTTTTGGAACCTGAACGTTTTATTTAATTCGTCTCAGCCAGTATTATATCCACGGACGCCCTACCATGTGTGTCTACAAAATTATAATAAAGTGCGAGACCGTATTTTCTCATCTGTAACTGAGCTTGTGGAAATTATGTATCCTGATTTGGACCAATGTAGGAAAAAGAAACGATCAAATGTTCGTTGGCGTGAATATTGTCGATGAATCAAATCTGAATGAAAGAAACTGGCACACATTTCAGTGTCGGAGCCAGATAACATGCGGCCGTATGCCGAAGTGAGCTGCTCGGGCGAAGTGAGACTGGGTTACTTGATAGTGGTGCCACTGTCAGTATCCCAGGCCAGGGAGCTCTAGAGAAGCTAATAAAAGCAGATGTGGAATAAGAGAGGTATCGCACTAAAGTGCAGGTAGCTAACGGTACCATGACGAATGTCGATGTCATGTGGACTTGGATGTCACTTTCCATGGTAAGACCCAAAATGTGCATTTTACGTAGTTTCTAGGATTACACAGGCATTATACCTGGGACTTCTGGCGTCTATTTGGGTTGGCTCCAGATGTTCTGGGTATAGTTGCGGAAGTGCTGCCAAGCCAATTAGCAGCCTCTGACACTGACCGCCATATTTTTTCGGTTCAAGAAAATCCACGTCTAGAATCCACGTAACAGCTTTTTCTTCCTTCGTCTCTTAGGGCTTAGGAAAAATATCCTTGATCACGCACAAGATTGAGACGAACGATGCTAATACGATAAAACAGAGGTTTTATTCGATTTCACCGGCAGTGCATAGTTTGATGGATGCTGAGTTGAGACGAATGCTATCACTAGGTATGATAGAGGAGAGCCATAGCCCTTGAAGCTCTCCAGTAGTTCTAGTAAGGAAGTCTGGAAAATTCGGCTTTGTTTTTACGCCAGGAAGGTCAATTCCGTTACTAGGAAGGACGCCTATACGCTGCCGCAAAAAGACGCACTTCTGAATCAACTTACCGGCAAATCATATCACAAGGTTGGACTTGAAGGACGCTTTTTGGCAGATCCCACCGCATTTACTGTACCTGGTCATCCTCTCTATCAGTACACCGTGAAGCCATTCGGCGTCTGCAATGCTCCACAAACGATGTGTCGCCTCATGGATAAGGTCATTCCGTTGGTACTTCGTGAGGACTCAGAACAAACCCGGATAAGATTTCAGCTATAGTCGACTACCCGTCACTTAAAATGTTCGGCAAGTCCGACGCATACTGGGTATGGTGGGATGGTATCGTTGGGACATTCCGAACTATGCTGATCTAACGGCCTCTATAACTGACACCTTGAAAAATCCCAGTCAGTTTCAGTGGACACCTGCAGCCCAGACGTCTCTGGAGTTATTGAAGCCGAAACTTACCTCTGCTCAGTTGTTAGTGAGTCCAGATTTCAACAAGCCATTCGTTTTACAGTGCGATGCGAGCCAACAAGGTATTGAGGGAGTGTTCTTACAACTAAATGACGATGGCCACGAGAAGCCGATAGCCTACGTCTCGAAATAGTTGAACACAGCACAGCGAAATTATACAGTCACAGAGCAAGAATGCTTAGCAGCAATACTAAGCGTACAAAAGTTCTGACCCTTCATCCAACTTATGCCGTCCAAGATAGTGACTGATCATGCGAGCTTGAAATGGCTGATGTCTCAAAAGGACTTCAGCGGTAGACTTGCTCGGCGGAGTTTGAAGCTTCAAGGTTTGGACTACACCATTGAATACAAAAAAGGAAGCCTGAACGTCGTTCATGGTACTTTTTCACGGATTCACTGTGACAGCTTTTCACCATCTGAAGATTCTGGCCCAGAAGTTGACCTTAGTTTTCCGTATTTCAACTCGTTGGAATATGATGAGCTGAGGCAGAAAGTTAAATCAGCTTCCAACAAACTGGCAGATCTTTGTGTTAGGGATGGCTGCGTTTATATTCGGACTGTTCCGAGTACAGGCGATCCAATTCAGGAGGAAGAAGCTTGGAAGCTTTAGATTCCACGTGGGCATATCTGCTTCACATGGAGGTGTAGGGAAAACGCTGGAACGTTTGTACTGGCCTCGCATGACCGTCGATGTTAGAGACTACGTGGGCACCTGTGACGTGTGCAAGGAAATTAAAGCCCCTAATATCATACTTAGACCACCAATGGGAGTCCGGTCTGTGAGAGAAAGACCCTGGCAAAAGCTGTTTATAGATTTATTAGATCCATATTCCCGATCAACAAATGGAAATGTCTGTATTCTGATAGTTCTTGACCACTTCTCCCAATTCCCAATTCTTAAACCGATGAGGAAAGCATCTACGCGTAATGTGTGTCAGTTCATTGAAACAGAAGTGTTTCACCCGACGATAGTCACCGAGAATGGAGTTCAGTTTTGCTCTGTTCAATTTACCAAACTTCTGGAAAAGTATGGCGTTAAGCATCTGTGAACAGCGGTCTATTTACTGCCAGCCAATGCATCAGAACGAGTCAACCGATCTCTATTGTCGGGAAACCGAGCGTATATTCAAAAGGAGCACACCAAGTGGGATGAGAAGCTGAGCCACATCGCTAGCTGCTTTAGGAGGTCTGTTCATCAAGCAACTGGCTTCTCACCCTACAGAGTAATATTCGCTCAACAGATGACTGACCAAGCGAGCTGATATCCCATCCTTAGGAGCCTCGGAACTCTAAATGAACCTCTAAGAGTGGAGGCTGAAGACAAGCTAAGATTTATCCATGCGAGAGGGAAGAAGAACCTGAACTACGCGTTCGAACAGGGATCAAGAGTTTGCGATCTTAGAGCGAAATCTGTCAGTTTTATAATTGGTCAAGAAGTATATAGACGGAATGTTATATAGAGTAATTTCCAGCAACAGAGTAATGCAAAATTAAGGAGAAAGTTTTTAAAGTTTCGCATTAAAGCAAAGAAAGGGAACTCCTTTATGAGCTTGAGGATCTGCATGGGAAGTCAGTAGGAGTGCACCACGTGAAGACATAAAGCCCTGACTACGAGTACTTAAACTGAAAGGTTTGTCCTAGTTACCTGCAATATCTTCTTCATCCCTGGTAGCCCTAAGTAGGCACCTAGCCAGCATAACTAGTAAACCACAGGATGTCATTGTGCCCCTTAGGACTTTCCCAGCCTAGCGGCCGGTATACCTCTTGTCAGTAGATACATTTTTTCCACACCCTCGCTAACAATGCGTCAAAGCACCCTTGAACGAGTGTTGGTCTGCGATCAGAGAAAGGCTTTGCGATCAGTTGGTCAGGTTACTGATCCCGGGGCATCCTCAACTCATCTCGGTGGAGGAAGCTGATGATGAGGAGACTGATGTCGAACTCTAGTCAAGGACTGACGTGACGTTCAGAATTGCTGTGGGTCGAGTCATACATTGGGCGCCCGCAGCGTTTTTACAAGTTTCATGATTACGCAACATAGTTTGAAATCCTCAAATTTGTACTTCCTATGGGTATTAAGATAGTTTTGTTAGTATCAGCAAGAGGTTATCAAGTTTATCGTTCCTTCGATATATGTATGGGTGGAAAATGTCCATGCCTGAGCGACATGATGTGAAATCTTCTTCAGACCCCAATTGAAATCAGTAATGTGCAATTCGGAAACCATAGCAAACTAAATTTTAACTCAGGTGAAGGTACGCAAGGGTCACCTCCATCAACACGGTGAATCTAGTCAAAAGAAGATTTGAAGAACATATTTTTCCTTTTGGAACAATTATTTTAACCTTCACAGATCTTCCCACGCAACAAAAAAAGAAAAGCAACGTACCTCCAGGGAGCTCTTTCGAGGGACCGAACATTCCGTAAGTTTGATCATACATGCTATATTGTAACTTATATTATATTGTTTTTAAACGTAAAGCATTCAGACAAAGTCGCGAGTGCTGCAGTATTAACTTTTCTGAAGACAGTGCTGGTGGTTAACGTCCTGTATACCTTTATTTGATTTGATTTGCAATTGAAGGGCTGTAAGTCTAAAGGGTCTAAGTGCCAAAAAATCATAAGTCAAGATTTTTACAATAATACGATCTTAGTACCAAGCCTAATAATATCCAAATGGATCCGAGTGCATATTTCTTTTAAAATTTTACCCACGCACAGATAAAGTTTTGGCGGGGCCTAAGTGTCAACAAGCTTTCGCTTCTGTTTTTTCGTTATATCTCTAAATAATAAAATTGGCAAAGTCAAGATTTTTACAAAAATACGATATTAGTACCAAGCCTAATAATATCCAATTGGATCCAAGTGCATATTTCTTTTAAAATTTTATCCACGCACAGATAAAGTTTTGGCGTAGCCTAAGTGCCAACGAGCTTTCGCTTATGTTTTTCCGTTATATCTCTAAATAATAAAATTGGCAATTAGACCCTTTAGACTTACAACCCTTCAATTATACCTCTAAAGTCTCCCAATTTTTGGCGAGGCTGTTTATGATGCCCGTTCGAGTCAGGGCATAGATCCTATCCTTAGGGAGGAGTGTTGTTGCGTATACCCCACATCTGGCAACTCAATGTCAAAATGTACCAGTATTCATAGACAGACCAGTTTTCTGAATTGGTCAGACTGTAAATGTGCCTGTTTCATTGCAACTACGGAGATAAGAGGTAATCCAAAGTATTGTGCGAATAAAGTTTAAGCCTTTAAAATCAAAAGTTCTATTTAATCATCCCAATTATTCCATCGTGATTTGGGCTACACAACAAATATGGTGGTAGCGGAAAAACTGAAAAACCAGCGATAAAATTCAAGAAATAGAAATCAGCTTTCAACGAGAAGGAATGGAATGTGAAGAGCTTCAATGGTGCAACGATAAATTGTCATAGCAATCACGATACATAGTGCCTTCAGATGGTGAAAAAAATAAATAAAAAATTGTGTGAATTATATCATCCACATGAAATTGAATTAAAGTTCACTTCTGTTTACTTCACGTGGCAAACGCATATCACTGAAAAAGAAAATTCTTCAATCGCATCTTATCTCGTGCTACTCATACTACTTTCATACATACATCCAACTCAGTGCCAAATTACAATTTTGCATTTAAGCACAAATTGCAAAATTTATTATTCATCAGTCGAATGTATTATCATCAGAGCAGATACTTCGCACTCAAAGTCAAACTGAAACTCGTCTAATCCTATTGCTTGGAATACAAAGGAATGACCAAAAAATTAATAAATTGCATTGGGTCATCGTCATTGTGTATTAGTCTGTATAAATCATCAGTTGGTGATAAAATCTTGGATCAAATTGGAGGTTACATCATTTTATTAATTAGCTGAAGAAAAAAAAGCGGCGACAAAAATCAAGTGAAGCTGATCAGATCTTCATTGTACTTCATTCATAATCTCGTCAATCCGCATCAACATTTAATTATCACAAAGCTCATCTAGTTAAGTACAATTTCGTGTTAAAATTTTGCATCAATTTTTTTTTCAATAACTTTTCATAATTTTTATTGTTTTAGTGAACATACACATTTAATGAAAGGGAAAGATAAATCAGATCCTATAAGAAAGTTACGAAATAGAACAATAACTTCTACATCAAGTACCTACATCTAACATCAAACAAAAGAATAAAGATTCACAACAAAAACAACAAATGAATAAAACCGTAAGTACTTCAGAAGATAATAATAATTGTTTAGAAGATTCTATAAAAAATTGATAAAAATTGACAGCATATCAAGTGATGCGTTGAATTTTCATCTGTGTGAAAATGATAGCATAGCAAGTGATCACTTCAATTCTGGTAAGTTTACCCCACTAGCAGTTTAGATAATTTAAGTATAAAAAACTATACAATTAAAATGAGTACACTAAGCATTGATTTGGTAAAATATAAACATTTAACCTCTTGGCATAGTCTTAGAAAAGAATTAGAATCACAATTTTCCGATAGTCAGCCTATACAGCAATTGAGTTAGTTCAAATTCGTCAAGGTAAACATCAATCTGTGCGTTAATATGCGAATAAATTGAAGCACTTACTTCCAGTTTAAATGATGCCTGTATATCAAGAGAGGGTACAGAGACTGCAACTCATATTAAGAATTTAAATAGCATAACCGCGTTAAAGTCATTTGAAGAATGTTTATGAGAACCCATGAGATTAATTATTAAAGCGTGTCGGTTTACGAATTTGAAAGATGCTATTGCTAAAGCAGTGGAAGAAGAAATTAGCCTGAAAAGTAATGTCAAAAGTTTTCAAAAATTCTTTAAAACATTCAACAAAATATTAAGTGTAAGCTTTGTCAGCGCGCTGGGCATACGGCTGAAACATTTTATTCACATTTAAATAGAAATTTTAATCAATTTCGAATTAACGAAGGAGCCGTAGATATTGTAAAAAGTCGGTTCATTTAATCAAAGATTGCTGAAAACGGCTTTATAGCAACAATAAACGTACAACAGTTACCTGTATCTCGAGTGGAATGACTTCTGAATCGGAAAACACAAAAGTGCTCGAACATTGCGAGACGGTGGACATAGTTGTTCGAGCCACGGATCTGTAAACCTGTGTTCAGAAAATTCTAAGTTAAAATCAAATGGTTCCAATAAAAACTCCAACACCACTAATAATAAAATTAAAGAAACTTCCTAATTTTAATCCAAATTCTAACAATGAGTTTAAGTTCGTTCAGCTTGATATAGACAGCATAAAAACATCACAGACGTATTGTTTATTAGATACTGGTTCAGATATATGTATTCTAAAAAAACAATTCCTTAACGAAAATGTTGCTTGCTACCCAGGAAAAAGATGTTCTATTAGAGGCATAGCTTCCGAGAAAATAAATACGTTAGCATTATGTTACTCTAGCATAAAAATGTCAATTCTATACAGCTAGCCTTTCAAATTGTTGACAATAATTTTCCCATACCATGTGCTGTCACGAATTTTTAATAAAAAATAAATGTTTAATAGATTATTCCAAAAAATTGCTACACATTAAAGCAGATTCAAAATTTTCGCTAACAACTCCGCTATGTTCCTTGCCTAAAAGTATTATCGAAGTTAAGTGCAGACTAATAAAAGTTCCTCCTCGAGCGGAAAAAATAATTAAAATTCCTAGCATGATAAATGTTGACAGAAATTTTCTCTGCCAGTCTCAAGAAATCGAAAAAGGTATTTTTATTGCTAATTCTATTATTAGTCCTATAAATCCTTACTATCCTAACTATTATGTATTTAAAATATCGAATTGGGAACAGAAAATTAGTGATAGACTTCAAAACTTAAAACAGGAACTTGACCTAAGCATCTCAATAATCAAGTGGAAGAGTCGATTTTAGAAATCTGTAAGAATTTCAATGTGTATTTTTTTTAGAAGGTGATAATGACTAATGCTATTAACCACGAAATACCCTTATATGAACATCCTTGACCCGTTCATATTAAGCCATATAGGCTACCACAAGCAGCCAAAGAGGAAATCGATAGCCAAATTAATCAAATGCAACAACATAAGAATATTGAGACCAGTACTAGTCCTTGGAACTCACCCTTAATAGTGGTATCAAAAAAATGCAAAATCAGGAGAAAAAATGGCGAGTGGTAGTTGATTTTAGGAAATTGAATGAACTGACAATTGACGATGTATTTCCTCTACCAAATATAACAGAAATTTTAGATCAGTTAGGAAAGATTTTTCTACTTTGGATTTAGCAAATGGCTATACCACCAAGTTCCTTTAGATGCAAAAGATAAAATCAAAACCGCTGTTGTATACCTAAATTGCCTGAAAAGGGTAATTAAAAAAGTATAGAATGTGTAATTTTCATACATAGATATAAGCTAATCATGCTTAAAATATGGTTACCTTATCTCCTTCCAAGACGAAGAAATTGCCATCAGCAATTTCTTCAAATTTCTTAGCCAAAAATAAAACAAATATTTTCCCACAAAATGACTTGGGAAAAGTAAAAGTTTTAAATTTTAACCCAAGTCGTTTCAATAGAAAAAAAGCCCCACGACAAATTTTACCTTCAGCAAGATTTGTCAAAAACACGATATGTATGTACGTATGTATGTACATACATATCGGGCACATAAATTTTACTCGGTGAAGATTGAAACGATCACATCTTCACCGATAAAGCTCTTATCAGCAAATTGTCGTGAGCTGCATACATACATTACATACAAGAAAATGGCTTGATATTTACGAAAATATCAAATTACACTTCAAGCCATCGTCCGCCGCGATAATTCTGGGCATGTCCAGCGAAAATAATTTTCTCAGGGTAGAAAAGTGTTAATTAAGCATTTTTCTACCCTGAACAACGAGACTTAAGATTTCAAAATCAAAGTCTTTGAGAGTTGGTATTAAAATCTTGAGTTGGTCGGTTCGCGGAGCGGTAAAAGTTGGTTTCGCTGTACACATAACTAGGCATAGTTATAACAAAAAATAGATAAGTGTATTAAATGAAAAAAAAAGAAATAGGCAAATTGGTTGTAAAGAAATAAGGCCTAGTGAAATAAAAAGAGAAAAGGAAGTAATCGACACAAGTGTTTTAGTTCAATACTACCGCCAACACACCGCAAAAGGAATACGCCGATGTCAAAAATACTGGATACGTCGTGTGAGCAGACTGGCAACGGCTGTGAGTACTCCTCCCTTCATACATTGGTATACTGCGAGCAAAAATATCATAACAGCGCCTTCAGTACTCAAGCTGGTCAATTTCATTTCCTTCGGATGCCTTTGGGTTAAAGGAGCTCCAGCAACCTTTCAACACCTTATGAATAATGTGCTTTCTGGTCTTAACGGAGTAAAGTGTTTTTTGTATCTGGATAATGAAGAATTAGTAGGAGTCTTAGAGTGTTTTCGTAAATTCAACTTAAAACTTCAACCTGGAAAATGTCAGTTCCTAAAAAAGGATCCTTCTAATATTCAAGCAATTGAAAATTTCCCTGTTCCTCGTAATCAAAAGGAAGTTAAGAGTTTTTCAGTGTTGACGGGATATTACCGGAGATTTATACAGAATTATTCGAAAATTTCTTAAACTCTAACGGCGTTATTGAAAAAGAATGCTACGTTCAATTGGAGCGCACTTTGTGACGATTCCTTCAAAACACTTAAAAGGGCACTCAATACTTCTCCGATCTTCCAGTTCCCTGATTTTAGCAAGACCTTTTTTGTGACCGCTGATGCAAGTGATTATGCAATTGGTGGTGTACTCTCGCAAGAAGTCAATTCAAGTGACCTTCCCATTGCTTTTGTAAGTCGTGTTTTAAACCAAGCAGAAAGAAATTATCCAACGGTGGAAAAGGAATTATTAGCAATTGTGTGGTCGGTTCAAAGATTTTATCCTTACCTCTATGGAAGGCATTTCAAGGGAAGAACCGATCATCGACCTTTGACATGGCTAACGAAGAATCCGAAACGTTCAACCCGCCTGTTAAGATGGCGCCTGTTAATAGACGAATAGAGTGTAAACCAGGAAGGTTGAACACAAATGCCGATGCTTTAAGTAGAGTACGAATACATGAAGAGCAAGCTTGTAACAGATTCACAAGACTTACTTGTGGTAACCAGATCACAGTCTAGACCGACAACCTCTAACTCATCAAAAAGTCAAGTCAATTTTGCACCAACAAGAGCTGATTTGAAACCAAGAGTTAGATCTGAATTTTCCAATAATAATCCAAATATAATCACACTCTCAGCTGAAGAATCTATAAACAAAATTACAAAGGAATTTCACAGTAATCCACTTGGTGGTCACCAAGGAGTCATTCGTACGTTCAATCGAATTAAGTCTTATTATCATTTTCCGAAAATGTTATGTCGTATAAAAAGTTTCATTAAATTATGCCGTCAATGTCAACGTAATAAAGTAAGCAAAGTCAATAAATCCTCAATGAAAATAACGTCTAGTTCCAAACGACCTTTCCAAAAAATATTTCTAGACATAGTTGGTCCACTAATGAAATCGAATGACGAACGGAAATATATACTTACTATTCAGGACGATTTGTCAAAGTACTCTATCGCGGTACCTCTTGAAAGTCAAGAGACTTCATTTGTAGCCAAAGCATTTGTCGAACACTTCATCTGTAAATTCGGTGCACCTAGAGAAATCCTAACAGATCAAGGATCAAATTTTATGAGTGAGCTTTTTACTCATACTTGAAAAATATTAAAAGTAAGGAAACTGATTACCACTGCTTATCATCCCCAAACAAACGGAGAACTTGAAAGATCTCATCGCACTTTAGTTGAATACTTGAGAAACTTTACAGAAGGGGATCCTCTGCATTGGGACAGCTGGATCCCATTTGCAATGTTCACATACAATTCTACACAATATAGCTCTACAGGATTTATGCCATTCGAACTAATATTCGGTTTCAAACCAATTATACCTACCTCGATTTGTCGCGATCCTGAACCTGTATATAATTACAAATTATGCGGGAGAAATGAATTGAAAACTTCAAACAGCATGTGCGGTTGCGCGCGTTAAGGTTCTCAACTCAAAAACCAAATCAAAGGAGTGCTACGATGAAAAATCAGATTCTCACATTTTTAAGGTCGGTGAAAAGGTCTTGTTAAAAAATGAAATCAATACAAAATTAGTAGTCTCTGGAATGGTCCTTATGAAATTATTAGCACAAATTCAGATGAGAATTCAACTATTCGCTGTAACCGAAAACTTAAAACTGTACATAATAACCGTTTAAAACACTTTTTTGAATAGCTCCCATAATTGGTGAAAATTTCTAAATGTACTGTTGAAATTAAGTATGTAGCTACTGTGTGTTCCTTATTTAATTAAGAAACTCATGAAGAATTAATCGCCATGTAGGTATTTTGAAGAAAGGAAACGTAAAATCACTCATGATGTGCAAACATACCAGTATGTAAATAAAAATAAATTATACCCTAAAAAAAAGTTTGTTAGTTAGGAAATAACTTAAGCAAATGTAAAGAAGAACAGGGTTATATAATTTTATAGTATAATACAAAATGTTTATTCCGTAATCGCTTCACGATTACTTCCATTTGGGGGAAGGTGTTACGTATACCCCACATCTGGCAACTCCATGTCAAAATGTACCAGTATTCATAGAAAGACCAGTTTTTTGAATTGGGCAGACTGTAGATCTGCCTATTTCATTGTAGGTACGGAGATAAGAGGTAATCCAAAGTATTGTGCGAATAAAGTTTAAGCCTTTAAAATCAAAAGTTTTATTTAATCATCCCAATTATTCCATCGTAATTTGGGCTACATAACAGTGTCAATCGTAGATAATAGCATTATTTTTAAATAATATAACAAAAACAAACAAATAAATGTATAGGTCAAAGACCATCAGTTTTCTTAAAGTTTTAAATACGTACATATATTACTCTTATTTAATAACTCCATAAGACTCCCGTGTGTGTAGGCAGCAGCGGCCTTAACATTTTTGGCGCCCTGTTCCACCGGTAAAGGGGCGCCTTTATTTTCCAGTGTTTATATGTACTTACTCATGAATGTAAAGTCTACCGTTCATTTAAAAGAATTTGTGTTTCTAAATTTATTAATCAGAGAAAATTGTGTTATTGTTCTTATATTTCCATGTATACAAGTTTCGCAATATTTAATAAATTTGAATTCAAAGAGTTAGTAATACATTTAAGCCATTTCTACATCACCTTTGAGGTAGACTTATGAAGGTGCACATCACAAGCTTTAATAAAGTCATTAAATTTCTAATCAGATCTAATTTCTATTAAAGTTTCTCTTGAGTTTTTAAGAATTTATAATTATAATAATTTGCTTATTTTGTAAATATTTACTTGCTACATTAATATTTTCTAATATATAATACAAACTAATAGTAAACATATAAATTTAAATTCTAAGATCTTGCCTCCTAAATGACTCGGCATTATTTTTAATGACTGTATCACCTGATGCAGAAATTTCTATAAGAGTTTCATATATGTATATCACCTGAGTTATTCTTTAATGGCCTTCTTGCTTCTCTTCTACTTTCCCACCTAGTTTCACAAGGTGGTTTCAAAGTTAAACTCGTAACATTCCTTTTATAAATATCCCACCTATTTGTAGTGCCGGAGATAGAAACTTATAAACTTTGGACAATATCGAAAAAAATTAACTGCATCTAAGCTACAATGGGTCGCATAATTAATAACTATATTTAATGAATGAGAGGAGCATGGAACATAAAATGCTCTAGGTTCTATTTCCCTAATTCTTGCTTGCATTGACCACTGCAATTCGAAATTGATAATCCTAAACTATTTATCTTTTTTAGTACTATTTCTGTTAGCCCTAAGCCACTTTTGTCCGTACATTTTAAAAAACATAAGAAGCGTGCTGTTATTATAAATGTATTGTCCACTTTATGCAAAAACCTATTTACTAATGGAACTTGCTCCTCCCAACTTATATCAGGAGTGGAATCAACTATTATCGAAAAGGACTTTGCTTCTTTAGTCATCAGCAATATTTGATTCTGATTGATTCTGCATTAGATATTAGCACAGACAAGAAATACCCAGATATCGACGGTAGTACTAAGAAAATGATGTATGGAAGAGCTGATAGCAAACCTCAATAAATCACTGATCTCTGGTACGAACCAAAAATATTTTTCAATATAGGCAAAAATTCATTTCCTGAACTGCTTGGCTTAGATATAAAAAATTATTTAGCCTACCTGCCTGCACACCACCCGCAAGTTTTTTAAGCTTTTCTGCGTCAGAAGGTTTTCTTTTTACACCCGCGCCTAACATTTAAAACAAAATCAAAACCACAAAATTGTTTTAAGCAAAACTATTACTATAATCTCAACTGAATTTATTCTAAATATTCGCTTAAAAAATATCCCAATCCCACAACCCACGCAGGCGCAATTACAATGACAGAATATAGAAAACACGCCTTAAATTTCTTAATAAGTACATACATGGAAGCACTCTGATATGAGCATGATTTTAATTTGAACAGTGTGTAGAAATAACAAATTTGCAATAATCTGCTTTTGCTTCGCATTGCAACTCACCAAAGTTCAAGTCTTGGGTATATAGAAGTATAGACACAGACAAATAGCAACAACAATAACAAAAAATATTTGTCCGTAGTATGGTGACAACAGAAGGATGTTCACCCTTAAATGTTGATGGCACACATTTAAAATGAATAATTTGTCTAATATTATCTATTAAAATGCAATTTTTTGGTGATAATTTTCAAAGTAGTGTCCATTTTATTGAATTTTATAACTAATTTTGGAAACTTCCAGATTAAACATATTTAAAAAGTATTAAAAATTACATTATACTTCTCAATACACAATGGTTCAAGTAACCGAGAACGAGAAGTGGATGAAAGCTACATTCAAACCCATATGAGCATGTTTCTATTTTGAACAGAATTAAAATTATTTTCTTCCTATAAAAAGCTTTGTCGCCCTTGTTGGTACTAATACTTCGTTCATAAGAAGGAGCAAACTTTGATTTTGAACAGAATGCTTTTTGAAATGCGAAGAAAGTTGAAAGTTGATTTGTGTATGTACTTGGTTTGTGGATGAAATTATTTTTGTGTTTGATTTGATGTAGGTTTGCGGTAAAAGCACATTTTAAAAACTGTTCCGCGAGTTTTTTTTTGTTTTTTTTTTTTTTTTTTTTTGTAAAGTTTGTAAGCGTTGTGTGAATTTATAATTTCAGGAGCTTAATTCTTTTTACAATGCGGCATTTTTGGCGCCCTCTGATTACAGCGCCCTATTCAAGTGCACACTCTGCTCATATGATAGAGCCTGCGCTGTGTGTAGGTAGTAAACTGAAAAAGAAAATCAATTTGAAAAAAAAGAAAACAAATTAAATTTAATAAAAATTAGATTAGACACAATGCGATATCCGGGTCTTGTCTTTGCAAGAATTTGAAATAGGAAAGTCATTTGAATTACTAATTCGTTCACGTTTGTTTGAAATGTTACTTATATAATCTTCGTTAAAAGTAAATGTCTTATATCTTTCAAGCATTGAATTAGAATGAAACTTATTCTTTCGAAAAAGATGCTTACACGGTATCTGTATAAATAACAGATAGAGACTAGTATAGCATAAACTTATTACAATTGGTCATAATATATGCCTCCACCTCGGGAGATGAAATAAAAATCGGGTGCGAGGGAACGATAAGTTTCATATCTATCATGTGTATATAAATGTATAATAGAAGCGGTTTTTGTATAAGAAATAGGAACTAAGTGCCTATGCGCCCTGTCGTGCCATAGGAAAAGAGACAATTATAGAAAGCCTTAAGATATCGCCTGTTGAGAAGGAAGTCGAATTCACATTGCCTTTAGGTATAACGTAATGCGGCGCTGAGTTTTTGTGAATTTCTCCACTCACTCTCCCGGAGCCCTCACGTGATAATGGTTGAATAGGTACTCCTCCGCTAAAATTACAGGTCATCAATCGGGACACCGAAAATGTGCTGTTCTCAGTGTCAAATGGGTGAATGGAGTAATGGCAGTGCAGGCAGAACATCTGCGCCTTCACGTAGGTAATGGTAAGTGGGGTAAAGGTCCCTTCTGGACCGGATGTGTTGCGACGGCCTTTTTTTGGCACGATATCCCACACTCTCCGCCAATAGCCCAGGCGAGCTAGCGTACCGCCCTGCAATTGCAAGCTATCCACCGAGTGATCTGTCAGCTCATACTGGTAGTTTGGACTTCACGTCCAATCCAATTACTCAATATAGTTCCATAACACTTTAGTAGCCAAAAATCAATCTCCCAAAACAAAAACGATGTTTACAAAACTTCCAATATTAACAAACAAATAAATACACGAAAACGTCAGTAGGAAAGAATTACATTCCCAATAGTAACATATTTCTACCAAAAAACCAATAGAAACAACTACATGGACCAACCTTAAGAAATAAAAATTGCGAAACTTCCGAAACTTCACCTGCGAATACAAGCACAAGAAATGTGATACGAGTACCTCCTCGATCAGAAATGGTATTAGAAATACAAGCAGAGGACTGTAAACAAAAGATGTTATGCTTTTCGCAAAAAATCGCGCCGGGAATATTCACGGCTAATGGAAGAGTGAAACCATGATTCGGAAAAATACAGTTAAGTGTTATTAATACCCACGTCAGGGAAGTAGAACTTCCTACCTATCTAGGACTGCCATCTGTAAAATCAATAAACTAGGACAACAAGTTCGAAAGCCCCGGACATTTTACCTTGAAACCCGGACATTGTTGCCAAATAATTTTCTGTTTTACTTACTAATGAAATAAGTTGTAATTGTTATGCATAGTGTCTTTTTTTATTTATTTATTATAAAATTAGTCAATTTACAAAAACCGTGAAATAAAATGATGTGAATCAACTAAATTAAATCTCTCTTACATTTAGGAACATAAATAAATCTTCTAAAAATTAGAAATACAATTTTACATTTACATTTAGTGTGCCAATAGCTTTCAAAACAGCTTCATTTCTCGGGAAAGGTGAAGCTACATAGAGAGACTTTAACTTCAACAGACCACTTTCTCGATCTCTGGACACCCAGAGCCATATGCATACACTTTGAAGATGCAAGAAAGATAACAAAGTATTAGAAATTTTTTTGTTCTCCAGCTCCGGTCTCCCGTCGTGTGTTTCAAATCATCCGGGTTATCATGCTCGGTCTTCGAAGTTTGCTCATTTTTCGTCTCTAGATTTCCGGAGACTATTGTGTGTTCTGCTGTTAAGTTAACTGTGGAGTGAGTTTGGCAAGGTTTTTTGTTAATTTTTATTTAATTTATCATAGGGTAATTCCATCGAAAATCGAACAAAATTTACACTTTCCCAACGTTCTTCTTTTGCTGAAAGTTAAGTTTTTTTGTCGTGCGATGAATACTGCCTGAATTATACTAAATTTAAAATAACTTTGAAACCCTTAAAATTTTCCAATTTTTGGTATGTGTAGTTACTACTACACATACCTGAAAGTTATATTAAAGAAATGATAACTTTGAATACATATACCTATCACAGAGGTACGGTCTTTAAATTATTTCAGAGAAAGTTATATAAAGAATGCCTTTTATAAGAAAAACAAGTAAAAAAGCTAGAATTTGTATAAGACCAATTCTTATAATGCTGTAGATGAATACCCGTACGTAATTTCGTATGGTCCCCTATCTGCACAAGTTTGATTTTGAAGTGGTTTTTCGCATATTTCTAGAACGGTTCGTTGGAAAGTATAAATGATGATGACCAATTTCATAGGATTTCATATTCTGAAGAACTTTTCAGTGCAATTAAAACGTCGTGCCGAAAAAATCATGAACTAACTTTGAGGAAAATTTCTATATGGTTGAAATAGTCACAATCGCTTAAAATGTATGTATATACATAATCATTAAATAATCAAATATTTTTTACGTAATCTGCAAACTTCCTACTTTTAATTGTAAAAATAAGTAAAGAAAGTAAGTTTTTAGATAATTTATGTGATTTTACATTTAATTACACAAACATTTTGTATCGTACTATAATTTTGTGTAAAATTACATACAGTACTGTGGTTTTAAATTTATTCATACAAAACTTTTGTATCGTACTGTAAATTTGCATTGGATTCCCCGTATTTAAAAAGGAAATTTCAATAAAACATAAGTAAATACGTTTGCATTTATATCTATTCTTCCCTTCTATGAATCATTAAGAAAATTATATCAGAATGCGGTCGCCGGTCAGTGTTTAGTTTGAAGTTGTAGAGTGCAGTTGGTGATAGATGAATATTCATAAAACATTTTAAAAAATGCTACTAGTTTCGATCCTAACAGTTACCTTAAAAACCGTTTTAAAAATCAACAAATATTTTTATATATGCAGTATTTTTATAATTGAATTTCGCTCAAAAAAACTCAAACATGGAAATACTGCATACCTACAAATATTTATTGATTTTTCAAATGATGATTTCTTAGGTAGCTATTAGCAACGAAACTAGTATTACTTATTTTACGTGTTGATTGTTAATCTATACTTATTAGTGCCATGGTCATAAGAATTGGTCTTAGACCAATTCTAGCTTTTTTACTTGTTTATGTATGTAATTTATTAATTTCCGTACGAAACATTATATTGGCAATTGAAATAAATTACATAACTATTTTGCGCCCGTGGGTTTTTATTGAAGGACCAGGCCCGCTCGTTGACCAAGGTGATTACTGCACGTGTAATCTAATTAATGGCTGTCTTGGGTTTTTTGTAAACCTTGATGTTTCTTACAGCAGTGGGATGCAGTGGTTTCAAACTAGTCTCTAATAAATCCAATATTTGGGGAGTAAATGAAACACTTGCTTTCAACAACATGCACTGTTCCCAACTTTATTCCTCAAAGGTTGTAGCAAGAAGAAAGACTCGATATAATCCAAAAAAGTGTTAGGCTACTAAAAGCAAAGTATATAAGCATCTACGTCTGCATTTACAACAATATAATGCAACTACCAAACTACTATGTACATATATAAAATTGATAGAATCAGAGGCATTCCACACATGCATAAACCATGTGATGTATTGAACATTAAATTGATATTTAAGGATTGTAATAGGCATAGATACGTTAACTACAAATACAATTAGAATAAATTGTAAAGCTGAATATTAATTGAGGGAAACAAGTGCAATAAATTAAATAGGTACAGTAGCAAACAAAATTATGAGAAAAACTTAGATGTCGTAACAACTATTGGTAAATTTACATATTCATAAATAATGAAAAATTACATTAAACTTATGTAACTTAGTTCCACAGCATTATGTAAATTTACATATCACATTTAACATCGGAAAAAGAAAAATGCATAAACAATAAAGTTACATACAGTGCGGAAACGCTTTACATAAGGTTATGCAGTGCGCATAAAGTCGGGTAAATTTCCGTTACTATTGTTGGCAATTTGTTGCCTATTATAGTAGCGGAATTTTCAATAGATATTTTTTACGGTTAGGACTGATCGTTTTCACAGTATACGTACAAATCTTAAATTTTTATATGGCAACACCAAGAATTCGTTGCCCAATTTAGTCCATTACTATTTTCATGAAAACACTGTGTACAAAATCTCAGTTTTCTACGGTAACGCGCTCTCAGGCAATGTGCAAATATACAGTAAGAAACAAAATTTTTGTATGGCAAACATAGCAAACTGTTACCCGATTTGTCCCATTTTCGAACTTAAATTTACTTTTTTTTTAAAGCCCGTGTGCAAATTCGTGCGGACGGACTCGCGGACGGCCGGACAGACGAACAGACGGAACTCTCAAGTTGGGATAGTAATGGCTTTAAAGAATAGAAATTTTTTCGTCAATAGGTGGTTGGTTATCTAAAAAAAAAAAATCACACTTTGTTGTGTTGTCCTTTATCCCGTCAAATTTTTGCATAAATTTTTTGAAAGCTTTTTCACTTTCTTTCTAACAATATATACATAAAACAAACACGGGTACACAAGGCAAGTTACACAAGCAATTATTGTACTGCTAGTTTCGTTACTGAGCTAAGACTGGCTGGGACCAGAAGGGAGAACGAGTGAGAGTCGGGTCGGTCTGACTGTCGGCATTATCAGCTAAACCGTACGTACACAAAAAATTAAATTTTTTTTTATTTGGTTTCCAAAATTTAAAAGCCGGACAGTATAGAAAACCCCGCCCGGACTCTCCCCGGACGCCCCCAAACTAGGACAAATCCGGGGAAACCCGGACGGATGGCAGCCCTATACTTATCGCCCGAAATTGGAGTACCTAGATAGCTTAGATTAGATTTGTGAAGGGGTGTATAGGCGTTAGCCTCGCAATCACTGCGACCTGAAAGATCTATTGTGAGTCCCCGTTGAATTTGCTCCATTTATAGGTTTAGACTGTTAATAAAGTCTAGAACCATTCTGGGCTTGAAGTTCCATACGTAACTTGGTGGAGGAAAAGTATGTTCAAGGTGGAGTAATCTCCGCCTGGCCAATGCTTGCAGAGCAAGTGCTCCGAGGTTTCGTGAGCATCCTGACAGAAGCGGCAGGATGAAGTCTCAGCCAAACCCAGCTTGTTTAGGTGATACCTCAAGGGGCAATGGCCTGAGAAGAGCTCAGAGATCATTTTGAGCTCTGTTCTTCTAAGGAGTAGGAGTTCTTTTGTTTTTCCGCCAGAGGTGTCGATAAACTTTTTTGCCTGACGAAGTCCTTGTAGCCTTTCCCAATACAGGGATTTTTGTTTATTCTCCCAGTTATTTAGGGTAGCTTTGAGGTAACACTTTGAAGTGCCACAAAATGGTTCTGGTCCGACAAACTTAGTTTCCGCTCCTCTTTTGGCTAGGCCATCCGCAATTTCATTACCTTTGTGGCCCTCATGTCCAGGTACCCTCATGAGGATAACTTTGTTTCTCCTTGATAGATTTTTGAGGGTTTGTACACATTCCCAGACTATCCCTGACTTGACAGTGTAGGACTTCAAGGCCTTGAGGGCAGCTTGACTGTCCGAGAGGATATTAATGGTTGAGCCATTTATGGCTCTTTAAATGCAGGTATTGGCGCATTCTTCTATGGCCAATACCTCGGCTTGGAATACGGTAGGGGTAGAGCCTAGAGCCTTTGATATATGGCATCTGGGGCCGTATACACCCAATCCGACCCCACTGTTTGTTTTTGAGCCGTCTGTATACCACACCATCGATCCTTGTTAGAAGGACGGTTTAGTGGAGCGCCATTGTTGTCGGTCTCCAAGAACCACTTGGAATGGTCTTACAAAATCCACTCTGGGTGTGATTAAATCAGATATTTTCGTCACTTGCTCGAAGCATATCTGTTTTATGATACTTAAATGACCAACCAGATCGCCTGGCTTTAACTGTTTCTCCATTTGTACCTAGATAAGTACGATATCTATAAGTTGGAAAAGAGGCATGAGGAAAGCAAATATCAAACACAACAAAATCGAGAACTTCTACTTGAAAATGAAATAAATATTGATCAAACCTACAACCAAGAAGAAATGCGGTCCATAAAGGGTCTCTGTCAAGAATTCAATGATATTTTTCTTGCTCAAATGTAACAACACACACTATACCTCTCAAACATGATACAGCTCTCATAAACCAGAGAACATACAGGCTACCAGAGGTTAATAAAAACGAAATTAATGAGCAAATTCGTGAGATGTTAGAGGATAAAATTATTGCTCGGAGTAATAGCCCATGTAAACAAAGTATAGATATGGGTCAAGCATTTCTTCACGAACTGAAAATACAAGGTCGGGCATATTACAACTTTTGTAGAAATATGCACCGTAGGATTAATTATTGATTAAGCGAATCAATTGTAAATCAGTACAGAAGTAATCAATAAAAGAGTAAAAAGTGTAGAAAGTCTTTCGACAGTCTTAACATAACACGTCGTTTTTATTACTGGGAGCTGCTCCCCATCTTATCTCTTGAAGTTAGTGCTTTAATAGCCGCTCCAACTTTTTCACAAGAAGAGTTAACGCCACGGGCTGCTCTATCGACTATACTCGTAAGAACATGACTACGTAAAAGGTATACAGCATAAAAGAAATCATATCACATGGCGACCGTGACAGTCTGCAATCTTCGAAAATTTCATCTCTATAGCACGTACCGTCTTCTTATAGACCGTGACTGTGGGCTATCAGCTGCAATCATCCATTATCATCAGCTACCATACACTGTAACGAACTACTGTGTTCGCTACTTTCAGACTTCGCCCATTCATACCTTGTCATTTCTTTTAGTTATTGTTTTTTAAAAAAAAAGAGCAAAATAATCGTAATGTTTTTATTTTAGGCAAATATTACTGCTAGCAGGTTATTTGCAAGGAAATGAAGTTCGTCTTCCGTGGCAAGGAAATTTTATTTTCAATCTAGGATATTTTGACGTCATATCATATGTATTTCTTTCGTCCACTTATTTACTCGTCCGTTAAATTTGTTTCATGACCAAATATGGCATACTTTTTGCAATCTTCAGTTCCATTTATGTACATATACGAAGCTATTCAGCTGATGTTGAAGAGTTCGTCAAATATTCATGCTGAATACGGGGAATCGTTTTCCTTATACATATGGATGATAAAGGGTTTTTTTTTCATCATGTGATCTGAAATCGATGGGCTTAAGAGTTTTTTTTTGGTGGGAGGAAAATATGGCATGATGCTATGGTTAGGAAATTAGTAGTTGATTGTTAGTTTGGTGTTCAGAGACAGGCTTTGGTTTTTTGTGGAATTTTGAATATTTTCCTAAAAAAGAAAAGTTAACAACTGCAATAAAAGGTAAAAGAAAAATTAACATGTTTTATTATTTTGCTGGAAAATTAATAGCCAGTGGGTTTTTGTGAAATTTGGAATATTTTCCTAAAAAGGAAAAGTTAACACCAGTAGGTAATAAAAGGTAAAACAAAAATTAAAAGTTTTTATTGTTTTGCTGGAGAATTATTAGCCAGTGCGTTTTTGTGCAATTTGGAATATTTCCTAAAAAGGAAAAGTTAACACCTGTAATAAAAGGTAAAAGAAAAATTAAAATGTTTTATTGTTTTGCTGGAAAATTAATAGCTAGTGATTTTTTGTGAAATTTTGAATATTTTCTTAAAAAGGAAAAGTTAACACCTGTAATAAAAGATAAAAGAAAAATAAAAATTTTGTTGTACTCTTCTGCTGGAGAATTAATAGCCAGTGTGCCATTCCTGTTTGCTATATCTTCTAAGTACTTGATGAAGTACTTGATGTGTGTAAACAAGGCCTTTTAGCGTCGATCTTCCCAAAAAGATGGCAGCATGTGCATATTCTGATGAAACGAGACTAACTTCAAGTGACGGGACTAACTTCAAGTAACAAGCAGGCGATGTTTCTTCGCTCTCTTTTGTTCTTTGACCAGCGAGAAGAAAACATCGAGAAAGGGACACGGGCTTGATATATCATCATCTGGAAGCATCTTACTAATAATACAGTCCATTAAACATAGTTGTATTTGCAAATAAAGTTTTTGAGTTACGCGAAGAGTTTCGTCTATTTATTTCGTTATTTTGCAAATACGAGAACGAGAATTTCAACAAGTTCCCCCTGCATCCAACATCTCCGTCGAGCCGGATCCTTTTCTTAAGGAAGAATCCAGCGAACAACGTGATCCAACATTTTAATCAGCCGCTTGTAAAGCGCGAATCAGCACATAAAATAACATCCAGCATATAACGAAATCTTGCGCGTCGTGTAAATCTCTAGTGCTCATCGTTCAGCGGTAAGATTGTAGGCATCCAGTGTAGCCTGCAACTCATCGTGCAGCGTGCAAACCAGCATCAGCAGAGGATTTTATTGGAAATTGTCAAAAAAAGAGGCCCAATAGAAATAACGTCATCACCAAATCATTCGAAATTGGAATTAATCCGCAAGATCTGCACATAGGAAGCGCAGATATTAACATTTGTTTCTACTGGAAATTGTCAACAACAAAAAATTTAAGTATCGTTCCGGTATTCAGTTTTTAAACATATCTGCGACAATTTGTCTTTTCTTTTAGCCGATTTCGCATGTGAGTACATCGCTGAATTACACACAACCTAAATGCAGAGATGCTCATGTCCAATAAATAAACTGCTGTCATAATTAAATTGCTGTCGCTAATCATCGTTATCAGCCAACGTTTCATCATAGACATATCCTACATAAAGGAAGTTGTTACCATCTTTACCAACAAACAAAACAAAACAAACAGAAAAATACTGGAAGCCATCTTAACCTCAAGGATCGATTAGAGCACTTGCTTGGTGAGTACCTTTTCCACTGAAATATAAATTTGTGTTGTGCAAACCTCATAAGTAGACTTGAAGGGTTTTGTTGTTAAGAAGCAGCTGTTATTTTTCAAGGTACAATCAGTCATAATATCTCAGTCTTCGCCTTCAGTGACGCAAAATAACAATACCGTATGCGATTACAGCGATAACTATAGAACACTGTTGGTTATGATAACCTTTTTTGAAGTTGTTCCTCCTTTATTGTTGAACTGATAATGAATCTATAGTAGATACATATATTTAGATATTTTTTTTTCCTTTTCCTGTTTGAAGTAATTAAAAGGCGTATTAACGCATAGATAATGGAAACTCTGTTAAAACGGGAAAAAGCAATTTGGGACGATGTTATTAGAAATATCGAGAATACTCGAAAGGCACCTATCATTCGACGTACGGTGGGATATTATTAGGGTAGGCTGGATGGCTTGGTTGAGTTGTGAAAGAAATACAGTAACAATCATGAGAAAATAATGGGGATTGCTACTGAAGAAGATAAAGGTAAACCGTATTTTAGTGAAGATGTATTTACTGAAAATGAGCAATTGTTTTATGACTATCGAGGGGAGGTGCTTGATTTAATTATTAGGTATTCCATACCTAACCCATCAAGTCATTCCGAAGTTACCCAGCCTAATCGATCAAACCCATCGGGGGGTAAACAAAGTGAACCCAATGCTAATTCGAGCGGCCTAGACATACAGTCAGGTCACGTCAATGAGCAGGTCAGCAGCAGAGCGTGTATAATACATTCCAGTTCATCTCTTTCGAAGGTGCAGAAGCTGCACTACTTGAAAACTAGTTTAGTAGGTAAGGCTGAACTTCTGCTACGCTATATTGTGCAAAAGGAACGAAAATAAGCGCGTACTAGTAACGGCACACTTGTCAAGTCTAACCTCACATCCATCCTGCCAAGTCGAAAGCGCACATGCATTGAAGAGATTAATGGACAACACAAATGAATGCTTGGAGTCGTTGAAAGCTTTAGACATTCAAGTGGACAATTGGGATCCGCTACTCATATATTTGTTGGTACAAAAGCTGCCACCTGAGACTCATAAGAAATGGGAGCAAACCCAATGCTCCGCAACTCAGCTTCCGTCTTTTAATAGATTCGTTGAATTCTTGGAAGCTAGATTCCGAGTTTTAGAAGCCATCGGCACCTCCAACCGTGTGTTACTCGAGATCCAAAAAAAGTCGTACCGACGTCCAAAACTTCTCAGTCATATCATGTAATGAATAAAGTTACCTGTCGACTATGCAGTGGAGGTCATACCTTACGTGAGTGTTTAAGATTTCTCGAACTCAATGTGGAAGCTAGAGTCGATTTTGTCGGGAAAAACTCCTTTTGTTTTAATTGCTTGGCTCGTAGTCACTCCCTGAAGGAGTGCACTAGCAGAGTGAGTTGTCGCCAATGTGGGAAGCGTCATCACACGCTGTTGCATCTACCCAAACCAAATGTCGGTCCCACGTCACGTCCAGAATCAAAGAATGAAGAGGACAATCATTACAGGAACAGGCCTTCTTCTAAGATTGTAAATCTATGTGCACAGCGTTATGATAATGATACTAAAAGCGTACTTCTTCCTACTGCCGTGATCGATATACTTTCGTCATCCAATTACCCCCATGTATTCCGTGCGTTGATTGATCCTGGGTCACAAGCGACCTTTATAACGGAAGCCGCAGTACAATCATTAAATCTTCGAAGAAATCCCATGTCCACTTGTATTACAGGATTGTCACTAGCAAAACCTGCTCAGTCTAAGAGTTTGGTAAATGTTTGCATCATATCCCGCATAGGTACAAAATTCCAACTCAACTCTGAGGCTGTCGTCTTGAAGACATTAACGGATTTGTTACTTAGTTAAAAAACGTTTGTTCCCCAGTGGCTTCGGGATAAAAATCTTGTTTGGGCCGATCCGAACTGCTTCACACCTGGGAAAATTGATATAATCTTAGGTGCTGATATATATGCAAAGGTGTTATGCGAGGGGATTCAACGGAACCCTGAAAGTAGTATAGTCGCACAAAACACCACACTCGGATGGATTATAATGGGGGAATCCACTCTTGATACACCTCCTGAAATTCGCAATAAGGTGCAAAGCTTTTGTAATGTTATTGAATCACAGAAAGCAATGTATAAGTGTTCCCAGCTTCCCAGCTCTCACCAGCTGAGCTGAAGTGTGAGAAGTTCTTCCAAAAGAATCATCACCGTCAGAAATACGGCCGCTATGTTGTCCATTTGCCATTTGTTGATCCCGAAAGGGTTCCCCCCTCATTAGGGCCCTCACGTGACTGTGCTTTTAAGAGGTTGAGTTTGTTAGAAAACAAGTTTCGAAAGAATCCAAAACTTCAACAAGATTACTGTAAAATTATGACAGAGTATCTAACCCTTTACCAGATGGAACCATGCTCTCGAATCCTTGAAACAGATACGTCCACGATCCAACATTGCTATCTTCCGCATCACGCAGTGTTAAAAAACACAAATATATCCACAAAACTTCGCGTGGTGTTTGACGCGTCATGCGCAGCAGGCAATGGCATTTCGCTCAATGACGTGCTGTTAACGGGCCCACCTTTACATCAAGACATAATGACACTCTTGTTGCGATGGAGAAAATCAAAAATAGTGCTCACGGCGGATATCTGTCAAATGTATCGTCAGATACGTGTTACAAGTGCAGATAGCGATTACCAACGTATAGTATGGAGGAAATCTTTGGCAGAACCGATGCAAGATTTTCGTCTTCTCACAGTAACATTTGGGGTTGCCTCCGCACCCTACTTAGCTATGAGAGTCTTGCGACAACTGGTAGAAGATGAAGGTGATCGATTCCCCATGGCAGCCCCAGTTATGCGCAATGAGGTATATGTAGATGATATTCTGTCCGGAGCGGATGATATGGAAGAGGCCATGATTATTAAGAACCAACTAGTCCAATTATTAAAGCCGGGGCAGTTCACATTGGGCAAGTGGGCTTCCAACCGCCCTAACCTCATGTGCGACATCCCTCCAGAACATCAACAGCTGAAGCTTCCTCTTCACTTGGACTCGAGCAGTTCCATCAAAACCTTAGGCATTTTTTGGGATCCAGTCAGTGATTCTTTTAGCTTTCAGTGAAACGAGACGGACATGAAACCTCCATTTACCAAACGTCGGGTCCTATCGTGTATAGCGCGATTGTATGATCCTGTGGGCTGGATTGCTCCGCTAGTAATTTCTGCCAAAATCATCATGCAAAGGCTATGGACGCTAAAGCTAAACTGGGACGATGAGATTCCAAGTTCCTTAGGCAGAGATTGGATAAAATTCCTTCAGTATGTCTCCTCTGGCACCAAAATCGAAATTCCACGTTGGTTAGGCTCCACCCGAAATGTACATATCGAAATAATCGGATTTTGTGACGCTTCCGAGGCTGCATACGGCCACTCTATATTCTCTTGTACTAAACACATATGGAGATATAACAGTTTCCCTACTAGCGGCAAAAACCCGAGTTGCCCCTCTAAAGTCCGTATCCTTACCTCGTTTGGAGCTCTGTGGAGCAACTCTTCTGGTCAAGTTGATAAAATCGGTTATAGGAGCCTTGCAATTAGCCGAAGTAAACCTTCGGGCCTTTACAGATTCGACCACGGTCCTAGCCTGGCTTAAAGGGGGAGCTTATCGATGGAAAACCTTTGTGGCCAACAGAGTAAGCAGCATTAACGAATTTCTTCCCATTGACCATTGGTCATATGTCCCGTCTGAGCAAAATCCGGCTGACTTTGCTACTCGAGGAGTCACACTTACATGTTTGAAAAATTCATCGTTATGGTGGAAAGGGCCCGAGTGGCTGAGCCTGCCTACGGAGAGCTGGCCACCATATACTCCATCTATAAACCGTGTGAATGCAGATTCATAGGTTCGACATCCAAAAGTGTACTTCTCAACCCTGAACAGTGACTCTTTGCGTCCATTATTAGATCGTTGTTCTACCCTCAATCGACTCTTGAGAGTAACTGCCTACTGCTTGCGTTTCGGTAGCAACTGTCATAAAGCGCGCTCGAGCCGGCTTATCGGTCATCTTCGAGCTCAGGAGTATTCTGAAGCCCAGGATCTTTGGATCAAGATTGCACAACGATGCGCTTTTAATTCGGAAATTGTAAGCCTTGAAAGAAATTGTGGTATAGAGCACAAAAGCAGACTACATCCTTTGTCTCCGTTCTTAGATTCGAATCAAGTACTTCGTGTTGGTGGCCGCCTTAGGGAGGCTCCATCTTTAACATATGATGAAAAACATCCTATCATACTACCTGATAATCACAGACTCACTCAACTGATAGTTCTTAATTCACATAAGAACACTTTGCATGGGGGAATTCAACTAATGTTGAATGTAATACGTAAGAAATTCTGGATTATTCGAGCTCGAAATATCTGCAAGCAGTGTATTCACAAATGCGTTATTTGTGTAAGATTTAAAAGACAGTGTCAAACGCAGTTGATGGGATCCTTACCGGCCCCCCGTGTTGCCCTCAGCCGTCCTTTCACTAACGTCGGGATCGATTACGCAGGTCCCGTTTCTATTCGTGCATCAAAAAATAGAGGAGTGCGGGCGTACAAAGGATATATAGTGATATTTATCTGTTTAAGCATTAAAGCTATTCATATTGAGCCCTCGGGAGATCTGTCAACCGATACGTTTTTGGCAACACTGTGAAGATTCATATCTAGACGGGGCCTTTGAAAGCAAATCTATTCTGATTGTGGTATAATTTTCTCGGCGCTCGTGCCAAATTAGATAAGGAACTCGAAATGGCGAGATCTCAGTGGGAGTCCGAAGCAGCAAAAACCTTGCCGGCGCAAGGCATAGAATGGAACTTCAACCCTCCCGTTAGTCCTCATTTCGGAGGCTTATGGGAAGCCGGGGTGAAGTCCATCAAGTTTCATCTGCGACGCATTTTGGGGAACTCCGTGGTCACCTTTGAAGAAATGGCCACGATCCTCTCCCAAATAGAAGCGTGCCTTAATTCAAGGCCCCTCTGTCCCCTCTTAGACGACACTTCTGATATTCAGGCTTTAACGCCCGGACATTTTTTGATTGGCGATGCCTTGCTGGCACCTCCGGAGAGTTGTCTATTGGATAACAAAATCAGTGCTCTGTCTCGATGGCAACTGTCGCAGAAACTGATGCAAGACTTTTGGCGCAGATGGAGTAGTGAATATCTTTCGCGCCTTCAGGAACGTCCTAAATGGACAAAGCTCAAAGAAAATATCAAAATTGGAGATCTTATGCACTTAAAATAAGACCGTTTACCACCTCTTAAATGGAAGATGGGTCGGCTTGTTGAAACTCATCCCGGAAAGGATAATCTCACCCGTGTGGTGTCCATACGCACCTAAAACTCTCTCCTCAAGCGTCCGATCACAAAATTGTGTCTGTTATCAGTCAACCGGTCCCACTAGCTGCCCTGATAATATATTATATGTATAAATTCTTTTTTTTCTTTTCGGCCTTTTTCTCGTTTTCTTTTTTTTGTCTCTAAATATATGTATTTACACTGAGATAATCGTGCCGTCGTAAATATAATTAGCCAAGATAATCACTGAAGGTAGGGACTGAACATTAGAACAGAGGGAATAAAACTAGTATTTTACTTTCAAGTCCACTACTTCCCAAGTCCACGTGTAATCCCCTTATCCAATATATGAACTCCCGTTTTTCGTCAAGAAAGTTGTCACCTGTCCAAGTTTCGATTAGCACACCAGTGGCTTAGTGGGTGTACCATCCTCTCCACAACATCCAGGACTTTCCGCCGAGGCGTCAAGGGCGAGGAGTATGTGTGTAAACAAGGCCTTTTAGCGTCGCTCTTCCCAAAAAGATGGCAGCGTGTGCATATTCTGATGAAACGAGACTAACTTCAAGTGACGGGACTAACTTCAAGTAACAAGCAGGCGATGTTTCTTCGCTCTCTTTTGTTCTTTGACCAGCGAGAAGAAAACATCGAGAAAGGGACACGGGGTTGATATATCATCATCTGGAAGCATCTTACTAATAATACAGTCCATTAAACATAGTTGTATTTGCAAATAAAGTTTTTGAGTTACGCGAAGAGTTTCGTCTATTTATTTCGTTATTTTGCAAATACGAGAACGAGAATTTCAACAAGTTCCCCCTGCATCCAACACTAGATGAGATACTATTTGTAACCGTTTGTGAATTTTTTCCTTTCCCTGACAAATTTTGTGTAAAGTGAACCCTGTAAATTAAAATATGTAAATTTTGAATTTCATAATAAAAGTGAAGTTAATCACATAGTATATATATTTCAAAATGAAACAGTTAACATCATTTTTTTTCGTCATTAATTTCTTTCGAGTTTTTTATAAACCGAGGTGCTTGTACTTTCTTCATGAGTGGTTTAACGGCAGGAAGGATGTGGTAATGAGATATCACAGAGGAAGGGGGATGGGTGATGGTGTAGTGGAGGTTATTTTGGCACGGCGCTGGGATAAAATGTGGACTGAATTGGAGAATGCTGGTGTTCATTGATTCAGTCGGGGTGAAAAGGGTCGTGAAGGCTCATTAAGACTTGTGCCGCGATTTCTTTCTCTCTCTTTTTTTCTTGCCGCCACATATAACTTCTACTTTTTTTCACTATTTGTCTGTCCGTCCGTGGTCTCAAAGTGTACAGCTAATTAAACACCAATGGGGTATCGGTGACAAGGACCTCCCCTCTCGACTGGTCGCTAGCGAGACAACTTCTGTGCGTCATTGACATTTAGCCCCAACGGTGAAATGTTGTTTACACGGGTTGTTAGCTGCAGTAATGCGGTCGTACGCTCCAAGTGTAAGAGTGCATTCTGTCAAGTAGATTTACCTTAGTGTTACAAATGGCGCCCAAACTGGTTTAATTCGGATTTCAATTATTGTGTTTTATATTGCCTTGTGTGAAGGTGGGTGTTTGAGCGCTCGGTGCAAATAGCAAACTTTGTATGGGTCGTATACTAACCATAGAAGCTTGACTTCAGCTGGTATTGCATTGGTGCCAGGAGTAATCCTCATCTGCAGTGAATCCAGGTGGAGTACACGAGACCACATTACTGATGACTATTCCCAATAAACCCGTAAGTCCGTCAGGATATCAGCAAATAATCAATGTTCTACAGATATTAATCGAGATGACTCCATTAATTTGGGGAATGACTTTGCGGAATTTGATAATCCTCTGGATCAAATAATCCCTGATAAGTCTCGAATTAGGCCGCAAGTAAGGGTTGAGAAACTTATCCATATAAATCTCACTCAGCATCGCTTAAACAATTCCTCTAGGAATTATGTTGGATTTACCTCCGGTGTTGCTCCCAGTCACCCTTCCGATTTCTCCACTGTCAAGGTAAGTGATGCGGTTGGTAGCCATCATGCTTTTAACAGTTATCGCTAAGGAATTCCGAAGACATTCTTGGTTCACCAAATGTTCCATTCTGTGCGTCAAACACTCCTTGGAATGACAATTCTTTTCATCTAGTAAATCCAAGGGAAAGCCTTTTTCGAAGCCCAATTTTTCGTTGGAAATTGGTGTTCGACGGAACATCCGGACTGGATGTTTCCGAGTTCATATTCCGATTGGAATCTTAAACACATTTGGAGGGAAATTGAAGTATAAACCACTTTGCAGGCTTTATGCTTTGTTATTGGATCTTTTTACGTATTAACCCAAGTCACTATGAAATCCGTAAAATTATTGAAGGAAGGAAACAGGGTAGCCGCGAATCCTGTAGTGATTTTCGATTGGCAGTGCATGCCTATGTATCCAAAATAGTCCATCCCATCCCCGAAATTGAATTAATTGAGATTCTCCGGCGAAATATGAAACCGGTACTTCAAGAAGTTTTATTGCTTAAATCTGTGGAAAGCATACTTGATCTTCGTGACTTATGCAACAAGTATGAAAAATTGTGGTCAGAAATTGGTGCTCCTCGTGAGACTTTTCTGCTGAAATCTGCCCATGAGTTACATATATTCCGACAGTCTTTATAAGGGAACCAATAGTTGCCCTCCTGATATAGGCTATTCAGGAGAAGCTATCCAATCAGGACAGCTAAATCAAGCTTTAGTAAGGCCACATTCAGGGCATCAATCCCATAGACGCTTGCTCTGTTGGAATTGCAATGGTGAGGGTCACTCTTACCATGACTGTACTCTTAGTCCTCAGCATATATTCTGCTATGGCTGTGGCGCTGTGGGCGTAATCAAGCCTCGTTGTTCCGTTTGTACTGTAAGAAACCAGCGAAGGAGTCAGAATTTTGCGGGTACCCCACGGATCTTGACTCCTGCACAAATTTCCCGCTGGTCGACCGAAGAAGGAGCTTCCAATACGGAGCCAGAGAGGCATCGTTAAAACAAGAATGTGATCAACCTAAGGGCGACCTGTTTACAGTTAGCCCACGTATTTTACCCGATAATCCTAAACTATGCTGACCACCAATACTGAATCTATAGACTTTAGTGACCGGAGTTGCTCTACCACTGATAGTGAAACTATTAGCTTATCAGATACGTCTGATTATGAGAACAACATTAAATTACTGGTCTCCCTTCCTCAGGGGCCCTTTTGTTCTAGGGCCAAGTTTCGCTCGACTAAGTATTTCAGGTTGCGCAAAATCTTAAGGCCGCCATAGCTGAAACTGTTTTGCATACAAGTACAGACCCCGACCTTACGCTAACGTATTTATTCAAGGACAGCGAATACGGGGTTTGCTAGACAGTGGCGCGAGTGTCCTGGGCTCTGGAGCAGAGCGTTTCTTGGGGTAGGCAGGCATTCCTTTCCACTCAATGTCTACTCGTATTGCAACGGCTCACGGGCAACATCAAAATGTGCTGGGCCATTTAAGAGTATTAGTTAAATATAGAATAAAAACACGGTTAATCCATTTTCATATTGTCCCCAACTTGCAACAGTCATTATACCTAGGAATTGATTTTTGGAGGAAGTTCGGGTTGGCTCCAGTAATGGTTAATGAGTTGAATACACTTTCTACCTCCCCTACGGAGTGTTCGCAAAAGCATATGTTATCCAAAGATGATGTTGTATAATTATTTCCCCATTTAACGAAGATTAATTTCAAAACGTTTTTCCAAATGTTTTCATGTTACAAATTAACCCATATGGAAGTTTCTTTGCAAACGTAACAATTGCAAAGATAAATGAAATAAAAGCATTTTACGTGCACTGATCAATGCCCGGTCAGCATAAATAAAGAATGACCGAGTGGCTGATCAGAATTTACCTTCGCAATAATGACCTACTTCGCAGGTAAACAAAGCGAAGTAGGAAATAAAAATAATCTTCTTTGGAAACATCAAAAAATTCTGGCACAGAAATTACGCGTAGTTGATTCTGCATTTTTTTAAGTGAATTTATTAATTTCGAGTACAGAATAAGTTTAGTTTATTCTTGAGTCTGGTCAGCGTCGCGGTAGTTTTTGAGAGAAAAGTCCAATCAGGTCGGTTGCTTAGTTTTAAAGTAAAGTGAAGACCAGAAAAATAAATAAAATATAAGTGCGTTAGTTTTAAAGTAAATTGAAGACCAGAAAAAGAAATGAAATATAAGTGCTTTAGTTTTAAAGTGAATCGACGACAGGATAAATAAATAAGTTATACGTTTAAAACAAGATAAGTAAATAAATTATAACGTGAATTGTTGTTATTTTGAATAAATAAATTAACAAGTGAATTCTCAATCGTAGTTAAAGCCCACACATCCATTTTCTCGCGGTGTACAAAACCAAACACCACATTTGGCGCAGCCGGTAGGATTCGGAATAATTAGATAGCGTTGAAATAGACTTTAAATTATAATCGTCTACTATACTTTAACTGGTATTAAAGGCGCTATATTCGAATCCAAACCTACTTGAAAGCGAGAACGAGGCTATCTACGATTTACAAAAGATAAAACCAGCGTAAACAAGAATTAGAGCAGCAAGCATCTAATTAAAATAAAACAAAAACAAAAAAGTGAGGAAGAGACGAAGCGTGCCAGGGAATAACCGCCTATAAACATACAGCGATTGAGGAAGATGTAAAAACTGTTAAAAAACAGAACAGCCCGCAGTCAACCTAAATACAAGGTTTGAGGAAGAAGTGAACTTGCCAGGAAATAGAGCCGCCAGCAGCCTTTCAAAATAGAAGGATTAAGAAAGAAGTGAGTTTAGGAATAAAGCAGCGTACAGCATACAAAAATATAGTAAGCTCATTATATAGTTACCTTCTATTTATTTTTATTTTTATTATATAATATATAATTCTATAACGGTGTTAAGATGCGCTAAATTTTCCGAATTTAATTTTTCCAAAAGAATTTTCGTTTATGTAAGTAATTGTAATTAATTTTTTGTGATGTTACGGAATCAGTGATTTTTTTTACCCCAATATAGAGTTTCTGAATTTTATTCTATACCTAAAAATTAAAAGTTTCATTTTCTGAAGATTACTTTGTTGACTGTGTGTGAATAAAATGCAATAGTTCTTTTAACAAAATTTTGAGCTTCTAGATGCAATTTCATGAGTGAAATTATAAAACTCTTTTATTTTTTTGGTATAGCGCATGTCTAGATATGAAGGCGCAGATGCCCCTAGGCCCAAAAATAGGGAAGTAAGTTTTCTTCTAGGTGATATTGAACCAATTGAAGAAACAGTACTGCGATCAGGTCATAGAATAGCGAAACTTCCTACTCCCACTACGGCTACTGATCTACTGTTTAAAACCGCCGAAGAAACGGACAACCAGATTAGGGCATTCTGTGAAAAAATTGCGAAAGGAACCACCTTAGTTAAGCAGTTGGTTCAGAAAAATCAAGATCTTTTCACTGACTTAGAACACTTTCAAGTAACTTCTCCACCTTCCGAAATTACACAAACTCCAACTCTTTCTGGAGCAATGTCTAACCCCAATAACAGCACCAGTCTTAGCAAGACTTCTCACTGTGAACCAACGTCCACCATAATAGATACCATAAACAAAATAGTGCCAATATTTTCCGGTGTTTTTGAATATTTCACAGGCGTATTGCAATTCTTTGGATGAAGAAGAGAAGGCAATTTTCATATCTTTTCTCCCCAAACTAAAATTGCGCAAAATTCCTTATGAGATTTTCAAGAACACCAGTTTTAAAACATAGGAGGAATTGCAGGAGACCTTAACGGCCTATTACTTTCCCTGTAAAAATTTAGCAGATCTCACCCATGACATGCAAAGCTGTAGACAACTCAATGGAGAAACTGTGAGACAGTTTGGTCAACGAGTAAAACAACGTCTAGAAGAATGCGAGCTGAACTTGAGACAAAAATGCAAAACAGATCCAGAACCAATGATAAAAGAATATCAAAATATGACCACACAAGTTTTTAGGAGAGGACTTTTAAGTATGACACTCAAGCAATATGCCTGCATGTCAGATAGTTCAAACTTTACAGATTTAATAACAAAGGTTTCCTTTATGGAAGACACGGAAAATCAAATTTACGGTGGTGTAAGCTCCAATAACTTCTCTTTTGGTAGTGTAAACTCCAATAACTTCTCGTTTGGTGGTGTAAACTCCAATAACTTCCCTTTTGGTGGTGTAAATAACCTCCCTGGCCAAAGAGAAATAAATAGGAATGGGCTAAATAGCCGTAGACCTTTTTCACACTTTTCAGAACATCCAAGTATACCCATATATCCACAGAATTATCAATACCAAGAACAAAATCACCCGCCCAAACACGATATGAAAGCTTCCAGTATCCTAGACGTACCGCACATGGTGCTCCTCCATGAAACTCAGCCCCCATTACCTGCTGTAAGTGTGGACAACCAAATCATTTGAGTAGAGACTGCAGAGCCTCCGATAACTCGATCTATTGTCAAAGGTGTAAGACTTCGGGTTACGATGCAAGAAGCTGCAGGCGAGTAAGTGATCGACCCTCGGAAGTAAGACAGGTAATCGTCACTTGCGATTTCTGCGAAAGGCATGGCCATACAGTATTTAATTGCGCTACGAAAAGACGATGGGAGGAAAAACAAGAAAACTCGTGAAACTTGACGGCGCCGATCGGATCCCACCCCGATCGGTAGTAACCTTCTTAGAAATAAACAAGAGCCTTAACTAAGTAAGAAATTTTGAATCGCAAACTCCTCATGACTCTGCAGTTAAGTTGCCCTTAGATGTAAGTAAAAAGCGCGAAACAAAATTTTTGATAGATACTGGCTCCCAGGTAACTCTTATTAAGGAAAACGTTCTGAAGACGGGAACCAAAGTAAATAAAAATGAACATATTCGAATAAATTCAGTACATGGCAAAGAACATACTTTAGGGACTTGTACAGGAACTTTTGTGTTGAAATCGGAGTTACTCTGTAAATTAAATGTAGTACGGGTACTAACATTCCGGAAGATGGATTGTTAGGAAATGACTTTCTCCAAGAAAACTGCAATGTTGAAGGTCCTAGAAAACGACTACTTTTTCCTCGCACGGTAATGAATAAAGTAGAATTCGAAGTGCCATTTGAAGAAACTGCTACGCATTCAGAAGAAAGTTCAAGTGCCAAGGCTAGTCCAAAGTTGGATTGTGGGAAGGAGACTCAGAGAGCAACCCGCAATCTCGGCAAGCCAAGGCATGCTGAACAAAAGTCTGCCCGCATTATGTTAGCTGATCAAATAAAAGACTCGCAACAAGAGAGCAGCCCTGAACAATTTACTTATGTTCAGTGCCATAAGGAAAATGAATTGACTTCGAGAGAAGTTCATATTCCTGCTCGATCAGAAGTTTTGGTCAAGACAGTTTGTTCAAATGAAGGAGATTTGATTTGTTTAGCCGAAGAGCTAAGCCCTGGAGTATTCATTTCAAATTGTATAGTGCATCCAAAGGACCAACACATTGTGATAAGTATAGTAAACATCAACGAAATGGCAGTCACACTGAAAAATATTAATCCCAAGATTGAGAAACTGGAAGATTATGATATAGTAAGACTTAGTGAAGGAAAAGTTGAGAATATAATGAAGAAAATGGTGAATGAAAGTAAACAAATAAACACAGTGGAGACAGCAACTGTAGTAAAGAAGAATAGTACTTGCCAAAGAATTTATCGCGACATTAACCGATTGCAAAAACTACATGAAGAAATAAGCCTAGATGAAGAATGAAACCCTGAGGAGAGGGGTACAATATGGGAAATTTGTGAAGATTATGAGGATATATTTTACTTGAAAGATGATCTTTTGACGTACACTCCAGTACTAAAACATAAAATACAGGTAAAAGAAAACCAGGCACCAATTAACCAGAAGAACTACAGATTACCACAGAGTCAAAAGGAGATAATAAATGAACAAGTTCAGGAAATGCTCAAAAATGATATCATATCTCCTAGTATAAGCCCATGGAACTCCTCATTACTGGTAGTAATCAAAAAGCCTTGCTCGGATGGTACCAAACGATGGAGAATTGTCGTCGACTTCCGCAAGTTAAATGAAGTTACTGTCAAGGACGCTTTCCCGTTACCAAGAATAGAAGAAATCTTAGATCAGTTGGGTCACGCAAGATACTTCACAACTTTAGATTTGGCGAGTGGTTATCATCAAATACAAGTAGATAAACGAGACAGAGAAAAAACTGCCTTCAGCACTAACTATGGACATTATGAGTTTAAACGGATGCCTTTTGGACTCACCGGAGCACCAGCAACGTTTCAACGCATAATGAACCATATCTTGACGGGTTTGCAGGGATTTAAATGTTTCGTTTATTTATATTACATTGTCATCTATGGAAAAAGTTTGAATGATCACAACGCCAAACTGTTGGAAGTATTCCAGAGGCTATGGGAAAATAACCTAAAATTACCACCGGAAAAGTGTCAGTTCTTACGTCGTGAAGTTGTCTATTTAGGACACAAATGTGATAAGGAAGATGCCTTGCCAGACCCTACGAAAACTTTAAGTGTCCAAAATTTTCCAACTCCAAGACAGTTAAGCAAGTGCAATCTTTCTTGGGATTGGCAAATTATTACAGGAAGTTCATTCTCAATCTTACCAAAATAGCAACCCCAATAAACAAACTACTAAAGAAAAATGAAAAATTTAAATGGTCCGAGGAATGCTAAAATTATTTTTGTGCACTAAAGCATGCTTTAGTTACACCTCCGCTTTTGTTATACCCTGATTTCTCTAAGCCGTTCATATTAACTACAAACGCCAGTAATGATGCTTTGGGAGCTGTGCTCTCTCAGGGAGAAGTAGGCTAAAATCAACCCATAGCATACGCAAGTCGAAGCCTGAACCAGGCAGAAAAAAAATATAGTACAACAGAAAAAGAGCTCTTGACCATTGTGTGGGCGATCAAAAACTTTCGATGCTACTTGTTGGGAAGAAAATTTACGGTTTATACGGATCATAAGCCTTTAAAAGGAATATTCAAGGTAAAAGATACCAATTCGCGTCTAGCTCGGTTTCATGTGAAATTTTCAGACTATGATTTCGATATTGAATATAAGCCCGGCAAATATAATAGAAATGCAGATGCGCTGTCCAGAATTTCACCTCTTAGCGCAGAATTAGCAATTTCCGCGACTCAAGATCAAGAAAACAGCAAAAGCAACTGCTTGGTGGTTACACGATCTCAAGCCAAACAGGGTCCATATAACTTGCCTTTAATATCAGAGGAGCCTCAACGTATACAGGTCATACCGTTGAATCGCACAACCATGTTGCCTTCTACTATGGAAGTACACATACAGGAGACTCCCCTCAGTTCAGACGAAATTAGCACAAAAGGTAAAATCCGAATCTTGAAAGATAGGAACGAAATTGAGACTATCCTACATAACTTCCACGATGCACCTTTGGGCGGTCACCAAGGCGTGTGGAAAACATTTTATAAAATCCGCAGAGAATTTAAATGGAAATTTAAAAAATCGGATATAAATAAATACATAAAAAACTGTATTAAATGTCAACGTTATAAAGCCAGCCGTAAAAATAAAATGCCCATGGTAATAACAGACACCGCTCGCGAACCTTTCGAGAAAGTTTATTTGGACCTTGTAGGCCCTTTAGAAGAAACGAGTGAAGGAAATAAGTATATCTTAACTTTCGAGGATGATTTGACGAGGTTCATGGACTGTGTCGCTATACCAGACGCAGAAGCGCCAACAGTAGCGAAGGCATTTTTTAATGAAATAATAACGCGATACAGAATCCCCAAAGTACTAGTTACAGATCAAGGGACAAACTTTACAAGCGATTTGCTCAAAAGAGTATGTAAAATGCTTAAGGTCAAGAAAATACAGACTACCGCGTACCATCCGCAAAGCAATGGAGCTTTGGAGCGCTCTCATAGGCCTTTGGTCGAGTATCTGAAAATCTTCGTTGAGTCTAACCCCCGTACATGGGATGAACATCTTAGGGCAGCAATGTTCGTACGAAATAACAGCAAACATAGGGGAACTAAGCTAACGCCTATGGACTGTTTGTTCGGGTTCACTGCGGAAATTCCTAACAATTTGCAACGACAGCCTGAACCAGTATACAACTTTGAAAACTATTACTTTAAATTAAGAAGTATGGTACAACAAGCATATGGAATTGCGCGTAATAATTTACTACAAAGTAAAAAGTACTCCAAAACCCAATATGACGAAACGGCTCGGCCTTTAATTTTTGATATTGGCGAGCAAGTGCTGCTAAAAAACCCGGTTAAAAAAGGAAAGTTTTCTCCTGAATGGTTAGGACCGTACAATGTAATTGAAGTACCTTCAGAAGTAAATACGGTGATACGAATTAAAAACGGTAAACGGCGTGTACATAATAATAGATTTAAACTTTGGAAATAAGTAAAACAAACAAATATTTTTTCCCCTCTTATTCTGTTCCTTTTTTCTCTTCGTTTTCTTTATCTCTAGTTAAATATACAAAGAAAGAATCTGTCCTAACCGCTGAATTTTCTTAGGTATGAAAATACTCCGCTTTCTAATAACCACACTTACGTGGCAATGGATCACCAGTACTCCCTTCGACATAAAACTACTGGAGCCGGAAAGGGAAGTCTTGATGGAACCAATAGGAACTGCAGTATTTTACCACACGACGTGGACGGTGGTCACTCGCATTAAAATGCCGAATTGGACAACAACCATTGATTTTCTGAGGTACTGCGATGACAGCCTATTAAACTTGTGCAGTTTCAAAGGTAAAAATAAAGAGGGTAGCTGCAATTTCTGGGATAGTTTATTTAAAAGAAATATAATAGACGTCCAGGAAGAAAGTTCTGAATTGACGTCCTTCTTAGCGCGACATCGCGAAAAACGAGGGTTATTGGATATTGGTGGCAAAGTGAGCAAGTTTTTGTTTGGTACAATGGATAATGACGATGCCAACAATATCTACAGTCGCCTCGACACGTTAGAAAACCAAGAAGATCAATCCATTCATCTTCTGGAAAAACAACTCACTTTAATGAAGTCAAATTTTGAATCGCTATCGTCGCCAATTCTAGACTTGACAAAAAATCAGGACCATTTAATACAGGTGGTCAACAGTTTTCTTCTAGAAGTTAATGGCACTATGAGCGAGTTTGACGTGGAATTTCATAGAAATAGAATACAAGCTGAACTGAACGAGATTATTCTGACAATGTTATCTCATTTACAGCATGTACAAAACACTCTTTCGAAAATTTTCGCAATTATAAATGCCTTGCGACAACACCGATTACACCCACTTCTTTTTCGTTCGGAGAACTTGGAAAATTTATATAACAACATAACCCTGTATTCCCAGATTAACCATTTACTTCGAGATACTTCCATTATTAATGAGGTAATATCGGTACAAAGCCTCTACCTGCCCGATCATATACTTATTAAAATTGTTATACCCGTAGGTACCTCGCCAGATTTTTACATCAGCAAAATTCACCCCCTTCCGTTCCAAAAAACCGATGAAGTCTACGCTTTATTAGATATTGACGCTGATTATCTCTTCAAAAATAATATTACTCAGCAGACCGTTGTTATGTTTGAAAGTGAGCTCAATACCTTATGTCGTCTTCTATCTACATATCGAGAAACTGAACTCTATCTCTGCAGACAGAGTAAGCCCCATTCTATTGACCACCAATTACAGGAATCATGTGTTAACAGCCTTTATAAAAGCCAAAATGAAAATATCCTCACATGTCCAGTAAAATTATTACCTCAGCCTCAATGTTGTGACGGAATTAACCGCCCCCAACCACTGGCTGTTTGTATTCCACGAAGACAAAATTCTACAAGCTCAATGTCCAAACAGAGTTTTCCAAAAGACTCTCTCCGGGTCTGGCATCTTACATCTTAATGCATCTTGCAAATTTACCCTAGGACACTGGGAGCTCCCCACAAGAGGTAACTCAATTAATGTACTAAATACGTACGTGTATGCAAACCTTTCCCTTCCCAAATTAAATTTCGAGGACTCCTCACTCAGGCTATCTATCTTTAACGCAACCAAACTAAGAAATCTAACCATAACCTCATCACACCTCAACTTTCAAGAAGTACTTAAAAAAGCTGCTCTAAATTTCAAAGAATTGGACAATGAAATAAGGCATGCAAAACACGAAAGGTACAGTCTGCTCATAAAATGTTTACATATACTAACACCGGGCTTCTCTCGTTAGTAACTGCCTTTCTAATAGTCGTAGGAATTTATTTATATTGGAAAGGAAAAGTATCCTCAAAAATATCAAAATCAAGTTCTACGATAAATGTATCTTCTCCAATAATAACATCATCCAAGCTCACTGCTATCCCACACGAGGTTGCTACCATTTCTTCAATGAAACACCCAGAACGCATCCAACAACGGAAAGAGTTTATGAATTGCCTATAGAACTTGCACCAGCACCACCAACTTTTAAAAACAAATATCGAAAATCGTTCCGCATTCCCTCACACACAGTCTCAAATTATTAGATTACATTATCATAAAAAAATAAATAAGTAAAAAGAATCTCTATAGGAACTAGATTTAGTATTTTTGGATACGTTAATGTACTAGAATAACTAAGTTACAAATGAAAAAATTAATTTTGTTTGAAAAAAAAAAATTGTAACAATTAGTTTTAATAATTATTAGGAATTTTTCTTTTTTTGTTATTATTACTCCGCTGAAGATGTATAATTAGGTACATTGATTAATATAAAATATATAGTTTTTCCTAAGTTAATCAATCCGAGTATATCTGTATTTGTTAATAACTCAGATGATCAAGCTTCTCGTAAACTTCTGTGCCAGCAGCATTAATTTTTTTTTTCTTATGCCACATTACTACTAGTTTAATTCCTTCTCTCGACGAAAAATGATATTAATCCTTAGTATCATTTTTCTTTTACATGGGGGGAAGGAATGTTGTATAATTATTTCCCCATTTAACGAAAATTAATTTCAAAACGTTTTTATAAATGTTTTCATGTTACAAATTAACCCATATGGAAGTTTCTTTGCAATCGTAACAATTGCAAAGATAAATAAAATAAAAGCATTTTACGTGCACTGATCAATGCCCGGTCAGCATAAATATAAAATGTCCTTGTGGCTGATCAGAATTTACCTTCGCAATAATGACCTACTTCGCAGGTAAACAAAGCGAAGTAGGAAATAAAAATAAACTTGTTTGGAAACATCAAAAAATTCTGGCACAGAATTTACGCGTAGTTGTTGATTCTGCATTTTTTTAAGTGAATTTATTAATTTCGAGTACAGAATAAGTTTAATGAGAAAAGGATGTTTTTTGGGCCTTAGATTCCTTTTAGATATGGAGTGTATGGGATTATGTGTATGGGGGTGATCCAGTTTATTTTATGAAAACATCATATGGTTGTTTGAGCCATTTTTTATTTTTCAGAAAATATTCCGATATTTCGGTCTTTGGTTTAGACCATTATCAAGGCTAACAAAAGATACAAATCAAGAGTTAATTTTGCAAATAATTTCTATTAATGTAAGTGATTACCCAAAAATTGGTATGTCAAAGTTACTTAAAATGGGTTATTAAAAACCTTATGTCACTGATTAAAAAAGAAAAACCAAGTTTGAAAACGAAAACCGATAGAGAGACAGAAAAACGCACTTCAAAAAAGAATATCACATAATAAATAACAATCTTATAATTATTAGTAAAGTCAACCATTTTATAAAATTAACTAAAAATAGATAATAAATAGAGACGACCGTCAAAGAAAAGGACAAACTAAAAATCAAGACCAGGACTAACAAACTAAAAATGCGAAGATGTGAACTAAAAAAAAATTTTTTTAGCTGAACAGGTACCAATTGTGTCTCACTAGTGAGATAGGCCATCCATACAGAGCATGCATGCATTTATTAAGTGTTTATATTGTGAGTGAATGTATTGTGTGTCGACCTTGAAATTTGTTGCGTTCGGTTTTCTTGATTGTATGTAGAGAGCTTCTATATTTTTCCTCTTTTTCCAATTAGGCTCTCTGTGTAGGATTTTGGGATTTTCAAAATCAAAAGTGTGTGTATTTTTGATTGCATGCGAAAGACAGGCCGTGCCATAGTTCCGCTCATCCTTCCGTTGTTGGCTGTTATTCTGTGTAAGTTTAGATGTCCTAATAAAATCATTTCTATGTTCACGCATACGTGTTTCTATGTCCCTTCCTGTTTCTCCAATGTAGACCTTGTTGCAATTATTCGTCTTGCATTTTATTTCGTATATGGCGCCCTTCTTTGGTTTTTCAATATTTGTTTTGGTGTCTGTGTACAACATTTGTCTTAATTTATTTTGGGGCTGGAGCCCCAGTCAAATGTTGGTATTATTATTTTGTAGAGAAGGGATTATTTTGTTGCTTATATGTGGCGTGTATATGAGTTTTTTGTAAATCGAGGTTTGTATGTTTTGGCTACCTGTATTGTCTGTTGTTTTGTTATTACTACCTGGAGCATGTTTGACCTGTTTTATTATTTTGTTTATGATGCTGATGGGATAGTTGTTTGAGGCTAAGATTTGATGAATTTTGCTGTAGTTTGTGTTGTGAAACCTTTTGTCACTCAAAGATATCACCCTTTTTGCAAATGAAAGGGCTACATTGAATTTCATGTTGTGGGGGTGAGCTGATGAGAAATTTAATAATCTCCCCGATGCCATAGGTTTGCTGTACCAATCTGTTGAGATTTTGTTACTTTCTCTATATAGTCTCATATCCAAGAAGGGAATGCTTTGTGTGGTAGCATCCTCCTTTCCAATGGTGAATTTTATATGAGTGTGTTTATTGTTGAAAATTCCTAGTGTCTCGTCTATAGCATGAGTTGGTAACACTGTTATTATGTCATCCACATATTTTTTAATAAAAGATGGCTTGTGAGGTAGGTCAGAGATGATATCATCAAGTAGATCATCCAGTACAAATTCCGCCAGAATGCCTGAGAGGCTGCTACCCATAGCCAGTCCATGTTTTTGTTTATAAAAAACTCCCTGGTACATGAAAAAATTGTTTTCCAAAATGCAGAATTTTAAAGCTTTAGTAAACATGCATTTGGAGATTCGGGTGACTTGTTTAATCTTGGGACACCTTCTTAGTACACTGCTAATCGCCTGGTCATGCGGGATGTTAGTGTATAGTTGTGCAACATCAAACGAGATTAAGCGATCGCTAGGCGAGATTTGTGTGCTATTAATGAAATTCTTGAAAATGTAGGAGTTGGGAACATTATATTTAGTAGTGTCACGGACCTGTGCTAGTATAGTATTCATAAATGCTGCTAATGCATAAGCTAGTGTGTCACGTGTGGTAACTATAGGTCGGATTGGGTGGCCTTGCTTGTGTGCTTTAATTGTTCCATAAATTCTAGGAGGAATAGCATGCGATATTGTCAATTTTGCGAGGTCAGGTTTTGTTATATATTTTTTAGTGTGCAACTCAGATACTATTGCATTGTTTTTCTGTATGAGTTGTTTAATCAGGTTAGGGTTATGATGGTGCATAACTTCATATGTGCTTCTGTCGCCCAAGTGTTCACTCATTTTTTGCTCGTACTGTTGTCTATTTATTATTATTGTGCGGTTACCTTTGTCATTATTAATAATAAGCACCTCTTTGTTGTTACGTAGGAAATTGCGCGTTGTATTTAAAGCCTTATTTATTCGTCGGTCTTGAAAATTGTAATGCGGTGGTTTCTCAATTTGTTTTGCCAGGGTGCGTGTACCTGTTCAGCTAAAATTTTTTTTTTTTAGTTCACATCTTCGAATTTTTAGTTTGTTAGTCCCGGTCTTGATTTTTAGTTTGTCCTTTTCTTTGACGGTCGTCTCTATTTATTATCTATTTTTAGTTAATTTTATAAAATGGTTGACTTTACTAATAATTATAAGATTGTTATTTATTATGTGATATTCTTTTTTGAAGTGCGTTTTTCTGTCTCTCTATCGGTTTTCGTTTTCAAACTTGGTTTTTCTTTTTTAATCAGTGACATAAGGTTTTTAATAACCCATTTTAAGTAACTTTGACATACCAATTTTTAGGTAATCACTTACATTAATAGAAATTGTTTGCAAAATTAACTCTTGATTTGTATCTTTTGTTAGCCTTGATAATGGTCTAAACCAAAGACCGAAATATCGGAATATTTTCTGAAAAATAAAAAATGGCTCAAACAACCATATGATGTTTTCATAAAATAAACTGGATCACCGGGTCGTATAATCCCATACACTCCATATCTAAAACAGAATAAGTTTAGTTTATTCTTGAGTCTGGTCACCGTCTTGTTTGGAAACATCAAACATTTCTGGCACAGAAATTACGCGTAGTTGATTCTGCATTTTTTGAAGTGAATTTATTAATTTCGGGTACAGTATAAGTTTAGTTTATTCTTGAGTCTGGTCAGCGTCGCGGTAGTTTTTGAGAGAAAAGTCCAATTAGGTCGGTTGCTTAGTTTTAAAGTAAAGTGAAGACCAGAAAAATAAATAAAATATAAGTGCTTTAGTTTTAAAGTGAATCGACGACAGGATAAATAAATAAGTTATAAGTTTAAAACAAGATAAATAAATAAATTATAATGTGAATTGTTGTTATTTTGAATAAATAAATTAAAAAGTGAATTCTCAATCGTAGTTAAAGCCCACACATCCCTTTTCTCGCGGTGTACAAAACCAAACACCACATTTGGCGCAGCCGGTAGGAATAAGTAAGGAAGCTTGCTCACGGTAATGGAGGAGTGTCCTTCTTTTAAGGTAGATGGTCTTGGGCAAACTAAATTGGTGGAACATGAGATAGACGTTGGAGCTACCAGGTCCATTAAACAGAGACATTATGCAGTTTCACCGGCAGTGCAGAAGTCTCTTTACGAGGAACTTCACCGAATGTTGACTCTGGGTGTTACTGAGGAAAGTCAAAGTGCATGGTCCTCTCCAGTAAGCCTAGTAAAGAAATCCAACGGCAAAGTCCAACTCTGCTTGGATGCATGAAAGGTAAATTCAGTTACCGTTCCGGACGCTTTCCCATTACCTCTAATTGATGGACTTTTAAGTAGACTCCAGAAGACAAATTATATTTCAGCCCTTGATTTAAAGAATGCTTTCTGGCAACAAAAAATCCAGAGACAAAAATGCTTTTACTGTTCCCGGACGACCTCTGTAGCAGTTTACTGTTTTGCTCTTGCGGCTGTGCAATGCACCACAAACTATGTGTAGATTAATGTGCAAGGTCATACCACATCAGTTGCATGACCAAGTGTCGGTCTACCTCGATGGTCTTTCAATTACTTCTTCCACGTTATACGAGCACTTGGCGTTGTTAAAAATAATTGCTGATTTATTACATAATGCTGGTTTTACTTTTAACCTAGAAAAGAGCAAGATAGATATCTCGGCTTTATAGTCAGTGATGGTTGTTTGCGGGCAGAATCAGAAAAGGTTACGGCCATACAAATCTTTCCTCGGCCACTTAACGTGAAGAAAATGCGTAGTTTCTTAGGCGTTTGTGGATGGTATAGACGATTCATACCGCAATTCTCGTCAATAGCTAGTCCTCTTACGGATTTGTTGAAAAAAAAAATCTACGCTTCCCGTGGAATGATAGATCTGAAATCGCCCTTCAAAAATTAAAGGAATGTCTGACTACCGCTCCGGTAATCATTAATCCAAATTTCTCCCGGCCGTTCTATATTTACTGTGATGCCAGCACTACGGGTACTGGTAGTGTGCTCTTTCAGCGTTCTGATGACGGGGATGAACACCCAATTGCGTTCATGTCACAGAAACTAAATGCAGCGCAACGTAACTACAGTATCACCGAATTGGAATGTCTGGCGGCAGTCTTGAGCGTAAAACGTTTTCGCCCATACATGAAGGGACTCGAGTTTACAATCATCACGGATCACGCTAGTCTGCAATAGTTGAGTTATCTACGGGACTTATCCGGTAGACTCGCGTAATGGAGCCTTAAGCTAAATGGTTTCAGTTTTCATATAGAGCATCGAAAAGGAAAAGATAACGTGGTAGCGGATGTATTGTCACGTGTTTATGAAAATAACCCCATTGACGATACCATTGAAGAACTGACCTCATCTGCAGTTCTTGAAGCTATTGATTCTTAGGCCGCGGTCCTTTCGGATGCGGTTTTTGTGGAAAGAATAAACGCCGGTCCTACCTTTACGAATTTGCGAGTTATTAACGATAAATTGTACATCTCTTTTGCCTAACAACGAAATAGTGATTCATTAAATTGAATCCTACGGAAGCTTTGGATTCCAGAGAGTTTTACCACTGTGCTAATAGATCAAGAGCATAGTTCGCCATCCAAAACATTGGAAAAACTGAGGCGTCTTTATTATTGGCCCAAAATGGTTTCAGACGTTTGTAAATATGTTAGTTCCTGTGGGACCTGTAAAGAAATCAAACCATTTAATTCTTCCCCAAGGGCTCCTATGGGTGAGGTGAGAATAACAGACTTACCTTGGCAGCGAATATTTTGTGACATTTTGGGTCATAAATATATTTTTCTTGTTGTGGATCACCTAACCAAATTTGTGCACATTAAAGCTAAGTTTCTTCATTCGGACAATGGCAGCCAGTTTACGTCAAATCTGTTATCTCAGTTACTGAAGGGATATGGGATACAACATATTTTATCTCCATCTTATTCCCCACAATCTAATACTTCTGAGAGAGTCAATCAATCCATACTTGCAGCCATTCGGGCCTACGTTGGGAACGATCACTTGAGTGAAATTGATCACGTTATAAGAAGCATGGTTCACTACTCGACCAGGTGTTCGCCTCACTTTCAGCTGTTCGGTAAACACCTTGTCACACATGGAAGTGATTACAAATTGATACGCGAATTAACGGAAACTGTGGATGGTGCATGTGAGATACTTCCAATAAATCAACGCCTTCAATTGGTGCGCGATGAGGTGCAAGTCCATTTGGCGGAGGCTTATAAAAGACATGCTACTGGTTACAACCTCCGTACTCGACCTCGGAAATTCTTTCCTGGTCAAACCGTTTATGTCCGAAATTTTGTTCATAGTATGCCGTTGCTTTTGAGATTCTTATCTCGGCGGGTCGTGTCTATGCTGTAACGAACTACTGTGTTCGCTACTTTTGGACTTCGACCATTCAATACCTTGTCACCGGCATTTCTTTTAGTTATTGTTTAAAAAAAAATAATCATAATATTTTTATTTTTAGCCAAAATTATTGCTCGCAAGTTACTTGCGAGGAAATGAAGTTCGCCTTTCCAGGCAATGCCCTTGTAAAAAGGAATTGTTTTTCAATCTGGGATATTTTGGCATATACATATGTATTTCTTTCGTCCACTTATTTACTCGTCCGGAGCTCGTAAATAATAAATTTGTTTCATGACCAAACAAGGCATGCTTTTTGCAATCTACAGTTCCATTTATGTAGTATGGGAACTACAAACTCCAAGAAAAATGAAAATAACGGAGAAATTGATTTATGTAGTATGGGAACTACAAACTCCAAGAAATATTAAAATAACGGAGAAATTGTAAACAATATTGTCATAGATGACACACAGTACGTTTACATGAATACTTGAGTACTCGACTTGAAATGCACTTGAAGCTCAGGTAGGGCGGTTGATTGAATTAATTCCAATTACTTGACTTGAATTTATCTTGAATTTAATTTTCCAATTACTAAGTTGAAGTTTACGCGTTGAATGATAGTTTTCATGATATTTTGATTACTACAAGCATACTTCAAGTTTACTTCATGTATTCATGTAAACGTGCTGACAGTCTCAATAGAAAACAAAGAAATACTCATCATTTTGTACATATTGGTTGTAATAAAGATTGTTGAAATCCTACATAAAGCTTATAGAAATCACAGACGAGGACTAAGAAAAAGGAGCCTGAAAAACGGTCATTTTTGTGTATTTTTTCAAGGAAAACTATTTAAAATTTCGGATTGGGGTTTTAATTATCTAAAAGTATATACACTCAAATATATGTTTAATTTTCTTTATTTAAAAATATCGAGAATATACAAGGATATTGTATGATCCTTAGAGCGTCGTAAAGAAATTTGAATCATAAAAAAAAACAAAAAGATTATAAAATTAGATACTGTAATCTAGTACTTGTCATAGCCGATTTTGAAAATATCGATTTATGACAAAATGGCGGACGTTTGAACATAAATAGTAATTTTGGGCCAAAAATTATTTATTATTTTGCCTATAAAACAAAAACTAACTAACTGAAAAAAAATCCTATGACAAGTCTAGATAATGGTGTATAGAATAACCACAAGAAACCTCAAGGCAATCGGTTCATTGGTTTTCGAGAAATTTTGGGTACCGATTTCAATAACGTGGTTTTGAGGAAAACGCGTTTAAAAAATTTGGGAATGAATAAATCATGAAAATTCATTGTAACGCGCAGTTACATGAATGGCAAGCTACTGACAAAACGTGTCTATTTCTGGCAATGAATAACAGTCATATGATGTTTCCGTTATACCTGGAGCCAAGCATGCCCAAAAACACAATAGATCACAAAATAGGTCTGGACAAGCTTTATTCGAAGCGTCGCTTGCCGCTACCTGCCTGTCGGCTCGGCGTTGCAAAACACGTTTCACTTTCTCGGCTATAACTGGCTTATTTATCGAAATATTAACTTGCCGTTTTCACCAGATATTCTGGAGACCTCAAAGTTCAAGAAAATGCAAAACTGAAGAAATCGGTTTTTCGACCATCTAGGTGTATATCTTCCTAGCACAACTCGCAGTTGTTTAAAATTAATACTCGATAAAAAAATGTTTTCTTAGTATTTGATTGCCAACCAAAAAGAAAATTTGGCAAAACATTTCAAGAATTACCATGGGATCACGGTACGTTATCAGTGTGATGTCCGTTCACCTCATGAATCTGGGTATCTAGCGGAAGAAGATCTGAATTGTACCCATCAGAATAAAACTTATCACGATAATAGTATTTTCCTTCTGAAGACAGACGAAAATTTCACAGACGACTCCACAATGGTTACCCCATCAGAGTATCCGATTTGGGTTATAATAATTTGAATAATTCACGCTCAGCTGAAAAGACCGGATCTCAGAACAGTACTAAAAGTAGAAGCGTGAAGAAATTTAAGTTAAATGAAAGCAGGTTTTATTGCCTTAATTTTCAATTCATAGCTGAATCGCTGAATGAGCATTGGGAGAAAAATTATGAAAAAAGGGTAAAGCCCAACTCGGCCCCACTAAGGCAGAAAGTCCCAAAATCAAAGCGATAACAGAAAATCTAGTTCATAAATGTACCAGATGTAGGTATGTCTCTGATAATAAGAAGATCTCGAAGAACATATACGAATAAATCACCTGTCTGATAACGATCCCGGAAGCGATACAAAACAAAAATATAGGTATATATATATAATTATAAATAAATAATAAAGATGAAATAAAAGTAAGTTAGTAGTAGCTATGTATGTCAAAATAAGTTACAAGAAATATTAATCTCAAGTTATTCCTAATTATAATCCTCTCAATAAATTAATTAAAAATATTGATAAATCAAAAGAACCAATACGTAAAAGGAAAAGAAAATTCTGGACCAGATGCATTATCAAGGATGCAAATTAATATAAATGATCTAAAAGAGATCAAGGTGTTGCAAGTGAAAACACGAGCAATGTCAAATAGATTAAGTCAGATATAGATACAGAAACAGAGACCAATCACATAACACAGCAGACTGATCAACTGCGTGTTATGGAACCATAATGGTTGTTCGAACCAAATCGCTTCGAATACATGTATTTAACAGATACTTTCTGAAAAGAAAAAAATCCTGAAAACAAAGCATCAAAACTTTTAGTAAACTTAAATCTAATCTAGTTACTCTTAGTCAAAAACAGGTACACAACCCAACAAAGCCATGTATTTATCATCTACATAACATATTGCACAAATACAATACAAAAGTAAAGCCTCATCGAGCAAATCAAATTAAGATCATTATCATATGTTTGAAACATTAGATTCGTGTTAAAAACAACTCCTGAAATTGAGTTCTGAAAAGAAATCAAATTCAATCGAATTACAATTTTCTCAAAAATAGGTACAACACATAACAAAAGCAAGCATTGTCATGTAGCATACAATGCATGGCACAAATATAATCAGATCAAGCCGATCAATTTGCAACTCTATCATTATCATCATTACAAGTACCATCCAACGGGAATTTCTTCGCTACGTGATAGAGAGAATATTTTTTGCAAATATAATTCAATTTAACACAGCAGCATGGGTTGCTCTAAATTTCTTGTTGCTATGCATTTTTGTGCGTTGCTATGAATATTTTATCGCTAGTACCGTAAGATCACAGCTGCACTGCCAATTCTTGTAATCATGCACCGCTGCTACTCTATCAGTGGTGTCGTGTGCAAGCAAGGGCTATATAAACGACAAGCTGAATGATCTCGATCTCTTTTTGCACTTGGCATGGTTTGAGTTAAGTTGGCTTTTGGCTTGTTAGGGACTAACATTTATATTGGGTTTCGACTGATATATTAATTACTAATAAATATTAATTTCTGGTCTCGACGGAAATTAAACTATCTTATTCCGGGTCTCGACTGAACTTAAGATAACTCTTTAAGCCGGGTCTCGAGTGACTTAATGAACATTATCTCGGGTCTCGACTGAGATAATATTTTATTAACAAACACTTTATTTCTGGTCTCGACGGAAGTAAAGAATCTTACTTCGGGTCTCGACTGAAGTTAAGATAACTCTTTAAGTCGGGTCTCGACTGACTTAATGAACATTATCTCGGGTATCAACTGAGATAATATTACTAACATTAACACTTTATTTCTGGTCTCGACGGAAATAAAGAATTGTTCTAACCAAGAACAAAGGGCTTAACATTAGCTTACAGCCAAGTTTTAGATCGGTGAGTACCAGGCACTTGTAATATTTTAATACTTATTCATATATCTATTTGACTATATTTTGACTTATATATATTATACATTTCGTTTGCATATCTATTTTACATATATTTTTATTACATTTTTTGACGATCTTATATTACAACTTGGTGCTAATAAGTGTTTTTAGTGTGATACAAAAATCTCAGACCCAAACTTATGTACAGAGTTTTGTCTCAATATATCTATTTCTGAAAATCGTATATCATAAATCGGGTTCAAATAGTGTGTTTTCTAGTGTGTTGATCTCTGACCCAACAGTTTTTATAATCCTGTCTCAATACGATTAATCAAGATATTTAAGCTAAGGAAGTGTGCCAGTGTTTTGAAGTTAAGTTATTCTAACTTTGCTCTACATTAACCCTATAATTAATAACAATCCTGTATGTGTGTTCCCCATACGTTTGAATCGTTGACCTGAAAACTTTTATACATAATCTGATCTTAAATAGTGGGAAAGTCTATAAAATAAGTGCAGTAGTTTCTTGAAAGTAAATGAAAGTGAACAGTCTTAATTTGTTGTTAGGAAATAGACCACTGATCTTAATCCAAATTTACCAGTGCATTCATTTCAGTCACTTAATCAAATTTGCGTGTACGTTCTACTAATGAACAGTACAATGGTGACAGAGATTCCTCACCATCAGAAGTACCGAATTGCAATTCAAAACTAAAGATAACGAGATAAAAATAATTGTGGTAAACAAATATGACATATATTACAAGCGGTACATGAACGTAGGACCCTCCCAGCGTGGGTGTCGGTATACCTCTTTTTAGTCAACGCATTTTTTCACACTCACTCGCTTCACAATACGTCATACCCCCCCCCCCCCCCCCCCCCCCCCTTGGTACTCTACGGAGGCTGCACCGCCGTAGGAATCCCACAGTGCGAACCAGGGCCTGAGAGAAGATATGGGGGGCCCCGGCCAATCAGAAAAAATGGGGCCCCCTCCGTCTGAAAATCGTAAAAGATTTTTTTTTTGTTAAACATTTATGAAATTTATTTAATTAATCTTTAAACCTTATGTAAAGTATTATTTTTCAAAATATATTAATGCTAAATTTGAAAGTAGGTACGGTAACTGCCTTAATAATTGTACTGAGGAGTGAAAGTGTTTTTAACTCGTTGTCTCAGTTGCACTACAATTATGCATAGCTAAGTTCTTTTCCCCCATTAATGCAAAAGATGAAAGTATATGAAATTACTTGTTTCATTCTAAAAAAGCACCAAAAATTTTCCAATTTTGCTCTACTGCTTCTTAACTTGTCATTAGGTAACATTGCTATAGGAATGACAGAAATCGAATGAAAAAAGTATCAAATACTACCATATGCATTTACAGTCGCGACCCAAAACTGCACGAACACGCATAAGCTCATTCGATATAATTTTTCTGTCTATTATAATAGTATTAGTACTTATATCATATACCTACATAATACGCCTAAATATAACCTTTGTAGGAAGGGATTGTACGAAATGGAAATATTGTACATAACTACAAAGTAGAAGCCGGAAAGAAAAATGGTACAATGCTATGCACAATTTTTATGGTACTTTGCTCTGCAAAAGTTTTCTGCAAAAATTTAGTTATTTTAAAATTTATGAGATAAATATATTTTTATTTCAGTTGTATTTAGTATAGATTTAGGGGGCCCTCCGTAGCCTGGGGGCCCGTGCCATATGGCCCTCATGGCCCCCCTCCCCCTCTATCTGGCCCTGGTGCGAACCGCCTTCGAAATTTTAATCTATGCTGTGTGAGCATCCTTGCTATTTAACCTACACTCTCGAAAAGTCGATCTGTGTGTGGTGACTTGGGGACATACCGTCGGACGAGTGTTGATCTGCGGTCGGATGGAGATGTCCAGATCGGAAGAAGCTTTGCAATCAGTTATTTGGGAGACTGATTGTAGAGGCCTCCCCGACTCATCTCGGTAGGGGAAGGCCGGGGAGTGCTGACAGACTGGCTTTTTAGGTTGCTAACCTGTAAGTACACCTCTGACTTTCGATATCGAGAGCGATATCGAGCTCTGGCCAAGGACTGGCAGGGATTCCGGGATTTGCCTCTGACTCATCACGCCCAGGGGGAGTCCGACCAAGCGGTCGTGACTTTCTCAATACCAGCACAGCATTCCTATTGACAGAACTATTAGTCGTGGGTCGACTCACACATTGGGTGCCCGTAAGATGAGGAGAATGCTTTAAGACCGGCTAGCTCAGTCGACCATTTCTCAGTGTCGTCTGGTTCACAGATGGGACATACGACGCAGCTCTGTTATCGTCGCAGCGCGCTGCATGAAGCAGTATGATGCACCTGCTTCACTGACAGCTAGTGACGGTGCTCATGTTCTCCTCACACTGTGATCGTGCTGCCATTTTCTGCACAGTTGTACGATAGAGATCTGGCAGGGCTGACTCGTAAAAGAAAAGTTGGAAAGGAAGAAGAGTCTTGAGTAGTTGAACAAAGAAGAGACAAAAGTAGGCCATTACAAAGTGTCAGAAAAGGTTTTAATTATTCCATCTGCAAAACTAATTTTTTTATTTTCGATTAACTCTATCATAATCACACTACTAGCGAGATTTCATTTGTTGTTTCCTACCAAATGCAAGTGGAAACGTAATTAATCCGTCTAAGAAATTCCAACCGCTGCTATTAAATAAAAAACTATTGTGCCGGGGGGTGCAAAATGTTACATCAGACCATCTACGTCTATCCCCTGCGATATTTGCTATATTTGAGGTGAACAACTTTAAGGGAAATGCAGCGAAAAAATATTTAAGAAAAAGTGGTGGAAGAAGTAAGTGCCACGAGGGCCGCATTCAAATAACCTGACTCCTGTTGACGCAAGGCATTGCAATTTTTAAAGGTACTGCTGTAACTCACGGACTTTCCAAGAGATGAGTAAAATTCTGGGAATAAGAAAAACCAGAACAACTCCTCTGCATCCACAATCTGATGGCCTGGTAGAGCGCTTCAAGAGAACATTGGTCGAGCATCTAAAGAAAGTAGTCGACTATCACCAACGCGATTGGGATCGACATATTCCCATGTTCCTAATGTTCCATCGATCAGCTGTTCACAACACGACCGGAAAAACTCCAGCAAAAGTGATATTCGGAATGGAGATGCGTTTAGCTAGCGACCTCAAGTTTGGTACACCCAGAGGTAAACAAAATTTACCAGACGATTATGTATCGGAACTTAGACAACGATTAGCTGATGTACCCGAGATCACGAGAGCAAAATTAGCAATAAATACCGATCGGATGAAGACCCGCTATGACTTACGTGGTAACTCAGCCGGATGTAATGAAGGTGACCTTGTTTGGCTGTACAACCCAAAACGACGTAAGGGACGTTCTCCCAAATTAGACTAGAATTAATGACGTAGTATATAGGATTTAGCGGGGTACAAGAGGCAAACGGAAAATCGTTCATCTAGATCATTTATGTCAATACTGCGAGCATCAAGACCGTGGATCACCTGTTGTTCGGGACGAACAATTTTAAGAAGGGGGCAGTGTTACGCGCCACAAAGTGATACAAGCGGCATCTATTGGAAATAGAAACAACTTTAGGTTAGTGACATCCTAGTAAGTTAGGTTTGGAGAATGGAATAATCATGAAGGTTCTAGGATAATTCGTAGAGTATAAATACGGCGCTACTCACATCCAGGAGGCGAGTCTTATTTCAGACAGTGAAGTGAACGAAGTAAACTATTTGGATTGCGATAATTAGAAGTACAGTACTAGCGATAACTACAAAGAGTTGATTTGATAATTATTTGTGAATTTGTGAGCGTAAACAGCAAAGTTAAATAAAGAAAGAACTTTTGAATAATATCCGAAATATTGTGTTTTAAATAACGAACTAAGGCCACGCTCGTAACAATATCAGCGGACAGTCTATGGGTTGTTCAACAAAGTCTGGGGGTAGGGTCAATTGTCGTCCCTGTTCGCCGGTTGAGCTGGAGTTGTGGGAGCTGTTATCATTTGAGCTGGGGCACTCAGTCGAGAACAGATGTTGGGATTCGCGACCCGCCTCCAGATTTTGTGAGAACATTGTCTGCAATCAGGCTTGAAGACGTCTTTTTCGTAATAGTGCCCTTGTTGGTCGCAATATCAACACACTACAGGTGGTCTAGGCTCGACAGCTGTGACAGTGTCGGTCTTTAAGTCACATTCTGAGGCTAATGAAGACTCAGCAATCTCACTAACGTGTTGACTACGATATGCGTTCAGGCCACTAGCCGTTGCAGTCCGCAGCTGTTTGGCTTGTATCTCGCAGTTGGTCTATGGTGTTAGCTGGGTGTAAGCAGATCTTATTCTAAATCTCTGGCAATAGGTTCGCTTTGACGAGTTCAAGGAATTCGTAGTCTGGCATCGGGTATTGCAACTGATCACGTAGTTGTACCATTGTCAGATGATAGGTGGCGAATGGTTCACTATGCTTTTGCTTGCGTGACATCAGCTGGACTCTGACTTTAAGGCCGTCCTTTTGGACTCCCCACTCAATTAACAACCCGGCCTTGACATATTCCGACGTGGGCATGGAATTATGCCTTAAGAAGGACCAGTATCAGTCCGTAGCTGGTCATGATAATAACACAAACATGTTCCTGACTAGGAGATCAAAATCTCCCTCTAACGCGGAGTGAGTGAGTGCCTCGACTCGGAAGATAAACTCGTCTACGGAGAGCTTTGAGTTGTCTCCATTGTATGAAATATTCCATCGTCTGACTGCACTTCCATAACGTCCATGCTAAGAGTTGTTCCGAGCCTGATTATTTATATATGGTGGCACCGTGGGGCCATTTGTCGCTGTTTTTTTTTATATTATTAAGTCAAGCTCAGGGGATACCCTATGATGCAAAGCACAGCGTGGCAGGAAGGAGATAGGGAAAGGATTAAGGGATATGAGCAGAGCGGCGGAGGTGCCGATGTATGTCGCCCTTAAACTTTCGCAGGTTGTATGCCGGAGGAAAGACAGAAGATGGTAGACTGTTCCACATTCGCACAGTTCGGGATAAGAAAGCATCACGGAATTTTAGTGCACGGCCGAAGGTAACTTGAAGGGTAAAAGGATGAGCGCGGGATGCAGCGCGAGTATTGCGTGCAGGAACTATTCTACAAGGGATCAGACTAGATATTTCAGCAGAACATTGACCATGTATATAGCGATAAAGGACCGAAAGGCATCCAACATTGCGACGGTGCTCGAGCGAGTCGATATGACAAGTAATTGCCACATCGCCAATGAGCTTGCAGGCTCTCTTTTGGACAATATCCAATGAAGCTAAGGCTGTGCGACCAGCCCCGGCCGAGATATGGGAATTGTATTCCATTCTAGGTCTGATGTAGGACTTTTAGAGGAGCGCTATATTTGATGGGCTGAAATATTTTTTACACCTTTTCAAAAAACCAAGACATTTTGATGCTTCTTTGGCAACCGAGAAGATGTGATCTGTCCAGGTTAACTTACTGGAAATATTAATGCCAAGAATGCTTAGTGACGGTGTATCAGAAATTAATGCACCATCAAACGAAACGGGAGTGGTTAAGTGATGGTCTTGTTTTAATGAGATGAGACAGCTTTGGGTCTTAGATGCTGCGGGTGGGAATGAATGTCTCGGTTGGTCCGCGGAGAAGAAATGTCTCTGACGCGGATCTTGGGAAGGTTCTGCAGAGTGTCTGGCTGGCAAGCTGCGCTCTCCCGACGGTGGTGGTCGAGAGGCATTCGCCTGCTGAATAACAGCAGAGACTCGTTGGCGAACATCGGAGATCTCTGCTCGCAGCGATTCCATATTTTGGGATATCCCTTCACGCACTAAGTCTTGAAGTTGTGCTCGGAGCTGACCCATGAGTGTGTCCATCGTGGTATGGCCCTAAGCCAACGGTACAGGTGACGGACTATTCCTTCGTGAGCTACCATGTGAACGGGGTGCTGAACGTAGATCTGGCGATAACGATTGCCGACTTGTAGGTGTGAATGTGGGGGGGGGAGGCACATTGATCTGCAGGGGCTGCTGAGGGAGCTCGTGATTACCTTGCCTAGTGGGATACCTGTTCGGAATTGTACCAGTATGTGAAACGAAATCCTACTGGGTGAGCGCGTCTGCAGTTTGGGCAGTTGGATTGTTCCCCTGTCCATGTTTGTAAACATGCTTTGTGAAACACGTGTCCACATTTTGTAGCGACAGACTTTCTCTTGGCAGACCAGTCTCCGTCCTGACAGATAGAGCATTGGTCTGGTCTATTTATAGGAACTTCACCTGGGGGTGGTGTTCTCATGGTAGCCATTGTACAGCTTCTATCAGTCTTAGAAAAATCGAGTAATGTGCTGTAATGTCTCACGTGAGCTCGGGATGGACGTGTTTGGGTGCGCGATACAGAAAGGCGGTACTGACAGGCCGAGGAACTGAGGCAGAACTAGCGATGCAAAAATTTCAGGACACCGGGTGTTTGCATAAACTTCAGAAATTCAAAAAAATCGATCACTAGGACTTCAAAAATTCGTACAAAAAAATCTCTTGGCCGCCTTGCTAAAGGTCGACGCTCAGATCAAAATCGATAGTATAATATGTACCGTCAAGAATAAGCAAACACAAAAAAAAATTAAATTGTAGTAGCCTAAGTCGTAACCTTACATCAAAATCTTGCTATGAGCTAAACTCAATCTATCACAAACTAGAAGATGCAAAAAAAAATGTCTAAGGATTTTCAATGAGCTAAACTCCAATTATCGTAAAACGAAGAATAAAAAGGTTCATAAGTGTTTTCTCCCTCTCCCTCCAATCAGGTCAGAGATCATACGATACAGGTAAGTAGTGTGAATGTGTGCATGAAAAACTTGGGTTCTCACCGGAATCTGGGAAAAGTAGGGTTGGAGATGTCAGAGACTGAAAATTTTACTAGACAGACTTCAGCCAGACAGTTAGCAATATGCCAACTCCTGATTACTGAAGGTCTCCAGCATCACTTTCTTCCACTGAAAACTCGTTCCTTCCTCTTCGCTTGACTGTCATATCTAGCCAGTCTTCCAGCTGGGCAGAGTCATAAATCAGGTCAACTAGTTCGCTAAAAGTCAAAGAGTCGTCTCACAGACTGATGACTCTCTCCAGTTAGTTGGCCAACAAAGACATGCCTCCGTGCGAATACAACAAAAATGTTGTGAGGCCACCTACTATTTCCATAGCAGAAGGCCAGCGGGAAAGATCAATTGAAAAAATTTCAAAAAAATCGAAAAAGATTCAAAAAGATTCAAAACTCGACAAACTGTTCAGACTTGAGGCTTGACCAAAGTCAAACCTAAAGTCGAACTTCAACTCAAATCAACAATAGGAAAACTTTAAACTTTATCGATTTCAAAAACTCAAAAATTTACTTTAATCCGAACAAAATTTCAAAAACAAAATAGCAAAACTTTAAAAACTTTAACTTTACTCTACAAAAATTTTAGATAACAAACCCATTAGACTCAGGTCCGCATATAACTTCCACTAGATATGAGACTTGGGGTTAATCAACTACCAAATGCCAGATGATCATATCACTCAAAGTCCCAGTCCCCAGTAAAAGTCATAATTAGACCACCGAAGTCTAACTGAGGCGGGCCCACGTTGGGCGCCATTTTGTTATGGAACTATGTCAGAGTGATTGATTTGGACGTGAAGTCCAGACTGCCAGCATGAGCTGACAGATCACTCGATGGACAGCGTTGAGTGTAGGGCGGCACGCTAGCTCGCCTCGGCTATTAGCGGAGAATGTGGGAAGGTTCCACGAAAACCTGTCGCTGTGCCACCTGCCATATACAAAAAATTTTCGTGCCTACAAGCCAAAGGCCGGTGCACACACTCGGTCCTGAAGGGATCCTTACACCACATACCTACATCCATTGTGAAGGCGCAGATGTTTGGCCTTCTCTGCTCGCCCCAACCACCCAATCGACAAGATAATTTTCAGTGTCCCTATGATGACCTGGAAAGAGAGGAATAGTGAACCTAGTCGACCTTCATGTCAAGAGGGCTCCGGGAGAGTGAGAGGAGAAATTAGAAAAATCAACACATTACTACGTTATAATGTTTTTCTTTAATTTTATATCGAGCTACTTCTCGACTCAACCTGTCTATCGATTACTAGAGACTCATGAAATTCTACTAGGAGCTGCCCATTACAGTTGCTCTACAAAATTTCGCAATATGGGCTCACATGAATTCAACTGAATTATCGGTTCATAAATTAATGAATATTCTTATATACCTTAGCCTAAGTTATTGTAAAATAAAATTTATTGAATTGGTACTATAAAATTTCGCAGTATGTGCCCATATAAATTAATCTGAGTAATTTCCTCATAAATAGATGAATACTTCTATATACTTCAGTCTAAGTTATTGTTTAGAAAAAATTTAGTCTAGGTTATGTTTTCAGAAAATTTAGTGAATGTATTCTAAGTTAGTAGTTTAAAAAAACTTAGTGAATATGTTTATAATTGGCACTATAATATGTGCCCATATAAAGTTATCTGACTTGTTTCACATTTAAATGAATATATTTATGTACTTTAGTCAATCTGAATAATGCTCGTTATTACATCTCCATGACAGTACCATTATATCGCCAACTTACTTCATCAAATTATATTAACAACACAAATTAGGAAAGAAAAACTTACATGAGTTTATGCTGGGATCCACCGACGAGGTGCCTTATTGGATTTTCCGCTGGACTATTATACACACAAATTATTTAGAGCACGAACGTACAATGTGGTGTCAAGGCTCACAAGAACAAATCGCCTGAAGTTTATCGACTATCAGTTAACGTAAATTCTATCATTCCACAACAAAAATAAACTACTACTGAGTATCATCGGTGCCAGTAGTCCATGCTGATGGGGCAGTAACTGAATGTCACTGATGAAACGAAATTTTGTTGTATAGGTATAAAATTTGTTGCTAGACCAAGACTGGATGTCTGATTTGTCAAGAAAGGTGATTGGATGTCCTGATGAAAAGCGATTTCACTCGACCCAGAAATGTGAAAAGTTGGATGGAAGCTTGTAGGGTGCTCCGCTGTCTGCCGGTGTCATCAAGGACAAAGCAAACTGGGTAAAAATTCATATTGACTGATATATAAGCATACAGGTACTTAGCTGTCTGCCGGTGGCATCCAGGACAGAGAAAACACAGTGAAACTTTGTTTTGGCTGATATATGAACAGGCAGGTGCTTAGCTGTCTGCCGGTCTCGATTGCCTAACTCTAGGATTTCGTCGATTTTAATTCTGAGTACTAATGTTTTTCTTGATACCTCGTCTCTGGTTGCCTTTTACTACTTTGTTTTTTTTTCTCTTGATTCCTTAGATTTCGATTCTAACACTAGATATTCTCGGATAATAATTTTCTTATACCTCGTTCTGTCACTCTATCTCGGATCAGCTTGAATCATACTCTTTCTTGTCCGTCGGTCTTCAGCCCGTCTTTCTTCGCCGTTCATGTGGCTATGGGCCGGCAGTATGCGCGTAACTCATCTCAGTGTAGCATATTGCTACATGCAGTATGCTACGACCATAACAAATTCCCATGTAATACCAGGTAACGGGCAGTTAAATCCATCGGTAAATTCCTCACAGTTATGAATTCCTGAGCAGAATGATACTGCAATTAACTTTACAGATCTGTGTACCACGCTCTTAAGCCCGAAATGTCGGAATAATATTTGCTGGACGAGAATATGGTGGATTAATTGAAGAGCAAATTACTGCAGTTTCAGACCAAGGTAGACTCTTCTCTGTTGCTAGAATTTGCCTTAAGAGAATTCCACATGCGTTTCTTGTTGGATTGCGACAAATTTGTCTAAACACCTGCCTGCTATAGCAGCCCAAATCAAAAAGAAGGTCCCAAATCAGTCGCTTTTGCTGAATGGGTAGAAATCGCTGTTTTTCCTATAGTTAAAGAATGCATTGCTTTAAAACTCTGAATTATTTTTTTTCTTTCTGGACGACTCACTTGATTTGTGGGATATTCCGATCTCCTGGACACCTGCAGATTTCCTCCGCTACTCTTTTGGTAGCCGTATAACCAAACGGTCGAATAACTTCGCAGATGCATTCGTCGGATCTCTACTCGCCGGATGATTCCGGATTTACTTGGTTTTTCGCGTTTTAGAAAAGTTAGCTTCAGCTAACGTTCTTGACTTTAATTTTCACAATGACAATCAAAGTGCCAGGAAGCGGCCTTCTTCTTCTCCCCATTCGGGTGCCTTCGGCGCGTATAGACACTCGGTCCCTATAGAGAGCAGCCCGCCGCTAGCCTCATTGTAGCATACTGCTGCATGCAATATGCTACAACCATAACATATTCTACAAATTTACTGGTTGGTGAAATTTCAACCAATGTGATTTTTGTTAATTCTCCCCTTTTACAGTTGAGTTACAATGAGACTAGCATAACTAAGTGTTTTCTACCTGACTTGAAGGGAATAAAAAGGAAATTCTTATCTCGACTTCACGTAAAAGAAAAGTTTACCGCGTAAGTAGTTGTTCTATGCGGATTCTGGACCACTTTTGAAGCCTCCAGGATTTCGCCACAGATGGCGCCACCGTTGCTATGTGGTTTGAGCCCATACTAAATGCCTGTTTGTGTCTTGGTTGTATTGGTTTGGGTCTCTGCTGCGCCCTAGCGGGATTAACCGGTACTACCGGGATATGTCATTTGGTCTTGACTGCACCCCGGCGGCATTAGCCGGTACTACCAGCATGCTCCCGTACTACGGTTGTCTTAGATAGATATGTGGTGCACCTAAATGGCTTTTTATCATGATTTTTCTTGGTTTGGAACTTATAATTAAAGTTAATAGTGGGAAATTTTTGTTCAAGTCAATGGATTTTAGATGGTGGGTATGTGGGGGGGGGGATAATAAAGATAGGGAGGGGGGTAATGAAATTTTCATCAGAAATCCTCTACGGGCTCTGGTTTTCGAGATATTAGCGTATTAATAATTCAAGTTATTTTTGCTCAATGGATTCTTGGCGGTGTGGGGTGGGAGGGGGGGCACAAAATTTTCATCAGAAATCCTCTTGTTTTCGAGATATTAGCGACATTTGTTTGTTCGCAAACGCCATTTCTTGAGTAAGGTTCCCTAGCGGCCTTAGCCGGAACTACCCAGCATCATTCGAATTTCACAACATGACATCACCATGAACAGATTCTAGAAGATGTCAGTGAGACATTAGCCGATACTGCCAGCATGCTCTGGTACTACGGTTCTCTTGGATATGTGAAGTTTTTGCTTCACTTTTGGCCCAGACGTGGCAGCATGCTACGGTTTTGGGAAGTTTTTTGCTTCACTTTTGCCCACACGTGGCAGCATGCTACGGTTTTGGGAAGATTTTTGCTTAACTTTTTTGGATGTGTGGTGCGCCTAAATATAGGCTTTAGTTGTTTTCAAGTGTTGCGCCTGGTTTTGAATTAATATTAGTAATAATTGATTTTCCTTGAGCGCCTAAATGTAGGCTTTTGATTTTGAACTAATAATTAAAGTTAATAGTAGCAAATTTTTGTTCGTGCCAATGGATTTTAGAGGGGTGGTACGTTAGGGGACAATAAAGATAGGAAGGGGGGGGGGGGTAATGAAATTTTCATCAGAAATCCTCTACGGGCTCTGGTTTTTGAGATATTAGCGTATTAATATTTCAAGTTATTTTTGCTCATGGAAATGGATTCTTGGGGGGTGTGGGGTGGGAGGGGGAACGAAGTTTTCATCACAAATCCTCTACGGGCTTTGGTTTTCGAGATATTAGCGACATTTGTTCAAACAATTAGCTAATTGGCAATTATATAATTACTAACTGGCAATTGGCAATTAGCTAATTGGCAATTAGCAGCTTGGTTGGTAATTAGCTAATTGGCAATTAGTAATGTGTTGTGATGCGCTTTACTGGAATTCTCATAAAATAAACAAATTTAAGTAATATAAACACTTGCTTTAAATATTTAATAGAAAACTTCAAGTTTAAAGTAAAAATATGGTTGCTGTGAGGTGTATGTATTGATACAATTCCTTTTGCTGAAAATAATGTTGTCAAACCAAAATTGGTAGCAATATGAGTGAAGTTCTATGAATCCTAACTTGGAAACGAAAGCGATCCAGAGCATATGGCTCCCAAGGTCCTTTTCTGGGCTCATATTCAATTATATAAACTTGTGGAGCACTTGTACTAAACGTAACTTTCATTATCACTCATAATTTAGAAATATTAATATTAAAAAAACTAGTTTCACATTATTGATTTTTTTATTTAACGATTATAATAATTAATTGGGTACAAATTTTCGTCATGCTGAACAAATTCAATTTTGTATGAACGTCCGTTTGCTCCTTTATTGATTACGTAGAAGTCTCCCTTGGTGTTTATTTCATTCAAAGAGTCCTCTGAAATTCTGCTGTACCTCGAAGGAAGACAAAGATGGTAGTTTTCCAACTCGAGAACCACACGATCTCCAAATGCAGTTTTGCATCGCCTTGCTGCAACAACCTTATATTTCTGGCCCAGCTCCATTTGGGCTGTCTTCAGGGCTGGTGAGTATTGCTCCAGCATCTATAGTTCTTCCATTGCGCCAGCCATTGTTTTACTCTAAGTCGTTGTTGCTTCCTTGAATTCCAAAATAAAACTGATTGCAAATCTGATTCAGCTCCTCAATTTATAGTCATGATTCCAAAACAAGTTTAATCCTGTTGGTGTTGTTTCGAAGCAGTGGTTCAACTATAGTGTACAGCTTGTGATATGGTATGTAGCCATCATCCCAGCGGAATCCATGAAAATTGTGTTGAAGCCATTTTACTTGTCTCTTTTTTGCTGAAGTCAAATCTTTGTATCTGAATGGTGGTTGAAATATAAAGTGCTACATCTGGTTTTCATTGTTTAAAATTGCCAGTTCTTTAGTGATGAATTCATTGAGATTTGTTTTGAATCCTTGGATGTCTACGATGACTGCCATCTTCTTACTTAACTTTCTAACTTCACTTGTCAGCGGACTGTATTCTACTATTCGATCGTGTAGAAGCAGACAATATGCTGTTGTATTAGCGGGTATATTTTCAGATGTCTTGAATTCTAGCCTTATGTCAACAGGTCCAGTTTTTATTGTTTCATTTTGATGTGAGCAATCAATGACAGGGATCGGAGCATCGGTTTTGAACTTCTCCCATGTGAGGAACGGCTGATACTGATGACCATAGTATGATTGTGTAAATTTTATATACATCTCATACAGCAATGCGTATCTATTCAAATCAAATTTCAAATTCAAATCATCATAGGGATATGATTCTGAGTTCAGATGAACTGTAACATCGGTGAGTTTGCAGTGATAAAACTTGCTTGCATCTTTGGTTTTATCGTTCCTTCGATCCGTTTGTAATGCTAAGATGATAAATCGAGGTTTCTCCAGTTGAGTGGAAGTCTTAACTGACCAGGTTTGATGCGTGGATTCCGGTAGTACTGGATACTCATATATGTCCCAGCTGCGGAATGGTATTTGTATCGGGCGACCTCTCCCGATAATTTTAAATAGTTGCAGCTTTTCATCATCGGATACTGTAACATGTGGGATACTCCATTGAAGTTTGGTAATTTCAATTTTCACCACATCAGTGGGTGCTATAATGGCATTATCATCTGTCCTGCTCCGGATCAATATGAGTTCATATTTGGAATTTATCAGAATTTTATTGTAATCTTCAGCGAATCCCAATAAATATTTCAGAGGTACACAATAGTTAAAAAGTCCATTGGCTGGTATAACGGATGAATCTGGTGACCAGCTGCCGTTGAGTAGTATCCTGCTTACATTTGCATTTAACGATACGTAGTTTTTTAATGTTGTCGCAATCCCAAGATTTCTTGTACGATCGATTTCCACTGCATTTAATTCATAGCGTATTTCCTCAAAAAGAAATGGTAGAGCGTTGTTAGCTAATTTTGCAGTTGCTGAAACGGCTCCATCCAGCTTTGTGAGTGATCCCTCAATGTAAAGAAAACTCCTGCTGGGTAGAAGATTCAAGTCGTGATGTTGTACAGAGATACGGATTTCATCGCTGTTTTTAAATGATATTAGAAATGGTGAAGTAGTGAAGTAGTTTAAAGTCATCATCATCCAATTCCTGCCATACAGCTCTTGTAATATTTAATTTATCCATTGGTAGCAATGATGATAGCTTATCTAAGGATTCGGCAATAAAACGGAAAGAATCGATGAATCTGATTTTGATATGACTGCCTTCAACGTGCTTGGTGAACGAGATATATCTTTCTTTATTTATTCGTAGGAGATCCACTTTCCCAGGAATAGATGTAGCTATTTCCTTAATAATGAAGTGAGCATCATATCCAGATAAATTGTGAAAAATGACTGGAACTATGGAGCAATCTTGGTACATCAGATTGCATGCATTGTGCGCTGGCCCTCGGTATTTTCCTGTTAAAGAAATTATGAAAAATGAATTGAATTATGCTTCTCAGTATTTACCTGTTAAGTGGCAATGGTCCCGGACTCGTTCCTCATCGGTTGCAAACGTTTTTTCACATATATGGCAGGAAGTATTTTCCATATGTGAACGCCGTTCCTCTTTATTCAGGGGTTGCATTGGCCTGATGTTCAGCTTCTCCTGTACAGCTACGGATGCAATCGTTTGCAATTCTAATGCAAACCATTTTTGACAGTCCTTGCCTCGATATGCTCTGTAATATGAGAGCTTAGCATCATGTTTGCAGTGGAAGTAGAATCCTATGCTGTGAACTTCATGTTCCTCGATTCGCTGTGTATTTTGATCTTTTCCCTGAATCGGCTTCAATATTGATTCAAGATCAGCATATACACAAAACGGGACTGGATTCTTATGGTTATAATTCTTATATTATAACCATTTCTTTTCCTCTGATGGAAACATAATCCTACAGTCGTTTTGTTTCTCACATTCGGGAGTGTGTGATGTTAATTTTTCTTCAGAGTAAAAGTAGAATAAGCATCTGTCACATATATACACTCTAGACTTATGTTGTGAAGTTTGTCCCGATATGAGGCGCATAAGATTTTTAATCCAGCAGAAATGATATCTGCTGGCATCATTATCATCATCGTCATCATCATCCATATGATCTTCATCATCATCCATATGATCTTCATCATCATCCATATGATCTTCATCATCATCCATATGATCTTCATCATCATCCATATGATCTTCATCTTCATCATCATCCTGGGCATAGTCATCTTGTAGCATTAAGGGATTTACATGTCGCTCCATCCTGTGTTTCGTAAGTTTAACTGGAACTGTGGTGAAGATAACCTCTTTCTCTAGGATGAAAACGTTTATTGATAAATCGTTCTTGCCTTCAAATTGTGTAATTTGCTTAAGCGTCATGGGAAATGTTATGCCAGTTAAATTTGGCACAGTAGAATAATGTGGATATGATGAGATCCTATCGGAGTGAACATTTGCAGGATATAGCGCTGATGTTATTGCCCACGCGAAGCATGCTTCATCATTGTTTTTCACATTTATGCATGCTTTCTTTGATGCAATCTCCTTCGGTAGAGGTATGTAAAATGATCCCCGAATCGGCTCAAACTTGTTGATATGCACTGCTTAATGTATTATAGAATGCAGTGCCCAACCACTATCTTTCTCTTGAAACTCTTCTAGTTGAGTGAGTATTGGGTCGTATATATTTAATTTATACCACTAAGTCAAATTATCCTCCACACTGATTGGGGCAGTTCTTGCTTGGAAGTACTTAATGTCTTTAATAACTTCATTATCACCAGTTTCTTTAATAAACTCACCGCAAAACGTTGTAGCAACTTCAATATGATATTGTTGTTTTAATGTATTCTTAATGCGGCGAGCAAGTAATCTGGAGGCATCATGCATAAACAGCTTAGGATCTAGGTGGCTTATATCCACGATAACACCTGCCCTAATTCTACCTATGAATGCTGTTTTTATTTCTTCCCACTTAACAAAATCACTTCTTATTAGACGTTGATTAATGCCTCCACCTCGATGGGGAGCTTTGATTAACATTCTCAACGATTTAATTTGATCAATACAGCTGTCCAAATGTCGTTTTCTAGCATTCTTATTACACTTTCGATATACTGCTTGATATTTACGAAAGTTTCTGTTACACTCTTTAACAATATTGTTTTTATTCACAAAATTTGCATCACTTAAACACTTCAACACATCTTCTCGCAATTTCTTAATTAATGAAAAACTTTCATTTAATACTGTGATAGACATTTTTAATTTTTTTTATTCAACACTAGCACTTAGAATCACTTAGATTGACTGGTGCTCCCCAAGAGTTTACTTACGCTTTTATAGCAACGGTTTGTAAACATGAATGATCCTGCTGCTACAATAATCATTGCACAGGATGAATTCCAACGAATTTGCTTACAGGCTGAGATGATATCGAATTACACGATAAGAAAATCACTCAAATTAATTTGATTACTTTATTCTGCTGGTCGAATTTGCAAATAAGATTGTTTACATGAATGCATACATGAAAATGTGAAAATTTGTTTACATTCCAATGAAACGTTTCGATCAGCAAAACTCTTGGAACAATAAAATTTTTGGCTACCTACAGGAAGTGTGGTATCAAATTACTTGAAAAGAGTAAACATGAATCATTTGCTGATATTGCTTAAATTTGTTTACAACAGGATGTTTACGAATTCCAATGAAACGTTTCGATCAGTAAAATTCTTGGAATTGGGTTGCTTACAGGAAGTGTGGTATCAAATTACATAAATCATTCAGCTTAATGTGCTGATATTGCAAATTTGCTTTAAACAGGATTAAACTTGTTTTGGAATCATGACTATAAATTGAGGAGCTGAATCAGATTTGCAATCAGTTTTATTTTGGAATTCAAGGAAGCAACAACGACTTAGAGTAAAACAATGGCTGGCGCAATGGAAGAACTAGAGAAGCTGGAGCAATACTCACCAGCCCTGAAGAAAGCCCAAATGGAGCTGGGCCAGAAATATAAGGTTGTTGTAGCAAGGCGATGCAAAACTTCATTTGGAGATCGTGTGGTTCTCGAGTTGGAAAACTACCATCTTTGTCTTCCTTCGAGGTACAGCAGAATTTCAGAGGACTCTTTGAATGAAATAAACACCAAGGCAGACTTCTACGTAATCAATAAAGGAGCAATCGGACGTTCATACTAAATTGAATTTGTTCAGCATGACGAAAATTTGTACCCAATTAATTATTATAATCGTTAAATAAAAAAATCAATAATGTGAAACTAGTTTTTTTATTATTAATATTTCTAAATTATTAGTGATAATGAAAGTTACGTTTAGTACTAGTGCTCCACAAGTTTATATAATTGAATATGAGCCCAGAAAAGGACCTTGGGAGACATATAGGATTCATAGAACTTCACTTATATTGCTACCAATTTTGGTTTGACAACATTATTATCAGCAAAAGGAATTGTATCAATACATACACCTCACAGCAACCATATTTTTACCTTAAACTTGAAGTTTCCTATTAAATATTTACAGCAAGTGTTGATATTACTTAAATTTGTTTATTTTATGAGAATTCCAGTAAAGCGCATCACAACACATTATTAATTGCCAATTAGCTAATTACCAACCAAGCTGCTAATTGCCAATTAGTAATTATATAATTGCCAATTAGCTAATTGTTTGAACAAATGTCGCTAATATCTCGAAAACCAAAGCCCGTAGAGGATTTGTGATGAAAACTTCGTTCCCCCTCCCACCCCACACCACCAAGAACCCATTTTCATGAGCAAAAATAACTTGAAATATTAATACGCTAATATCTCAAAAACCAGAGCCCGTAGAGGATTTCTGATGAAAATTTCATTACCCCCCTCCCTATCTTTATTGTCCATCAACGTACCGCCCCTCTAGAATCCATTGGCACGAACAAAAATTTCCTACTATTAACTTTAATTATTAGTTCAAAATCAAAAGCCTACATTTAGGCGCTCAAGGAAAATCAATTATTACTAATATTAATTCAAAACCAGGCGCAGCACTTGAAAACAACAAAAGCCTATATTTAGGCGCACCACACATCCAAAAAAGTTAAGCAAAAATCTTCCCAAAACCGTAGGATGCTGCCACGTGTGGGCAAAAGTGAAGCAAAAAACTTCCCAAAACCGTAGCATGCTGCAACGTCTGGGCCAAAAGTGAAGCAAAAACTTCACATATCCAAGAGAACCGTAGTACCAGAGCATGCTGGCAGTATCGGCTAACGTCTCACTGACATCTTCTAGAATCTGTTCATGGTGATGTCATGTTGTGAAATTCGAATGATGCTGGGTAGTTCCGGCTAAGGCCGCTAGGGAACCTTACTCAAGAAATGGCGTTTGCGCCCAAACAAATGTCGCTAATATCTCGAAAACAAGAGGATTTCTGATGAAAATTTTGTGCCCCCCCCCCCTCCCACCCCACACCGCCAAGAATCCATTGAGCAAAAATAACTTGAATTATTAATACGCTCATATCTCGAAAACCAGAGCCCGTAGAGGATTTCTGATGAAAATTTCATTACCCCCCTCCCTATCTTTATCCCCCCCACATACCCACCATCTAAAATCCATTGACTTGAACAAAAATTTCCCACTATTAACTTTAATTATAAGTTCCAAACCAAGAAAAATCATGATAAAAAGCCATTTAGGTGCACCACATATCTATCTAAGACAACCGTAGTACGGGAGCATGCTGGTAGTACCGGCTAATGCCGCCGGGGTGCAGTCAAGACCAAATGACATATCCCGGTAGTACCGGTTAATCCCGCTAGGGCGCAGCCGAGACCCAAACCAATACAACCAAGACACAAACCTGCATTTAGTATGGGCTCAAACCACCTAGCGACGGTGGCGCCATCTGTGGCGAAATCCTGGAGGCTTCAAAAAGTGGTCCAGAATCCGCATAGAACAACTACTTACGCGGTAAACTTTTCTTTTACGTGAAGTCAAGATAAGAATTTCCTTTTTATTCCCTTCAAGTCAGGTAGAAAACACTTAGTTATGCTAGTCTCATTGTAACTCAACTGTAAAAGGGGAGAATTAACAAAAATCACATTGGTTGAAATTTCACCAACCAGTAAATTTGTAGAATATGTTATGGTTGTAGCATATTGCATGCAGCAGTATGCTACAATGAGGCTAGCGGCGGGCTGCTTTCTATAGGGACGGAGTGTCTATACGCGCCGAAGGCACCCGAATGGGGAGAAGAAGAAGGCCGCTTCCTGGCACTTTGATTGTCATTGTGAAAATTAAAGTCAAGAACGTTAGCTGAAGCTAACTTTTCTAAAACGCGAAAAACCAAGTAAATCCGGAATCATCCGGCGAGTAGAGATCCGACGAATGCATCTGCGAAGTTATTCGACCGTTTGGTTATACGGCTACCAAAAGAGTAGCGGAGGAAATCTGCAGGTGTCCAGGAGATCGGAATATCCCACAAATCAAGTGAGTCGTCCAGAAAGAAAAAAAATAATTCAGAGTTTTAAAGCAATGCATTCTTTAACTATAGGAAAAACAGCGATTTCTACCCATTCAGCAAAAGCGACTGATTTGGGACCTTCTTTTTGATTTGGGCTGCTATAGCAGGCAGGTGTTTAGACAAATTTGTCGCAATCCAACAAGAAACGCATGTGGAATTCTCTTAAGGCAAATTCTAGCAACAGAGAAGAGTCTACCTTGGTCTGAAACTGCAGTAATTTGCTCTTCAATTAATCCACCATATTCTCGTCCAGCAAATATTATTCCGACATTTCGGGCTTAAGAGCGTGGTACACAGATCTGTAAAGTTAATTGCAGTATCATACTGCTCAGGAATTCATAACTGTGAGGAATTTACCGATGGATTTAACTGCCCGTTACCTGGTATTACATGGGAATTTGTTATGGTCGTAGCATACTGCATGTAGCAATATGCTACACTGAGATGAGTTACGCGCATACTGCCGGCCCACAGCCACATGAACGGCGAAGAAAGACGGGCTGAAGACCGACGGACAAGAAAGAGTATGATTCAAGCTGATCCGAGATAGATTGACAGAATGAGGTATAAGAAAATTATTATCCGAGAATATCTAGTGTTAGAATCGAAATCTAAGGAATCAGGAGAAAAAAAAAACAAAGTAGTAATAGGCAACCAGAGACGAGGTATCAAGAAAAACATTAGTACTCAGAATTAAAATCGACGAAATCCTAGAGTTAGGCGATCGAGACCGGCAGACAGCTAAGCACCTGCCTGTTCATATATCAGCCAAAACAAAGTTTCACTGTGTTTTCTCTGTCCTGGATGCCACCGGCAGACAGCTAAGCACCTGTATGCTTATATATCAGTCAATATGAATTTTTACCCAGTTTGCTTTGTCCTTGATGACACCGGCAGACAGCGGAGCACCCTACAAGCTTCCATCCAACTTTTCACATTTCTGGGTCGAGTGAAATCGCTTTTCATCAGGACATCCAATCACCTTTCTTGACAAATCAGACATCCAGTCTTGGTCTAGCAACAAATTTTATACCTATACAACAAAATTTCGTTTCATCAGTGACATTCAGTTACTGCCCCATCAGCATGGACTACTGGCACCGATGATACTCAGTAGTAGTTTATTTTTGTTGTGGAATGATAGAATTTACGTTAACTGATAGTCGATAAACTTCAGGCGATTTGTTCTTGTGAGCCTTGACACCACATTGTACGTTCGTGCTCTAAATAATTTGTGTGTATAATAGTCCAGCGGAAAATCCAATAAGGCACCTCGTCGGTGGATCCCAGCATAAACTCATGTAAGTTTTTCTTTCCTAATTTGTGTTGTTAATATAATTTGATGAAGTAAGTTGGCGATATAATGGTACTGTCATGGAGATGTAATAACGAGCATTATCCAGATTGACTAAAGTACATAGATATATTCATTTCAATGTGAAACAAGTCAGATAACTTTATATGGGCACATATTATAGTGCCAATTATAAACATATTCACTAAGTTTTTTTAAACTACTAACTTAGAATACATTCACTAAATTTTCTGAAAACATAACCTAGACTAAATTTTTTCTAAACAATAACTTAGACTGAAGTATATAGAAGTATTCATCTATTTATGAGGAAATTACTCAGATTAATTTATATGGGCACATACTGCGAAATTTTATAGTACCAATTCAATAAATTTTATTTTACAATAACTTAGGCTAAGGTATATAAGAATATTCATTAATTTATGAACCGATAATTCAGTTGAATTCATGTGAGCCCATATTGCGAAATTTTGTAGAGCAACTGTAATGGGCAGCTCCTAGTAGAATTTCATGAGTCTCTAGTAATCGATAGACAGGTTGAGTCGAGAAGTAGCTCGATATAAAATTAAAGAAAAACATTATAACGTAGTAATGTGTTGATTTTTCTAATTTCTCCTCTCACTCTCCCGGAGCCCTCTTGACATGAAGGTCGACTAGGTTCACTATTCCTCTCTTTCCAGGTCATCATAGGGACACTGAAAATTATCTTGTCGATTGGGTGGTTGGGGCGAGCAGAGAAGGCCAAACATCTGCGCCTTCACAATGGATGTAGGTATGTGGTGTAAGGATCCCTTCAGGACCGAGTGTGTGCACCGTCCTTTGGCTTGTAGGCACGAAAATTTTTTGTATATGGCAGGTGGCACAGCGACAGGTTTTCGTGGAACCTCCCCACATTCTCCGCTAATAGCCGAGGCGAGCTAGCGTGCCGCCCTACACTCAACGCTGTCCATCGAGTGATCTGTCAGCTCATGCTGGCAGTCTGGACTTCACGTCCAAATCAATCACTCTGACATAGTTCCATAACAAAATGGCGCCACACGTGGGCCCACCTCAGTTAGACTTCGGTGGTCTAATTATGACTTTTACTGGGGACGGGGACTTTGAGTGATATAATCATCTGGTATTTGCTAGTTGATTAACCTCAAGTCTCATATCTAGTGGAAGTTATATGCGGACCTGAGTCTAATGGGTTTGTTATCTAAAGTTTTTGTAGAGTAAAGTTAAAGTTTTTAAAGTTTTGCTATTTTGTTTTTGAAATTTTGTTCGGATTAAAGTAAATTTTTGAGTTTTTGAAATCGATAAAGTTTAAAGTTTTCCTATTGTTGATTTGAGTTGAAGTTCGACTTTAGGTTTGACTTTGGTCAAGCCTCAAGTCTGAACAGTTTGTCGAGTTTTGAATCTTTTTGAATCTTTTTCGATTTTTTTGAAATTTTTTCAATTGATCTTTCCCGCTGGCCTTCTGCTATGGAAATAGTAGGTGGCCTCACAACATTTTTGTTGTATTCGCACGGAGGCATGTCTTTATTGGCCAACTGACTGGAGAGAGTCATCAGTCTGTGAGACGACTCTTTGACTTTTAGCGAACTAGTTGACCTGATTTATGACTCTGCCCAGCTGGAAGACTGGCTAGATATGACAGTCAAGCGAAGAGGAAGGAACGAGTTTTCAGTGGAAGAAAGTGATGCTGGAGACCTTCAGTAATCAGGAGTTGGCATATTGCTAACTGTCTGGCTGAAGTCTGTCTAGTAAAATTTTCAGTCTCTGACATCTCCAACCCTACTTTTCCCAGATTCCGGTGAGAACCCAAGTTTTTCATGCACACATTCACACTACTTACCTGTATCGTATGATTTCTGACCTGATTGGAGGGAGAGGGAGAAAACACTTATGAACCTTTTTATTCTTCGTTTTACGATAATTGGAGTTTAGCTCATTGAAAATCCTTAGACATTTTTTTTGCATCTTCTAGTTTGTGATAGATTGAGTTTAGCTCATAGCAAGATTTTGATGTAAGGTTACGACTTAGGCTACTACAATTTAATTTTTTTTTGTGTTTGCTTATTCTTGACGGTACATATTATACTATCGATTTTGATCTGAGCGTCGACCTTTAGCAAGGCGGCCAAGAGATTTTTTTGTACGAATTTTTGAAGTCCTAGTGATCAATTTTTTTGAATTTCTGAAGTTTATGCAAACACCCGGTGTCCTGAAATTTTTGCATCGCTAGTTCTGCCTCAGTTCCTCGGCCTGTCAGTACCGCCTTTCTGTATCGCGCACCCAAACACGTCCATCCCGAGCTCACGTGAGACATTACAGCACATTACTCGATTTTTCTAAGACTGATAGAAGCTGTACAATGGCTACCATGAGAACACCACCCCCAGGTGAAGTTCCTATAAATAGACCAGACCAATGCTCTATCTGTCAGGACGGAGACTGGTCTGCCAAGAGAAAGTCTGTCGCTACAAAATGTGGACACGTGTTTCACAAAGCATGTCTACAAACATGGACAGGGGAACAATCCAACTGCCCAAACTGCAGACGCGCTCACCCAGTAGGATTTCGTTGCACATACTGGTACAATTCCGAACAGGTATCCCACTAGGCAAGGTAATCACGAGCTCCCTCAGCAGCCCCTGCAGATCAATGTGCCTCCCCCCCACATTCACACCTACAAGTCGGCAATCGTTATCGCCAGATCTACGTTCAGCACCCCGTTCACATGGTAGCTCACGAAGGAATAGTCCGTCACCTGTACCGTTGGCTTAGGGCCATACCACGATGGACACACTCATGGGTCAGCTCCGAGCACAACTTCAAGACTTAGTGCGTGAAGGGATATCCCAAAATATGGAATCGCTGCGAGCAGAGATCTCCGATGTTCGCCAACGAGTCTCTGCTGTTATTCAGCAGGCGAATGCCTCTCGACCACCACCGTCGGGAGAGCGCAGCTTGCCAGCCAGACACTCTGCAGAACCTTCCCAAGATCCGCGACAGAGACATTCCTTCTCCGCGGACCAACCGAGACATTCATTCCCACCCGCAGCATCTAAGACCCAAAGCTGTCTCATCTCATTAAAACAAGACCATCACTTAACCACTCCCGTTTCGTTTGATGGTGCATTAATTTCTGATACACCGTCACTAAGCATTCTTGGCATTAATATTTCCAGTAAGTTAACCTGGACAGATCACATCTTCTCGGTTGCCAAAGAAGCATCAAAATGTCTTGGTTTTTTGAAAAGGTGTAAAAAATATTTCAGCCCATCAAATATAGCGCTCCTCTAAAAGTCCTACATCAGACCTAGAATGGAATACAATTCCCATATCTCGGCCGGGGCTGGTCGCACAGCCTTAGCTTCATTGGATATTGTCCAAAAGAGAGCCTGCAAGCTCATTGGCGATGTGGCAATTACTTGTCATATCGACTCGCTCGAGCACCGTCGCAATGTTGGATGCCTTTCGGTCCTTTATCGCTATATACATGGTCAATGTTCTGCTGAAATATCTAGTCTGATCCCTTGTAGAATAGTTCCTGCACGCAATACTCGCGCTGCATCCCGCGCTCATCCTTTTACCCTTCAAGTTACCTTCGGCCGTACACTAAAATTCCGTGATGCTTTCTTATCCCGAACTGTGCGAATGTGGAACAGTCTACCATCTTCTGTCTTTCCTCCGGCATATAACCTGCGAAAGTTTAAGGGCGACATACATCGGCACCTCCGCCGCTCTCCTCATATCCCTTAATCCTTTCCCTATCTCCTTCCTGTCACGCTGTGCTTTGCATCATAGGGTATCCCCTGAGTTTGGCTTAATAATATAAAAAAAAAAAACAGCGACAAATGGCCCCGCGGTGCCACCATATATAAATAATCAGGCTCGGAACAACTCTTAGCATGGACGTTATGGAAGTGCAGTCAGACGATGGAATATTTCATACAATGGAGACAACTCAAAGCTCTCCGTAGACGAGTTTATCTTCCGAGTCGAGGCACTCACTCACTCCGCGTTAGAGGGAGATTTTGATCTCCTAGTCAGGAACATGTTTGTGTTATTATCAGGACCAGCTACGGACTGATACTGGTCCTTCTTAAGGCATAATTCCATGCCCACGTCGGAATATGTCAAGGCCGGGTTGTTAATTGAGTGGGGAGTCCAAAAGGACGGCCTTAAAGTCAGAGTCCAGCTGATGTCACGCAAGCAAAAGCATAGTGAACCATTCGCCACCTATCATCTGACAATGGTACAACTACGTGATCAGTTGCAATACCCGATGCCAGACTACGAATTCCTTGAACTCGTCAAAGCGAACCTATTGCCAGAGATTTAGAATAAGATCTGCTTACACCCAGCTAACACCATAGACCAACTGCGAGATACAAGCCAAACAGCTGCGGACTGCAACGGCTAGTGGCCTGAACGCATATCGTAGTCAACACGTTAGTGAGATTGCTGAGTCTTCATTAGCCTCAAAATGTGACTTAAAGACCGACACTGTCACAGCTGTCGAGCCTAGACCACCTGTAGTGTGTTGATATTGCGACCAACAAGGGCACTATTACGAAAAAGACGTCTTCAAGCCTGATTGCAGACAATGTTCTCACAAAATCTGGAGGCGGGTCGGGAATCCCAACATCTGTTCTCGACTGAGTGCCCCAGCTCAAATGATAACAGCTCCCACAACTCCAGCTCAACCGGCGAACAGGGACGACAATTGGTAGGGTTTTTGGTTTGTTGAACAACCCATGGACTGTCCGCTGATATTGTTACGAGCGTGGCCTTAGTTCGTTATTTAAAACACAATATTTCGGATATTATTCAAAAGTTCTTTCTTTATTTAACTTTGCTGTTTACGCTCACAAATTCACAAATAATTATCAAATCAACTCTTTGTAGTTATCGCTAGTACTGTACTTCTAATTATCGCAATCCAAATAGTTTACTTCGTTCACTTCACTGTCTGAAATAAGACTCGCCTCCTGGATGTGAGTAGCGCCGTATTTATACTCTACGAATTATCCTAGAACCTTCATGATTATTCCATTCTCCAAACCTAACTTACTAGGATGTCACTAACCTAAAGTTGTTTCTATTTCCAATAGATGCCGCTTGTATCACTTTGTGGCGCGTAACACTGCCCCCTTCTTAAAATTGTTCGTCCCGAACAACAGGTGATCCACGGTCTTGATGCTCGCAGTATTGACATAAATGATCTAGATGAACGATTTTCCGTTTGCCTCTTGTACCCCGCTAAATCCTATATACTACGTCATTAATTCTAGTCTAATTTGGGAGAACGTCCCTTACGTCGTTTTGGGTTGTACAGCCAAACAAGGTCACCTTCATTACATCCGGCTGAGTTACCACGTAAGTCATAGCGGGTCTTCATCCGATCGGTATTTATTGCTAATTTTGCTCTCGTGATCTCGGGTACATCAGCTAATCGTTGTCTAAGTTCCGATACATAATCGTCTGGTAAATTTTGTTTACCTCTGGGTGTACCAAACTTGAGGTCGCTAGCTAAACGCATCTCCTTTCCGAATATCACTTTTGCTGGAGTTTGTCCGGTCGTGTTGTGAACAGCTGATCGATAGAACATTAGGAACATGGGAATATGTCGATCCCAATCGCGTTGGTGATAGTCGACTACTTTCTTTAGATGCTCGACCAATGTTCTCTTGAAGCGCTCTACCAGGCCATCAGATTGTGGATGCAGAGGAGTTGTTCTGCTTTTTCTTATTCCCAGAATTTTACTCATCTCTTGGAAAGTCCGTGAGTTACAGCAGTACCTTTAAAAATTGCAATGCCTTGCGTCAACAGGAGTCAGGTTATTTGAATGCGGCCCACGTGGCGCTTACTTCTTCCACCACTTCTTCTTAAATATTTTTTCGCTGCATTTCCCTTGAAGTTGTTCACCTCAAATATAGCAAATATCGCAGGGGATAGACGTAGATGGTCTGATGTAACATTTTGCACCCCCCCGGCACAATAGTTTTTTTATTTAATAGCAGCGATTGGAATTTCTTAGACGGATTAATTACGTTTCCACTTGCATTTGGTAGGAAACAACAAATGAAATCTCGCTAGTAGTGTGATTATGATGGAGTTAATCGAAAATAAAAAAAATAGTTTTGCAGATGGAATAATTAAAACCTTTTCTGACACTTTGTAATGGCCTACTTTTGTCTCTTCTTTGTTCAACTACTCAAGACTCTTCTTCCTTTCCAACTTTTCTTTTACGAGTCAGCCCTGCCAGATCTCTATCGTACAACTGTGCAGAAAATGGCAGCACGATCACAGTGTGAGGAGAACATGAGCACCGTCACTAGCTGTCAGTGAAGCAGGTGCATCATACTGCTTCATGCAGCGCGCTGCGACGATAACAGAGCTGCGTCGTATGTCCCATCTGTGAACCAGACGACACTGAGAAATGGTCGACTGAGCTAGCCGGTCTTAAAGCATTCTCCTCATCTTACGGGCACCCAATGTGTGAGTCGACCCACGACTAATAGTTCTGTCAATAGGAATGCTGTGCTGGTATTGAGAAAGTCACGACCGCTTGGTCGGACTCCCCCTGGGCGTAATGAGTCAGAGGCAAATCCCGGAATCCCTGCCAGTCCTTGGCCAGAGCTCGATATCGCTCTCGATATCGAAAGTCAGAGGTGTACTTACAGGTTAGCAACCTAAAAAGCCAATCTGTCAGGACTCCCCGGCCTTCCCCTACCGAGATGAGTCGGGGAGGCCTCTACAATCAGTCACCCAAATAGCTGATTGCAAAGCTTCTTCCGATCTGGACATCTCCATCCGACCGCAAATCAACACTCGTCCGACGGTATGTCCCCAAGTCACCACACACAGATCGACTTTTCGAGAGTGTAGGTTAAATAGCAAGGATGCTCACACAGCATAGATTAAAATTTCGAAGGCGGTTCGCACCAGGGCCAGATAGAGGGGGAGGGGGGCCATGAGGGCCATATGGCACGGGCCCCCAGGCTACGGAGGGCCCCCTAAATCTATACTAAATACAACTGAAATAAAAATATATTTATCTCATAAATTTTAAAATAACTAAATTTTTGCAGAAAAATTTTGCAGAGCAAAGTACCATAAAAATTGTGCATAGCATTGTACCATTTTTCTTTCCGGCTTCTACTTTGTAGTTATGTACAATATTTCCATTTCGTACAATCCCTTCCTACAAAGGTTATATTTAGGCGTATTATGTAGGTATATGATATAAGTACTAATACTATTATAATAGACAGAAAAATTATATCGAATGAGCTTATGCGTGTTCGTGCAGTTTTGGGTCGCGACTGTAAATGCATATGGTAGTATTTGATACTTTTTTCATTCGATTTCTGTCATTCCTATAGCAATGTTACCTAATGACAAGTTAAGAAGCAGTAGAGCAAAATTGGAAAATTTTTGGTGCTTTTTTAGAATGAAACAAGTAATTTCATATACTTTCATCTTTTGCATTAATGGGGGAAAAGAACTTAGCTATGCATAATTGTAGTGCAACTGAGACAACGAGTTAAAAACACTTTCACTCCTCAGTACAATTATTAAGGCAGTTACCGTACCTACTTTCAAATTTAGCATTAATATATTTTGAAAAATAATACTTTACATAAGGTTTAAAGATTAATTAAATAAATTTCATAAATGTTTAACAAAAAAAAATCTTTTATGATTTTCAGACGGAGGGGGCCCCATTTTTTCTGATTGGCCGGGGCCCCCCATATCTTCTCTCAGGCCCTGGTTCGCACTGTGGGATTCCTACGGCGGTGCAGCCTCCGTTGAGTACCATGGGGGGGGGGGGGGGGGTATGACGTATTGTGAAGCGAATGAGTGTGAAAAAATGAGTTGACTAAAAAGAGGTATACCGACACCTACGCTGGGAGGGTCCTACGTTCATGTACCGCTTGTAATATATGTCATATTTGTTTACCACAATTATTTTATCTCGCTATCTTTAGTTTTGAATTGCAATTCGGTACTTCTGATGGTGAGGAATCTCTGTCACCATTGTACTGTTCATTAGTAGAACATACACGCAAATTTGATTAAGTGACTGAAATGAATGCACTGGTAAATTTGGATTAAGATCAGTGGTCTATTTCCTAACAACAAATTAACACTGTTCACTTTCATTTACTTTCAAGAAACTACTGCACTTATTTTATAGACTTTCCCACTATTTAAGATCAGATTATGTATAAAAGTTTTCAGGTCAACGATTCAAACGTATGGGGAACACACTTACAGGATTGTTATTAATTATAGGGTTAATGTAGAGCAAAGTTAGAATAACTTAACTTCAAAACACTGGCACACTTCCTTAGCTTAAATATCTTGATTAATCGTATTGAGACAGGATTATAAAAACTGTTGGGTCAGAGATCAACACACTAGAAAACACACTATTTGAACCCGATTTATGATATACGATTTTCAGAAATAGATATATTGAGACAAAACTCTGTACATAAGTTTGGGTCTGAGATTTTTGTATCACACTAAAAACACTTATTAGCACCAAGTTGTAATACAAGATCGTCAAAAAATGTAATAAAAATATATGTAAAATAGATATGCAAACGAAATGTATAATATATATATGTCAAAATATAGTCAAATAGATATATGAATAGGTATTAAAATATTACAAGTGGCTGGTACTCACCGATCTAAAACTTGGCTGTAAGCTAATGTTAAGCCCTTTGTTCTTGGTTAGAACAATTCTTTATTTCCGTCGAGACCAGAAATAAAGTGTTAATGTTAGTAATATTATCTCAGTTGATACCCGAGATAATGTTCATTAAGTCAGTCGAGACCCGACTTAAAGAGTTATCTTAACTTCAGTCGAGACCCGAAGTAAGATTCTTTACTTCCGTCGAGACCAGAAATAAAGTGTTTGTTAATAAAATATTATCTCAGTCGAGACCCGAGATAATGTTCATTAAGTCACTCGAGACCCGGCTTAAAGAGTTATCTTAAGTTCAGTCGAGACCCGGAATAAGATAGTTTAATTTCCGTCGAAAACAGAAATTAATATTTATTAGTAATTAATATATCAGTCGAAACCCAATATAAATGTTAGTCCCTAACAAGCCAAAAGCCAACTTAACTCAAACCATGCCAAGTGCAAAAAGAGATCGAGATCATTCAGCTTGTCGTTTATATAGCCCTTGCTTGCACACGACACCACTGATAGAGTAGCAGCGGTGCATGATTACAAGAATTGGCAGTGCAGCTGTGATCTTACGGTACTAGCGATAAAATATTCATAGCAACGCACAAAAATGCATAGCAACAAGAAATTTAGAGCAACCCATGCTGCTGTGTTAAATTGAATTATATTTGCAAAAAATATTCTCTCTATCACGTAGCGAAGAAATTCCCGTTGGATGGTACTTGTAATGATGATAATGATAGAGTTGCAAATTGATCGGCTTGATCTGATTATATTTGTGCCATGCATTGTATGCTACATGACAATGCTTGCTTTTGTTATGTGTTGTACCTATTTTTGAGAAAATTGTAATTCGATTGAATTTGATTTCTTTTCAGAACTCAATTTCAGGAGTTGTTTTTAACACGAATCTAATGTTTCAAACATATGATAATGATCTTAATTTGATTTGCTCGATGAGGCTTTACTTTTGTATTGTATTTGTGCAATATGTTATGTAGATGATAAATACATGGCTTTGTTGGGTTGTGTACCTGTTTTTGACTAAGAGTAACTAGATTAGATTTAAGTTTACTAAAAGTTTTGATGCTTTGTTTTCAGGATTTTTTTCTTTTCAGAAAGTATCTGTTAAATACATGTATTCGAAGCGATTTGGTTCGAACAACCATTATGGTTCCATAACACGCAGTTGATCAGTCTGCTGTGTTATGTGATTGGTCTCTGTTTCTGTATCTATATCTGACTTAATCTATTTGACATTGCTCGTGTTTTCACTTGCAACACCTTGATCTCTTTTAGATCATTTATATTAATTTGCATCCTTGATAATGCATCTGGTCCAGAATTTTCTTTTCCTTTTACGTATTGGTTCTTTTGATTTATCAATATTTTTAATTAATTTATTGAGAGGATTATAATTAGGAATAACTTGAGATTAATATTTCTTGTAACTTATTTTGACATACATAGCTACTACTAACTTACTTTTATTTCATCTTTATTATTTATTTATAATTATATATATATACCTATATTTTTGTTTTGTATCGCTTCCGGGATCGTTATCAGACAGGTGATTTATTCGTATGTGTTTTTCGAGATCTTCTTATTATCAGAGACATACCTACATCTGGTACATTTATGAACTAGATTTTCTGTTATCGCTTTGATTTTGGGACTTTCTGCCTTAGTGGGGCCGAGTTGGGCTTTACCCTTTTTTCATAATTTTTCTCCCATTGCTCATTCAGCGATTCAGCTATGAATTGAAAATTAAGGCAATAAAACATGCTTTCATTTAACTTAAATTTCTTCACGCTTCTACTTTTAGTACTGTTCTGAGATCCGGTCTTTTCAGCTGAGCGTGAATTATTCAAATTATTATAACCCAAATCGGATACTCTGATGGGGTAACCATTGTGGAGTCGTCTGTGAAATTTTCGTCTGTCTTCAGAAGGAAAATACTATTATCGTGATAAGTTTTATTCTGATGGGTACAATTCAGATCTTCTTCCGCTAGATACCCAGATTCATGAGGTGAACGGACATCACACTGATAACGTACCGTGATCCCATGGTAATTCTTGAAATGTTTTGCCATATTTTCTTTTTGGTTGGCAATCAAATACTAAGAAAACATTTTTTTATCGAGTATTAATTTTAAACAACTGCGAGTTGTGCTAGGAAGATATACACCTAGATGGTCGAAAAACCGATTTCTTCAGTTTTGCATTTTCTTGAAGTTTGAGGTCTCCAGAATATCTGGTGAAAACGGCAAGTTAATATTTCGATAAATAAGCCAGTTATAGCCGAGAAAGTGAAACGTGTTTTGCAACGCCGAGCCGACAGGCAGGTAGCGGCAAGCGACGCTTCGAATAAAGCTTGTCCAGACCTATTTTGTGATCTATTGTGTTTTTGGGCATGCTTGGCTCCAGGTATAACGGAAACATCATATGACTGTTATTCATTGCCAGAAATAGACACGTTTTGTCAGTAGCTTGCCATTCATGTAACTGCGCGTTACAATGAATTTTCATGATTTATTCATTCCCAAATTTTTAAAACGCGTTTTCCTCAAAACCACGTTATTGAAATCGGTACCCAAAATTTCTCGAAAACCAATGAACCTATTGCCTTGAGGTTTCTTGTGGTTATTCTATACACCATTATCTAGACTTGTCATAGGATTTTTTTTCAGTTAGTTAGTTTTTGTTTTATAGGCAAAATAATAAATAATTTTTGGCCCAAAATTACTATTTATGTTCAAACGTCCGCCATTTTGTCATAAATCGATATTTTCAAAATCGGCTATGACAAGTACTAGATTACAGTATCTAATTTTATAATCTTTTTGTTTTTTTTTATGATTCAAATTTCTTTACGACGCTCTAAGGATCATACAATATCCTTGTATATTCTCGATATTTTTAAATAAAGAAAATTAAACATATATTTGAGTGTATATACTTTTAGATAATTAAAACCCCAATCCGAAATTTTAAATAGTTTTCCTTGAAAAAATGCACAAAAATGACCGTTTTTCAGGCTCCTTTTTCTTAGTCCTCGTCTGTGATTTCTATAAGCTTTGTGTAGGATTTCAACAATCTTTATTACAACCAATATGTACAAAATGATGAGTATTTCTTTGTTTTCTATTGAGACTGTCAGCACGTTTACATGAATACATGAAGTAAACTTGAAGTATGCTTGAAGTAATCAAAATATCATGAAAACTCTCATTCAACGCGTAAACTTCAACTTAAGTAATTGGAAAATTAAATTCGAGATAAATTCAAGTCAAGTAATTGGAATTAATTCAATCAACCGCCCTACCTGAGCTTCAAGTGCATTTCAAGTCGAGTACTCAAGTATTCATGTAAACGTACTGTGTGTCATCTATGACAATATTGTTTACAATTTCTCCGTTATTTTAATATTTCTTGGAGTTTGTAGTTCCCATACTACATAAATCAATTTCTCCGTTATTTTCATTTTTCTTGGAGTTTGTAGTTCCCATACTACATAAATGGAACTGTAGATTGCAAAAAGCATGCCTTGTTTGGTCATAAAACAAATTTATTATTTACGAGCTCCGGACGAGTAAATAAGTGGACGAAAGAAATACATATGTATATGCCAAAATATCCCAGATTGAAAAACAATTCCTTTTTACAAGGGCATTGCCTGGAAAGGCGAACTTCATTTCCTCGCAAGTAACTTGCGAGCAATAATTTTGGCTAAAAATAAAAATATTATGATTATTTTTTTTTTTAAACAATAACTAAAAGAAATGCCGGTGACAAGGTATTGAATGGTCGAAGTCCAAAAGTAGCGAACACAGTAGTTCGTTACAGCATAGACACGACCCGCCGAGATAAGAATCTCAAAAGCAACGGCATACTATGAACAAAATTTCGGACATAAACGGTTTGACCAGGAAAGAATTTCCGAGGTCGAGTACGGAGGTTGTAACCAGTAGCATGTCTTTTATAAGCCTCCGCCAAATGGACTTGCACCTCATCGCGCACCAATTGAAGGCGTTGATTTATTGGAAGTATCTCACATGCACCATCCACAGTTTCCGTTAATTCGCGTATCAATTTGTAATCACTTCCATGTGTGACAGGGTGTTCACCGAACAGCTGAAAGTGAGGCGAACACCTGGTCGAGTAGTGAACCATGCTTCTTATAACGTGATCAATTTCACTCAAGTGATCGTTCCCAACGTAGGCCCGAATGGCTGCAAGTATGGATTGATTGACTCTCTCAGAAGTATTAGATTGTGGGGAATAAGATGGAGATAAAATATGTTGTATCCCATATCCCTTCAGTAACTGAGATAACAGTTTTGACGTAAACTGGCTGCCATTGTCCGAATGAAGAAACTTAGCTTTAATGTGCACAAATTTGGTTAGGTGATCCACAACAAGAAAAATATATTTATGACCCAAAATGTCACAAAATATTCGCTGCCAAGGTAAGTCTGTTATTCTCACCTCACCCATAGGAGCCCTTGGGGAAGAATTAAATGGTTTGATTTCTTTACAGGTCCCACAGGAACTAACATATTTACGAACGTCTGAAACCATTTTGGGCCAATAATAAAGACGCCTCAGTTTTTCAAATGTTTTGGATGGCGGACTATCCTCTTGATCTATTAGCACAGTGGTAAAACTCTCTGGAATCCAAAGCTTCCGTAGGATTCAATTTAATGAATCACTATTTCGTTGTTAGGCAAAAGAGATGTACAATTTATCGTTAATAACTCGCAAATTCGTAAAGGTAGGACCGGCGTTTATCTTATGTATTCTTTCCACAAAAACCGCATCCGAAAGGACCGCGGCCTAAGAATCAATAGCTTCAAGAACTGCAGATGAGGTCAGTTCTTCAATGGTATCGTCAATGGGGTTATTTTCATAAACACGTGACAATACATCCGCTACCACGTTATCTTTTCCTTTTCGATGCTCTATATGAAAACTGAAACCATTTAGCTTAAGGCTCCATTACGCGAGTCTACCGGATAAGTCCCGTAGATAACTCAACTATTGCAGACTAGCGTGATCCGTGATGATTGTAAACTCGAGTCCCTTCATGTATGGGCGAAAACGTTTTACGCTCAAGACTGCCGCCAGACATTCCAATTCGGTGATACTGTAGTTACGTTGCGCTGCATTTAGTTTCTGTGACATGAACGCAATTGGGTGTTCATCCCCGTCATCAGAACGCTGAAAGAGCACACTACCAGTACCCGTAGTGCTGGCATCACAGTAAATATAGAACGGCCGGGAGAAATTTGGATTAATGATTACCGGAGCGGTAGTCAGACATTCCTTTAATTTTTGAAGGGCGATTTCAGATCTATCATTCCACGGGAAGCGTAGATTTTTTTTTCAACAAATCCGTAAGAGGACTAGCTATTGACGAGAATTGCGGTATGAATCGTCTATACCATCCACAAACGCCTAAGAAACTACGCATTTTCTTCACGTTAAGTGGCCGAGGAAAGATTTGTATGGCCGTAACCTTTTCGTATTCTGCCCGCAAACAACCATCACTGACTATAAAGCCGAGATATCTATCTTGCTCTTTTCTAGGTTAAAAGTAAAACCAGCATTATGTAATAAATCAGCAATTATTTTTAACAACGCCAAGTGCTCGTATAACGTGGAAGAAGTAATTGAAAGACCATCGAGGTAGACCGACACTTGGTCATGCAACTGATGTGGTATGACCTTGCACATTAATCTACACATAGTTTGTGGTGCATTGCACAGCCGCAAGAGCAAAACAGTAAACTGCTACAGAGGTCGTCCGGGAACAGTAAAGCATTTTTGTCTCTGGATTTTTTGTTGCCAGAAAGCATTCTTTAAATCAAGGGCTAAAATATAATTTGTCTTCTGGAGTCTACTTAAAAGTCCATCAATTAGAGGTAATGGGAAAGCGTCCGGAACGGTAACTGAATTTACCTTTCATGCATCCAAGCAGAGTTGGACTTTGCCGTTGGATTTCTTTACTAGGCTTACTGGAGAGGACCATGCACTTTGACTTTCCTCAGTAACACCCAGAGTCAACATTCGGTGAAGTTCCTCGTTAAGAGACTTCTGCACTGCCGGTGAAACTGCATAATGTCTCTGTTTAATGGACCTGGTAGCTCCAACGTCTATCTCATGTTCCACCAATTTAGTCTGCCCAAGACCATCTACCTTAAAAGAAGGACACTCCTCCATTACCGTGTGCAAGCTTCCTTACTTATTCCTACCGGCTGCGCCAAATGTGGTGTTTGGTTTTGTACACCGCGAGAAAGGGATGTGTGGGCTTTAACTACGATTGAGAATTCACTTTTTAATTTATTTATTCAAAATAACAACAATTCACGTTATAATTTATTTATTTATCTTGTTTTAAACTTATAACTTATTTATTTATCCTGTCGTCGATTCACTTTAAAACTAAAGCACTTATATTTTATTTATTTTTCTGGTCTTCACTTTACTTTAAAACTAAGCAACCGACCTAATTGGACTTTTCTCTCAAAAACTACCGCGACGCTGACCAGACTCAAGAATAAACTAAACTTATACTGTACCCGAAATTAATAAATTCACTTCAAAAAATGCAGAATCAACTACGCGTAATTTCTGTGCCAGAAATTTTTGATGTTTCCAAACAAGACGCTGACCAGACTCAAGAATAAAATAAACTTATTCTGTTTTAGATATTGAGTGTATGGGATTATACGAGCCGGTGATCCAGTTTATTTTATGAAAACATCATATGGTTGTTTGAGCCATTTTTTATTTTTCAGAAAATATTCCGATATTTCGGTCTTTGGTTTAGACCATTATCAAGGCTAACAAAAGATACAAATCAAGAGTTAATTTTGCAAACAATTTCTATTAATGTAAGTGATTACCTAAAAATTGGTATGTCAAAGTTACTTAAAATGGGTTATTAAAAACCTTATGTCACTGATTAAAAAAGAAAAACCAAGTTTGAAAACGAAAACCGATAGAGAGACAGAAAAACGCACTTCAAAAAAGAATATCACATAATAAATAACAATCTTATAATTATTAGTAAAGTCAACCATTTTATAAAATTAACTAAAAATAGATAATAAATAGAGACGACCGTCAAAGAAAAGGACAAACTAAAAATCAAGACCGGGACTAACAAACTAAAAATGCGAAGATGTGAACTAAAAAAAAAAATTTTTAGCTGAACAGGTACACGCACCCTGGCAAAACAAATTGAGAAACCACCGCATTACAATTTTCAAGACCGACGAATAAATAAGGCTTTAAATACAACGCGCAATTTCCTACGTAACAACAAAGAGGTGCTTATTATTAATAATGACAAAGGTAACCGCACATTACCCCCTCCCTATCTTTATTATCCCCCCCCCCCCACATACCCACCATCTAAAATCCATTGACTTGAACAAAAATTTCCCACTATTAACTTTAATTATAAGTTCCAAACCAAGAAAAATCATGATAAAAAGCCATTTAGGTGCACCACATATCTATCTAAGACAACCGTAGTACGGGAGCATGCTGGTAGTACCGGCTAATGCCGCTAGGGTGCAGTCAAGACCAAATGACATATCCCGGTAGTACCGGTTAATCCAACTAGGGCGCAGTCGAGACCCAAACCAATACAACCAAGACACAAACCTGCATTTAGTATGGGTTCAAACCACCTAGCGACGGTGGCGCCATCTGTGGGGAAATCCTGGAGGCTTCAAAAAGTGGTCCAGAATCCGCGTAGAACAACTACTCGCGTATGATGAGATAAAGATACGCGCTGGTATGTTCGTATATATATGTATGTAGCGGTGTATCTGCCGTCGAGAATGACTGTTCTTTTGGACTCCTGTAATCAGGCCGAAGATAACGGTAGCGGCCTCCCCTTTAGGTTGGATCTCGCGTCGCCGAATGATGAAACTCCGATTGCAACTCCTGTGTTGATCTGTACCTGTTTGACCTCTACTACTGCTTTTATTATATGTTCCAGACAGATTGGTTGATATAAATCATTTCGTGCCGAATTGCCGAATTTCCTACCAACACCGCTGAAAATAGACAACTCAAATAATATGGCTGTATAACTCACCATCCCTCGAAAGGCCTGTTGCCGAATCAACGTCGGTTTCCTTTTTGGTTTCTGCATAGAAATTTGCACAGCAGAAGAGCAGTAGGCTTTCCTTTTATTTTTTCGCTAGTTAAAATTTACGATACTTAAATTTTTGCCACGAATTTTCAGAATTTTTCTCGTCTCCTTAAACTCTCCGCCACAAGCAAGTAAAAAAAACTCTTCTTCTTTCTTCTCCTTTTTCGAAAACCATCCCGGCCAGGGTTCATTTATGTCGGTCCGTCACAGTGGCAGCACATTCGTCGTGTGGCACGATGTGCATACTGCTGCATGCAGCACGCTAGACCATAACAATTTTCAAAAATATATATATTTTGTACCCCACTCTCTATGTTGATTCTCTGTACTGAGCTCTCACTTTTCTGATAGGTACAGGAATGTAATGGTGTTCAATAATTCATTAATTCATTTATAATTTTAGTAAAACCTTCAAATGACAACATAATAGCAAATAAAAACAGAGGGTAGTTAATCCGAAAAGTGAGCATTTCAGGTTAAAAACTAAAAAAACTGAGCATGTCAGACTAAAAACTGAGTTCAGATAAAGAAAAATTCTCAGCAAAAACTGAGCAGTTGGCAATGTTGGGCGCAAGTCGCAGCTTGAGTTGCGACTGAAGTCTGCCATGAATGAAGTCTGACGAAACGATTACGTACAATACAAGTAAGCCTGACGACTTTGCTATAGAAATGAATTAAAATATGAATAACTTGTAACTTAATTAAACACACACACAATTAATTTCGGTACTCATATGAGGAACTACGCGTAACAACAATATTGTGCTGGTACGTCTAAGCATAAGGGGAGGAAAATCCTACCTTCCCTAGAAAGTTGTCGTGTGTGTTGGCCCATGCGCTACACGCGGTCTGCGGCATGTATATCAAATGGCTGGGCCAAGACATTGATTTTATACATATAAATATGCCACCGCCGCGAACAAGATATTGTTACTTCTTCTCACTGAGTCGCCACTATAATACTTTGTCATCTGCTTGTGGCGGCATCATTATTTGCCGATAATTCTACTTGTGGCAGCAGTCGTAAGAACATGAATTAATCATCTTTGACGTTTTAGCTGATGTTCGCACTTCTTCATCTTGGACCGAACAAAGCGTCTAAAAACATTGTATCTCTTAAAGCCTTTTTGTTAAATTAATACTAATAAATATTCATGGTGGTGTTTTTTAAATACTCTTTGTTTTATTGTTTATATCAGTGTTGAATATCCACAATTGGTGACCCCAAAAATAAAAACACGCAGTAAAATTTGGGCAGTGTGCAGTTCTTAGAATACATGCACACCGCCATTACAATGCCACATTACATTACAATGAATGACAAAAATGCAAGCGAACTTGAACAGAATACCGAAATTCAAATGCAAACACCAGTTAAGCAGAAGGAAAACCCAACTCTAAATTCTACGCAAAACGCTTCGCCATCCTCTGATACACCGGATGATCTATTAGCACTTCACTCAGCAGGCAAGCCAGGCCGACCAAGGTTACCAAATTTCTGGAAACATGAACCAGAGCTCTGGTTTACTCATATTGAAGCGCTTTTCTATACATACGGCATTCATTCTGATGTAGAACGCTATTTCACAGTACTTGCTCTTCAGGAACCAGAAGTACTGAGTCAAGTGACTGACATCAAACGCTCCCCACCAAAAGACGATAAGTATCAAATATTCAAAATACAGCTTATCTCTCGTTTTTCAGTTTCTAGAGAGAAAAGGCTAAATACATTGTTAACGGAGTTGCATCTGGCAGACAAAAAACCTACTGAACTATTACGCGAATTGCTCAAATTAGCACCACCGGATACACTCGAGCCTTTTATCCATTCGTTATGGATTCAACGTTTGCTAACCAGTGTAAATGCATTTTATCAGCAAACACAGAAATTGAATTATAAATAATAATTATAAATAATCGTAATAGATTACAGCCAACACACGGTCAACACACTTTTAAACTCGACTTGGGTTTGCGTCGACATATTTTGTGGAGTTTGACTATAGCCAATGTAAAATTTCCAATTATAGGATCTGATTTTTTGTCACATTTTGGATTAATAATTGACCTAAAAACACAACAACTCGTGAATCAAGCAACGAAACTAACAACAAAAGGAGAAATGTTCCAGGCATTTAACTTCGGCATTTCCTCCGTTCAGGATCAATCACCCTACATGGATGTTTAACAACAATTCAAAGTTACCACAAAGGTAACAGCCAAGCATGCAAAACAGTGTCCACTGTATGTCATCATATTACGACTACAGGTCCACCAGTTCTTGAGCGTCCACGTCATTTAGCAGGCGACAAACTTAAAGCAGCTCGCGATGAATTTGATTTCATGTTGAAACAAGGACTCATTCGTCTTTCCAACAGCCCATGGGCATCACCACTCCATCTCGATCAGAAGAAAACGGGAGGTTGTAGAGCACGCCTACAGGATGTTGAAGAAAGTTTACATGGCAAGACCATTTTTGGCACATTAGATTTTTTTTTTTTTTATATTATTAAGCCAAGCTCAAGGGATACCCTATGATGCAAAGCACAGCATGGCAGGAAGGAGATAGGGAAAGGATTAGGGGATATGAGGAGAGTGGCGGAGGTGCCGATGTATGTCGTCCTTAAACTTCCGCAGATTGTATGCCGGAGGAAAAACAGAAGATGGTAAGCTGTTCCACATTCGCACTGTTCGGGATAAAAAAGCATCACGGAATTTTACTGTACGGCCGAAAGTAATTTGAAGGGTTAAAGGATGTGCGCGGTTTGCAGCGCGAGTATTGCGTGCAGGAATCATTCTACAAGGGATTAGACTAGATATTTCATCAGAACATTGACCATGCATATAGCGATAAAGGAGCGAAAGGCATCCAACATTGCGGCGGTACTCGCGTGAGTCGATATGACAAGTTATTGCCAAATCGCCAATGAGCTTGAAGGCTCTCTTTTGGACAATATCCAATGAAACTAAGGCTGTGCGACCAGCCCCGGCCCATATATGGGAGTTGTATTCCATTCTAGGTCTAATGTAGGACTTGTAGAGGAGCGCTAGATTTGACGGGCTGAAATATTTCTTACACCTTTTCAGAAATCCAAGACATTTCGATGCTTCTTTGGCAACAGAGAAGATGTGATCTGTCCAGTTTAACTTACTGGAAATATTAATGCCAAGAATGCTTAGTGACGGTGAATCAGAAATTAATGCTCCATCAAAAGAAGCGGGTGTGGTTAAGTTATGATCTTGTTTTAATGAGATGAGACAGCTCTGGGTTTTAGATGCATTGAATTCGACGCGATTTGCTTTGCCCCAAGCGAGGATACTGTTAAGATCGTTATTCAATGATCTAGTCATGCAATCTCGTTTAACACATGCGGCATTCCCCCTGGATTCCGCAAGAGTGTCAAAGCAGTAAGCGAAATCAAGAGTACTGTCATCTGCGAAACTATGGATGGGATTGAAAGTAAGGGAAAGCAGATCATTAATGAAAATTAAAAAGAGAGTTGGAGAGATAGCAGAGCCTTGAGGCACACCGGCATTGATGGGATGCGGTTCAGATGTAACGCCATCTAATACAACACGTATTTGGCGACTAGATAGGAAGCTTTCAATCCATAATAGAAGAGGAGGGGAGAGACCAAGTGCTTTAAGTTTGGCTAAAAGGGCTGTATGCCAGACTCTATCAAAGGCCTTTGAAATATCTAGGGCAACGATTTTAGACTCACCAAAATTATGAAGACTACGGTTCCAACGTTCCGTAAGAAAGGTCAGCAAGTCTCCAGATGATCGTCCAGCTCGGAAGCCATATTGGCGATCGTTGATGAGATGATTAGTTTCTAGATACTTCATTAATTTTGAGTTAATGATAGATTCAAAAACCTTTGAAGGAATCGAAGTGATCGCAATTGGTCGATAATTTGAGGGATCGCTACCCTCTCCTTTCTTGGGAATAGGCTGAACGTGAGCTAGCTTCCAAGCAGTTGGAAATTTTCCTGTCGAATAAGACAAGTAGAATAGTTTGCGCAGAGGTTTAGCCAAGGATGAGGCACAGCTTTTAATTAACAGGGGCGGGAAACCATCAGGACCTGCGGCTTTGGAGACGTTGATCCCCTTAAGGACCCTGAACACATCCCTCGTACGAACGTGTATTGGCTCTTGTACACATTGACTCGGTGGATGCAAAACAGGTGTTTGTGAAGTAGGTGGAAGACAAGAATTTGAAGCGAATCTAGCAGCTAAAATATTAGCTTTATCCAGGGAGTCAACAATCACTTCACCATTATTAAGTAGTGAAGGTATAGAGGAACTGGTGAAGTTGTTTCTGATGGTTTTGACCAGGGACCAGAAGCCTTTGCTACCTTTGCGGCTCGCCAGGATTCTTTGTCTAATATTCTGGTCAAAAAGAAATTTTTCTCTCTGGATAATGGACTTGCAGGTGTTCCGTGCAGTCTTGTAGACTTGTTTCATTTTCGGACATGGATCCAATTGATAAGCGCGAAAAGCAGACTCTTTCGCTTTTATAGCTTGGTTGCACTTATCGTTAAGCCAGGAGCGATCATGCTGTTGTTGAGATCTGCTGTAAGAATATGGAATGTGTTCACGCATGCCAAGATTTAGTATGTTACTAAATTCTAATGTGCATTCATCAACATCCCTCGAAGCAAAACAGACCGACCAATCAATTTCTCTAAGATACTTATTGAGACTTTCCCAATCAGCATTCTTATAGTGCCAAAGAAGCCTACTTGTAGGTGGAGAAGTAGAGCGGCACAGGTTTGAGGTGGTAAATTGAGCCGTGATTAAGCAATGGTCTCAATTTCCGAGAGGGGAACCGACTGAGATGGAATATTTGTCCGGATGAGATGTTAGAAATAAGTCGAGTAAATTAGCTTTATCACCAGCTGTATCGGGAATTCGTGTTGGTGCATCCACTAGCTGTTGTATATTAAATGATTCACAGAAGAGTTCAACGAAACGGCCCGCAGGACTTGCGGTAGAAGAATGTCTGAGCCACGGTATATTATGAACATTAAAATCGCCTGCCAGGACGATTTCGGAAGAGGGGGAGACAGAAAGCAAATGATCAATATTGTTGGAGATATTGTCAAATACGGATACCGTGTCGTCATCAGACATATTTGGGCTGCGATAAAGGAAACAGAAGTAAATGATGTGCTTGTGAAGTTTGAACCTAATCCAGATATAGTTAAACTCTGGATTGGCAGAAGGAAAATCTTGAAGAATGGTAAAGGCCACATCATTCCGAATATATACTGCGATCCCTCTATGCTGAGAAAAAAGAGGCACGAAGCTGTAACCAGGGACCTGATACTGATTAATATCAGCATCAGAAACGACCTTGGATTCACTTAGCGCAAGAATTGCCGGGTTTTTTGAGTTAAGGTGGCAGTACACCGAAAACCGATTTGCTCTTAATCCGCGAATTTTGCAGAAATCTAAAATGAAATTCTGCATGCTGAAGGCAAAAACAAAAAAGCAAAAAAAAAAAGCGACACACAACAACACAAAAATTTGGGCGCCACCAGCAGCAGTCAACGACACAGCGAGGTAAAAAGATTTGAGCCGAGCTTATCATCAAGTTCCTATGGCAGAGGAAGACATCGCCAAAACTGCAATAATTACTCCTTTTGACCTTTTCGAGTTTGTTGTGATGCCTTTTGGACTAAGAAATGCCACACAAACTTGGCAGAGGCTAATGGACAACATATTCAGGGACCTTGACTATGTCTACTGTTATATATATGACATACTTATTACGTCAGAAACACAGCAACCGTATCGAGAAAACTTGCAAACAGTTTTACAAAAACTCCAGCAGAATGGTTTAACAATCAACAACAAAAAGTGTCATTTTGAAAAACAAGACGTAATTTATTTGGGTTTCATTATAAACGCTAATGGTTGCAAACCACCTCCTGATCGAATAACAGCAATTGTCAACTACAGGAAACCTTAGTTGAGCCTCGTCGTTTCTTAGGCGTCATAAATTACTACAGGCGATGCATCCATCTGGCCCCTGATTGTCAAGCCGCACTTAACGAACTACTACAGGACGCAAAAACGAACGATAAACGTCCGGTTCCTTGGACTGCTGAAACAGAGACTGCGTTTGAAATGTGCTAGAAAAAACTTACTCAAGCAACAACCTTAGCTCATCCGACACCGAACTCCAGCCTAGCACTTTCTACAGATGCATTGGATGTAGCTGTCGGAGCGGTTTTGGAACAAAAGAATGAAGGAGATTCCTCTTGGAGATCACTCGGGTTATTTTCTACGAAACTTTCGAAGGCTGAAAAAAACTATAGTGTTAACGACAGTGAACTCCTCGCGATATACTCCGCTATTAAATTTTTTAAACACACAATGGAAGGTGGAAGTTTTGTTATCAAAACGGACCATAAACCAATAATATTTGCTTTTCAACAAAAATTAGATAAAGCTTCACCCACGCAGGTTAGACATCCTGATTTCATTTCTTAGTTATCAACGGAAATCGTGCATGTGTCTGGGAACGAAAACGATGTTGCTGATGCGTTTTCTCGTTTGAATGCGATCAGTATGCCCTCGACAGGCGTCTGCAAAAACTTGTCATCGATTCTTCTGCATCTGTTTACTCCGACATATCGTCAGGCCTCAAAATTCCAGCGGATTTACGTAAAAAGATTTTCGCTAATGTTCACGGATTATCTCATTCTGGCGGGAAGATCACCTTACAATAGCTCAAAGAGCAATTTGTTGAGCATGTTCCGTTTGCCAGCGGGTTAGAGTGCAGACACCCCAGAGAAATCTTCCCAAAAACATACCTGTAAATCAACGCTTCGATCACATACACTTAGACATAGTTATCATGCCACAGGTACCTGGTTATACATAGATACTGTATAACTATGATCGACAGGTTTTCACGATGGCCAGAAGTAGTTCCAATCAAGGATGAATACAATTAATTACGACCTTCAGTTTTCCTTTAATTTAAATAAATAACCAGTTTCATTTTTCGATTAGTGTACTAACACATACAATCGTACATATTCCCGATATTGTAGTAAATAAGAAAATACAAGTAGTTTTAAGTTATGACATAGTTCATGTAAATTGATGATCATAGAGTTTTAGTGTGTGTAGAAAAATAGATGTTCTGTGTGTGTTATATTTTCAAAAAGGAAAGCAGTAAATTTATCAAAACATTAGTGAATTCCTGACGAAAATGGATGGAAATAATAGTATAAATGTGGAAAGTTGTGTGGAAACCGGATATCGAAAAACTAAAAGAATAAATTCGTGAACGAAAACGGCAAGGAGAAGCATATGACGCTGAAAGGGCGCTGACGAAAAGAACAAATAATCCGGCCGAGACAAGTAATGCAGATATATCCACAAGTGACCTAGGTTTGAGTGCTGAAGGATCGCTCTCAGAATCGAGCAGGGAATTCATGGACAAGCACTCATATGAACTTGGTATAAATAGGTAGGTGTAATTATTCCTAAGTTTGAACCGGGAAAAGAGAATACCATGACGGCAGAAGAATGGGTGAAGAACACAGAAAATTTAAAATGTGTATGGTTGGAATGATAAAACCTTGCTGTTATACGCGGTTTTTCAATTGGAGGGTGCCGTTAAGTTCTGGCACCAAAGCACGCAATCAACCATTAAAAGCTAGAACGACTTCAAGGTAGAGTTCATCAAGACATTTCCATTTGAAAAATATGAGGTTTCAGTTATTTTTCAATTAATGACGTGAAAGAAGCAGAAAACGGAGTGCATCGAAAACTATTTCTAATAATATTGTAGCGTTAGCTAAACGAATTAATCTTCCCGATGAATTGATCATTAAATACATAATATTGGGGCTTGGAAATCCAGAGTTAACCAATATGCTTTTAGCAATGCAGTGCAAAAACCTTCATGAACTCCTAATACAAATCAAAAGGTACGAGAAGATTAAGGGGTTTGAACAGAACCGACAGCGACTAAACCAATTCAAAATATCAGACTCAAAATTAATATTCAACACTCCCCAATAAAATATATATAAAAAGATGTTTCGAACTCATCATTCAATTAGAAGGAAGGAAGAACCACACAGGTTCAGTACAAATATGGAGTCTTTGGCCATCTATCCACTGAAGGTAAAGCGACAGTTAAGGACAGAACCTGTTATACGTGCGGGCAGGTTGGACATTTGGCTAAACATAGCCATCAAAAGAAATGGCACTTATTATCTAAACATACCACACATACAAGAAGTACTACAGATGAACTACAGTAGTTACGCTATGTTCATTCTAGCACACAGTTTTTGCTGCCAGGATTTCACCACAGATGGCGCCAACGTCGCTAGGTGGTTTGAGTCCATACTAAATGTGGATTAGTTGCTCTATGGGGGCACCAGACGACAGTTTTTCCTTCCCTTGTGCCGACACGCAGCAGCAAAATGCTCCGGTTGGGGATACGAGATCACTTTGGGGATGCGAGATGACTTTCAGCACTCTCCAGCATAAACAAATAGCATAGGTTTTCTATTTTGTTTCTGCAGTTCGCTTATTTTTCATCTCAGACTTGTAGCCGCTAAGTTGACATCAATATTTTTCATCTCGAATTTTGGGGATATGAGATCTTTTTGGGGATACGAGATCACTTTCAGTACTCTCCAGAATAGGGAAATAGCATAGGATTTCGATTTTTTTTCTGGAGTTCACTTATTTTTCATTTCGGAGATCGAAGCTCTAAATATCTCTGAAGGGGTGGGAAGCTTTATTGGTGGAGTTTGCTGGTTACGTTTGATCTGGTCTTGGCGGCTACAATTTCACCTTGAGGTGCCCCCTCCTGCGTCTGGGTACTGGAGGTGAGCTGAGAGCTTTAATGGTAATATCTGCCTGGGGTGTGCTAGACTAGGCTACGTTACCTGTACCAAGGTTTGGGTAGAATGTGTACGCTTTATGTGTATTAAGTAATGATGTGAAATACCCTAAGCCAATTTATATCGGGGCTGTATACTTTTCAGCTTAGGTTTGGTTTTAGTTGTTTATTTTAGTATGAGTGCCTGTGGTATGTTGTTTATCCCAATACTAGGGGGGTAAAATTTTCATCAGAAATCCTCTAGGGGCTTTGGTTCGAGATATTAGCGAACTTACCTTCTCAGGTATAATTAAAGATGTGATGATTTTAATCTGTATGTAGGTGTCTTTTATAAACATTGCGCCATGTGATGATATATCTAAAAATAGATCAAGCGAAGCTGACAAGTTATGCAGAATCACTAATGCTGAAAAACTGATAACACACGGGTAATCTCACCAAAGCCTCTGGGAGTTCAATGAAAATTGTTTATTTGAATCTATTTACGTAACTAGTTTGCTGAAATCTTTGTTTTTTTTTCTCTGCTTTTGTTTTGAATTTTTTTATATGTAGTTTAGATTTTTAGACTTTTAGCTTTTATTCTTTTATTTCTACATTTGATACTTTAATTCTTAGTTAATTATGACTTCTTTACTTTTTTGTGCAGTTTTCCGCCCTTTGAATTGTTCTAATATTTCAAATGATTTTTACTTAGCTCAGTTTCATCATTATGCTTGTTATATGGATGAATCCGGATCTCGGCAGTCTTTACCGTTGCGGAGATATTGTCGTCATTTTTGTGCGGAACCCAGCTTGCGATTTGGGGGGGGGGGTGACTGATGTGAGTACTCTGAACAATATAGGAACCATGATTAATGTTTTTTGTGGCCGCACTGGTGGTCTAAATGTGTGCTGTTTCAATGCTCGTAGTATTCAGCCTAAACTTAATGAAATTAGGGAAATGTTACTCTAAATTGCACTCAATCTTTGTTACTGAGTCATGGTTACGCGAGGATATTCCATCGTCCCTGGTATCTATTCCAGATTTTAATGTTTTCCGACATGATCGTAGAAATAGAATGGGTGGTGGTGTGGTGGTCTTTGTGAGAGATAGCTTTAAGGCTAGAGTGGTTGCGCATTCTAGTTCTGGGCCCCTTGAGTTTCTCTGTGTTGAGGTAAACACAGGTGCCGAAAAGTGTATCTTGGGTACAGTATATTGTCCGCCTGGCTGCTTTAGTGTTGACGCCTCTGAGGAATTTTGCAGTCCCATCTCATATTTGGTACAGCACTACTCTAAAGTTATCATTGGAGGTGACTTTAATGTTAATTTGCTTAGAAACGGTGCTCCAACTGAGCTATTTCTGTCAACTGTTCAGTCTCTCCACCTAAACGTAGTCAATTCTCAACCCGCATTTTTCAATACGCTTAACCCCTCACTGCTAGACCTTTTCCTCGTATCTGATCACTGTTCTACTTTGTTTTTCAATCAACTAAGCCCTAGTATACTTGATCATGACCTGTGGTTCCTGTCCTTCAACGTGTTGATCATTGAATATAACCCCTTAAAAACTATTTCCTTTCGCGACTATTCTCGTATTGATATTGAGGCTCTGTTTGAAGAGTGTCAATTTCTGCATTGGGAAGACATCTATAGTATTACATCAGTAGACCGACAAGTCGAGCTTTTTAGTTCCTTCATTCATAATCTCTTTGACAGATATGTGCCTCTGCGTCATAGAGTAATTAGGTCCAAGGGCTGCCCCTGGTTTACCGCCGAAATAAGTTCTCTCATCGCTGGACGGGAATATCTCTATTCGAGATATCGTCGCTGCAGAACCAGTGAGTTCCGTAGGCTGTATGTTACAATCAGGAATAAAGTTAATACCAAGATACGGGCTGCCAAAAAATGTTACTATCGTAAAAAGTTTGATTGTAAATTACCATCTAAAACATTATGGCAAAATCTGCGTAATGCGGGGGTTCATGGGGGTGATGCTAAAAGCGTTGAATTTAATCCCGATGTTCTTAATAACTACTTTGTAGCTCATCATGCACCTGGTAGTGATAATCTTCAATCATGGTCGGCTCGTCATTTGATTGATTCTGAGAACTCTGATTGTTTCAGTTTTCGCTGTGTGGATGGCGAAGAGGTGATAAAGGCGGTGTTTTCTGTCAAATCTGATTCATCTGGTCATGATCAAGTATCGCCGAAATTTCTCAAATTAATCTTGCCAATAATTATAAGGCCCCTTCAGCATGTCCTTAATGCGTGTCTAACATCGTCCTCTTTTCCAACGACTTGGAAAATAGCCAACATTTTACTTATTCCTAAATGCGCCACACCTGCATCCCCAGCCGACTTTAGACCGATTAGTCTATTATGCTTCCTCTCTAAGATCCTGGAGAAACTAATGTACTGGCAAATTCAGGAATACTTGTGTGTAAACAATCTAATCAGCTCGTGTCAGGCAGGCTTTCGCTCGCATCACAGCTGCGAAACAGCTCTACTTAAGGTAACTACTGACATTCGCACCTCTCTTGATAACGATATGATATCCATCTTGCTTTTATTAGATTTCTCTAAAGCATTTGATAGTGTTTGTCACAAGAGGCTCTTGATGAAACTGTCTTCGCGATTTGGTTTCTCCCACTCTGCCATTCTTTTAATTAAACATTTTCTGTTCGGTAGATCCCAACGTGTCATATTGAATAATGGTCATTACTCAGATATTTTGCCCCTTTCGTGTGGTGTGCCCCAGGGGTTTTTTTCTTGGCCCCTTATTATTCAGTTTATACATAAATGACCTCCCAGAGTTGACACATGATGTGAAAGTTCACCTATATGCAGATGATGTCCAGCTTTATTTGAGTCGTCCCCTAGGTCTTATTGAAGATTGTGTAAGCCGCATTAACTGTGACCTCCAACGAATTTACTGCTGGTCAATCGACAATGTTCTTAGTCTTAACCCTAGTAAATCCCAGTGCATTGCATTCTATCCACGACAAATCGATCTGTTTGCATTGCCAGAAATTCTACTTAATGGCATCAATATCCCATATGTTAGTAGGACTCGAAATCTTGGAGTGTACCTTAATTGCCGGATGAGCGGCTGTGATCACATAAGTGGCATATTATCTAAATGCCTAATTTTGCTCTTCAGATGGAATGCTTCTAATTTGAATACTTGCATAAACAAATTCGCACAGTCCAATAAAGTAAACAAATTTGCAGTGGAATAATGTAAACAAATTCCCACAGCAGCCGAGTAAAGTAAACAAATTAAGCGATTTATGTAAGATTCCCAATTCCTTTAGCTGAAAACAAAACCAACATCTGATATTAATCTGTAGGATATGATGTCCTGGAAGAGTAGTGGAAGTTATAATTGAAAATTTCTTTTGCTGAAAAAAACAAGAACAGCAACTATAACGTAAGTTGTGGTCTGTATGTGTCTTTTATAAACATGAGTGATCATGTTATGATATTCGATGTGTAAAAATAGATCACGGCTGCTTGGGATGGTAAGACACATGAAATCATTAGAAGTAATGGAAATTAAAGCATTAGAAAAGGTGGCCTGGCCAGGCGGCTGGTAATTTTATATTTTGCGCAAACAAATACGGCCCAGTAAAGCAGACAAATTGAGCGATTAATGTTTTTGGTATCTAGGTGTTTGTATTGAAAGGTCTTACATTTTATGACGAATTGTTTTTTATTTTCAATAAAATTTCTCAATCAGTCACGCTCTTATGAGATTTGATTGACCCCGATGTCATAGTTCACATGAAGCTGATAAGAATCCGATAATTTTATCTTCATACAATTGGAGTGATAACATTATTTCTTACCATTAGGCTGAGAGTGGGTTTAATTAAATGTTTTGATGAAAGAAGGTGCTGTTATGATATTAATGTGGTATGATATCTTGTCTTAGATGAGTAATGGAATTTGTTTGGGAGCTGTGAGTAAGGAATAAAAACCTTATCAGCAAGGTCGCTTCATATTCATCTCTCTAAAGTATCATCCAAATGGTGTTGTATGAAGGAAGAAAAAATTGATAATTCTTCAAGCCCATAGTGAAGACCGTGGTGGAGGTTGAGAGTGGGTGCTGTAAGTTGTAGATTAAATTGAAAGTTTTGATGGATGGTTTTTGACATAATATTAATCTAGTAGGATATGAAAGCTTCAGTGAAGAGCGTGGCGTGGAAGAGGATAGTGTTATTTGTTTACCTTTAAATCTTAAGATTTAAGCTTTTTAGCCTCCAGCAGGAATGTTTTCTTTAAGTTGACTCGGTGGCTAGATAAGAACGTGTTAATTTCATGTTCAAAATTCATCTTGTGGTGAGCATATGAAGGTAACACAGTTTTTTATAAATCAAGTAGTTACGCTGTTATGAGATTTGATTGACTCCTATATCTAAGAATAGTTCACATGAAGCTGATAAGAATATGATAATTTTATCTTCATACTATAGGGGCAGATACATTGTTTACTTACCATTAAATTGAGAGTGGGTTATATTAAAAGCTTTGATAGAAGAACGCTGTGTTATGATATTAATGTGGTATGATATGTTGTCTGAGATAAGTAGTGGAAGTTGTATGGGAGCAATGAATAAGCAGTAAAATCCTAATCAGCAATCTCGCTGGATATTTATCTCCTCTAAAGTATCACCCGAATGGTGGAGAATGACGGAAGAAGTAGTTGTTAATTCTCCAAGTCCATAGTGAAGATCGGGGTGAGGGGTTGAGAGAAGGTACTGTAAATTATGTATTAAGTTAAAAGTTTTCATGGATGGTATTTGGTATTTATCTCCTCGAAATGGTGTTGTATGTGTATCAGGAAGGTCGAAAAAACGTTGATAATGCCTCAAGTTCAATAGTGAAGGCCGCGATGTTGAGAGTGGGTATTCGGAATGATATAATTATAGTAGGATATGGAAGTATTATTATTCATCTTTAAATCTTACCATGAAAGTATTAGGTTGGGAGTGGATTAAATTAAAAGTTTTGATGAAAGAAGGTGGAGTTATTATATTAATATAGTATAATATGATGCCTTATATGAGTACTTGAGAGCTGTGAATAATATGTCGAATATATTGTAGATGAGTAGTGAAAGTTGAAAACGTAAGATTTCCAAATCCTTTACTGAAAACAACAACAACTGTAAATAATATATAGCAAATCAATTTTTCCCACAATATTTATCCACATCAAATTCATTATTTATTTTTATATCTTAAGTTATAAACCTTTTCTCTGTGTTTCACATCCAAAAAGCGATCCAGAGCAAATGTCTTCCATGATCCTTTTCTGCGTTAGGCTATGAGAGCTCGGCAGCAAAATCCCATGTTATTTCTTATCATCTGTCTTTCTCTAACACATTAGGAAGCTTTAGTGAATACCATCGTTTGAAACCATCTCACTCGGGACTTGATCATATACTTGTCAGGTGTGGATATGTATATATGCAACACTGAGGTGAATTTATGGTATATGTGTTTATTTGATTGAAGCAAAATAGTTTCTCGACTACCTTACCAAGTCTTAAATATAGTTGAAATTGATAAAAATGTGGAATCGATGTCAAGAACATTTTAAAACTTGTTTTGAACATGAGCAGTGGAAATGGTGATAATTGCAACACGTTATGAAAATCGATATCTAAAAATAGACCACATGAAGGTTATTGGGGTGGTAAAAAACATGAAAGCATTAGGTTCAGAGTGGGTTCAATTTAAAGCTTTGGTGAAAGAAGGCGATAGTAGATATTAATGTAAGATGACAGGAGGCATTAGTCAATTTTGGTGAGCCTTAGCGATAGGTCAAATAAAAAATAAAAATGTCAACCGCGCTAATAAATGAAAGTTTTTCTAGTAAAAAGAGTGGTGCAAAACGACATATGGAGAGCTGTACTGGACAGACTAAATCGCCGAGAGTGTTATTGAAAGCCACCAGTCGAGGTGGAGGGATTACTCAGCGTGTAAGAAAAAGCGATTTTGTAAAGTGGGAGGAAATAAAATCAGTATTCACAGACAGAATTAGAACTGAAATTATGGTAAATATAAGCCATACAGATCCTAAGCTATTTATACAGGATGCTAGTGATTGTTTTATACGCCGTATTAAGAATATTTTAAAACGCCATCTCAATATTGAAGTTGATACAAAGTTGTGTGCTGATTTTGTTAAGGATATCGGTGACAATGAGGTTATAAAAGATATTAAATATTTACAAGCAAGAACTGCTGCAATCAATGTGGACGATAATTTAAATGAGTGGTATAAAGTTAACATTTTGGATTCAATACTCACTCAGCTGTATTAGTTTCGAGAAAAAGATAGCGGCTGGACATTGGACTCCATTATACATTTAGCAGTACATATCAACGAATTTGAACAGCACCGAGGATCGTACATACCTCTACCGAAGGAGATTGCTTTAAAGCAACCTTTCATCAATTTAAAAAATATTGATAAAGTATGCTTCGCTTGGGCCGTGACATCAGAGCTATACCCTGGAAATATTAACTCCTCTAGGACATCATCATATCCACATTATTCTACTGTGCTAAATTTAACTGGAATAACATTTCCTATGACGCTTAAACAGATTAAACAATTTGAAGACCAGAACGATATATCAATAAGCTATTCATACTAAAGAAAGAGCGTTCCTTCACCACTGTTCTAGTTAGGCCAACGAAAAACAAGATGAAGCGACATGTGAATCTATTAATGATACAAAATAACTATGAGCAGGATGATGATGATGAAAGTAATAACAGGTTTCATTTCTGCTGGATTAAAAAGTTTTCACAGCTTGCATGGAAACAAACTTCAAAACATAAGGGTAGCTTGTATATATGCAATAGATGTTTGTTCTATTTTTGTTCTGCTAAAGAATTAGCATCACATATTCCTGAATGTGAGAAATAAAAAATTAATATTGAACTAAGGAAGCCCAACCGTAGAATTAAATGTTAATAGCACAACGGATACTCTACTATTGGGAAACATTACTTAATTCCATCAGAGCACCAAGGAGCAGCCGCAGAAAACATATGATCTAAGTCTAGTGTATTGTAAAAAAAAAAATATTACATTTAGCTATAATTCCATTTATTGAAATAATTTGTTTTAATTGCATTATAGTCCAAGTCTTAAGTCTAATATATATGTACATTATTGGAAAATAAAGTATATATTATAGTTATAGATATATTGAAATAAGGAAGCCCAACAATAGAATGATAGGTACACCAAGAATTAAATGTTAATATTTTTTAATTTATAATAAATCAATAATGATATATTATATATGTTATTCATTTTATTCAATTTCCCTACTAAGTCCAGAGCTCTTGAAGGAATGCTTTAATAATATTTGCCTACTACAGGGGGCTCTTAATCGGGCGGTTGAGCCATTTTACCCACAATGCTAGGTTGAGCGTGAGAAAATACGTTGACACGTGGGCTTGACCTTGGCCTCTGGCATCACCTTTGAAACCGGAAGGGCATTTTGTCCTTGACCTTGATCCGGAAGTGTGTGTCTTGGAGGCTACAACCTTAACTTCCCATAATAATCTACGCCACAGCGGATTCTATACCATTTTTCAAAACAGATCTGATAACAGATAAACAGCTTTTCCAACAGGTCTGATAACAGCTAAATAGATTTTACAACAGCTCTGATAACAGCTTAACAGCTTAACAGCTTTTAAATAGATTTGATAACAGCAACTTACATCGACTCAATCTCGATATCACCCATGAAAGTTTTTCTGTTACACTACAAAACTACATATATACATATCCACAGCTGACAAGTATATGAACAAGTCCCGAGTGAGATGGTTTCAAACTACGGTATTCACTAAAGCTTCCTAATGTGTTAGAGAAAGACAGATGATAAGAAATAACATGGGATTTTGTTGCAGAACTCTCATAGCCTAACGCAGAAAAGGATCATGGGAGACATTTGCTCTGGATCGCTTTTTGGATGTGAAACACAGAGAAAAAAGTTTATAACTTAAGATATAAAAATAAATAATGAATTTGATGTGGATAAATATTGTGGGAAAAATTGATTTGCTATATATTATCTACAGTTGTTATTGTTTTTCAGTAAGGGAATTGGGAATCTTACATTTTCAACTTTCATTACTCATCTAAAATATATTCTACATATTATTCACAGCAGGGGCGTATCCAGACCTGCAACTTAGGGGGGGGGGGGTCACAACTAAAATGTTCGAGGGGGGAGGAAAAAGTCGGAAGTAGTCGCTTTTAAATTTTTAAGTTAATTTTTAAAGTTAGATATCACAAAGGTCACATTTTTTTTTTGATTTGGAAAACTTGTAGATAATATTATCCACATCAATGTCGCTCTCAGAGTGGACAGACGTTAAGGACTCATATCCAGATACTCTTCCTCGTGCAAAGATTGTAGACATTGATATGATGCAACCGATTCTGTCAAGGCTGAAGTAAATGACTGAGAGTGAGAGCTTGCACCTTGATTCACATTCAAAGGAATAGGAGTAGAAGTGTATGATATGTCACTGACTATTTCTTTTGATGCAAACTTAACTGATCTTGCTTTCTTCTGAAAAAAAGTTATCAATGGTCTTATCAGTCTTCTCCTTACCACTTTCGCAACTATTTCTACCTCCATCAACTATAAATTAAAAGTAAGCGTGAAGTTAAGTTAAACAACACTACTTGAATTAATACGAAAGTACTAGCAAAGCAACGGCAATTACCGCAGGCAGAGGAAAGCGAGTGGTTTTTATTTTTATAGTCGTGCCGTTTTTATTTTTATAGTCGTGCCGTATGAAGAAAAATTGTACAATTAATTTTAGTGGCATCAATCCAACTGATCGTTTTCAGGAACCAATAGTGTATAAAAATTCGAAAGAAAAATGTTCAATCAAATTTTTAAGAACAAAATGTATGGTTGCCAACGCTCATAAATATCTTTAGCGACCCAGATCAGCCAAGACACCTGAATCGATATAACTCTTTGGAACCATTGTTCGCCGCCAATAGAGCATTAAAAATCTAAAGAGAAAATTTCAGATCTTTCTAAGAAAACTGAAAGCTTGTGCCTTTGTCCGAAAGAGTGAGCCACCAGAATCAATCCACCAATTCGTTTGGACCGTTGTCGGTGAATTATTCATCATTCAAATTCTTAAGAACAATTTGCAACTATATTTCTAAAGGTAGGTGCACAACATGGCGAAGTATGGCGAGGCTATACCAAGGTTAAAGAAATAAAATGATTGCACGATGTACTATGAGAGTGTTCATAATAATGCTGTGGCAGCGCGCGATGTGCCGAGACACCTCGAGGTAAATCGCTCGAGAATGAAATTTTTAATTTTTTCGCGAGGTGCAGCGCACTAATTTTGATAGCTGCCATATTCTTATAGGTTTTTTCTTTGATATAATCAAAGGGGTCTTTATTCATTCTCATATATTGGAAGAATCTATCAGGATCAGTCCGAAAATCTTCACATGAATGATGAATTCGCCAAATTCCAGATGTTTCGTCTTTATCGGGTGGGAAGCAAAAGAACGGAAAGTACACTTAGGTTAAAAATTCCATATAGTTGCACTACTTGACAAACACAAAATTTCTTCTTCTGAATCTGATGACATAATTTATGCTCTCACTTCACGATTTACCAACAAACTGAACGCCTTGTTGTGAACACTACACCTCGAGATATATCTTCACCTCGCCTCGCCAAACTGACTAGCCACGCATCGCCTCGCCTCTCCTTATAGTGCACGAACCCCAAGAAAAATTTAATGCTTCCCTGCGAACGTAAATATTTTGAACAACTCAGGCTTGAATCAGTGTCGCTATGAAAAATCAACGGGTGGCTAGACGTTGATTCCATAACTCGGGTTCTACTGGAAGAACCATAAAACAAAAATTTGTTAAGTGAAGGCTTAAATACCATTGCGACGGGCAACGGAAAATGACGAAAAAATGCCCAAATGTCTTATGCGAATGCCCAAATTACGACAGGTGACGGTCAGCGGTCGACGAAGTTACCGTCGGGATTGATCAATTTGTAATTTTTCCGTCGTAGTTGCAGTACTTACTACCAACAAAATTAAACGAATGAACTTCTTGTGGCATTTATTTTTGTCAAGGTTGTAGGATATAGCGTCAATTTTAAAATAATGAATTTGATGAAAAATTGTTTGAGGAATTGTGAAGTCATAAAATAATTTATGATATACAAGACAACCAGTATAGGAGTTGTCAAAAGCGACATGGTTTGGATGGATATTTCGAGGCGCTTAAATACAAATGGTAAAATTGTGATATTTTTAGTATTTAATTTGATTTAATTTAGTTAATTTCTGTATTTTAAATTTTTCCTTTCCGCACTTTGGTCCATTACATTTTTTTTTAAATAATATAAAATATTCTCGATAAAAATCTGTTTCAAAACGCTCAAAACTAATAATGAATGAAAATTCAGTATCTTCTTCTTTCACAATCAGCGCTCACTGCCTGCCGTTGCGATTGTACTTCCAATTTTTCGTCTACCATCGGAAAATCAGATAGGTAAAAAAAATTATGATCGCTAACCAATTTTGTAGAAACAATAACACTTTTCAATCGGCGCAACAAAAATATAAAAGCATCTTCATAGCTGGGCTGCTAAGCATTACGTGTCATTTTCTAAAAAAACAAATACTAAAATAAACAAGCATTCCAAAATTACTTACTATCTTGCGCTGGGTACGATAGATCACTTTTCGAATTTGTACACCATTAAAAGACGAAGAGCTACGAGAGAATGACTATTATACCCAATCCACTATTACTACTTATAAGAAGACAAACAAACCGTATCATACTAAAATCGTCCTGTTAAACTTTTACAGCTCGGTCTACAGTCCAGCGTCACATTCAATTCACCGTGAAGGATACGTGGCGTTCTGGGAGGGGTCATGACCCCTGTGGCACCCCTTTGTATACGCGCCTGATTCACAGCTCTCAAGTACTCATCTAAGGCAACATATTATACTATATTAATATAATAACTCCACCTTCTTTCATCAAAACTTTTAATTTAATTCACTCCCAACCTAATACTTTCATGGTAAGATTTAAAGATGAATAAATAATACTTTCATATCCTACTAGAATTATATCATTCCGAATACCCACTCTCAACATCGCGGCCTTCACTATTGAACTTGAGGCATTATCAACGTTTTTTCGACCTTCCTGATACACATACAACACCATTTCGAGGAGATAAATACCATCCATCAAAACTTTTAACATAATACATAATTTACAGTACCTTCTCTCAACCCCTCACCCCGATCTTCACTATGGACTTGGAGAATTAACAACTATTTCTTCCGTCATACTCCACCATTCGGGTGATACTTTAGAGGAGATAAATATCCAGCGAGATTGCTGATTAGGATTTTACTGCTTATTCATAGCTCCCATACAACTTCCACTACTTATCTCAGACAACATATCATACCACATTAATATCATAACACAGCGTTCTTCTATCAAAGCTTTTAATATAACCCACTCTCAATTTAATGGTAAGTAAACAATGTACCTGCCCCAATAGTATGAAGATAAAATTATCATATTCTTATCAGCTTCATGTGAACTATTCTTAGATATAGGAGTCAATCAAATCTCATAACAGCGTAACTGCTTGATTTATAAAAAATTGTGTTACCTTCATATGCTCACCACAAGATGAATTTTGAACATGAAATTAACACGTTCTTATCTAGCCACCGAGTCAACTTAAAGAAAACATTCCTGCTGGAGGCTAAAAAGCTTAAATCTTAAGATTTAAAGGTAAACAAATAACACTATCCTCTTCCACGCTCATCACTGAAGCTTTCATATCCTATTAGATGAATATTATGTCAAAAACCGTCCATCAAAACTTTCAATTTAATCTACAACTTACAGCTCCCACTCTCAACCTCCACCACGGTCTTCACTATGGGCTTGAAGAATTATCAATTTTTTCTTCCTTCATACAACACCATTTGGATGATACTTTAGAGAGATGAATATGAAGCGACCTTGCTGATAAGGGTTTTATTCCTTACTCACAGCTCCCAAACAAATTCCATTACTCATCTAAGACAAGATATCATACCACATTAATATCATAACAGCACCTTCTTTCATCAAAACATTTAATTAAACCCACTCTCAACCTAATGGTAAGAAAATAATGTTATCACTCCAATTGTATGAAGATAAAATTATCGGATTCTTATCAGCTTCATGTGAACTATGACATCGAGGTCAATCAAATCTCATAACAGCGTGACTGATTGAGAAATTTTAATGAATATAAAAAACAATTCGTCATAAAATGTAAGACCTTTCAATACAAACTCCTAGATACCAAAAACATTAATCGCTCAATTTGTCTGCTTTACTCGGCCGTATTTGTTTGCGCAAGATATCAAATTACCAGCTGCCTGGCCAGGCCACATTTTCTAATGCTTTAATTTCCATTACTTCTAATGATTTCATGTGTCTTACCATCCCAAGCAGCTGTGATCTATTTTTAAACATCGAATATCATAAGATGATCACTCATGTTTATAAAAGACCCATACAGACCACAACTTACGTTATAGTTGTTGTTCTTGTTTTTTTCAGCAAAAGAAATTTTCAATTATAACTTCCACTACTCTTCCAAGACATCATATCCTACAGATTAATGTCAGTTGTTGTTGTTTTTTTCAGCTAAAGAAATTGGGAATCTTACATAAATCGCTCAATTTGTTTACTTTACTCGGCTGCTGTGCGAATTTGTTTACATTATTCGACCGCGAATTTGTTCACTTTACTGGACTGTGCGAATTTGTTTATGCAGGGAATCAAATTAGAAGCATTCCATCTGAAGAGCAAAATTAGGCATTTACTAATTTCCATTACTTATCTAAGCGAACATATCTACCTACTTTCGCCGCAATCAGCTTCGCCTGATCTATTTTTAGATATATCATCACATGTCGCAATGTTTATAAAAGACACCTACAGAATCTATTGGTATGAAGAAAAATATTCTAGGGTTAACTTGAATTGTTACTAATACTAATTACACTAATTCACTTAAGGAATTTCACATTCCTTTTCCACATAAATATACAGCTGCACACATCCACCCACGCCTTAGATAACGATTCCTCAGCCACCAAGTTGCCCAGCCCAACATACCACAGGCACTCATACTAAAGTAAACAACTAAAACCAAACTCAAGCTGAAAAATATACAGCCCCGATAAAAATTCGCTTAGGGTATTTCACATAATTAGTTTATCCACATAAGCCGCACACATTCTACCCAAACCTTGGTACAGGTAACGTAGCCCAGTCCAGCACACCCCAGGCAGTCCTAGTCATAATATCAGAGAGCTGTAATGGAAGCTCTCATCCAACCTCCAGTACCCAGACACAGGAGGGGGCACCTCAAGGTATAATTGTAGTCGCCAAGACCTGATCAAACTTAACCAGCAACCTCCACCAATAAAGCTTCCCACCCCTTCACAAATATTTAGAGCTACGATCACCGAGATGAAAAGTAAGTGAACTCCAGAAACAAAATCGAAATCCTATGCTATTTCCCTATGCTGGAGAGTGCTAAAAGTGATCTCGTATCCCCAAAAAGATCTCATATCCCCAAAACCGGAGCATTTTGCTGTTGCGTGTGGGCACAAGGGAAGAAAAAACAGTCGCCTGGTGCCCCCATAGAGCAACTAACCCACATTTAGTATTGACTCAAACCACCATGCGACGGTGGCCCCATCTGTGGTGAAATTCTGGAAGCAAAAACTGTGCGCTAGGATGAACACAGCGTAACTACTAACTACATTCGTGTGTGGAAATAGAGAACGTGCATTTTCAAGGACACCTGGATTTTGGAATCGCTTGCATTACCATATGGCGAACTATTGTGACGGACAACGGTTGGAATATGGAAAGGTGTAAGGCAGCTTTGCGTTTTTCCGCTGGCAGCAAATATGAAGCAACAGGAAAATCCGGAAAAAATTAAAGGTGGGGGAGGTAGAGATTGATCTCTTCGTTGTTCCGGAAGCGGCTCAAACTACGCATAATATCATAGGTAGGAATTTCTTGGATCGACCAGATATCAAGATTGTCAAGCAGTGGGAAATATTTTAGATTTCTCATGATCTTCAGAAGGATTATGCAAATATGGAACAACTAAATATCTCAGACAAATTAATCATAGCTGAAGATATAAATATATGTGATAAGGTGAGCGAACTTCAAAAGATGGCGCTGATAAATTTATTACAAAGTTCCACAACTGTATTGCAATCAATTTGAAAGAGATGGGAAAACCAACATTGGACAGTTGGAAATTCAATTAAAAGAAAACAGGATTATCAAATATCAGCCATAAAAGGTACCGTATGGATTAAATACAGTGTTAAAAGACAAAATCCATGAATTAATGGGAGCGGATATAGTAGCAGAATCAACATCAGAATATGCCAGCCCCGTTATAATGGTTCCGAAGAAAAGTCAAGAGTACAGGATGTGCGTCTATTAGAGATGACTGAACAGCATAACTAAGCGGGAGAATTTCCCTGTACAAAACATAGAGGAAACATTAAATAGTTTAAATGGAAGGAAGGCTTCCAAATCATTGGATCTAATGAACGGTTACCACCAAATACCAATTGCTTCGGAGAGCCAGCATTTGTCACACCAGATGGGCATTATGATTTTAAACGAATGCTCCAGCAGTCTTTATGAGATTAATGATGGAAATAAAAAAATCGAACGAAATCAGTCCTAGTATAGTAGTATTCATGGATGATGGCTTGGTTGCTACGGAAACAGTAGAAGACATTTTCAATCTACTAGAAAAGTTATTGATAGAATTAAAAACAGCCAATTAGACGCTTAATCTAGGAAAGTGTGAATTCCTGAAGAACAGTGTTCACTTCCTAGGACATGAAGTTTCCGAAGATGGAGTCCCACCAGGTATCAGCAGTCCAGGAATACAAAAGACCCGAAACAGCAAAAGAAGTTAAACAATTTTGAGTTTTGCCCGGTTATTTCCGTAGCTTTGTGGAAGGCTTCGCACATATAGCTTCCCCCTTAAAATTGAACTTAGCTCAGCGGCCAATCCAAGCATTATATGATGTTAGTCGGGCACATACGGATGCGAGTAGTCACGGATTAGCCGGGCTCTTATTGCAGCGAGTAAGTGATGAATTGCTTAAACCAGTTTCTTACTTCAGTCGAGCAACTACAGACTAACCACTTTACAAATGCAAGATAACAAATTATTTGAAATTAAGGATGTCTTAAATAGCACCACAACTTCAGGTAGCAACATCAAGGAAATTAAAGCGAACTATGAGTTAGAAGGCAACAGTATATATAAGAAAACTGAACAAGGACTGCGTTTCATGATACCACAGGGAGTAAGACGGCGCATCATAAGGTTAGCTCATGTTGATAACGGCCACTGCGGACACACAAGAACGGTGCAGTATTTACAAAAGTATTTTTGGTTCCCAGGGTTAAAACGAACAGTAAAGAAGTATACAGGGTGTCCCGTATGTGGTCTGGCATCCGAAGGCTATGGATAGGTCATGCTTAGACAAAAAAAAATTGCATGGGTGGGGGAGGGAAATGGTAACGGTTTCCGAGATAACAGGACTTTAAGATACTTGGGTATGTTTTTATAGATCACCCTGTAACTTCTGAACGTTAGACCCTATGATCATGATTTAAACTTTGACAGATTGATAATCTTTTGGCCTTTCTAATGGTCTATAAACTTTTTCCCTCACACTTTCAGTTTTGAAGTTATGGCTCCACAAATTTAAAATTTCAGAATTTTTACTCGTTTTTTTTATATAAATACTATGTTTATCAAAAAACACATCATCAATATCAATTTTTCATACTGAATTTGAAATGCCGAATAGCTTAGCTCTAAAATGTCCTATCACACTCTATAGCCAAAATGTAACCCTTTTTGCGTTTTTTGCACTTTTTCTTAAGCATATCCAGCGAAAATGGTTGAATAGCGGTATATGGCCCCCGTTAATCGTGCTATGCCTTCTAGAAGGTTCCTTTAGACTGTTACCAAGCTCTTTCATGTACGAGTTATAGCGGTGCTACCCGATGGCTCTATATGAACTTAAATTCGCTCCGCACCAACCTCTTAACCTTACCTGTCCTTCCTTTATCCAAACCCAGAACCCATTAATCCCTATTTAGAGTTTATGCTGTTTTCCACTCGGTCTGTTCTCCCACGCAATTTATGTGACTGGCGTATCTTGTAATACGGAAAATTATTTGAACAATTTATCTCTTTTTAATTTTCTTGTGGGTCTGGAATCATTATTTAACTGTTACAAGCAGGCTCGGAATGGTTCCTTCCGATGGTATCTCAGACTGGAGGCTTTTTCTTTTTTTTTTGGTTAAGCCAAGTGAGAGGAGGAAGTGATGTTACGAACGGAGGTCCCCTACTACCATTACCACACACGGAGGGTCCTGCTTTCTTTAACTACAAGTGCAGCTTCTGATGGTGCTAGCACACGGAGCTGAAGGATCCGGACTTACTAGATTATCGTGGGTATGTACCAATCAATGAACGTATTCTATGGTATTCTTGGTTGCCACGTAGCGGAAGTTAAAATTTCTCGAAGGTGATTTACAATTGGAATTACCACAGTAGTTCAACTATCCGTCGGGTACCATATGGGACGGATTTGACGGGGGAGGGGGGGGGGGGGGTTAAATGTAGTTAATTTATGAGGTATATCACCCACCCTTGAGGCTCTTCAATGGATACCCTATAGGTTGCAAGAGGAGCTTACGGGATGCCTTCTTAGGCTACCGGGATTCTAGTATGTCTAGCTGTCTCACACCCTGAATAACGCTAGCCGGGTTTAAGATCTTTAGCGTGGAAGATCACTCCTGTCCTCTATCTCATAACAGGAGGACCGTAGAGCGCGGCGTACGCGACACTTGAGGAATTTCTTCGCGAGCTTAGCATTGCAGTTTTTACTGGCATCACTCTGACCAAAATTTCTCCTATAAATTTCCTGACCGGCGGCATAATTTCTTTCTTTACATCGAAAATTATAATTCTTTTGGTGACGAGGCTGAGCCTTCTTCATATTGCTAATAACCCTTTCATAATTTTGAGGACTACTAATGGAGATGTCTCCGCATTCTATCAAGTTTAACTTCCGTAAAAGGTTATAGGTAGAACCGTGTGTAATTAAATTCCGACCAAATGCAGATAATACGGAGTAAACCCGGTGGACTGATGGACAACGTTACTCAAGGTACAACTTATAGCCGAGATCTTCTCATCCAAAGTTCGGCGATCTTCGTCTATATAAGCCCGTATGGCCGACAATATGCTCTTATTTACCCGCTCCGATGCATTCGCTTGAACTGGCCGTCCTGTGGTGGTTGACCCCCATAGGTTTCTAGAAATACCTTAAATTCGTTCGCAGTAAATTGCGAGCCGTTATTAGAAGTCAAACTTTCCGGGACCCCGAAAAGATGGCAAATGTTTTGTTCTAGGAAGGAAATCACTGCCTTGGCGGTGGCCTTCCTTATAGCCTTGAGAACAATAAACTTGGTGAATTGGTCTAATACAATGATAAGGGTAGTGTTTCCGGACTTGGAGCGTGGAGTTGTGGAACTGTAGGCTTACCCATGGGTAGACGTAGGCACTCGTTGGGAGGCTTGCATTCTTTGCGAGCTTACTAAGAGGTAAGACGTGTTGTGACATCCGCGGCCAATAAAATACTCGCTGTAGCTTCTCCGTAGTTTTCGAGATGCACAATGGCTGACAGGGGAGAGTCATGCGCATACCCTATTAAGGAAGGTACTAAGTCTTCAGGAACCCACAACCTCCATGGAGCAGCGTCTGTGAGCGTACTTGCAGTCACAATCTCGGTTCGCTTAAAGATGTGTCCATTGGACACGCGTAAATCCGGGAATCGATCTGGGTTATCCTGAATTACCTTAATTCGGTTCAGATACCCTTCGGATTTAAAGGCCGGATGCTCTAGGTCTAATCCTGACGGTGTGGACAATTTAGTTAATTCTTCTATCTCTTTGCGAAATAATGCGTCCGCGACTACATTTTCGGAGCCTTTCCTGTGCACTATGTTAAAGTCAAAAGCCTTTAATTTCAGGCTCCACCTAGCCAGGCGGCCCGACAAATCCTTTTGACTCATAAGTCACTTTAAACTCGCGTGATCAGTGATCTTGCTGAACTGAGAGCCCTCTATGTACGGATGACATTTCGCTCAGTACCACCGCAAAACACTCGAGCTCTGTCACGCTATAATTCCTTCGAGCGGAATTAAGTTTTTGGCTCATAAACGCGATAGGATGTTCATTCCCTTCGTCATCTGTCTGGCAGAGTACGGTACCCACCCCTACGGAGGAAGCGTCATACTGAATCGTAAAGACCTTCCCGAAGTCTGGGCTTGCGAGCACTGGAGCTGCTGTAAGGAAATTCTTAACCTTAATAAAGGCAGCTTCGGCTTCTGCGGATCAGAGGTTAGTAGGGTTTTTTCTCAACAAGTCCGTTATGGGATTAACCAGGCTAGCATAATTAGTAATAAACCTGCGGTACCATCCGCACAGTCCTAAAAACCGTATAATTTGTCGCACCGTCTTAGGGCGCGGGAAATCCTGAATCGCCGAAATTTTCTCCGGATCTGTTTGGATCCCCTTCTCGCTGACGATATGTCCGAGGTATTTGATAGCATTTTGGCAGAATCTGCTCTTTTCTATGTTGATGGTAAGGCTGGCCTTCCGCAGACAATCCCGCTCCTTGTTCAATACCTCTAGGTGGGTGTCAAAATCCTCGAATAAAATCAGAAGGTCGTCCAAATAGACAAACACATCATCATGTAACTTGTATGGCATAACCTTGTCCTCTTACATCACCATTACGACTAGAGATGACCATCCACTATTGCTTTCCTCAATGACCCCCAACTGTAGCATCCGATCGACTTCTTCGTCCAAAAGTTTTTTGCATTGGTGGAGAGATTGGGTAATGTCTCTGCCGTATACGCTTACTATCGCCCACGTCGATCGCGTGCTTTAAATTGACGTTCTACCCAAACCTTCCTTACTAAACGAGGAAAATGCCGTTATCACCCCGTTAAGGCGTTGTCTCTGTATTGGACTTAACTGATGATCGGTTCCCTCAGGCTGTATTTCTAATTGTAACTCGGAGATAATTGCCGGGACTGTATCAAAGGCGGACCAAAAATTCACACCTAGGATAACTTGGCGTACTATATTCGGGATGATGAAAAACTTTACTACTTGGACCCGCTTGTTAAATTCAACAGTCAGATACAGGAAGGCTAAGACCTCTTGCTTGGTTCCATCAGCTGCTTGGACAGCAGGCGGAAATCGAGACCATGGGACGTTAATCTGCTCTAGCAGCTTAAGAGCGCCACTTCCGAGGCAACTAACGCTGGCCCCGCTATCGAGCAAGCCATTTATCTGCTCGTTCTTGATCTTTATCCGAGCTATCGGCCTTCCATCTTCCCCGGCTGCGAAGGTCATTGCTTGCAGCTGCTTCCTCATTGTTTTACGGCTCTGATGGTAAGCACGAGCTCTAACCTTTCGTCGCACGTCCGGGAATGTAGCCACATAGGGCTTTAATTTGGGATTGTCGTTATTGGTTGGGTTGCCTTCGTTGGGCGATTTCTGCGAGGAATAAATTGTGGAGGGGGGGGGGGGGTAGGTATCCCCTCATGCCCAGACGCGCCCGTCTGTTTCCCTTCATGCAACGAATGCAATTAGGCCTAATAATATTCTTCGCGCCGCAGGTATAACAAAAGATCCGACGTTGTTCTGCTGGGCAGTCTACGTAAGAGTGCCCAATATCCAGTAGATGAGGTACGTATTCTTCTCTGAGTGGGTGAGGTTTTGGATTAGTGCAATTTCCTCTTCGATCATTGGGTTACATTCGTAAGACTCGTCAGGGTTATCATCATCACTACGTAATTCATGGAGGTAATGTCTACGCATTCGCACTTGGTCATCGCCTGTTTCACCCACTTCCTGCCACAGCTTCTCAATTCTGCGACATATCTGGTCCAATTCATCTACGCTGCGGAAGTCTTGCAACATCAGCGTTTTACGTAAACCGGGATGCATGGTCTGCATGACGAGCTGAATCAGCTCTGCTTCCCTCATCGGCTCTCTCAACCTGAGCGCCATGCTTTCGACTTCTAATCGGAAGTCACTGAATGTCTCCTTCAGTTTCTGTTTATTTTTTTTTCAGTTAGCCTCTTAACATCGTAGTCACTTAAGTTATCTTCGAATTCCTTCCGTAGACAATAACATAATTGGATCCAATTCGCACTAGGGTATTTTTGTAAAATTGCCAATACCATGTAGCTGCTATACCAGTAAGAAGCTGGTGGATAGCACATATTTAACTAGCTTGGGAGACGCCATCAGCGGGCGCAATAGTCTCGACTCGAAACAGGAAATCATCCACGGCCAGACCTCGAGGCGATCCATCAAAACGGATCTGCCAGTTGGCAACAGGATTTCCTCTTGCTTGTCTGACTGGCGCATTTTGCCGAGTCGGGGGAGGCTGAGGTGGTTCCGGAGGATAAGATTGTCGGGTGGGGGGCTGGTTACCAGTGGCAAGCGAGGTTCCACTCGCTGAGACCGAATTACTTCATCTGAATTTATTAAGGCTTCATTACGGTCAATAAGATCGAATGGTCTTTGACTCATTGGCGCATCTACAAATTGGCCGTTCTGACTTTGTCCCGACCAACGTCGAAAATGTTGAGGAAGGCAGTCTGCGGGGTTTGTGTCATTCATTCTCCCGCTGTCGAGCCGAAGACTCGATCTTGGAGGTTGGACACCGGTTTTGTGTCTAAATTGGGTTTGACGAGGAGTGCTAACTCCTAGTACCGGGACTTGTCCAGGAACCGGCCACTGAGATGGTGCTCTGGATAAAGTTACATCTTTATCAGGTGGTTGAGCTATTTGATTGAATCGCGAAGGATATACTTGTGACGTAAAAACTGGACGAGAGAACGTTGGTGGCTCCGTAAGGTGTGCCGAGTTCTTAGGAATAGTTCCGGTGCTAGTGGATCGAGCTGGGTTAATATATGCCCTACCCATAGCCGCAGGTAGTAGAGCCCCAGTCGTTATGGGTATGTCACGGCTACTGGCCACCGTAACATTAGTATTTATAACTGGTATTAAGGTACGGCTCGTAGCTGAATGTGAGGTACGAGCACCCCGTCCATCCACGTCGGTTAGCGTGACAGTTGCACTTTCTCTGTTATCGCCATAATCTTGTACTCTCGCGGTTGTTACTCCCGCCAATGCTTCAGCTGGCAGCAGAATCTCCCTCGCATTTGACGCCAATTCCCGCCTTACTTTTGCTATCAATTCCTCAATGGCTTGCAATAACTCTATATAACGACTATTTGGGGACGCTTCCGCGCTAATCAGAAGGTTGAGTCTCGTACGCAATTGTATTAATCGTGATTCCGCACCAATCAACTCCATGCTATTCTTGGTTGTCACTGCGATATTGGCAGTTTTTTCTGTGGACGATGCCTTCGTCCGACACGAAGTCCATTCTTCTACTATATCACTTATGGGAGGAAACCCGATCGGTTTCTTACTTAGACCCTGCTCTTCCTTGTCAAGGAGATCTTGTAAACGAGGGATGGGTTGTTATCGTCGTAGCTCATTGCATATAGCAATATGCTACACGAAGAGATACTGCAGCATGTGTGCCAGCCTGTGGAAACTGACAGCTGAACCCACCACAAAAACTCGACGAACGAGCTCTGACAGGCGGATGAGGAAAAAGAAGAAGAGAATCGACAGCTGTCTGTGGAAAAAAATCTTGACAGAGTGATTAAGGCTAGAGAATAAAAATTTGTGGGAATTCAGATCACAATTATTTCAAGTAATCGTGTTGGGGATTGATAAAATTTTGAGTGTAAAAGAAGCCTCAGAGCTACACCTATTCCAGTTTGTAAAAATTAACATCGAAATTATCTCGATTAATCGGGCTTTATGTCTACGAAATCTTTGGGATGGACAAGAAGTCATAGAGCTACAGAGAGTAACAATTTCAAAAGTAATAATTTCAAGACCGCTGGAGACATTTTCACGGCGACAGTACTCCTGCCTAGGAATCCAATAACCTATATAAATCTACCGATGGTGGCCCACACACTTTATAAATAATTTCCGCCAATTTGTCGCTGAGCTCATCTCCTCGTGAACCTGTAGGGTAAGAAGTTGTCCAGAAGATTTCAAGAAGAATCGTACTTTGAGTACTTAAAGGGTGAAGCCCGATACGTCAGGGACTCCGGAGGGCTCACGTATAGGTTATCATTTTCCTGTCGCAACATAAACGACTTCGCAGTACATATGCTCTTGGGTATATGGATGCAGTAAATGTTCCCAAACCTCAGTGCTCCATGGGTTTTCGATGCACGTGAAAAATCCTAGTGTTGCAGCATTATTGTGAAAAATTTTGTTAGTAGTATCAGGAGTATTATGATTTCTGCGAAATAAGTTTTTTTTAACAGAGTCCTGACAGGTCATTCTCGGAGGCGCCTCTGCGTGGGACCTGAGTAACAACAAAAAAACCATGTAAGTTGTAACCTCTTTGCATGATAATTAATTTTTATATGGTTGTACTTATATATTTGTATAATTTCCTAATATTACTGCTCATCTCTAGTTCCAATTAAATGTATATATGAAATCGTTGTTACGAATGTATCTTTAACCCTGGGAAAAGTAACATCCAGGCCAGTAAGAAAAAGGTTAGGGCAAAATAGAACAAATAAGATAGGAGTTTTGTTTGAATAAGAATTTATTCGTTTCAGATGCAAGTATATATACATTTTTCTCGCTGCTATAAACATGAGTTTGATTAGGTTTTTTTTTATGAATTTCGTTAACATACTTAAACATCTTTCTCATATATATCATAACTTTTAATTAGACCATTATTATTAATTCCTACCATATACGTATCAAATGAGTTAATTTTTCTTATATAAAATTATTTTTCATCAGAATTTTTATGGATTCCAAGAATAGGCTTGCGAATTTATCTTATATATAATAATGTTTGATTCCCAAAATGTATATACTTACGCAAGTTTTCTTATATATATGATAATTTTTTATTGAAATATTTACTAGTTTCAACTACTTATATATGTATGTATATCAGCAAATCTTCCTCACGCTCATTCTTTCTAGAATCAATTAAGAAATCAAATATGAGATAGGATTATAGAACTGAAAGATAGCTAAGAAAAGAAAATCAATATAAAGTGATTAGCTAAGAACAAATCCAGATGTGCTCGTCATTTCTTTATAATATGTACTAAGGTAGCCTGCCATGCATGGCAATAAATTGTTGTAATAAATCCCACAGTTGTGAAAATTAGCAGATGCAGTCCTAACGAGTTTTCTTTTCCACCTCATTCTCGCGGAGCCCACTTCGATGAAGGTTGATTAGGTCCGCTACTTCGTTCTTTCAGAGCATCCAAAGGGACTCTGAAATTGTCTGCCCTCAGAGTCAGATGGGTGGTTGGGGCATACAGTGAAGAAGGCATACCATCAGGGCCTTCATTATTGTGTGCGGGTAAGTGACGTAAAGGTCCCTTCAGGACCGAATGTGTGCCGGTTTTTCTTGGTGAATAGGCACGAATTATTTTTTTTGATTATGGCAGACGGCAGCGGCAGGTTTTTCGTGGAACCTTCCCACACTCTCCGTCAATGAGCCGAGGCGAGCCAGCGTGCCGCCCTGCAGTCAACGCTGTCCGTCGAGTGATCTGTCTGATCTGTCTGACTTCACATCCAAGCCAGTCACTCAACATAATTCCATAACAGGGTTGCGAAGTCTTGGACCATTTGAGCTCATACTCGAGCTCGCCGGGCTCGAAGAGGTGGGTGTCTACGACACGTGAGGACAGTTCAGTGAAATATTCTGCAAGTCAACCCAATTCATCAATGAGGTCAGTTCATTGCCCGGTGCAATGTACGGGCAAAGGTGCAACGAATCAATTTCATGAAAAATGATTGCGGCATCAGCAAAATGAAGGCACCATCAATGAACGGCAGGTACACGTACCGAAAAAGGCAGTTCAGTCTTCACATATCGGGCGAGTAATAGAAATCGGGGAATTGAAATCATTTTTGTGTGTTATAATATTATTATATATATATATAGTTATAATAGTTTGCTTCCTAATTATTTACAAATTTTTATTCTGTGGTGTTCTTTTTCTTTGTTCTTCTTTTATTATAAGAAAATAGGAAATAAAGTTATTAATATTTTACCTCGCGCGTTATCATTTAACTCAGTTAAAGTGTCGAGTGAAAGAAGATAAAGGACGTAAAAAAATCATTGGTCCTTCGAGCCGGATCTAGTATACAGGAGCATCATTAGTGGAGTATTTAAGTATCCTCTACAAAACCTGTTAGTCCATTCTCTTTCATTAGGCTAAGTGAAGTGCAAATTAAGTGTCAAGTGTTTATCTCTACTAACAAAAATGTCTGAAAATCAAGTTGCTAAATTGATTCAAGCTCAAAAGAACTTAATCGAGCAAATGACCAAATTTGTGTCAAACACAAAAAAAAACCCCCTCTTCCTCGACGTACACATGGTTATTATATTGCTCGCATAAATGGCTGGCATGATCTTTGGCAAAAATTTCTTGACCATGAAGCTACGCTAAGTCAACTAAAATCATCTGAAGACTCCGAAATTGATTATTTCAAAGATGATCTTTTTCAAACACAAAAAGCACTTTTTTACGACTTCAAAGGTGAGCTGGTAGAAAATGTAGAAAAGTTAGAAAAGGCAGCTCAATCTGGTGATCCCACAATTCCGGGTATATCCGCTACAAATTCTTCAACACATGTTGATAATAAATCCCTAGGGCAGTCAAATCTCCCTAGAATATCTTTACCGAAATTTTCTGGCAATTACAATGATTGGGTAAGCTTTCGAGATCTTTATCTCGCCGTGATTCATCAAAACCCCAATCTAGAAGATGTCCAAAAATTTCATTATCTAAAAACAACTCTAACAGGTGAAGCAACATATGTAATAAAACAATTTAGCATAACTCATGCAAATTACGCATCCGCTTGGAAGTCATTAACCGAGAGATATGAAAATAAACGCATTCTCGTATCATCTCTATGAAAAACCCTCACCTCACAACAAAAACTTTCAGTTGAATCAGCACATTCCATTAAGGGTCTTTTGGACGTAACTAGTGAGTGCATTGCTTTATTAAATAATTTGCAAATTAACACCTTGCACTGGGACCCCCATCTCATTCATCTAATCATTCAAAGACTTCCGGCAGAGACTCATAAAGCATGGGAAGAGTCTATAGGCGACACTACAGATGTTCATACATGGAATGAATTAAAAAAATTCTTAGAGCTCAGATTTCGAACATTGGAAGCGATATCTGGCACAAACTCTCCATATGACCACAAAAGATTCGAGGAAAGCAATAATAAATTAAAATTTCAAAATTTTCATATGACTCAAGCAGCATGTAAAATTTGCAGTGAAAATCATCCCATTCGCCTATGCCCCAGATTCTTAAAATTTCAACCTACGCAACGCTTGAAAATTGCCAAATCAAAGGGATATTGTATCAATTGTCTAGGCAAATATCATACATTTAATAAATGCCTAAGTACTGTACGGTGTATTCAATGCGGAGAAAAGCACCACACTTTACTCCATTCAGCATTTAGTAAACAAACGACGAACCTAGCATCAAATTGCATTACAAATTCTAAGTCATCCGTCATGACCTGCCCCAACAAAACAAATATGGAAATATCAGCTTCAAATGTTTCTTCGCTTTTCCTATCAGAAAACCGACAGGTACTGTTAGCCACGGCACTTTTATATGTTGAAACCCCTGAAGGCCGTCAAGTAGCAAGAGCATTGATAGACCCAGGGTCTCAAATAACATTCGTGACTAATTCTCTTATACGTCGAATGAAAATTAAAATGAGTAATACATTTGTTAAGATCACAGGTCTGGCAAATAGCGAAGCTGCCAGTTCACGTAAGATGGCAAAATTAATCTTAAGATCAAGATATCAAGATCTAAGTGTGGAAGCAGATGCTGTCGCCCACGATACTTTAACAGACTTTCTACCATCCAAAGCCTTCCTTCAAGGTAGATGGAAGCACATCGATAACTTACCTTTAGCCGATCCTACATATCATATACCCAATGGAATAGACATCTTAATTAGAGCAGATGTCTACCCTTTAATTATACGAGAGGGAGTGAAAATAGGCCCTCTTGGCACTCCCATGGGCCAAAATACAATATTCGGATGGATATTATCTGGGCAAATTAACAGTAATACACCGAAAGCAGCTAAAACCGAAGTAATTTCTTTGGTTAATACCCTCGAGTTAAATTTTGACTTAAGAACATTCTGGGAAATAGAAGAGCCTTATCCATTCAAGCCTGAAAACCCCGAAGACATCCTATGTGAAGAAATCTATCGAACAACACATAAACGAAAACCTGACGGATCTTACGTTGTTAGACTACCGTTCAAAGCTGCATCAGAACCCTGGCTAGGCTCCTCTCGCAACATTGCTATGAAGCGTCTCCTTTCTATGGAAAAGGCCATTCAAAACAGAGGGTTATTTAAAGAGTATAATGAAGTTCTCATGGATTACCTTACCTCGAATCAAATGGAAGAAGTAGTACCGCAGGAAAAGATGAAGAAGTTTCCGGCCGGTAATGAAACTTTTAAAAGTAATTATCTCCCTCATCACGCCGTAATTAAAGAAGCGAGTTCCACCACTAAGCTGAGGGTAGTTTTTGACGCTTCTTGTAAAAGATCTTCAGGGAAATCATTGAACGAGCTACTAATGAGAGGACCATCCCTTCAAAGGGATCTCACGATTCCCTTATAAAGTTGGCGATTTCACAAATTTGTTTTTTCAGCTGATATAGAGAAAATGTATCGTCGTATTTGAGTACACCCTGATGATATTGAATATCAACGTATTTTGTGGAGATCGACTGTGAATCAGAATGTAAAAGATTACCGTCTTATGACAGTAACCTTTGGAGTTTCATGCGCCCCTTATCTAGCAATCAGGACCCTTCAGCAACTAGCCAAGATGAAAAAAGCGACTTCCCTGAAGCATCGAAATGTTTATTAAACCATTTATATGTCGATGACGTTTTAACTGGTCACGACAGTATCGTAAAAATCGTTAATTTAAGGAAAGATCTTACTTTGCTGCTCAAACGGGGAGGGTTTCTCTTGCGCAAATTTGCGGCAAATCAGCCAGATATATTAAATGATCTCGCCTCTGATGACATAGTCAAGGAACCCATTGCGCTTTTGACGGAGAGTCAACTATTAAGGCATTAGGGATTAGCTGGAGTCCAAAGGAAGACGCCTTCTGTTATAAACTAACCATAGATATGAGTGGAGCACCAACTAAACGCAGTATTTTATCAAAAATAGCCAAACTCTTTGATCCTTCAGGGTGGCTCAGTCCTATTATAATTTGCGGAAAGATTTTAATGCAAAAGCTCTGGCTTGTAGGAATATACTGGGATACTCACCTTCCAGAAGACTTATTGCAAGAGTGGGTTACGTTCGCTTATGATTTAAAAGCCATCGAACAAATAAGATTGCCCAGATGGCTAGGTTATCTTACCACCGCGAAAATCGAATATCATGGATTTTGTGACAGCTCCGAACGAGCATATGCAGCAGTTATTTATGCACGAACTATTACATCTGATGGGCATATTTCTATTCAGCTAATTATTTCCAAAACACGAGTTGCGCCTGTCAAGACAATTTCTCTACCGCGATTGGAGTTTTGTGGAGCACATCTTCTTTCAAAATTGGTGGCCCACTTACGAAAACATTTAGGGCAACCTGAAGCATTTCATCTCTGGACGGACTCTACCGTGGTCCTCGCTTGGCTGAATAGTCATCCAAATCGATGGAAGTCATTTGTCGCCAATCGAGTTTCTGAAATTCATAATAACACCACTGAATGTTGTTGGCGTCATGTACCTTCGGAGCAAATTCCCGCAGATCTAGCATCTCGGGGAGTGCATGCATCCGAGCTTGTGAAAAGCAACTTATGGTGGAAAGGTCCAGATTGGTTGGTAAAGAATTCTGAAGACAGGCCGAAACTCACAGCGGACCCTGACTATGATCTTACAGTGAAAGAAATGAAGAGAATCAGGTCTTATCATCTCAAATTAGACACTTTGAAGCAGCAGACCAGAATCTATCCATCGCTAAAAAATGAAGGCACTTCACTTTCCACCTAATACTGAAACCCCAACCAAAGTATTTCACCTATCCTTACATCCCATTCCCTTACGCAGGGCGAGTCGGAGCACCCTTCAAGTAACTCCTTCATCAGCGGATGATTAACTTGTGCAGGGAGGAAAAGCCCTCAAAAGAAACATCCATATCTAATAATAATTTTATCCTTTCAGTTATTGAAACCATAGGATTTCAAGGTCCCCCGAAATGTCTACGACACGTGAGGACAGTTCAGTGAAATATTCTGCAAGTCAACCCAATTCATCAATGAGGTCTGTTCATTGCCCGGTGCAATGTACGGGCAAAGGTGCAACGAACCAATTTCATGAAAAATGATTGCGGCATCAGCAAAATGAAGGCACCATCAATGAACGGCAGGTACACGTACCGAAAAAGGCAGTTCAGTCTTTACATATCGGGCGAGTAATAGAAATCGGGGAATTGAAATCATTTTTGTGTGTTATAATATTATTATATATATATATAGTTATAATAGTTTGCTTCCTAATTATGTACAAATTTTTATTCTGTGGTGTTCTTTTTCTTTGTTCTTCTTTTATTATAAGAAAATAAGAAATAAAGTTATTAATATTTTACCTCGCGCGTTATTATTTAAGGGGTAACGCCACTGTAAATTTTTTGAAAAATCGTTTTTTGTTTTATTGGCTTCAAAAATAGTTTAAATCATCTAGAATAAGAAAAAATAGGTCCCGTGCGAGAAATTTTTTTTTCCTTTGAGAATGGAGGTCGCCACCAAGCGCGCCAAACTTGCTCCGAAACGACTACCTGAAGCCTGAAACACGATTGGAACTTTTCAGCCAGCTTTATCGCCAGCTTTCTTCTAAAGCTGACTCAAAAAGCCCAAATGAACACAACTGACCCTTTTGACAGTTGCAACTGGGATTGCAGACTAACGGTAAAAAATCGTTTACCTTCATTTTTTTATTTTTTCCAATAAAAAACTATTCTCAAAACTTGAAACGCGTTTTTCTCGAAACACGGTTTTTCAAAATGGCACGCAGCATAACTCGAACAATTTTCATATCTTCGATTTGAAATTTTGACCAGATGTGAACATTATCATTATCTAGAGAATGCCGTACGGGATTTTTAATAACTTTATTTGTTGATTTTTTATTAACAAAAAATGGCACGCAGCATAACTCGAACAATTTTCATATCTTCGACTTGAAATTTTGACCAGATATGAACATTAACATTATCTAGAGAATGCCGTACGGGATTTTTAATAACTTTATTTGTTGATTTTTTATTAACAAAAAACCTGCCGTTTTTTCGTCAAAAATCAAACTTTTTTTTCAAACGCGCGCCAAATCTACAAAAATTAATATTTTTAAAAATCCTTACGGCATTCTCTAGCTATAAGCCTCTAGATTAACGGTTTTTCTTTGGTTTTGGTCTAGATTCAAATGTGCACCAGTGGTGCTGCGTGCCGCGGAGCCCTGCAAACAAAACCTGTCCCGGGAAGATGTCTGTGGAGCCGCCATTTTGTTTTTTTTTCGCTGTCAAAAATTTTTTCAATATAGTTCAATGTATGCCCGATAATACCCTTAAAAGGTTTTTTTCAAACACCTTTAATTTCGCGAGAAAAAAAAATCGTAAAAAAACCTTTTTTTTAGCCGTTACAGTGGCGTTACCCCTTAACTCAGTTAAAGTGTCGAAAGAAGATAAAGGACGTAAATTAATCAGTGGGCATTCATGGTGGATAGTGACAACGGGGTGAGTAAATTAGTACGCTCTACCGGCCGCTGATATACTCCGAATCTAATATGGTCAAAGTGAATTACTTAGACTCTTCCGACGTATCTTGACAACAGCCTTACTACTAAATCTATGTGTACTATGACCGAAGCTCACTTAAATTCCCAACTCTTACTTCTAGAGGGTAACCCTCCCTTATCCTAAATTAGAGACCTTCGTAACTCAAGGGCACTCTATCGCAAGGCTCGCTATGGAATGCTAACTGTCCTTAACCCAATGTTCCTTGTAAATTGCCTAAATATATGATATATTATTTATTCGACCTCAACTTAACGTATCTTAATCTAACTCCTTGCACCTGCAACCGTTACAAGGATATGACAATTATAAGTATTAAATTGGTATATAGTAGTGATAATGGCCAAACTTGCTAGAAGCTTCAAGTTCAAATTAATGGAACTGCGATATTTCAACTTCTAACCATTATTTTCAACTTCTTCAATAACTATTTAGCTTATTTATTTAATTCCAATTTCATAATTTAGGTACACCCGTCGTTGCTCCTGCCTCACAGTTCTCGTACTCCTTACACAACGCAATAGAACCGTGCCGTCCTGGAGAGCCTCTATCTCGTATTACTGGTAGTGGATGGTGAATGTCCGTAACCATAGTTGAATAACTAACAACCGTGACCTGCGGCGACAGTTCCAGTGCATCGTGATTCCCCGCAGAGAGAATAGAACAAGACCACCAGTTCCATTTCTAACCGCTGCGGTGTGTCCTTCAGGAAGGACACGACAAGAGGGAGCCCCATCTGTCGGTTCTAACTTCCCGAAGAACAACATCCACGGAACGATCTGTGACCACACAGATTCAGTTCTCACATGGTGCCGTTTCTTCTCAAAGATTCTGCTCCACACAGATTCTCACCTAAGTTCTCTATTAATCACGACTATTCCTCAAGACTCTGTCTCAACAAGTCAGGCTTATACTTTAACAACGTCATGCTCTCGATTCTTCATTCACTTGGCGTTCTACAATCAGGGTCTTGTTAATCCGCCTTAGGGCAGCTATAGTTATTTTATCGTTAGTTGAATTTTACTGAAAGTAACTAAATATTATATGAACGCAGTGAACTATTATATAAACGACAAGTTGTCAGCCCAGACCCTTATTCTCATCGGTACTATTTAGATCAGCCTGCCTTGACAACTAGTGATCTACTATGAACCTGCTGGGATTCCCCATCCCATTTCAGAATGCTGAATGGATCCAACCCGGGAATTAATTTTCCAACAAGGCAAAAGAAAAAAATATAAGTAAATTCAAAATGCTTAAATGAGGAGTCACACTTAAACAAGAGAAGCGCGGGTAAGTATTGGATTAGCTAATTTTAAAGGGTGCGCCATATGCAAAGAGACCAAAATTTGATAAAATTGTATATAATTACGAACTATTGTGCGGCAGTAAGGTCGAAACCTTGAGATTCGGTACTAAAAATTGAGGAGAGAAGGAATAATAACAATAATCCGGACTCCAGTCCCTGGTAAATGATAGAATACAAGGTGTGCTAACTAGAACCTAAGGCCCGGATTCACAAACTATACAAAAGTCCCTTAAAGTTTGGGCGCCATATCTGTTAAACAGGGTTGCTAAGAGTGCCTGAGTACATCGGTCGGAGGTCGGGACCATAAGGTGAAGGGAATTGGATAACAACTATCTTAAGGCATAGTGGGCGCCAGGTTCCATGGAGGTTACTCTCCTGTGGTTAAGGCTGTGCCATAGTGGGGCCACCCTGTAGCGGAGGATGCTCTTCGCCGCCTTCTAATCGCATCCTGCCATAGAGAACCCTCATTAGTCACAGCTCATTCTACAGAGAACCAATTATTCAGGCCCTTGCATGTGCTCCCCATTTTTCCGCGACCTCCTTGGGAGTGCCGGCTAAGCTCGTCGGACGGCATGGGGAGGAAAAATTGGGTACACGCGGCGAAGATTGAACTACCAGTCTCTCCTGCCCAAAAATCTTCTGGGCGACACGACCGACCGACAGCGCACGCCTCTACCAGGCCCGCTACAGGACGCTAGCACTCCTATCCCATTACAACTAACTTAGACTTACCCATGCCAGGCCATGAGCAGCACCACCCAGCAACCCCAACGACATGGCACCTTCCACCTACTTACTTCATTCCATCAGTTCGGAATGTCTAGTAACGACAAAAAAAAACTTCCAACAATTCTGAGGCTATTGCGAGGATCTACGGGAGCTTGTGAGAAGTTGTCCGCGGCGTCAGCAACATGAAGGGGAACAATCGTGAGTTCCAATTGACCAACAAGTCTCAGTATTCTCCACAAGGAAGGGAATCAACACCCAGGAGATCGGCCAAACACTTCCCCTTTGAAAAAATGTTTGTTTCTTTCTTTTATCTTTAATTCAAGTCTACAGTAGTTCAAGTACTCAATCTTGATTATTTTCAGACTCTGTACCTATTCTCGTTAATTACCTTTAATTCCCTAATACGTCTCTGTAATTCTGCCTGATCTATTCAGCTTAAGCTAAGTAGTTCTATACATTCTTTGACTACTCTGAATATTAATTCCTAACTCCTAATCAATTCGGGAATAAAAATTTTTTTCTATTCTTTTTATATATGTGTGAAGGTCTAGCCTTATTTCAATTCCATCATCCTAACCTAACTTACAATCAAATTTCAATTAACTTAGACGTGTACCCTTAAAATCCTAATCTCGTCACCAAATTTCATGCTCTGCACTTTAAGTCACGTGCACAATACAAATCGTGGGTTAACTTCACACTATCCCTATCCTTATACTAAAGAATGGTACATCCTTGCTAAGGAAAATGTTTGTAGCAGGCCATGACACTAATTATCATTTTAGTTCACGCGATTAACTACCCTAACTTAGTCGGGTCACGCCTGGATAAAAAAAAAATCATATTGGTATCTCCACCAATTTTAAATTTTAAATTGTAAAAAAAAGGAGTAAAATTCCTTTGTTCTTTCTGATCAATCGGTTAGTTGACTACTTCTAATCCAACCACAACTAATCAAGCACGTAAGCAATCAAATCTTATATTTAAATTATTTTTATATATGTATGTATAAAAGAAAACACTTACTCACCGGCGTATCCTCAAATGCGCATTTGTTGATGACGCGGCTGTTGCTGAGTTGGTTGGAATCACAAATTCTGTTCATAAGAAGGTATTCTTACTTAACCTTAGCCTATTAGCGAATAAGCTATTGCCTAAAAGTCCACCACTTCTGTGGTTCAACGTGATGTCCACTAGTACTAAATATGGTTTTTGTTTGTTTTCGATAGTTGTCTAATGAGATCCCGATCTACCGCTGATAGGCACGAGAAGGTGCTCGCAGATCCGGGTTCAGCGATATAAGGTGTTGGTTCCCCCCTTTTTTACTTTTTTTTTATGTTTTCTCCTTCCTTTTCAACAAATTGGTAAATTTTCCCGCTTCTTTGCTGATATACGCCTTACAACTGGAGGCAATGATTCACAACCTCCTCTTTCAATCTCTCTTTGACAAGGCGTCGGAGGCGAGCCTTCGCTGTCAGACTTGCGCCCCCGACTTGAAAGCTACAAGATTTAAAAGGAACTGTACAGGTCAACGTAACAAACTATTAAATTTCCTTACCTTAACCTTAAATTTATTGCTCTTACTCTCGGAAGATTTTCTTCCCACCTTTTACTCGTTTTGTGGAGTTGTTTTTTATTTTCGTTTTTCCTATCTCCGGTTATGTCCACGTTTAATGATCACGGAATTGGGCTTCCTTCCCTCGGTCTTGTCGCACTGAGGTTTTACCTTTCAGGCCAATTACAACACTTGTGAGGAGTATTAAAAACCACTTTCGCAGGTACAATTAGCTGACACTACTTCACTACCGGCCGTGCAATTTCCAAAGAACGAATTGATAGCGGTATATGGCCCCCGTTAATCGTGCTACGCCTTCTAGAAGGTTCCTTTAGACTGTTACCAAGCCCTGTCATGTACGAGTTATTTCGGTGTTACCCGATGGCTCTAAATGAACTACAATTCGCTCCACGCCAACCTCTTAACCCGACCTGTACTTCCTTTATCCAAGCCCAGAACCTATTAATCCCTATTTAGAATTTCTGCTGTTTTCCACTCGGTCTGTTCTCCCACGCAATTTAGGTGACTGGGGTATCTTGTAATACGGAAAATTATTTGAACAATTTTTCTCTTTTTAATTTTTTTGTGGGTCTGGAGTCATTATTTAACTGTTACATATATACACTAAAAAGAGAACCATTTCCTTTTTACACAATCTACTTAGATCATTTGGAACCATGCCCATAAAGTAAGCGACGCCATACGCATATAATTAGCACGATTTGTGCTTTTACCAAGTTTCTTGTTTAACCCGGCAACATCGACTATCACGCGGACACTGTCGCTAACCCTGTCAAAAGTTAAAATGTATGAAACTTAGATCATATAACAAAAAGGATAGGCTATGAGGAAGAAAAACTTAAGCATTTTTCTGCATGTAGTAGAACCGCATCGATGTATTCGTTTTAGTCATGGAAGTAGTAAACTACGATATTTTCACACCGGGCGAATAATTTAGTGGTTCAAACTTTTTTTTTATGTAGTGAAGAAATTCACATTTTTAAATAAATTTTTAAGTTTATAGTTTTATAATATTTTTAAACCTTTTTACATTTGTACGAAATTTCCTAGTGCCCGTTTATTTTCTAATAATATTTTTTGGCGTTGCCTTTGTATGGCTACTGTAACTTAAGCCGCCAATGACAATTCGATTATAAACAAACAAACCGGCATTGGAAAATGTTAAATTTTTTGCCACGGCTGTTTACTTTTATAAATATTGCACTCCTATTTTATTTAAAACCTATAATTTATTGTTAAAAGAATTACGCTTGCCTGCAAAATGATTTCCTAAGAGAATATCACTCGTTGTTTCTTCAGCATAGCACAGCGCACTTCTACGCGATAATTTAATACTCCGGAGTCTTGATTATATAAAATCCCGTTCACAAAAAAATATTGCACTATTGTACCACACTACTATTAAGTAAAAATCACTTTTAATTAGATATTTACTCCAAAATCACTAAATCAAACCCGAACTTCTTGTCATAAAATCTGAAATGTCTGAAATAACGAATAACAAGGTGCCACCCCTCTTGTGATTTCCCCTCCGTGTCGCAAGAAAAAATGCTTATCACACGTACATGAATTTCATACAGCATAGCCTATCCTTTTCATTATATAATCTAAGGTATGAAAGTACTCAAGCGCAGATACAGTGTGTCGCTAAGGGTGTTGCTGACGCTGGTCGCGCTGCTTAAAGTTAAAAATATTTTAACTTGACACGCGCAACACCTTGACAGCTGCAGTTGAGGCAATTTATTTTTGCAGAATATTGAAATTGTGAGTTAAAATTGTCAGTTTTAAGTAATGCCTGTTACACTAAGGTAAATTAAATAGCTAAGTAAGGGAGGATTATTCTGGGCAAGGGTAGCATAAATCGAATCCTAGCAACTGGCAGCCGGCTATTCTTCAAAAAAAGAATAACCAGAGCCACTGCAATAAGAAAAAGGTAAGAATTTATCTGGAAAATTTGGCAAGGGTAGTAAAAGTCAGTTTTTAGCAGTTGGCGGGCGGCTATTTTTCAAAGGACGCATAACCAGAGCTAGCTAGAGCCACCAGATTAAAAAGGTAAGACAAAAATGGATTAGAGGATATTTCTAAGAGGTAGGGCAAGGCCCGTTTGGGAAAACATAAAATAAAAATGAGTAGCCGTGTCAGTCGAATAGTGTAAGCGCGAACAGTGAAATACAGCGAAGTGAGACCTCCCAAGTGGATAACTGAATTTTAAGGTGGGTGTATTAGGGTGTTTTAGAGTAGTTACATAATAAGTAAAAGGTGAATGAGTTAGAGTGTTGTTATGGTCGTAGCGTACTGCAGGCAGCAATACACAGCGTGGGCCACACGGCGAATGTGATGTCGACGAGACTCGACCATACGTCTCAAGTCTGACTGGGACGAGTGCCTGGGAAGGCGGAAAAGAAAAAAGAAGAAGAGTTTTGGCAAACTGTACAGTGATAGTCTCACATTGAAGTGACTAGGAAAAGTAAGGTTAAAGAAAAACCTTGTCTGGGCACATTTATAAAGCAAAAGGAGATTTTCCCAGAACTGGTGGGAACAAAGTCTATTGCGGCGTGATTGTGTTCAACAGCAGAAGCTGAAAAGTTTACACAAATTCTATTATCCGTAAAATCATGTATGTCAATTTCTTAATGAAAGGAATATTTTTCTCAACACGTGAGTGTCTTTTCAGCTCGCTTAAATTAATTCCGTGTCACGCACCATACATTCGGCCGTGAATTATTACTAACTGTATAACTTAGAAGTCCTGAGACACTTTTGTGTCTGCCTCGGCCCGATTTCGACTAAATCAAGTAGGTACACGGCCAGCATTGGAGCTCGGCAGTATAGGGACCTTCGGAGTACATACATCTGGATCCTTATTTTATCTTATTTTTTCTGGTATTATTACCGTTTCCGACATATGTAGGTATATGAGGTCCAATTCTCTTCATTTTCTATTTAGGATAGGCATATAAATTTTTGAGCCCACGTTTTCGTCCTTGCCAGCGCAACTGGCTCGAGACGGCTTGCAGTTCGTAATCAAATGAATATAACCGGAAAATTTTAGAGTGAATTTCGCATGGAACATACAGTCCCGTCGGGCGGCTGAGTACCATAGTTACAACTGTAATAGATCATCTAAGACAGAAAAAATTGTTAAAAGAAAACTCTTGAGCGGAGCCTAGATAAACGGAACTTATAAACTTTCCTCCTTTTGGAAATATGAGTTTCATTAAGTGGTGTTAATTAGGAATAAAAGCTGCCGGAGGTGTCTAGAGAGATAGATTCGCAGTAAATATTAAGTTAAAGCTCGAGGGGCTACTGGTCAAAATTTCATAAAAGTAACTCAGAATAATTATTGAACATGGTCATAAGATGGATAAAGTTTTAAATTGGACTGGGGAGTCAAAGACCTGGGAGTTGGTAGAGTAGGATAAACATTTTCTTTGAACGTTTCGGCCTCGTCAACGTGAACTAGTCGCCTCCAGGGAGCTCCTTCGAGGGATGATCGGACGGAATGTAAGTCAAAGTCATACATTTTTTATTCTTATATTGTATATTTATTGCACTGCATAACCTGTGATTTTTTTTTTGTGGTAAAAAATACTCTTGCGCGTTATCCTGAAAGGAAATCATTATATTATTTTGATTGCTAATGATGAACAGAGAAAAATTGCTCCAAAGTTTTTAATATTCTTGAGTAGATATTAAATGAATATATTCATATCAGGTCCTCACTTTAAACTAAGCTTATCCTAAAAGGAAATATTGTTTTAGTTATGCATTACCGGTCTAAATTTGGTTAATAATGAAAACACAGTGAAGAATGTCAATGGCCTTCTTACTGATAGTTGATCTATAAAGATAATATTGTCCTCTTTACGCTAAGGCCTCATTTGAGAACTAGTACCTAGTGGCATAATTGTTGTTATGAAGCAAGGGTAGTTGTTCTATGCGGGTACCAGATCACCCTTTTAGCTGCCAGGATTTCGCCACCGTCGCTAGGTGGTTTGATTCCATACTAAATGTGGGGTTGTGTCTTGACTATATTGGTTTGTGTCTTGGAAGTTGGGGATACGAGATCACTTTGGGGATACGAGATCACCTTCAGCACTCTCCAGCATAGGGAAATAGCATAGGATTTCGATTTTGTTTCTGGAGTTCGCTTATTTATCATCTCGAGTTTTGGGGATACGTGATCACTTTCAGCACTCTTCAGCATAGGGAAATAGCATAGGTTTTCAATTTTTTTCTGGAGCTCGCTTATTTGTCATCTCGGACTCGTAGCCTCTAAATTGACATTAAGTTTTTCATCTCGAGTTTTGGGGATACGAGATCACTCTTGGCACTCTCCAGTATAGGAAAATAGCATAGGTCTTTGATTTTGTATCTGGAGCTCGCTTATTTTTCATCTCGGAGATCGTAGCTCTAAATATTTGTGAAGTGGTGGGAATCTTTATTGGTGGAGGTTGCTGGTTAAGTTTGATCTGGTCTTGGAGTCTACAATTTGACCTTGAGGTGCCCTCTCCTATGTATGGGTACTGGGGGTTGGCTGAAAGCCTTAGTGGCAATATCTGATACTATGACTAGGACTGCCTGAGGTGTCTTGGACTGGGCTATGTTACCTGTACCAAGTCTTGAGTAGAATGTGTATTAAGTAATGATGTGAAATACCCTAACCGAATTTATATAGGGGCTGTATACTTGTCAGCTTGAGTTTGGTTTTAGTTGTTTACTTTAGTATGCGTGCCTGTGGTAAGTTGGGCTGAGCTACTTGGTGGCTGAGGAAACTTTATCTAAGCTGTGTATTTATGTAGATAATAAATTCGAAATTCCCTAAGAAAATTAGTGTAATAAGTATTAATACTAATTCATATTTTTGTTCATGCCAATAGTATTAGTACTAGGGGTAACATTTTCATCAGAAATCCTCTACGCGCTATGGTTCGAGATATGAGCGATCTTACCTTCTCAGGTATAATTAATATTAGTAGCTGAAAAACAAAAATAACAACAACTGTAATCGAAGTTGTGGATTAAAGATTTGATGATTTTAATCTGTAGGTGTCTTTTATAAACATTGCACCATGTGAAGATATATCTAAATATAGATCAGGCAAAGCTGATTGGAGCGAATGTTGGTAGATATGTTCACTTAGATAAGTAATGGAAATTAGTAAAGGCCTAATTTTGCTCTTCAGGTGGAATGCTTCTAATTTGATTCCTTGCATAAACAAATTCGCACGGTCCAGTAAAGTAAACAAATTCGCAGTCGAATAATGTAAACAAATTCGCACAACAGCCGAGTAAAGTAAACAAATTGAGCGATTTATGTATTTTAATGTAAGATTCCCAATTACTTTAGCTGACAACAACAACTGATAATAATCTGTAGGATATGAAGTCTTGGATGAGTAGTGGAAGTTATAATTGAAAATTTCTTTTGCTGAAAAAATTAGCAACAACAACTATAACGTCAGTTGTGGTCTGTAGGTGTCTTTTATATGATCATGTTATGATATGCGATGTGTAAAAATAGATCACGGCTGCTTGGGATGGTACCACGCATGAAATCATTAGAAGTAATGGAAATTAAAGCATTATAAAAGGTGGCCAGGCGGCTGGTAATTTGATATCTTGAGTTAACAAATACGTCCGAGTAAAGCAGACAAATTGAGCGATTGTTCAGGATTGGGCTCCTGACTTCAGATCCTCCAACCTGAAAGAAAGAAAAAGAGACCACAAAGAATCAACTCTACACAAAAATCAAAAGAAATTAACTTACCTAATGGGTGTAGGTACATGTATTTAACAGAGTTGATAGGTACTCCGCTCCGCAAATCATCACCTTTTAGAATGGAATTTTCATACTTCACAAAAACACCGCCCAATTTGCAATTCAGCTACAATGTTCCCTTTTTTCTCTCTTAGCCACGTTGCTAAGTGTTCAAGATTAATTACCTATGACGGTATTCGAATCTCAGCACAACAAATTTATTGAAGCACTGAATACATGATGAAATGAAAAAACTCAAAACAAATATTAACAAATTGCTGCTGTCAACTCAAGTCAGCTGGATAGCAACAGGTATATACAAAATGGAACAGAGACACAAGAAATTCTCATTACGAACCACGTTCCGCCATGATTGTTTCCACTGAAGCATTGCGTGAGGCGTACACGCTATTAACAGATCAAAAATATGAGATAATTTAAGACACCCAGTTCTAACTTGAAACACGAGCAGCATATGAACTGCGATAATTACATAAAGAATTACTGCGCAGCAGAATATTGTGACGGTATATCTAAGTACAAGGGCAGCAACTCGTGCGTGCTGCTTCTAGCTACGTCTAAGTTATCTGAAGGTATTGGTTTTAGGAATTTACAAATTATTCCGGGTAAGTAAACTTTCTCATTCAACAAAAGGTGAAAGTTTTATTTGTTATAGACATTTAGACCACACTGGATTAGGAATAAATTGAATTTACTTAAAATATTTTATATATTCATAAGCTGAGTGCAGCTTGTTAACAACAATAACTAAAATGGTAACACTTTATGAACCAATGATGAAGTGCAGTTGCAAGGTCAGTTTATTGTTGCTATGCAAGTTGTTGCTATGCCAATATTGTTGCCACGCGCCATTGACTACCGTTCTTTGCTGCCGTGCGCAAACTGGCTATATAAACAGCAGTTTGACTTGATTCGATCTCTTTTGTGATTTAGCAGTGCAGTGATTAACTTGGCAATTTATTCCTTTGTGTTCTTTCCTAGTGATTTTTCCTAGTGTTATATTTTATTACTAAATTAAATACTTTGTTTAATTGACGGCTAAAATAAAATACTCTTATTCAGGGTACCGACCGGATTAAGGAGTTTATTTTAGATAGCGATTAAACTAAAGGTTTCTTCTTGTGTGTAGCGACTGCAATAAAAAATATTACTAACAATACACTTTATTTCTGGTCTCGACGGAAATAAAGAATCTTTCTTCGGGTCTCGACTGAAGTTAAGATACATACTAACAATCACTTTAAGTCCGGTCTCGACTGACTTAAAGAATATTATCTCGGGTCTCGACTGTAATAAAGTTTCCTATTGCGGGTCTCGACTGTAATAAGAATTTTACTAATTCAAACTACTTTATTGCGGGTCTCGACTGTAATAAAGGGTCTTATTGCGGGTCTTGACTGTAATAAGACAATTACTAACAAAACCACTTTATTGCGGGTATCGACTGTAATAAAGAGTCTTACTGCGGGTATCGACTTTAGTAAGACAATTACTAACACAAACACTTTATTGCGGGTGTCGACTGTAATAAAGATTCTTGCTGCGGGTCTCGACTGTAGTAAAAAGATCACTAACACAAAACACTTTGTTGCGGGTATCGACTGTAATAAAGAGTCTTATTGCGGGTCTCGACAGTAATAAGACTATTCCTAATAAATCCACTTTATTGCAGGTATCGACTGCAAGAAACAATATCCTTATCCCAAACCTCAGTCAACTAAAAAGTCAAGAAAATCAGCTGCTATATATATATCGATCAGGTGAGTACAAGTCAATTGCTACAGTTGTAAAAACATATATATATATATATTAATCATTTATTAAACATTGGTTTCAGCTTTTTATATTATAAAATACATATATATACATATCGTATAACTCTCAAGTTATAGCATTTATTGAACTTGAAACATTTAGTGCAGTGAATAAACAAAGTCACTAGCTTTATACCAGTGGCATAAATTTCACCACACCTTTCATTTATTGCATGTACGCTCTGACTACGGTAAGTGGCAGTTCCAACAAGGCTTCCACAATCGAAATTCAGAGCAGGGGCATCACTCCTCGTCCAGCCCCATTGGACGCAGGTAAGCCTCGGCCCAAGACCAGTGCGGGTCTCCAGGGCTTCTTCGACGGGAGATGGCAGGATGAGAGCTACGGTATGCAGCTGGAGCACATCAGAGGATGTCCTCAGAGCGCATACCTTAAGGCAATCTTCCGCGTCGTCTCCTGTGAGCAGCTATTCTCCATAGGGATAATAGCTGGGGGAATGGTTGAGATGTATACCACAACCCTCGAGAGTGCTACCAAGCTAATGCTTGAGGGCATCGAGGTGGAGGGTAGACACCTTGTGCCGTTCCAACTCAGGGAAAAGCCCACGAAGGTCGTGTTTTCACGGGTCCCTATGCGAGGTTGCCATGAATACCTCCTAAATTTCTTGGGAAGATTTGGGAAGTTGTATGGCAACGTTCGTGCCATTCCCTTAAAAATTGGGGACGAGGGTCTCGGGCGGGGTATCTTCGGTACTAGCCGGGAGGCGTCCATCACCTTAAATAAGGGGTGTACGCTTCCAAAGGGCTTTTACCTGAGCTTATCCGGCTCGAGGCACTGGATAGACGTTGGCACCGAAGCGGAATGCCATGCTTGCCATTTGGTAGGGCATTTTGTTGCTGACTGCCCCAGGAGAACCGGGAAGAAGGCTGAACCGAGGGTTCCCTCGAAGGAAGCCACTACTACAGTAGTGGATCTGGAGAAGGAGCCTTCGGCCGGCACTCGACCTGCTATTCTGGAGCAGCCAGTGACTAAGGTGCCTGAAGCTGTCCCAGAGGCAAAAACGATTAAGGCTATAAACGGTGCCACGTGAAAACACGGCTACTTCCGACGAGGAGTCGAGTAGCCATTTATTTAAAAAAAGAGGACGAGGAGGAAGACGAAGGTGGACCGTGTGATGCTGCCTCCTCCAGAGCCAGCAAAGCCAGTCGCTCCAAAACGGCCCCACTCGGAGGAGGACGATAGTGGTGCCCGCGGTTCGAAGGTTGTTGTGAGGGAGGCGGAAGCATCTCTTGAACAGCTTTCGGACCTGTTTGGATGAGACTGGTCTCTCGAGCTTCAGTGGCTACGAGTCGTGTGGTAGCACCATTTCGACTGGTAGCCAATTTGAGGTCTCGAAGGGGATGGAAAACATTCCTAGCGAGAAGATCTCTGAAATTCTTACCCAGCTCCAGTACAAGAAGAACTCAGATAAAATCTGGAGCATTCTTGTAAAGGAGCTGGAGAGGCCAGAGTTGTTACTTCCTCAGCTTCGAATCCTACAACAGGAGTCCAAGAAGAGGAGGAAGTACAACCATGTAGCTCGGTTAGATCGTCTCCATAGGAAGGTGGAGGAGTTGCTTCAGGAGCATCGCTTGGCCGATCCTCCTCGTCAATAGTCGTCGCACATTCATCGTTTGAGCTTTTCATCTCTTTGAATGTGCAAGATAGCTTCGATCAACACCGGGGGTTTAAGTGCACATACAAGGTTACACAGCACGCACTATCGAACATATCAAAATGTTCGATATAGACATCGCTCTTCTATAGGAGACGAATTTTACACAAGACACATATACGCAACTTGAGCGCTATGCTTATTTACACACCTGCGCCTCGCCCAGGCTCAGGGGTGGCAATCATTGTATCCAACAAATTTACACTATCGTCTCCTGTCTATACAGATATCTTCCCAGGCTTCGCTTCTTCCTTGGATTTTGTCGTTCTAGACAAACATATCAAGGTAGTAAACGTGTACCTTCCTCATGGCCAGGGCATTACAAGACAAGTTCTTGATAGTGTTCAGTCCTGTCTGGTGAATTTTAGCGGCGAAACTGTCCTCGGAGGTGATTTCAACTGCACTCTGAATCCCTCAATGGATCGGCACTCTGGAGTTGAGTTCAACTCTGTCAATGTTACTCGATTGAGGAATTTTGTCGGTGTTTTCAGACTCGTGGATATCTATCGTTGGATGCATCCTACGACTAGATCATACACGAGGATCTCGCGAAATATCCATGGAAGTCTCGCAGGCTCCAGAATTGATAGACTTTACGTCTCACCTGGAATACTAGAACATTTCGTTGGTGTCACTCATGAGGTGTGTTCGATTACTGATTATCTTCTTGTGGTGGCGACCAGCACTCTAGTTGAAAGAAGAACTGCATACTGGATATTCAACAACTATTTGTTGAATTCCGAGCAGTTCATCAATGAGTTCATTGATTTCTGGCACGATTGGCAAGAGAGGAAAGCTGACTTTCCTTTTCTTAGTCAATGGTGGGATATTGGAAAGCTCCAGATTCGGTCTTTTATCGAGACGAGTTTCAATCGAAGTGGCTATCAAGCTTCTAGCTTGTTGGCCGAGGTCTCTCGGGTGGCAGCTCTTCTCCCAACTCAGCCGGCGTTGATTCTTTATTTCAATGGAATAAAGGAACGCTTGGCGACACAGACTTACAAGCACAGCTTGGAGTTTGTGCTGCGCGGCCAATCGCGCTGGCTGAGAGAAGGCGATTCTCCAACTGAGTACTTCTTTCAGGCGACTAGACGTCGTACTGCTTCTTGTGAGGTTGAATCGATAATTGATGAATCTGGACAAGTCCTCAACGGACAACAGCTATCAGAATATATTCGAGACTACTACTGAATCGACGTCGACAACATCCTCGACCACTCATGGATTTCTTGAGAATATTCCCACTTTCTCTGAAGACAGTAAGGAGCTCCTGGATACAGTAATCACATTGGAGGAAATGATTGCTGCGACAAAGGATCTAAGGCGACACACTTCACTTGGTTATGACGGCTTGACTCCAGAATTCTTCATACGTTTCAGGGATTTATTAATTCCTGACCTTTTGGAAGTCTTCAATTCGGCGGTTGAGACACATTCAGACTTTCCTTCTAGTTAGAGGAGATCTGTTATCCGCTTGATTCCAAAGAAGGGAGATTTGCAGAGGATGGGGAACTGGAGGCCAGTAACCATATGCAATGTAGACTACAAAATCGTCTGCAAAGCATTAGGGGCGATACTCCGCTCAGTGATTGCTTCGGTAATATACCCGGAACAGTCCTATTGTATACCTGGTCGTAGTATCTACGACAACATCGCGGTAGCCAAGCATTTGTTTGCCTACCATGAACAGACAGGTACACAAATGGCCATGATTTCACTTGACCAGCAAAAGGCTTTTGATAGTGTCTCGCACGAGTATCTCTTGACTGCTCTCGAGGCATTTGGGTTTCCACCCAGGTGGCTCGATATCGTCGGGAAACTGTATAGAGATTCAGCGATTTTGATTAAGCATCAAGGACAAGTTCTGGCTCCTATCTCGTTTCATCGAGGTATCAGACAGGGCTATCCATAGTCAGGTATGCTTTATGATCTTTCGTTGGAGCCGCTACTGGTGAATCTTCGTCGAATGCTCGGACGGTATGCGGTTCATCTGCCATATACCAATGTGAGGCCTCTTATGTTGGCGTATGCGGATGATCTGTCTATTTTCGTGACAAGAGATGAAGCTTTTCCGGTCGCTCGTGCTGTTTTCGAACAGTTCGAGCGTATAGCGGGCGCTAAAATCAACCTTAGTAAGAGTCAAGGCTTGTGGTGTGGAAGGTGGAGAGATCGTACAGATACTCCACTGAACATCCAATGGACTAATACTTGCCTGAAGTATTTAGGTGTATATATCGGACGCGAGAGTAACCCAAATAATAGCCGCATCGCTCTTGAGAAACTCTCTAGAGCTGCAAACTCATGGCGTAGTCGACTGTTTCCATTATCCTTAATGGGTAGGTCAGTCGTGATAAACTATTTGATTACCTCGTCCATCGTTCATCTGCTAAAGTCTGAGACGTTTGATGAAGGCTTCGTAGGTCTTCTTCAAGCAAAAGCGATAGACGCCTTTTGGTGCGGAAGACGATGGGTTGCTGAAAGCACGCTCTGTCTGCCAGTCAAGATAGGTGGATTGGGTCTCACTAACTTGGTTGTGAAGTCAAGGTGTCTCCAAGTGCGTGCATTCCAAAGAGTGTTCTGCCAGAGAGACAGCTTGATTTCTCAACTGTGGGTGAATGTACTGGGAGGGATCGGCATAGGGGAGTATTACTACCTACTCTCTGTGCGACCAACTTATCCTCGTGACTGGCCACAGGATCTAATCTCAACGATTCAGACCTGGGACAGAATCAGGCCAGCATTTCACCTTCAGTGGAATGCTCTAAGGTACACGCAATTCGCGTCGATTCCAATCAGGTTTAATCCTGAATTAATGGATTCACTGTTCAGTAATGCTCGGGGTTTTGAAGCTGACATGCATACACTGACGGTTCTCGGAGATATTATTGATATCTCTGGAAACTGTCGAATAAACACTAACACTGCACAACTACACGACCTGGCTGCTTCTGCGCGGGAGAGATTTCGCCAACTTGGGACCAGTGACCCTGGCACTAAGTTGGAAGATGCTATCGTTCTGAACAGACCACCACACACACCTTTCAGCACACTTACAACACGTGTGCTCCATGACGTGCTTATGACAATAAGACCTCCGGAGTATACAGGATACAACAGATGGCGAACACACCTCGGGGTGAATATGGGCGTGATGGGAGGGATAACTTGCAGAGTAGTCTACAGTTATCCTTCTAATTACAAAGATGCTGATGTAGCATTCAAATTGCTGCATCACAGTCTTATGCATCCTAATCAGTTGTCACATATCGACCGCCGAGTTCAGAGGATTTGCATAGTTTGTGCTGGTGAGGGCACCCTGTTTCACATGTTCTTCACTTGTCCGGCTTTGCAGGGTCTAATGGATCTCGTGCGCGGTATGTGTCAGTTGATCCACCTGAATTTCGGCATTACTAGGACATCGTTTCTATGGGGACCAAGGGTCTGTAGTCGAGTGAATTGTTTGATTAGCTTTGTGTTGACACTGGCCAAATCTACAATTCACCTGTACTACATGAGAGTCGAAGATGGGAATCAGAACACTGACCCACAACACCACGCACACGCACTTAAGCGCCACTTCGTTGACTGGTTGAAGAGACGTTTACGTCTCGAATATCTGGCAACGAACGCAGACACATTCAACTGCACATGGCAACCACTATCGTCGGAAGAGGATGGAGCTCTTGTCTTTCGCTGGTGATAACAGGCCACAGCATTTGCAACACTAGTCCACGGGGCTTCTCTCCGCTTAGGAATCGTTGCAAGTGCTGTGGGAAAGACAAGCACTCTATTAGAAATGCTAAGCTGGAGGGATGATGAGGGCAGTTTGTAGCGGTCCATGATACTACAGGCTGCCCTCGCGGGACTCTATAACGGTATCGCGTAAATTTTTCGTTCGTTCGATTTCTCTTATTTCTAATTCGGTTTCGGTCTCGGTTCTAAATTACAAAATTTTCTGTTGAAAATACGCTCGTTTAGGTTATTATTTTTATTAGATCATTTTAGAATTTTGGAACTGCTTGGAACTGCCACTTACCTAATTGTCAAAATTGGGACTGGTTTTAAACTTTTGGTTATTACTTAATGTTTTTTCAAAATTCTCGTGACCGTTTATAGACTCTTTTGAGCATTTGGTTTGAATTTGTTTTACTTTTTGTGTCATTTTGTTTTAGTTTTGTATCATTTGTTTAGTTTAATTGTTTTACTTGTCCCTATTGACTTTCACAACTTTAGTTTAGCTAGCGTCTTTTTTTACACTTTGTAGAGCCTTTTGTCACCTACTTTTATGGAATTTTTAAAAGAGCCAAAGAGCCAACAATAAAAGAGTCATTATACACATAAAAAAAATTATTATTATTGGGTTTAAGGGGTGTGTTTATTGTTGATCTCGGACTTGGGGATACGAAATCTCTTTGGAGATATGAGATCACTTTCAGCACTCTCTAGCAAAGGGAAATAGCATAAGATTTCGATTTTGTTTGTGGAGCTCGCTTATATTTCATCTCGAGTCTTTGGGATACGAGATCTCTTTTAGCACTCTCCAGCATAGGCAAGTAGCATAAGTTTCCGATTTTGTTTCTGGAGCTCGTTTATTTTTCATCTCGAGTCTTGAGGATAAGAACTCACTTTGGGGATACGCATGATAAAGATCAAAAGTGATACCTATGGATTACATAAGGAAAGTAGGTTCACTTAATCTGCAAACAACAAAATTTGCTTGAAAGCGACACCCGACGTGATCAATAATCATTCCTGCTTCAATTATCACTCTTAAGCGACGTGTGCCGCAGAAAATATATTAAGTATAGTCTAAAACATGCATTGTAAATAAAATTTGTATTATGGTTATAATGCCATTTATTGAAATAATTTGTTTTAATTACATTATAGCTTAAATCGAAAGTCTTTTTTTTCTTTAGTTCAGGAAAACCAAGATTCGAAAGAAATAGACTGATCCTTATGCCTTTAGACCAAGATGGCTTTAGAAAATTCCTTGTGCACCATTTTCATAAATAACATCTCTCCGTGTTTACTTTTTGCAATCTTTGTTGGAATATCCTGATTTTTCTAGCTGTTGGTAGGGGACAGTCAAGTCGGTTTTGGATGAAAAACTTTCTTCTTTATTTCTAGAAAGCATCGATTTCATAGATGTAGACTGAGCCTTATATGAATATTCTTTACGACTTTCGTCCGTAGGCTTTAGAAGGTTTGTAGTATCCTTAGAACTCATGTTGAAATTATTACGTAATTAGCTGGCCAACAGCTGTCTGTTTGGGTAAAGAGAAAAACATCAAATGAAAAACAAGTTATGAAACTATTATTTATATGTATTTGACACGTGGTCTTGGAGGCAGCAATTTGTCCTTGACCTCTGACGTCACCTTAACCTTTGCAACCGAAAGTGTCTGCTCTTGGGTAACCTTTTGAAACCAACAGTGTCGAATCTTGGAGGCTACAATTTGACCATGATTCAGCTTCGACAGAAGATGGTAATTTTATCTTCGTAATATTGGTGTGGTGGGCCTAATTTTTCTTACTATTAATGAAAGTGTATCTTACAGTGAATAAACAAGTCTTGTCCAAAAATCACTTGGATGATGAGTATTGCAAGTTGTATGGAGGATTATAATTAACTGTGAGTAAACCGTAAAGAAGAAGATGTCTGGTAATTGTATGTTCCATACATAATCTTACAGGTGGAAGAAAATTTTTTAAGATTCTGGTAACTGCAATAAATTTTATAAAAATTTAGTAACAGTATATTCTATCCAAAATCTACCAGGAGGGAGGCAATTTTTTAACAATCTGGTATGTTCTATACAAAATCTAAAAAGGGAAAAGAAAATTGCATGAGAATTTGGTTAGTGATTAGTGTCTTCCAGAATGTTGGACTGTTAAGATGGATATTGAGGACTTTTTAAGAGAATATAATAACATCTTACTCGATGAACATAAGAAACAAATTCAAGAATGCTATAACTTTTTAAAATTATATGAAAATATTGAAAAAGTTGACTCAACATTTGGTGAGCACTATATAAGCTGCCCTTGGTCAAGTGAGGATTCAACGGATGGACCAGATACATGTGAATGTTGTGGTGTTGCTAGATGCCTAAAAGAAGTTGTGAGGCTATATAAATTCTATCAAACATTGACACAAAGTAATTGCGAGGCATGCCTTAAGAATTGCGATTTAACTTAGCACTAGAAATTCTCATTTTGTATACTTGGAGAGCTCATAAAGGATCATGGAAACTTACGCTGTAGGCAGATGTTCATTTCAACGACAGATTCATCAAACAGAGGAAATTTTGATTACATACAGCTCTGTACCATAAGATTATAACAATTAATACTTTTTAATTTTTAATAAATGATATTTTATACATGGCCTTCTTTTTATTCAACTTCCCATCCTAAGTCCGGAAATCTCGAATAATATTTGACCACTACAACGAGTGGCGGTGGTGCTGGTGGTGGTGGTGCTGCTGGTGGTGGCGGCGGCGGTGGTGGTGTTGGTGGGTGCCCGGTCTTGGATGACACTTTGAGACGGATATTTGGTGCGCGACCTTGAAGGCTACAGTTTGACCCTGGTCTTTGGCATCACCTAAGTAGGTATTACGGCAGTTTTGCCAGACATTCTCTGACGTCACAGGCGCCAGGTAGTGACCCTGTACGAGGCCATTTACCTTTTATCTCACACACACACACACCAATGCATTTATATATTTATAAGTACTGGATCACTTTAAATTTGCACTACCAGGCAAGCAGATAACCAAAACACAAAATCTTGCTTAAGAGCTTATGCAGCTAGCAAGCATGTTTAAACCTGCTGGGAGATCAATGATCTTTAATTATATGTGTAGAAAGATAGGAAGATGAAAATACAAACAAAAGCAGTTTGTAAGAAAAACAAAAACTTTGCCGGTATGTTATCAGTTTATATTTTAGTAAACTTGAACTGCGAGCTAATAGCGAAACGTGACCCAAATTAATTTTATTGAATGAATCGATGCATGCTTTGAATGCCACATCTTTAAGAGTACGTTTAAATTATGTGCTCCTGCTACAACACTTTAGAACCAATTCGTTCACCTAATTAAATTAGCATAATAGCGCAAATTGCTACCGTATTGCTAGCATGTGCAGTAAGTAATGTGAAGATCAACGATCTTTAATTATATGCGTAGAAAGGTAGGAAGGTGTAAATACAAACAAAGCTGTTTGCAAGAAAAAGAAAAAAATTTGCAGGTATGTAAACAGTTTGACAATTTCGTAAACTTGACCTGTGAGCTGAAAGCGAAAGGTTGGGTCATATTAATTTATTGAATGAACCAATACTTTGAATATGATAATTTTATATATATCTAAAAGGGGAAGATATGATTAAGAATCCAAAACGGAATTTTCTTGAAGCAAATGGAAAATGTTGTGACTAAACATGCAAATTCACAGAGAGCAATTTTCACTCTTCGTAAACTTTATTTGTTTGCTATAGTTTATTGAACTTTATGTATGATAAAGGAGTTTGGTTTACAGCATCGAATGGGTTTTGCTAAAAAGTTATCAATTTACATATTTGTAGACAAATCGGCAAATATGGTTGCATAAAGAGCTTCACTTTCCACTGTGTAGAAAGTCAAAAGAGTGATTTTGACTATACAATTGTATACACTTCAGAAGAGCTTTATGCAAAAGATAAATTAAATCAAATACTTTTATTGTAATCGGTGAACGTTGTTCATAGTTTCTGTTTGAGGAATTCGTAAAAATAGAAAATTTCGCAAAATGTCCAATAGCAAGTATAGTACACTCAGAAAAATCATGTTTATAATCTTTACGAAAATATGGGATTAAGTACCCCAAACTGAATTTTCTGGAAGGGAATGAATTACCCATCTCAGAGCTATTTAATTAATAATAGTACAATTAAAATAACGGATTTATAGCCCCGTCTTTCAATAATTAAGTAAAGATCAGTAATAAATTATAGATATTTGTAGATTTAAAATATTTAGTGCTAAGCATTCTATTTTTAATCTGTGTGGTGGTATTGAAAACATTATTTTATAATTATATGTATATGTTTTAAAACTATGTTTTGTTTTTCTATTCTAATTCAGCACATTGTGCTAATTAATGAACGCATGATTGAATTCCCCATGCAATGTTTTTCCACCCAGTTTTAATATGTTAATATTCTTTTATTTTTTAAATTTACCATATTTATATGCATTGTCTTTTAAATCCGTAAGGTATAGAGCTATAATCTTTGAAAAATTTGCGCTTCTTTGCTTTAGGCCTGTATATTTTTACTTCGGGGGTTGATAATACCTCATGCTTTTCTGTGCGTCATATATTTTGCGAAATTATGGGAATGCTGCCGTTTTCTTCAGAGTTTAAGATCATACGTACCGTAGAGTCAAGATTCACAACTTCTGAAGTCTTATGATCTACGCGTATACCCTTAACTTTATTTGTTGCTTTAAACTGGTTTTCTTTTGCGTTGAAGTATTCATACGCATAATTTTTAGGCCCTCCGCTCACAAACCGCCTTTTATAACTACCTTTGTCAAAGCAATCCAGTTCGTCTGTCATATCGCCAACGAATTCCCCTGTTGGTGGGTCATATTCTCCTTCACTGCTAACATAAATGACAGAATCAGTGTCATAATATAAAGCTCGATCTCCAAGTTTTTCCAGGTAGCTGTACAGCTTAAGCCGCGCTTGTATAGTAGTGTAAGCAGCTATACAGACGTTTACAGTTGATAAAGAGTCGGAGGCCTCTTCTTTGTAACCCCAGTTGGCGATAACCGTATCTTCACCGACTGGGAGGATATGTTAGACTTCGGTGGCTGGGTTAGCAAACAGTGCATAAAATTCTGCTGGGTTATTTATTATACTTATCCTCGGCTGGCTTTCACGCTGGCCAAACTTTCCCCAAAAGGAATTTAATATTAACTTGGCTAAAGATCTTAATCCTGGGTTGGATGTAATTTCAAGAAAACTCAGCTTTATTCCCTCATTCTTCAGAAAGTCATCAATATAGCGGTTCTTCTCTTCCTCAGATTGGCAACTGTTCGGCCATCCTGACGATTGTTGCTTCATTTTGATGCATTTATTCATCATGACCGTGAATAATCCGCCCACCCGAGTCAATTTATCGTATTGCTCTATTTCATAACGCCATATTTCATATATTTCCAACAATTTATAGCCCTGATTTAAGGCCTCCTTAACTTCATCAATTACCCATGTGCCTATTAATGCCCTTTCTTTATCTGTATGAGGACAATCATCAGACTGATTTTTCTCCTCACTACAGAGGCAGCATAGTGAAAACATTAACTTATTGTTTTGTTTCATTGGTAGAACAGGGTGATATAACTCTTCTGGGGGTAAAATTTTACATTTAATTAGCCCCTCTATATTAGTCAAGCCCAAATCGGAACAGGCCCTGCTTCCAACATATAACTTTGGATGGCCGATTGGAAATTTGCCATATTTACAAACCCAGGGATACAGAGAGCATACATCAATATATTTAATTTTTTGCCTGGGCTGCAATGATAGCGCATCACAGTATTTCCTGTTCGGCATCGCGAGGATTTAACGACATGTTTACCATCAAAGGATGGTTTTTCAAATATCGCATGTTTTTATTCTTCTCTAACTGCCTGCGAAAATCACACTCCCACATTTCTATTACTTCGAATCCATAAGAACGTAAGCGTTCGGCTTTTGCCAGAGTAGCTTCATATCTCCTGTTTAAACTATCGTTGGGGTCATCATACAGTGGAGCGTCACGGTTATGTGTTAGACATATTTCGTGCCCATGATAATAGCAGCCATGAAATTCGAAAACCTGATTTGTTTCTGGACAATATCCATCTACCTTAACCCCATTTAGTACAACCTCTCGTTGTTTAGCCGCATGCAAGATATTAATTTTGCGATAACCTTCCTCCCATATCAGCCACTGCATTGGTATTTCCGACTGGTTATCAGCTTTTCGATATCCATTTTTTGGAATAATCCCAATGGTGTCTTTCTTGAGAAAATTGCGCCTGTAGACAAGGTTGCTCGCGGAAGCTATAGTCACTGCCTCCAAAAATGGCTTAACGTTGCATTCATCTAACATCAGCCTTTCAAATTTTAAGCATGCCTCTGTCAAAATTTGAACATCGCTAACACAGTATTCAACAATATCACGCTGCATATTAAATTCGTCATTTTTATGGTCTTCATACCATTTAAGAAATACAGCTCGTTCTTCTGTTTTCATTGTATCAGGGCCGTAATAATCTATTGCCGGCAGTGTGCCAATATAATTCTCATTTTCAGCAGTATTAAAAAGATGTGGAAAATAACCTTTTTTATAAACGGGCGGTAAGGCAAATGCTTTTGGTAATAGGGCTAGAGCCATCGGGAAGTAATTCAAAGAATCTATAAATTTCACATTTCTCAGTTGCATCATGATTATTTTCGTACCTCGCATAATTAATTCGGCTTTTAAATCTGTATTTTGCAAAATATGGTTTAGTATAAATTGGTGGTCAAATGCTTGGCCATTGTGTGCTATAACAACTACCTTCTTGAACAATTTTCGCTGATTCAGTAAATACTCTACAAAGTTCTGAACAGGTCTAACCTTTAAGACCTGTCCTCTTATTCCGCATTTTTCACATATGCGCAGATCTTTTTCAATACAGTGCTCGCATCGCTGTTAATAAATGCATGAATTTGGCTCATGCAGCTTAATTTCTCCTATTGATCGTTCTTGAACAACTTTTTCTCCCAAACAAAAAGAGTATCTTTTATGGAGCGTTTACGACTATCCTGTTGAATAAAGCATAAATGCCCCTGTGGTACATGTTTGTTGCATATTTTACAGAAATATTCTCCGCATACATGAATTTTATCAGCTTTGTATTTTATCAAACAATCCATACATCTTTTAATCTGTTCATATACGGTTTTCTTATTTAATGTCCACACGCATTGTGATTATCGAAGCATTGCTGGCCTCTAAAGCGGCGGTTACATTTTGAACACATAATTTCGATTATATTTTTATTAGTACAGGCTGGTGACTGTTGACAACAGGGGCATGTCCCGCCACACCTGTGATCGTTTTTTGTATTATACTGTATATGACATATTTCACAATAATAACTGCAACAAAAGGCAGCAGTGAGGGATGCTATAACATTATAATGATTATTGTGATATAACAGATTCAGCCTGGGGCCATCGCTATGTCCCTCAAAAATTATATCTCGTCCTTGATTTCCGTATTGATAAACGACAATACTATATGCTTTCAAATGGTTTTGAAATTGCTGAAGTTCAGAAATTCCCAACGCCTTCAATCGGAATATGAATTCTTGATTCTGCTAACAATTTTGAAACAAGACGAGTTTGTAGTTTTCGAATATTTCTTCTAATTTTCTTATAGTTGACATCTTTCTTTACGCCCGCGATTGCAACCACCAATGCTCGAGGTAAGCACAGGTTGTCCTTATTCTCTATCACAACGACACCCTTCCTCGTGGCGCACTCTTCAATAAAAGTATTATATTTATTATGGCGATTATTTCCTCGCAATTCTGATAGGCGCACCGATGTCACCCCCAAGCAAAAAGTATCTGTACTGAATCCTAAAATAAAAATTTTGTTAGAAAACCCTGACTAAATCAGGTGCAAACATAAAAACATACCTTCAGAGTTGCTTTGAAATATTTTCGAAATCATGTCCCAGATATCTTCTATTATGATTTCCGAAGCAGATCTAAAATTCAACCAACCCGGACCCCTCTCCTTAAAACTGTTTCCGCAAAAAGTAATCCCTACCTGATCGTTTGGTAGGAGCCCCTTTACGGCATGTTGAATAATGTCTTCCAACAAAGTCTTAATCCACGAGGTGGGCTCCGCATTTTGGGGCACCGGTGCGATTTTAAACTCTACTTTACGGCCTCGTATATTGAACCTTTTGATATAGGTTATGTTGTCTTTTGTAATAATGAATTTTTCCATATTTCAATAAATTGTTACGACCGAACACTTTAAATATCCAATTAAGAATAGGATAAACGAGCTCGTTTCGGTATATTTATAGCAACCAGGTCTGAAATAATTTTTATGTTAGGACGAATTATTCCCAAGATATACGAAATATCCCGAAGCGATGGTGCTAGAATTCATACATCGATTCAATAAATAATTTCTTAACCCTGTCATTACTCTTGTGTACAGGGGGGCCTCACACGATCAAGTCAAATATCTATAATTTATTACTGATCTTTACTTAATTATTGAAAGACGGGGCTATAAATCCGTTATTTTAATTGTACTATTATTAATTAAATAGTCCTATCGGGGTGGATAATTCATAATATGGTATCAGGCCAACATAAATTCAGACAGCAGAATTTGTTTGATATACTCATGCCTGGTTAACTCAGATTTTTTTAATTCTACTCATAAAGAAACAACAACAACAAGGCCTTAATCGCATCGCGGTCAAATTCAAGTTTTAAAATTTGAAAGATCTACAAGAAATATGCCTGCTATTGAAAAATGACGTAAAGAAGTGTGACTAACTGATCAAGTCTGGTTGGAGCGGCAGAAAAAATGACTAAGTGGTGTTAAGCATTGGAGTACAAAAAAAGAAATGCAACAACAGCCGAAGATATGAAAATATCGATGCAGGCTTAAACCATGCTTACTAGCTGCATGAGCTTGTAAGCAAGATTTTCTGTTTTCGTTATCTGCTTGCCTGGTAGTGAAAATTTAAAGTGATCCAGTACTTATAAATATATTAATGAATAGGTGTGTGTGTGTGTGAGAGATAAAAGGTAAATGACCCCGTACAAGGTCACCTGGCGCCTGTGACGGCAGAGAATGTCTGGCCAAACCGCCCTAATATCTACTCACCTAGACCTTTGGAACCAACTGAAAGTGAGGTCTGATAACACCTAAACAGCTTTTCGTACAGGTCTAATAACAGGTGATCAGCTTTTCAAACAGCTCTGATAACAGCTTAACAGATTTTCAAGCAGCTCTGATAACAGCTTAACAGCTTTTCAAACAGCTCTGATAACAGCTTAAGAGTTTTCAAACAGCTCGGATTGTTGGAAGGACGAATATGGTTTCTTGATGATTGATAAGTACAGCTCATTAAACAAGGCACGCTACCGTAAAGGATTTGATACCTTCATTGTACTATAAAAGGATGAAAGTTGTGAAATTTTCATAAGTCGAAGCAGTAGTGTAGCTATGTATGTTCTGGCACACTTTTTCATACAAAAAGTGTCCAGAAAATTCCAACTATTTTGGTGGTTCTGGACTGGGTTCTAGGTCACTGGGGGATTCCGTCTAGTGGTCTACGTCACAGGGCCTACCTGGGGGAATTCTTTTCCTGCCGATCTGGCTGACCAGGAGATAACACATCAACTGGTGGCCCCCGTAAGCTGTTCAAGCTCTTGTCTTAGGTGATTTTTTTTTAAATAAAATAATGCTTAATTTTTGCTGGAATCGAACCGAGAACGCTTGGTTTTGTAAAATCCGATGGGCTCTACCATGAGACCATGGACTTGTTGTTTGAATATTCTTTAAAGTTGCTATATATGGGTAGAGTTCTGGACCAGAGTTTTTAATTAGAACTCTCACCCGCAGATGGCGCCACCGTCGCTAGGTAGACTAAATGTGGGTTGACTGATGGTTGACTGTACTCGTTTATGTCTTGAATGCACCATTGGGTCTTGACTGGTTTATGTCTTGAATGCACCATTGAGTCCTGACTGGCTTATGTCTTGGATACACCATTGAGCCTTGACTAGCTTATGTCTTGGATGTGTCGTTTGGTCTTGACTGCACTCTAACGGCATTAGCTGATACTACCAGCATGCTCCGGTACTACGGCTTTCTTTGATGTGTGGTACGGTTCTCTTGGATATCTGAAGTTTTTTGCTTCACTTTTGTCCACACGTGGCAGCATGCTACGGTTTTGGGAAGTTTTTAGCTTCACTTTTGCCCACACGAGGCAGCATGCTACCGTTCTCTGTGCCCACACGTAGCAGCATGCTACGGTTTTTTGGGACGGTTTTCTTGGGTGTGTGGTACGCCTAAATGTAAGCTTTTGTTGTTTTCAAGTGTTGCGCCTAAATGTAGGCTTTGGTTTTAAATTAATATTATAATTAAAGTTAATGGTAGGAAATTTTTGTTCATGCCAATGGATCCTAGATGTGGGGGGGATAATAAAGGAGGAAGGGGGGTAATTAAATTTTCATCAGAAATTCTCTACGGGCTCTGGTTTTCGAGATACTAGCGTATTAATAATTCAAGTTATTTTTGCTCATGGAAATGGATTCTTGGCGGTGTGGGGTGGGAGGGGAACGAAATTTTCATCAGAAATCGTCTACGGACTTTGGTTTGATATTAGCAACATTTGTTCAAACAATTAGCTAATTGGCAATTATATAATCACAAGCAATTAGCTAATTGGCAAAAAGCAGCTTGGTTGGTAATTAGCTAATTGGCAATTAGCACCTTGATGGTAATTAGCTAAGGGGTTTGTCATGCTTGCAGTTTTCTTAGCTGAGCAGATAACGAATTTCGCAACACGGCATCATCACCTCGGTTTTTGTTGTTTCACCTTGGCTTTGCTGAACGGAAGTTGCAGATATCGATCATCACAAGATTCGTAAACAAATTTTCACATCCTGTTGTAAACAAATTTAATGTAATTTGATACCACACTTCCTGTAAGCCGCCCAATTCCAAGATTTTTACTGACCGACACGTTTCATTGGAATTCGTAAACAAATTTTCACATCCTGCTGTGAAGACATTTAAGCAATATCAGCACATTTATTCTTTTCATGTAATTTGATACCACACTTCCTGTAGGCAGCCAAAAATTTAGTTGTTCCAAGAATTTTACCGATCGAAACGTTTCATTGGAATGTAAACAAATTTATACATTTTTTTTTATCGTGTAATTCGATATCAACTCAGCCTGTAAGCAAATTCGTTGGAATTCATCCCGTGCAATGATTAATTTAGCAGCAGGATCATTCATGTTTACAGACCGTTGCTATAAAAGCGCAAGCAAACTCTTGAGGAGCACCAGTCAGTTTTAGTGAGTCTCAGTGATAGTTTAAAAACATACAAAAAAATAAAAATGACAAGCGCGCTAGTAAATTAAAGTTTTTCAGTAATTAAAAACTTGCGGAAGGATGTGTCTAAGTGTTTAACAAATTCAGAGAATAAAGACTATATTGTTAAAAAGTGCAACAGAAACATACATAAATTTCAAGTTGCATTTCGGAAGTGCAATAAAAGTGCTAGGAAACGACATTTCGACAGCTGTCTCGAGCAAATTAAAGCATTGAGAGCACTATTGAGAACTCCCTGTCGAGGTGGAGGAATTACTCGCGTAAGAAGAAGTGATTTTGTAAAGTGGGATGAAATAAAAACCGCGTTCGCAAACAGAATTCAACAAGGTGTTATTGTAAATTTAAAACATATCGATCCGATGTTATTTATGCAAGACGCTGACAAATTATTTACGCGCCGTGTTAAAAATACCTTAAAACATTATTTTGATATCATAGTTTCTACGACGTTATGCGGTGAATTTATTAAACACAGTGCTGACAATGAAATTATAAAAGACATTAAATATTTCCAAGCGAGAACTGCTCCAATTAGTGCAGATGATAACTTAGAGGAGTGGTTTAAATCAAACATTTTGGATCCAATACACACTCAGCTGAAAGAATTCCAGGAAAAAGACAGTGGCTGGGCACTGCACTCTATAATACATCTAGCAGTACACATCGACAAGTTTGAACAACTCCGAGGATCTTCATATATACCCTTACCAAAGGAAATTGCATGAAAGAAAGCTTGCATCAATGTACAAAATAATGATGAAGCATGCTTCGCATGGGCCGTAACATCAGCGCTATATCCTACAAATGCTCATTCTGAAAGGATCTCATCATATCCACATTATTCAATTATAATTAATTTAAATGGGATAACATTTTCCATGACACTTCAGCAGATTAAACAATTTGAAGACCAGAACAATTTATCAATAAACGTGTTCATCCTAGAGAAAGATCGTTTCTTCACAACAGTTCCAGTTAGACTTACGAAACACAGGATGTAGCGGCATGTAAATCTCATTATGATACAAGATTACTATGACCGGGATGAATATCTTATGGATTACGATGATGATGATGACGGTAGATATCATTTCTGCTGGATCAAAGATCTTTCCCGACTCATATCGAAGCAAACTTCAAAAAATACTCGTAAGAGGAATATATGCGACAGATGTTTGCTCTACTTTTATTCTGAAGAAAAATTAGCATCACACACTCCCGAATGCGGAAGCAAAATGATTGCAGAAGTATGTTTCCATCAGAGGAAAAGAAATGGTTGGAATATAAGAATTATAACCATAAGAATCCAGTCCCGTTTTGTCTATATGCTGATCTTGAGTCAATATTGAAGCCGATTCAGGGAAACCATCAAAATACGCAGCGTATGCAGGAGCATGCAGTTCATAGCATAGGATTCTATTTCCACTGCAAACATGATGCTAAGCTCTCATATTACAGAGCATATCGAGGCAAGAATTTTCAACAATGGTTTGCATTAGAATTGCAAATAAATTGCATCCATAGCTGTACAGGAAAAGCTGAACATCAGGCCAATGCAGCCCCTGACCAAAGAGGAACGGCGTTCATATATGGAAAGTACTTGCTGCCATATATATGAAAAAGCGTTTGCAGCCGATGAGGAACGAGTCCGGGACCATTGTCACTTAACAGGTAAATACTAAGAATCATAATTCCATTCATTTTTTCATAATTTCTTTTAACAGGAAAATACCGAGGATTGCGCTGGTCCTCATGCAATCTCATGTATCAAGATTGCTCCATAGTTCCAGTCATTTTTCACAATTTATCTGGATATGATGCTCACTCTATTATTAAGGATATAGCTACATCCATTCCTGGAAAAGTGGATCTCTTGCCAATAAATAAAGAAAGATACATTTCGCTCACCAAGCACGTTGAAGGCATTCATATCAAATTCAGATTCATCAATTTCTTCCGTGTTATGGCAGAATCCTTAGATAAGCTATCATCATTGCTGCCAATGGAAAAATTAAATATTACAAGAGCTGTATGGCAAGAATTGGATGATGATGACTTTAAACTACTTACACGCAAAGGCGTCTTCTCATACGACTTCGTTGACGATTGGACAAAATGGGATTTCCAACACTTACCGGAGCAGGAGCAATTCTATAATAAAATGACTGACAGTGATATATCTGCTGAAGACTACAGCCGCGCAGAAAAGGTGTGGAGAACATTTGAAATACAGACACTTGGCGAATATTCCGATCTATACCTGAAAACTGATGTCCTTCTATTGGTCGATGTCTTCGAGCAGATTCGAGATGTCTATATGAAGACGTTCAATTTAGATCCTGCACATTATTACACCATGCCAGGTCTAACATGGGATGCAATGCTAAAATATACCAAAGGTTAACTGGAGCTGATAACTGATGTAGACATACTGCTATTCGTAGAGAGAGGTATTCGAGGTGGTATAAGTCAATGCTCGAAGAGATATAGTAAAGCAAATAATAAATATATGGATGATTTTAAGTCTGACGAGAAAGAGAAATACCTGATGTATTATGATGTAAATAACCTTTATGGATGGGCCATGTCACAGCATTTACCAACCGGAGGATTCAAATGGGTTGATGCTCCCAATATCGACGTTTTCGAGATTCCTGATGATTCACCAATTGGATACATATTCGAAGTTGACTTGGACTATCCTCAACATCTACATGATAAACATAAGGATTTACCGTTTTGCTCTGAGCATGCAGCACCACCTGGAGCAAAATTACAAAAGCTCTTGACAACATTAAATCCTAAAACTAAATATGTTATACACTACCGAAATTTGAAGCAATGCTTATCACATGGCCTCATCCTGAAAAAAGTCCACCGGGTTCTTCAATTCAACCAATCAGCTTAGCTTAAGCCATATATTTACTTAAATACCACCAGCGATCTTGAGAAGGACAGCTATAAGAAGATGAATAATGTAGCTTTTGTTAAGACCATGGAAAATGTTCGCAAGTATAGCGATATAAAGCTTTGCGTAAAGTGGGAAGGTCCGCATGGGGCAAATGCTCGGATTGCGGCACGCAACTTTCACAGCTCAACGATATTTGATGAGAATTTAGTTGCTGTGGAATTAAGGTGACTCAAAATCTTATTCAATAAACCCCTCTATATTGGAATGGCAGTTTTGGAAATTTCAAAGATATACCTCTATGATTTCCACTATAGTTTTATGCAGCGTGAATTTGGAGATAAATGTAAAGTCATGTATACAGATACAGATTCTCTAATATATTAACTTGAAGAGAAAAATGCATATGAGTTTATGGGCGAAAATATAAACAAAATTGATACAAGTGATTACCCAGAAGATAATCAATTCAATTTACCGCTAATGAATAAAAAGATTCCTGGTCTAATGAAGGATGAGCTGAATGAGAAAATAATGAGCGAATTTGCAGGATTGCGCTCGAAAATGTACAGTCTACGTATAAACGATGGTAAAACTATAAAGAAAGCAAAAGGAGTAAAGACAAATGTAGTCCAGAGGCTTATAAATTTCGAAGACTACGTCGAATGTTTGAATACCAAGCGAGTATTAACTGCTAATCAGAGCTCCATACGATCGCATAACCATAATGACTACACGATCAGCCAAAAGAAGATTGCATTGAGCCCATATTATAACTAGCGGTATATTATGAGTGGGACAACGGATACTCTACCATGGCGGTGGTGGTGGTGGGCGCCTGGTCTTGGATGGTGATTTGAAATGGATATTTGGCGCGTGGCTTCGGAGGTTTCAATTTGACGCTGACCTCTGACGTCACTTTGGCCTATGAGACCAACCGGAACTGAAGTCAGATAACAGCTTAACAGCTTTTCGAACAGCTCTGATAACAGCTTAACAGCTTTTAAAGCAGCTCTAATAACAGCTTAACAGCTTTTAAACAGCTCTGATAACAGCTTAACAGCTTTTCAAACAGCTCTGATGTCAGCTTAACAGCTTTTTAAATAGCTTTGATAACAGCTTAACAGCTTTTAAAACAGCTCTGATAAGAGCTTAACAGCTTTTAAAACAGCTCTGATGACAGCTTAATAGCTTTTAAAACAGCTAAACAGCTCTTCAAACAGCTGTGATAACAGCTTAACAGCTTTTCAAACAGCTCTGATAACAACTTAACAGCTTTTAAACTAGCTAAACAGCTTTTAAAATAACTAAGAAGCTTTTAAAACAGCTAAACAGATTTTCAAATAGCTCTTATAACAGCTTTTCAAACAGCTCTGATAACAGCTTAACAGATTTTCAAACAGCTCTGATAACAGCTTAACAGCTTTTAAACAGCTCTGATAACAGCTTAACAACTTTTCAAACAGCTCTGAAAACAGCTTAACAGCTTTTCAAACAGCTCTGATAACAGCTTAACAGCTTTTCAAACAGCTGTAATAACAGCTTAGCAGCTTTTAAACAGCTCTTATAAGAGCTTAACAGCTTTTTAAACGGCTCTACTAACAGCTTAACAGCTTTTTAATAAGCTCTGATCATAGCTCTGATAACAGCTTAACAGCTTTTAAACCAGCTCTGATAACAGCTTAACAGCTTTTAAAATAGCTCTTATAGCAGCTTAACAGCTTTTAAAACAGCTGTAATAACAGCTTAACAGCTTTTATACAGCTCTTGTAGCAGCTTAACAGCTTTTCAAACAGCTCTGAAAACAGCTTAACAGCTTTTCAAACAGCTCTGATAACAGCTTAACAGCTTTTGAAACAGCTCTAATAACAGCTTAACAGCTTTTAAAATAGCCCTTATAGCAGCTTAACAGCTTTTAAAATAGCTCGAATAACAGCGTAACAGCTTTTAAAATAGTTCTTATAACAGCTTAACAGCTTTTAAAATAGCTCGAATAACAGCTTAACAGCTTTTAAACAGCTCTTATAACAGCTTAACAGCTTTTCAAGCAACTCTTATAACAGCTTAACAGCTTTTCAAATAGTTCAGTTAAGAGCTTAACGGCTTTTAAAACAGCTCTGATAACAATGTTTGAAAAGCTGTTAAGCTGTTATCTGACCTCACTTCCGGTTGGTCTCATAGGCCAAAGTGGCGTCAGAGGTCAGCGTCAAATTGAAACTTCCGAAGCCACGCGCCAAATATCCGTTTCAAAGCACCATCCAAGACCAGGCATCACCACCACCGCCAATACCACAACTCACCACCACACCACCACCCACCACCACACCACCACCCACCCACCACCACCACCAATACCACCACACCCACCACAACGCACCACAACCCGTTGTTGTGGTATCAAACATTATTTGGGAGATCCGGACTTGGTAGGGAAGTTGAATAAAAAGAATACCATATATAAAATACTATAATTGATTTATTATAAATTGAAAAATATTAACATTTAATTCTTAAGTAAATAAAAAGATTACTCTTTTGGACTTTTTACTGGGTTAAACTTAATTTTGTTCAAGAAAGAATTTTTTGGGATTCACCGGTATATAGCAAAAGCTAAAAAATGTGTTCTAATTTGTTATTTCATCACACAACTCATTAATTTTTGATGACAAGTTTCAAGTCTTGGTTTGACTCATCAACAGGTCCCAATGAGTTGTGTGATGAAATAACAAATTAGAACACATTTTTTAGCTTTTGCTATATACCGGAGAATCCCAAAAAATTCTTTCTTGAACAAAATTAATTCTTGAGGTATCATCCTATATTAACATTTAATTCTTAAGGTATCATTCTATATTAGGCTTCCTTAATCGGTTACCCTATAATTATAATATTTTCCTTTACTTTATAATAATGTATATCATCTTAGACTATAATACAATTAAAACAAACTATTTCGTTAAATGTTATTTTAGCTATAATACAAATTTTATTTACAATACATATCTTAGACTAGCCTTAGATTATATGTTTTCTGCGTCTGCTCCTTGCTGTTCTGATTAAATAGAGTAATGTCCCCATGGTAGAGTATCCGTTGTCCCACTCATAATATACCGCTTGTTATCATATGTGCTCAATGCAACCTTCTTTTGGCTGATCGTGTAGACATTATGGTTATGCGATCGTATGGAGCCCTGATTAGCAGTTAATACTCGCTTGTTATTCAAACATTCGACGTAGTCTTCGAAATTTATATGCCTCTGGACTACATTAGTCTTTACTCCTTTTGCTTTGTTTATAGTTTTACCATCGTTTATACGTAGACTGTACATTTTCGAGCGCAAGCCTGCAAATTCGCTCATGTATTTCCCATTCAGCTCATCCTTCATTAGACCAGGAATTTTTTATTCATGAGCGGTAAATTGAATTGATTATCTTCTGGGTAATCACTTGAATCAAATTTGTTTATATTTTCGCCCATAAACTCATATGCATTTTTCTCTTCAAGGTCATATATTAGAGAATGTGTATCTGTATACATGACTTTACATTTATCTCCAAATTCACGCTGCATAAAACTGTAGTGGAAACCATAAAGGCATATCTTTGAAATTTCCAAAACTGCCATTCCAATATAGAGGGTTTATTGAATAAGATTTTGAGTCGCCTTAATTCCACAGCAACTAAATTCTCATCAAATATCGTTGCACTGTGAAAGTTGCGTGCCGCAATCCGAGCTTTTGCCCCATGCGGACCTTCCCACTTTACGCAAAGCTTTATATCGCTATACTTGCGAACATTTTCCATGGTCTTAACAAAAGCTGCATTATTCCTCTTCTTATAGCTGTCCTTCTCATGATCGCTGGTAGCCCGCTTCCGTTTGGTGGTATTTAAGTCAATATATGGTTTAAGCTAAGCTGATTGGTTGAATTGAAGAACCCGGTGGACTTTTTTCAGGATGAGGCCATGTGATAAGCATTGCTTCAAATTTCGGTAGTGTATAACATATTTAGTTTTAGGACATAATGTTGTCAAGAGCTTTTGTAATTTTGCTCCAGGTGGTGCTGCATGCTCAGAGCAAAACGGTAAATCCTTACGTTTATCATGTAGATGATGAGGATAGTCCAAGTCGTCTTCGAATATGTATCCAATTGGTGAATCATCAGGAATCTCGGTCACGTCGATATTGGGAGCATCAACCTATTTGAATCCTCAGGTTGGTAAATGCTGTGACATGGCCCAACCATAAAGGTTATTTACATCATAATACATCAGGTATTTCTCTTTCTCGTCAGACTTAAAATCATCCATATATTTATTATTTGCTTTACTATATCTGTTCGAGCATTGAGGCTGCATTAGCCTGATGTTTAGCTTTTCCTGTACAGCTATGGATGCAATTTTTTTGCAATTCTAATGCAAACCATTGTTGAAAATTCTTGCCTCGATATGCTCTGTATTATGAGAGCTTAACATCATGTTTGCAGTGGAAATAGAATCCTATGCTATGAACTTCATGTTCCTGGATTCGCTGTGTATTTTGATGGTTTCCCTGAATCGGCTTCAATATTGACTCAAGATCAGCATATACACAAAACGGGACTGGATTCTTATGGTTATAATTCTTATATTCCAACCATTTCTTTTCCTCTGATGGAAACATTATTCTGCAATCATTTTGCTTCTCGCATTCGGGAGTGTGTGATCCTAATTTTTCTTCAGAATAAAAGTAGAGCAAACATCTGTCGCATATATGCCTCTTACGAGTATTTTTTGAAGTTTGCTTCGATATGAGTCGGGAAAGATCTTTGATCCAGCAGAAATGATATCTGCCGTCGTCATCATCATCGTCATCCATATGATCTTCATCCTGGTCATAGTCATCTTGTATCATAATGGGATTTACATGCCGCTACATCCTGTGTTTCGTAAGTCTAACTGAAACTGTTGTGAAAAAACGATCTTTCTCTAAGATTAACACGTTTATTGATAAATTGTTCTGGTCTTCAAATTGTTTAATCTGCCGAAGTGTCATGGGAAATGTTATCCCATTTAAATTAAGTACAGTTGAATAATGCGGATATGATGAGATCCTTTCAGAATGAGCATTTGTAGGATATAGCGCTGATGTTACGGACCATGCGAAGCATGCTTCATCATTATTTTGTACATTGATGCAAGCTTTCTTTCATGCAATTTCCTTTGGTAAGGGTATATATGAAGATCCTCGGAGTTGTTCAAACTTGTTGGTGTGTATTGCTAGATGTATTATAGAGTGCAGTGCCCAGCCACTGTCTTTTTCCTGGAATTCTTCCAGCTGAGTGTGTATTGGATCCAAAATGTTTGATTTAAACCACTCCTCTAAGTTATCATCTGCACTAATTGGAGCAGTTCTCGCTTGGAAATATTTAATGTCTTTTATAATTTCATTGTCAGTACTTTGTTTAATAAATTCACCGCATAACGTCGTAGAAATTTTAATATTAAAATAATGTTTTAAGGTATTTTTAACACGGCGCGTAAATAATTTGGTACCGTCTTGCATAAATAGCATCGGATCGATATGTTTTAAATTTACAATAACACCTTGTTGAATTCTGTTTGCGAACGCGGTTTTTATTTCATCCCACTTTACAAAATCACTTCTTCTTACGCGAGTAATTCCTCCACCTCGACAGGGAGTTCTCAATAGTGCTCTCAATGCTTTAATTTGCTCGAGACAGCTGTCGAAATGTCGTTTCCTAGCACTTTTATTGCACTTCCGAAATGCAACTTGAAATTTATGTATGTTTCTGTTGCACTTTTTAACTATATAGTCTTTATTCTCTGAATTTGTTAAACACTTAGACACATCCTTCCGCAAGTTTTTAATTACTGAAAAACTTTTATTTACTAGCGCGGTTGTCATTTTTATTTTTTTGTATGTTTTTAAACTATCACTGAGACTCACTAAAACTGACTGGAGCTCCTCAAGAGTTTGCATGCACTTTTATAGCAACGGTTTGTAAACATGAATGATCCTGCTGCTAAATTAATCATTGCACGGGATGAATTCCAACGAATTTGCTTACAGGCTGAGATGGTATCGAATTACACGATAAACAAAAAAAATCATTCAAATTAATTTGATTACGTTATTCTGCTGGTCGAATTTGCAAATGAGATTGTTTACATGCAAGAAAATGTGAAAATTTGTTTACATTCCAATGAAACGTTTCGATCGGTAAAATTCTTGAAACAACTAAATTTTTGGCTGCCTACAGGAAGCGTGGTATCAGATAACATGAAAAGGATAAATGTGCAGATATTGCTTAAATTTGTTTACAGCAGGATGTGAAAATTTGTTTACGAATTCCAATGAAACGTGTCGGTCAGTAAAATTGTTGGAATTGGGCGGCTTACAGGAAGTGTGGTATCAAATTACATGAGAATAATAAATGTGCTGATGCTGCTTAAATTTGTTTACAATGTGAAAATTTGTTTACGAATCTTGTGATGATAGATATCTGCAACTTCCGTTCAGCAAAACTAAGGTGAAACAACAAAAACCGAGGTGATGATGCCATGTTGCGAAATTCGTTGCATGACAAACCCGTTAGCTAATTACCAATCAAGGTGCTAATTGCCAATTAGTAATTATATAATTGCCAATTAGCTAATTGTTTGAACAAATGTTGCTAATATCTCGAAAACCAAATTCCTTAGACGATTTCTGATGAAAATTTCGTTCCTCCTGCCACCCGACACCGTCAAGAATCCATTTCCATGAGCAAAAATAACTTGAATTATAAATACGCCAATATCTCGAAAACCAGAGCCCGTAGAGGATTTCTGATGAAAATTTCATTACCTCCCTCCGTATCTTTATTATCCCCGCCACATACCACCCATCTAGAATCCAATGGCATGAAAAAAAATTTCGTACAATTAACTTTAATTATAATATTAATTAAAAACCAAAGCCTACATTTAGGCGCAACACTTGAAAACAACAAAAGCTTACATTTAGGCGCACCACACATCCAAGAAACCCGTACCAAAAAAACGTAGCATGGTGCTACGTGTGGGCACAGAGAACCGTAGCATGCTGCCACATGTGGGCAACAGTGAAGCAAAAACTTCACATATTCAAGAGAACCGTCCCACACATCCAAGAAAGTAGTAGTACCGGAACATGCTGGTTGTATCAGCTAATGCCGTTAGAGTGCAGTCAAGACCAAACGACACATCCAAGACATAAGCCAGTCAGGACTCAATGGTGCATTGAAGACATAAACTAGTCGAAACCCAATGGTGCATTCAAGCCATAAACAAGTACAGTCAAGACACAACCCCACATTTAATCTACCTAGCGACGGTGGCGCCATCTGCGGGTGAGAGTTCTAATTAAAAACTCTGGTCCAGAACTCTACCCATATATAGCAACTTTAAACAACATTCACACAACACCTCCATGGTCTCATGGTAGAGCGCATCGGATTTTACAAAACCAAGCGTTCTCGGTTCGATTCCAGCAAAAATCCAACATTATTTTATTAAAAAAAATCATCGAAGTCAAAAGCTTGAACAGCTTACGGGGGCCACCAGTTGATGTGTCATCTCCTGGTCAGCCAGCCAGCAGGAAAGGAATTCCCCCAGGTAGGCCCTGTGACGTAGACCACTAGACGGAATCCCCCAGTGACCCAGAACCCACTCCAGAACCACAAAAATAGTTGGAATTTTCCGGACACTTTTTGTATGGAAAAAGTGGGCCAGAACATACATCGCTACACTACTCGAAGCTGTAACTCAGCCGAAAGCACATCGAAGCCTGTGGAGCTGCTGAGTAGATTAATGCTGTTCACTGGTTACCAAACCGTTTGAAAAGCTGTTAAGCTGTTATTAGAGCTGTTTGAGAGCTGTTAAGCTGTTATATGAGCTGTTTAAAAGCTGCTAAGCTGTTATCAGACCTGTTTAAAAGCTGTTAAGGTGTTATCGGATCCCTTTCAAAAGCTGTTAAACTTTTATCAGAGCTGTTTCAAAAGCTGTTAAGCTTTTATCAGAGCTGTTTCCGAAGCTGTTATCAGAGCTGTTTAAAAGCTGTTAAGCTGTTATCAGAGCTGTTTCAAAAGCTGTTAAGCTGTTATCAGAGCTGTTTAAAAGCTGTTATCAGACCTGTTTAAAGGCTGTTAAGCTGTTAGCAGAGCTGTTTCAAAAGCTATTAAGCTGTTATCAGAGCTGTTTGAAATGCTGTTAAGCTGTTATCAGAGCTGTTTGGAAAGCTGTCTATCTATTATCAGATCTGTTTTGAAAAGTTGTACAGAATCCCCTGCGGCGTAGTAGGAAAGGTTGTAGTCTCCAAGGCACACACTTCCGGGTTCAGAGGTGATGACAGAGGCGAAGATCAAGCCCACATGTCAATGTATTTTCTCACTCTCACGCTCAACCTAGCATTCTGGGTAAAAGGCTAAATCGCCCGATTAAGAGCCCTCTGTAGTAGCCAAATATTATTAAAGAATACCTTCAGGAGCTCTGGACTTAGTAGGGAAATTGAATAAAAAGAATAACATCTATAAAATATCATTATCGATTTATTATAAATTAAAAAATATTAACATTTAATTCTTAGTGTATCATTCTATTGGTGGGCTTCCTTATTTCAATATATCTATAACTATAACATATTCTTTATTTTCCAACAATGTATATCTTAGACTTAAGACTTGGACTATAATACAATTAAAACAAGTTACTTCAATAAATGGAATTATAACTATACAGGGTGTTTCACAAGTGGTGGATAATAATGAAGGAGGCGATAGGTCATGTCGAGAAATGAAAAAAATGTATGGCAGAGGGGGTTCATTCTCAAACCTTTCCGAGATAATCGGGGTTAAAGGACTAAGGATACGCGAAGCGTAGGTTTGTACTAAAACAGTTATATCTCCTAAACGACATACAGTAGAAAGATGGTCGGGGTGCCAATTTATAGAGAACCTCCTGCCCTTTGATTCAATGTGCCAGTGCTTCTTCTACAGTATGTAGTTTAGAAGAAACGGTCTGCCAAACTTCAATTTTCAGCTTTTGTACCTCATTTTTTTGTGTTTGAAGCAAAAAAACTAAAATAAAAACCTTATAATTTTTTTTTTCTGTCTTACTCCCGTTAGAAGCTAAGATTGTTTTCTTTAAAACGAACTTTGTTTTCATTTTGTACCTTTCACCGTTTATGAGTTATGACACAAAAATTCTTCCACTACATGTAGAAGAAAATCGGGATAAGTATTATAAAATCATAAAATACACGCCTTTCATTTTGAATACAAAGTAGAAAGTATGACGAATCGTCATTTCTACCTGCTGGCATCTCTTTTAGTTGCAAATCTGCGTAAATTTGTATTAAGGATGGCTTACCTGACATCCTTTTAAAGAAACAAGCAATTTATTACCTGCAACTCATCTTATAACGGAGTTAATTTCTTATTGTAAGCCTTCCGAGATACGTGTGGATTCTCTGTAGCCCAGTGCTGTAAATTGTGTAAATTTGTTATCCCAGTTTTTGTAAATTGGGATTCATCGGTCCACAGGATATTGTCCAAAAACGTGTAGTCGTCAAAATCTATCTCTAAGAGCCAACTGCAAAATTCGGTGCGTAGCGGCTGATCTCCTGGTAGTAGCTCCTGCACAGGAGTAACGTGGTAAGGAAACATGCCTTCCTTTTTTTAGAATTCTCGAAACAGTTGACACAGACATTCCTAAGTGAAAAGCTAAGCGCCTAGTTCCTATAGCAGGATCATTCCTTGCAATTTCTAAGACCCACTCCTCTGTTTCAACTGTAGTCATTAAAGGATTGAAGGTTTCTGTCGACACATTTCCAAAATTGCCAGTTTCTTCAATTCTTTGGTAGGTTCTTTGAAAGACACGTACGGATGGAAGCCTTCTCGCCGGAAATCTTCGATGATATTCGCGTTGACCCTCAAGGAAATTTCCGTCGATGTAACCGTAACAGTACACTATGTCCGCGTATTCGTCATTGGAAATCCTGTGGACCGATGAATCCCACTTTACAAACACTAGGATAACAAATTTACACAATTTACAGCACTGGGCTACAGAGAATCCACACGTATCTCGGAAGGCTTACAATAAGAAATTAACTCCGTTATAAGATGAGTTGCAGGTAATAAATTACTTGTTCCTTTAAAAGGATGTCAGGTAAGCCATCCTTAATACAAATTTACGCAGATTTCCAACTAAAAGAGATGCCAGCAGGTAGAAAATGACGATTCGTCATACTTTCTACTTTGTATTCAAAATGAGAGGCGTGTATTTTATGATTTTATAATACTTATCCCGATTTTCTTCTACATGTAGGTGGAAGAATTTTTGTGTCATAACTCATAAACGGTGAAAGGTACAAAATGAAAACAAAGTTCGTTTTAAAGAAAACAATCTTAGCTTTTAACAGGAGTAAGACAGAAAAAAAAATTATAAGGTTTTTATTTTAGTTTTTTGCTTCAAACACAAAAAAATGAGGTACAAAAGCTGAAACTTGAAGTTTGGCAGACCGCTTCTTCTAAACTACATACTGTAGAAGAAGCACTGGCACATTAAACCAAAGGGCGGGAGGTTCTCTATAAATTAGCACCCCGACCATCTTTCTACTGTTTGTCGTTTAGGAGATATAACTGTTTTAGTACAATCCTACGCTTCACGTACCCTTAGTCCTTTAACCCCGATTATCTCGGAAAGGGTTGAGAATGAACCCCCCTCTGCCATACAATATTTTTCATTTCTCGACATGACCTATCGCCTCCTTCATTATTATCCACCACTTGTGAAACACCCTCTATGTAATACATTTTTTTATTTACAATACACCAGACTTAGATCACATGTTTTCTGCGGCTGCTCCTTGTTGCTTTGATGGAATTAAGTAATGTTTCCCAATGGTAGAGTATCCGTTGTGCTATTAAAATTTAATTCTATGGTTGGGCTTCCTTAATTCAATATTAATTTTTTCTTTCTCACATTCACGAATATGTGATGCTTATTCTTTAGCAGAATAAAAATAGGACAAACATCTATCGCATATATACAATCTAGCCTTATGTTTTGAAGTCTGTTTTCATGCAAGCCGTGAAGGATTTTTAATCCAGCAGAAATGAAACCTTTTATTACTTTCATCATCATCATCATCATCGTCATCATCATCCTGCTCATAGTTATTTCGTATCATTAATACATTCACATGTCGCTTCATCTTGTGTTTCGTTGGTCAAACTAGAACAGTGGTGAAGGAACGCTCTTTCTTTAGGATGAATACGTTTATTGATATATCGTTCTGGTCTTCAAATTTTTTAATCTTTTTAAGCGTCATAGGAAATGTTATTCCAGTTAAATTTAGCACAGTCGAATAATGTGGATATGATGATGTCCTAGAGGAGTTAATATTTCCAGGGTATAGTGCTGATGTCACGGCCCAAGCGAAACATGCTTTATCAATATTTTTTGCATTAATGCAAGCTTGCTTTAAAGCAACCTCGTTCGGTAGAGGTCTGTACGAAGATCCTCGGTGCTCATATAGCTGAGTGAGTATTGAATCCAAAATGGTAACTTTATACCACTTGTTAAAGGGAGAGCTCTTTTGCTCTACCTGTGTGCGTCAAGGTGCGTATACCTTGATCACTTTCGTCGAAAATAAAAAAAACATGGCCAAAGGTGCTTGGTACCAAAGCCGTGTTAATGATGCAATTGGTGCGTCTACCAATTGCAAGATGAATAGTTGTTTAAAGCTTCTCACAAGATTTGAATTAACTAGCCGAAGGTTCCTTGTACCAAGGCTTTGTTGATGAGTGTAATTGGTGGTTGTACCAATTACAAATTATACACTGGAAATTGCAACGAAAGAAATTTAAGTAAAAACGACCGCTCGTTTAATCAAAAACTGAATGATAATTTTATTTGACAAGTATCCTACTTATAAAGCGAACTTATGCTTACCTAAACTATTTTATTGTAGCAGAGACGACTCCCATGAAATACCGTGGCACATGTACATGAGAAGTACACCGCCTCAAATTCATTGGCGGTAAGCAAAGTGCTGACCGTGGTGATTTTCATGGGAGCCGTCTGCTGTAAGTACACCAGAAGGTTCGTCCTTTTATGATCCAAAAGGGTTGATCTTGGAACGATTACTGGTTGTGTGAGCAACATCTTGAAAACTAGGGCATTTTCTGAGTTTGGATTCTTTAGCTTCAGATTGTCAGGCTGGATTATCTTAAATGACCGTACTCGATTCTCCTTCCTTGTCGATTGGTAGTGGGGCCAGTTTGTGTATCGGTCTTCTCAATACTCCTGTGGCTGTTTTAATATCTGCCACTCGCACTAGACCGTCCTGTCCCTTAATAACCTTGATGATCCGTCCCAATGGCCATTTCATACTGGGCAGGTTGTCATCTGTTTTTAGCACCATCATGCCGTTTCTAGCATTATCGCATTTTTGCTTCCACTTGTATCGATGCTGGAGCTCATTTAAGTATTCATTGGTCCAACGTCTCCAAAACTCATTTTTTATGTGAGTTACTAATTTCCATCTCTGAAGTAAGCTGCCTTTTGCTGTCTGTGCATGAGGATCAATGGTGTTTGTTAATGGTTCCCAGATTAGGAAGTGCCCTGGTGTCAGTTCTGAGAGGTCATTTGGATCAGCTGAATGCGGGGTTAATAGTCTGGAGTTGAGTATGGCCTCGATTTCAACCATCAATGTTTCCAGTTCTTCATACGTAAGCAAAGCAGATGCTGCCTCCCACAGCGCACACAATTTTGGACGATAGATCGAGCAGTGGTCTTAGCCTTGATGGGAAATGATGATCTTTGACGTGTTATTTATAATAGTGTTTGTGGCCCAGCATGAAGATTTTTGATATGAAGTTGCGTCATCAGTAGCCTTGTTACGTTGTGTGCATATGGCAACAGCATCGGATGTTTTGCGTCAAAGGGCAAATTGGAAGCCTGTAGTCTACCGCCAACTCGGATTATACCGTCGTCATCAAGAAATGGACTAAGGCTGCTTAGATTGCTGTTGGCCTTTAACATCATAGTATGTCTGAATTGATTTAGTTCATCCTTGAAGCCTTCGACTTGTGTATTTCTCACAATTACCCCAAGAGCTTCCTCCATTTCCTTTACGGTCAGCTGAGACCTTTCTCTGCGGAGACTATTGTGCTGTTGAAAATTTTTTATGAATCGCAAAACATATCCAATCACTCGCTGTAGGGTCCCGAAAGAATTTTTGTGATCGATGTCGTGGATGAAATTACTAGTTCTACTAGCAGCTACCACAATTGACCTTCGTCATTTCTTCTCCAAGTCGGTGTCATGTTGAGCTCGCTGTTCTGGCCACGATGCTTCAACACCATGGAACACTGGGCCATAAAACATTATAGTGCAAGCTTTCAACCTTGCTGGTGATGTTCCGCGTGAGAGGACGTCTGCTGCTGATGGATGTCACTTCTTGTATTGCGGCTACACGATTTGCCACAAAGATATGAAAAGATCATGACTCGGCCTTCAGCCATGCGAGTACTATTTCTGAATTTGTCTAGAACAGGCATGGTTGGTCATTCTATTTCAAGTCCTTCTTAATTCCTTGCACCAATTGTGCTGCAAGCTTTGCTGCACATAGCCCTAAGCGCGGAAGTGTCACCTTTTTAGTGGTGGCAACTCTTGACTTTGCGCATAATAATTTTACTGTTATGGAGCCATCATCATTTGTGGAGCGTGTATATGCAGCGGCTCCAAACGCTTTCTCCGAGGCATTGCAGAAGGCATGTAATTGCCTTGTACGGGGTGTTTTACCCGCAAACATATGTCTGGGGATCCTTATTGTCATTAAGCATCTTAAGGTTTTGTCGAAACTCGGCCCAAGTTGTGTGTAGCTCAAGCGGCAGCGCAGCATCCCAATCTAGCTTTAATTCCCAAAGTTTTTGCAAAAAGATTTTCGCTGTTGCAATCACTGAGCTTACAAATCCCAAGGGGTCGAAGAGATGCGCAAAATCCGATAGGACAGTTCTCTTGGTTATCTTACCCTTGTTCGGCCCCATTGCCGTTATACGGAATTCATCACACTTGGGATGCCATGTTAGTCCCAAGGCATTGATGTGCTCGTCATCATCACCATTGTGAAAATCTAGTTGCAAGGCTCTATCTTCATGTGGAATGCTTAAGAGGAGTTGCGCATGGTTGGCGCACCACTTCCTTAGTTTGAAGCCTGCTGATTGGAGTAGCTGCTGTAATTTTTCTTGCATATCCCTCGCTTCTCTTAAACTGTCTGAGCCAGTCATTACGTCATCTACATAAAAGTTTCGTCGTAGAGCGTCAGATACCTACGGATATTTTTGTTCTTCTTGTAAAAATAGTCATTGCAAACATTTTGTTGCCAGATATGGGGCAGATGTTGTTCCGTATGTAACCGTGCACAAGTGATAATGCTTGATAGGTTGACTTGAATCATCTCTCCATGCTATCATTTGATATCTTCTATTGTCATTGTCCACTTTTATTTGCCGGTAGATCTTCTCGATGTCCGCTGTGAAGACAAATCGTGGCAATGTGAACCTTAGTTAAATAGAGACTAGCTCATCCTGGATGGTTGGGCTAGTGGCTAGAATTTCATTTAATGATACGTTTGTAGACGTTTTGCTGGAAGCGTCGAACACAACTCTGAGTTTCGTTGTAGTGCTGTTAGGTTTCATCACACAATGATGTGGTAGGAAGTAATGCGGTTTAGCAATCGCACTGCCGTTAACTTCTTCCATGTGTCCGAGCCTTAAATATTCACTCATGGATTCAATGTACTGTTCCTTTATCTGCGGATTCTTGTTTAGTTTGCATTCAAATGCTAGAAAGCGACGCAACATCCTTCGAGTCCCCTAATTTTTGAGGATCATGCACGAAGGGTAGTTTGACCACAAAACGACCGATACTATCTCTACGAACAGTTTGGCTAAAGTGAGTCTCACATTTGACCTCTGAATCCGTCATGGGCCGAACAGTCGGATTGACAACCTCTAATTCCCAGTATTTTTCCAATTGATCATTTAGATTGTCATCCTCTCGATTACAGATACCACAAGTCGCTAGATTCCTTGAAACATCTTGTGTTTTACCGGCCACTACACAGCCCAGAAGAGTATTTTGAAGTGTGAGTAGGGTTTCCCCCAATTTGATTTGTCCCGCCGATAATAACTGCTAATATACTTCTGCTCCGAAGAGGAAATCGATGGAGCCAGGATGGTAGAAATCAGGATCAGCCAACTCAATATTTTGAGGAATGCGCCAAGTGGCTATGTTTAGAGTCTGTGTAGGTTGATCTGTAGTGATCTGTGGGAGTATAACTGCTTCCAATCTTGTGGAGAATGCAGTTATCTTCGACTGGACCAGCACGCTTACTCGATGCTGAGCTCGCTGTTTGATTTCTCCGATGGCTTCAATGCAAAGGGAGTCTGGTGTCCGATTTAGATCTAGTTTTTTTGCCATTTTGTCTGTAATAAAATTGAACTGTGAACCAGAATCGAGGATTGCTCGACACTCGATTGTTTCGCCCTTATGGTTCACGAGTTTGATGATAACAGTGCTTAAGAGGACATATCCCTTTTCTCCTTTCATTGATTGTGCCGCTAGGATGCTTGGGTTGCTGGTTGATGCCAGTGGATGTGACGCCGGCGCATGTGCGGAGTCGCTATCACTGGTCATGTCATGATGAGGCACCTTCGCAATGTTTCCGATATGAAGCAATGTGTTGTGTTTTTTAGAGCATTTCAAGCACCCTCTAGATTGACATTATAATGACATATGACCAATCTTTAGGCAGTTTTTACAATGCTTGTGCTTTCTGACCACGTTGAGTCTCTCCGATGGGCTTAGCTCTGTGAATTTCTTACAGGCAAAAAGTGAATGGGAGCTGCCACACATTACACATTTCCTTGACGTAGATATAAATGACATGGGATTAATTTAATTGTTCCTCTTCAACATCTTATCCACTGGTTGTTGTCTTTTGTCTTGTCCTAAAGCCTCCAGTGCCTGAAATCGTAGTTCCAAGAATTGCAGCAAGTCACTTATGGTTTGAAGTTCTCGTGGTGCCTTCAGTGATTGCTCATATATATTATGTGTATTTCTATCTAACTTCTTGAGCGTGATATGCACGAGAATAGAATCCCAAGTTGAAGTAGAAATTCCCATTTCTTGAAGCCCCATAATGGCTTCCTTTGTAGTATCATGAAGGAGTTTAATGCACGCTGGAGATTCTTGTTGAATGCAAGGCTGTCCCAATAATTTATTGAGTAGAGCGGTGACCAAAAGCCGCTTATTATTATATCTCATCTCCAACGTTGTCCATGCCGATTGATAGTTTTCTCCCGAGGATGGGATGTGCCGTATTAAGGCCTTAGCCTCACCTGTCAAGTTACCTTGCAAATAAAACATCTTTTCTGCATATGTAATGGGTTGATCGTGCACCATTTGAACATATAACCCATGGAAATGGCTCCAATGTAGATAATTTCCATCAAAGGTTGGTAGAGTTATTTTTGGTAACTTTATTTGCCTGCCTACGAGGGTACATCCAGGTATGGCTTCTAGTTTGCTTGAGAGGCCGATAGCGATATCTTGTACCCAAGATTCGAGTCGAATGTAATAGTTCTCGTCATATGTAGACTCATCACCTTCAACGGATATATTGAGTATTTTCTGATAGTTTGCAGCTATACTGGTTCAATAATCGGTAATGCATTTAAGTTTCAATTCGTAATATGCTCTCGGATGCTGGTCGGGGAAGCCAGTCTCAATAAGTTTTAGATGCTGCACAAGCCCTGACGTCTTGGTCTTGTGGATTCTTAGCAGTATGTTTAACTCTGTTTTTTGGCCTTGAGAGTCATTTGTACATGTGAATGAAGGGTCTTTGTGGTCATTTACTTCGTTATTGCCAGCTGGCTGCTGCCCTTCACCCTCAGATTGATCTTGGTTGGAGGTTTGAGCAGGCCCAGCCAGTTGTCGAGTGTCTGCTGATTTGGCCTCAATAGCTTCCTGTAATGTGGCCTTGAATTGCTCGTAGGCCCTTTTAACGGAGGCTTAATAGCCTTTCTTGAAGTATGGATGCTCCTGGTGTGTATCTGCATAGGGCGTAAGCTTATTATGGTTGTCGTCAAACTTTACCCAGTCTGTGTCAAGCCAGACAATTCTTGTTCGCAGATATGGCAGCTCCTTCTTGTAGGATGGGTCTCCTTTGAAAGCTTGTATTAGCTGCTCAATAGATTTTCCAATGGCTTTTTGTTCACCGGTGAGGGCTTCCATGTTGCGTGTGTGATCAATTGAAAAATATCACGTCGGGGTCACCAAATGTTAAAGGGAGAGCTCTTTTGCTCTACCTGTGTGCGTCAAGGTGCGTGTACCTTGATCACTTTCGTCGAAAATAAAAAAAAATGGCCAAAGGTGCTTGGTACCAAAGCCGTGTTAATGATGCAGTTGGTGCGTGTACCAATTGCAAGATGAATAGTTGTTTAGGGCTTCTCACAAGATTTGAATTAACTAGCCGAAGGTTCCTTGTACCAAGGCTTTGTTGATGAGTGTAATTGGTGCTTGTACCAATTACAAATTATACACTGGAAATTGCAACGAAAGAAATTTAAGTAAAAACGACCGCTCTCTTAATCAAAAACTGAATGATATTTTTATTTGACAAGTATCCTACTTATAAAGCGAACTTATGCTTACCTAAACTATTTTATTGTAGCAGAGACGACTCCCATGAAATACCGTGGCACATGTACATGAGAAGTACACCGCCTCAAATTCATTGACGGTAAGCAAGGTGCTGACCGTGGTGATTTTCATGGGAGCCGTCTGCTGTAAGTACACCAGAAGTGAAATTGGCATGCTGGCTGTGGGGAAAGGCGCGAAAACAATTGAATGCAAACGTAATGCGATTCTTAAGAATTTTGTTTGTTTTAGCATTTTTATTAATTATCGCGGGCATGCTCGTTCATGCAATTTCACTTCTGGAGGAACTTGTACACATGTATGTTATGTAGGTGTAAAAAAGAATATTTACAGCGGCGTTATTCTGCTGGTCATAGACACCACTCATTTAAATTATCGTCCACATTGATTGGAGGAGTTCTTGCTTGTAAATATTTAATATCTTTTATAACTTCATTGTCACCGCTATCCTTAACAAAATCAGCACACAACTTTGTAGTAACTTTAATATTGAGATGGCGTTTTAAAATATTCTTAATACGGCGTATAAATAAATCACCAGCATCCTGTATAAATAGCTTAGGATATGTACGGTTTATATTTACAATAATTCCAGCTCTAATTCTGTCTGTGAATACTGATTTTATTTCCTCCCACTTTAGAAAATCACTTTTTTTACACGCTGAGTAATTCCTCCACCTCGACTGGTGGCTTTCAATAACACTCTCGACGATTTAGTCTGTCCAATACAGCTCTCCATATGCCGTTTTGTACCACTCTTTTTATTAAAAAAAACTTTCGTTTATTAGCGCGGTTGAAATTTTTTTGACCTATCGCTGAGGCGCACCAAATTTGACTGATGCCTCCTATCATTTTACATTAATATCTACTACCGCCTTGTTTCACCAAAGCCTTAAATTGAACCCACTCTCAACCTAATGCTTTATGTTTTTTTTTTTAGTACCCCAATAACCTCCATATGGTCTATTTTTATACCCTAGATGAAATCTATAGGGTATACTAAGTTTGTCATTCCGTTTGTAACACCTCGAAATAATGATGGTAGAGCAAAATGGATTGGACACCCATGCCTAATATTAAAAGTTATTTTGATTTTTGCATGTCCGTCCGTCCGTCCGTGCGCACGATAACTTGAGAACGCGTATACTTAGAGAGCTGAAATTTTGTACACGGACTTTAAAAAAAAAGTAAAATTAAGTTCGAAAATGAGACAAATCGGTAAACTCGTTCTTGGGGTTGCCATACAAAACTTTCGTTTTCCATTATATATTTGAACACTGCCTGAGAACGCGTCTACGTAGGGAGCTGAAATTTGGTATGTGGTGTTTTCATTGTACTAGCAAATAAAATTTCAAAAAAGGACTAAATCGGACAACCAATTCTTGGTGTTGCCATATAAAAATTTAGGTTTTTTATGTATACTGTGAAAATGATCAGTCCAAGACATTTTTATTGTACTAAAAACTTCTTCAGAATATGAAATCCTATAAAATTGGTTATAATCATTTTTTCTGTCCGCCAAACCGTTCTAGAAATATATGCGAAAAACCACTGCAAAAATCAAAATTGCTCAAATGGGTACCCATACGAAATTTCATATGGACATTCATCTAGGGTATCATAAAAATTGGTCTTAGACCAATATTAGCTTTTTTACTTGTTAGATCTTGAATTTCATAACATGCTGCAATGATCACGATTTCCACTGCTCATGCTCAAAACAAGTATTAACATGTTCTTGACATCGATTCAACATTTTTATGAATTTCAACTATATTTAAGTCTTGGTAAGGTAGTCGTGAAACTATTTGCTTCAATCAAATAAGGACATATACCACCAATCTAGTGCATAACATACATCGATTCAATCCCCCTATCACCCATGAAAGTTTTTCTTTTACACTGCACAACATTACATTAATTCATCTCAGTGTTACATACATACATATCCACAGCTAGGAAGTATATGACCAAGTCCCGAGTGAGATGTTCACTAAAGCTTCCTAATGTGTTAGAGCAAGACAGATGATAAGAAATATCATGGGATTTTGCTGCCGAACTCTCATAGCCTAACACAGATATTTGCTCCGGATCGCTTTTTGGATGTGAAATACAGAGAAAAAAGTATATAACTTATATATAAAAATAGATAATGAATTTGATGTGGATAGATATTGTGTGAAAAATTGATTTAGTATATATTATTTACAGTTGTTGTTGTTTTTCTGTAAAGAAATTGGGAATCTTACATTTCCAACTTTCACTACTCATCTACAACATATTCCACATATTACTCACAGCTCTCGCAAGTACTCATCTAAGGCAACATATTACACTATATTAAATAATAATATAATAACTCAACGTTCTTTCATTAAAACTTTTAATTTAATCAACTCCCAACCTAATTTTATGGTAAGATTTAAAGATAAATAAATAATACTTCCATATCCTACTAGAATTATATCATTCCAAATACCCACTCTCAACATCGAGGTCTTCACTATTGAACTTGAAGCATTATCAACTTTTTTCCAACCTTCCTGATACTCGTACAACACCATTTCGAGGAGATAAATACCAAATACCATCCATCAAAACTTTTAACTTAATACATAACTTGCAGTACCTACTCTAAACCCCCTACTACGATCTTCACTATGAACTTGGATAATTATCAATTATTTCTTCCTTTGTAAAGCTATGAAAGAATAATATCTTTCAACTTAACTTGTAGTCACTCCAAATAGATAATGTATATATGAATATAGAACATGTCACGTCCACACCATTCCATCATGAAACACTAGGGTCCATTGAAAGAAACCATAGAGTCTTGAATGAATATCTAAGAATGTTCTCAAAAGAAGACAACTGGGACGAGCTAATTCCCTACTATCTATTTTGTTATAATACGACACCACATACGGATACAAGTTATACACCATTTGAGCTAGTTTTTTGCAAGATAGCAACTCTACCTGCGGAAATCTTGAAAAACAAAGGGCAAATAGAAAGCATACATAATTATGCAAAAGAATTAGTAACAAGATTAGAAAGAGCTCATGAAATAAGTAAAAAACACGTCGAAGAAGCAAAAGCACAGCAAAAGCCTATAAAAGACATAAATTCCAATCCTTCAAAATTCGAAATAAATGACCATGTATACCTGAAAATCGGTACAAGAAGGAAGCTTGAAAGTCCTTTTGATGGACCTTACAAAGATATAGGTCAAAATGGAGTCAACTCCACAATTCTGATAAACAATAAACCCAAAGAAGTACATAACAATTGGCTGATAAAATGCAAATTTAAATAAGGAAACATTACTGATAATATAGCATAGACATTGTTACTATCATTTATAACAAATTAGCTACACATAAGAACAGATAATACTAAGTAAAAACCTGTCATGACAGACTAACTAACCTAATAAGAATACTAAAGAGCTCAGGATAATTAAATAAATTCAAAGTAGAATAAATACAATTACATAAGTACATATGTATACACAAAAAAAAATATTTTTCTTTTAATGTACAACTTTTTTTTTTTTTAAGGGTGAGGATGTAAAGCTATAAAAGAATAATATCTTTCAACTTATCTTGTAGTCGCTCCAAACAGATAATGTTACATGCCTTAACCATGCATTGTAGAGCCATGACCACAGACAAGAAAAATAAACAAAAATCAGAACGATAAACGAAAAGAAAAACAAAACAAACAAAATTTGCTCGACCTTAAGAGGAATTTGCAACATACGCAAATTTCGCTTTGCAAGCAAAAACGTTCAATTATGAAAACATAAATGTATCTGAGGTCATCGCCCTACCAAACCAATAAGAAGTGATTCATTATGAAGTTCAGTGATCAGAATTGTTGACACTGCAACTATGATCAATGAATTCGATTATTGCTTCAATTATTGCAATTCTGCAATATCTCCCCCTTTAGAATTATTAGACACATTGTTTAGTATGTAAGAAAATTGTATAAATAACCAGTGCCTGATCAATAAAAAGCAGAATTAATTCGACTATCGAAAGGTGTCTATTATTTCTCATAATAAAATCGGCATACTCTGCCATCCTACTGTAACAGCGGCATACTCTGCTCGGAACATAATAAACATCGGCATACTCTGCCATCCCATCTCTAAAGCGGCATATTCTGCGGCTTCTCAAGCCATCAAAAGTAAGTGCGGCAGCCCTCTGCCTATTTTTAAATGCAAATCAAAGTTCGTTTACTACATTTGATTAATCATGGACTGTTGTGTCTTACTCTGCTCCGTGCTCCGATGGAGAGAGCAGTAGCCGATATTCATAAAAACAATTTATTTAAAAGAACCACTTTAAGTTTTTTTATTTTTTATTTGTTACGTTATTACTCCTTTTTTTCTTCTTTTCTTTATATATATTTTTTCAATTCGAATTTCTGTTACATTAAATTTTCCTTTAGAACTTTAGCATTTTCCTTTAGCACTTTGGCACTATGATAATAGTTGGATTACTCGACGGGGTGAAAAAGCGAACTCCCGGACTCTCCTCCTCAACGGTTTAAAAAAGAACTCCCCGAGGTTCGGGCTAGCTGCCCCCAGGTGCCCATGAAAGCTTCTTTTCTTTTTTATTACTTTCCCACGACGTGAAAAATCGTACGTGGGAATGTACAAAAAGTTTAGGCACAGTGCATATGCATGAAATCTGATATGCACCTGTGTATTGAAATAGTAATATTTTTAGGTGATGAGAATGATTAGGTGTATGTATGTACATACGATTAAATTTTATGAATTTAGAAAAAGAATATACATGCCGTGTGAACAGAATGTATGACTGATAACAAAATGCAATTTATGCTAAATTGCATTTTGTTTCAGTATGAAAATGCATTTTTAAATGCATATGAAATTTAAATGAATTTTCTGTTAAAGAATTTTTACTTTTTTTTTGTGTTGGTCTTATAAGTAGTGTTTTAATTTTATTTATTTATTTACTGTGCTAGAAAAAAATGATGCAGTTATACATAATGTTGCGTATTTTGTCATTACGTTCTATTCATTATTTTTATTTATATATATATATATTTTTTATATATATTTTTTTTTGCGATCGATTGATTAATTGCAATTAAGCAAAAACATACGCTAAACAAAATATATGTCACAACCTTAAGAAGTGACTGTAAGTGTTTACATGCGTTTGTTTACCTTTTTGCAACCAGCGTAATGCGGGTCAATTATATTGCGTCACATCTTTCTGCCGGAGTTAAACACAAAAATGCAAATATGCATTGCGTCATGACCTATAATAATAATTGTAAACAAAATGCAAGTATGCATTTTGTATTAAGAAAGAAGAATTGTGTTAACGGTAAGAAACAATTGGTGTATAAATTAAATAGCAATAACCGAATAAAGGTCAATTGGTTTTCACTAGTTATAGACAGAACAAGTAGTCTTTTATTCACTTGGCATCTGCTGTTTACAGCTGCGCCAACGTACCATCTTCCATTTTGATACTACTACCGGGCATCTGCTATTTACAGCTGCGCCCGTCGTAGTAGCGGAGGTCTGCTTTTCTCAAAGCTTCTCCTATCTCATCATTTACATCTATAGTATTATTACTTGGCGAACATCTATACAATCAATAATATTATTACAGTAAGAATCACTTCACAAAAAAAATTGTTATTATTTTTCCTTTTAACTTCAGTTACACACAAAATTATTTTCTATTATTATTTATTCTAATTTTCATTTATTTATTAGTTTCTGTCAGAAACGACAAATATTTATTGTTATTAAGTAAAACAAAAAAAAGGAATGATTTGCCACTCTCCTTTTTATTTATATGGTATATATGTATATATATTATGGATTTATATATATATTTTGTCCTTTCTGTATCTTAAATATCTACTTCGCAATTCCATTTTCTCTTTTCGTATTTAAAATTTTGTTTAGAAGTCTTTTTTTTATATATTTCATTTTTGGGAGATGTAGGTGTTGTAAATATAGAGGAAAGGTTAATGTGTCAGTTTTTGTTCGTTATCATTTGTACGTATATGTGTGTATCTCGACTGAAAGTATGAGTCCGTGAGGTATATGATAATATATAGTACATATATTTAAATATGTCCAAATTAATTGAAGAAACTCTCTGCAGTTTTTTTTTTCTGGGGGCTGGAGTTATATTGAAGTTCGACATTCTTGGTGCCGCGGCAGGCACATTTTCTAGTTGATGTTGAGCAGATATTTCGTTTGATTTGCGATCTTTTGGTCTGTATTTAATGTACAGATAGATAATTAGAATAGCTATTATTAATGCTAATGTTGAATATGATAGCGCATAGTGGTGGACATGATGTTTGTTTTTTGGGTTCAGAGGAATTGATTCCTGTTCTTTTTGATGGTCGATGGATTGTAGTAGTTGCTCTAGGTCCATGTTGTTTGTAATTTTAATGGGATCTGCTCCTATGTGCGTTTCCGTAGAGGGAAACGTCATATTTGCGATTATGTTTGAAATGTTTGTGGTTGGTATGAAATGGGAATTAAATCTTGATATTTTTACGTTATGGCCATGCAAGATGAATTCTTTGCTGCGGACATAACACCCTGGGTAGATAATTATTGTCCCTGTTCCCTGCAGGGTTTCCGAACTGATTGAATCTTCACAAACGATATCTATATGGAAGGGTTTTTTGAGGGGAAAAGCTATGCATTTTGCTGCGATAATTGTGTCATACAGTAGTTCTGTTTTAAAGTCAAAATTTTACATTTTGATGTAATAGGTTCCTTTTTTATTAAGTTGATTTCACATTGATTTACTCTATTGTTTGTATTAAGGATGGGTGATGAAATTTTACAATAAAAGTGAGTATGGTCCAACGTTGCGCAATTGTGGATTTCCTGTAGTGTTAATTCGATGTAGTGATCACGATTATAATCAATTAATATATATTCCTTTAATGGTTCAAGATATATGAATGAACCGTTTAGGATTGTCGGTAATGGCATTGCTTTGAAAATTTGGTAGGATTCTTTAAAAGGAAGTGGGATTCGAAGTTCTATAATTATTTTGTTGTTGAAAACATTTGCAGATATTGTGCTTAATTTATAGATTTGTGAAAATATATTGTCTCTGGAATTTATGGGAACCATTATTGAACTCGGCAGCTCCTGCCTAATTTTTGATAAAATTTTTTCAATCTTATTAGGTGATATTCGTGTAGGGTGAAATTTTCCATGTTTGGAATCAATTAAAAGATCTATTAATTCTGACTGTGTATTTTGATATCTGAATGCCATTAGTGAAACAAGGGAGATTAATGATTCTATTTCGATGGATATTTTATTATCCAGTGTTCTATTTTCTATTAATGAAGTAGATATTTGTAATGAAACTAGCTTTTTATGCATATTCAGGAATTCCTTTTCAATTGCGGCTTTGGTTTTATTACAAATTTGAGTTGTTGCTTCTATTATCGCGGTTTGGCTTTTCATGAGGGAAAGGAGGGAATTCTGGTTTAAAGTGAGGTTGTGAATTTGTTCATCATATAGCTTGGTATCATCTTCATCTAATGTGCCGAAAAGACCTTTGGAAATTGATCCTATTACATTTAAAAGTGCTCTTTGTTTTCTGCTTTGAGTTATTAGGAGCATATTTTTATATTCTATATTTGCTATGATAAGGTTTATCTGTAGCAACGTACCGTTACAAGTGTGTGCCATTGCTGAATTTCCATCCAATTTCTTGCAGATAGCCGTAATATGCTCAGCGATGAATTTAATGTTCCTAAATTCTGACTTGAAGTTTTCTAGATCGTAGTAGGTAACGATCTTCCACTCGTTGGTGTAGAAATTGGCTCTGCCAATTTCTTCGAAATAAATGTCTGCGCTGGCATTTATTTGATTTATTTTTATCCCCGAGCCTGAGATGAATGGGATGCAGATTAGGAAAAATGCCGTTTGCATCCTTGTGAGGACCTGGAAGATGATATTGTTTATTCATTTGTGGTGATTTTGTAGTAGATGAGATTTTGTATTAGTCCGAGAAAAGTTTTAAGTCATTGTTATGGACTCTTTTATTTTTATTATTTATTTTCACCGTGGAGTTCTCAGGAGAATTGATTTCTACAATCACATATGGACCTGTCCAGAGTGATGAGAATTTGTTATCTCTTACTCTGCTTTTTATTAAGACTTTGTCCCCAATATTGAAGGATTTCGGAAATGTGTTTTTGTCATATTGGAGTTTTGATTTCTCTTTGTTGGCCATGGCTTTGTCTTTCGCAATTTTATAGCTGTGTTGTAGGCGTGCTTTTAACTCGTTTGCATAATTATCGTAATTATAGCAAACGGTCGGAGATGATTTTAGGTTATTTGGGATTTCGGCTGGGAATCCGTATAGGAGTTCGCGGGGAGTATAATTTGTACTCGAGTGAGGTGTGGTATTATAGACAAACATGGCATATGGAATCCATGTATCCCAGTCTTGAGGATCTTTCGCTACATAAGATCTGAGGTATTCTGCTAAAGTTCTATGACTTCTCTCCAATGCACCATTTATTTGAGGGTGATATGGAGTAGTTTTGAGCTTTTTGATTTTTAGCAGTTTAGATACCTCGGCGAACACGCCACCTATGAGGTTAGATCCCTGATCTGTTAGGATACTTTCTGGAATGCCATGTCGACAAACTATTGTTGTCGTGAAGGCTTCCGCTAATGTCTTAGATTCAGTGTTGACTATGGGAATAGCCTCAGAGAATTTTGAAAGGTCGTCTTGAAATGTAAGGATGTATTTATTTCCAGAATGGGAAATTGGGAGAGGTCCTACAACATCTAGGTACACTCTTTCAAAAGGTTTTGAGCTTATGTTTGAGATTTTCATAGGAATCTTGGGATTTCTGGATACTTTGTTTACTTGACAAAGTTTACATTTCCTTACATATCTTACAACATCGTCTGACATGCCAGGCCAATAGAATTGTTTTTTAATTCTTTTAATTGTACGGGAGACACCATGATGGCCTCCCGTTGGTAAAGAGTGGAAATCTTTGAGAACTTGCTCAATATCACTGCTGTTAGATAAATACTTTATGGAATCCTGATGAAGCTTTATATTTATTTTATGGTTAACGAAGATCTTGGTAAAAATGTTTTTAATAGTTGATAGATTTTGTTGGTCTAAAACCGGGAAGGAGATATTTACCTGATTTAACTGATTTGCTTCTGTGTATGAGCCGATCTCAGTTAAAATCTTTTCAATGTCTAATCTATCTCTTTGTGATCGGCAAGTTAGATTGACTTTTGAAATGATTACTGTGGAGTCTTTCTTCTTAAAGAAGTTCAGTTTGTTTTCTAGTAGAGGAGGTTTGTCTAAAAGTTTTAGTTTAGATTTTAACACTCTTTCAAGTTCTGTATCCTGCATTGGCAAGATGAAAAACTTGGGATTTGTGTTTTTAGTTAAAAGTAGTGGGAAATTGGTCTCAGTTATTATCACTGAGGAACTGTTTACTACTGATAAATCTGGATTTGGAGTAGTAATATTTGGATTTGGTGTATCTAAATTCGCCTGAGCTTTGGATTGATTCCTGGTTACCACATTTACATAGGTGTTAGGTTCCGTTGATTTTACGGAATTTTCTGGGATAGCCCTACTGAGAGCATCTGCATTTGTGTTGAGTTTTCCAGGTTTATGAACTATTTTATAGTCATATTCCTCAAGACGTATTCTCCGTCTCATTAGCCTTGAGGAATGGTCCTTTAGATTCATTAGCCACACTAATGGTTTATGGTCAGTTATGATGGTAAACTGTCTACCATAGACGTATGGCCTGAATTGCTCAACTGCGAAAACAATTGCCAAAAGCTCTTTTTCGATTGTTGAGTAACGAGTCTCTGCACCATTGAGAACACGACTTACATAGGCGATTGGATGATCTCCTTGATCATCTACTTGGGAAAGGACTGCTCCAATGGCGTAGTCACTGGCATCGGAGGTGACAAAAAATTCTTTGTCGAAATCCGGATAGGATAAAATTGGTGCTGATATTAATTTTTTTCTTAATTCGGAAAATGCTTCATCGCAAATTGCATCGAACTTGAAAGGTGTGTCCTTTTTCAGAAGGTTAGTAAGAGGTTTCGCGATTTTAGAAAAATTGGGAATAAAGCGGCGATAATAGCCGACGAAATCAAGGAAGGCTTTGATGTCTTTTTCCTTCTTGGGTCTAGGATAAGATTGAACTGATTTAATTTTGGCCGGATCTGGCTTGACTCCATTTTCACTAATGATGTGCCCTAGATACATTATTTCCTTTCTTAGGAAATGGCACTTTTCCGGATGTAATTTTAAATTAAAATCCCGAAGGCGGCTAAATACGTTTGCTAGCCTGATATTATGGTCTTTCAGATTGTATCCATGGACTACAATATCGTCCATGTATACGAAACAGTAGATGCCCTGGAGTCCGGAAAGGACATTATTCATGGCACGTTGGAAGGTTGTGGGTGCACCTTTTAATCCAAATGGCATACGGTTAAACTCGTAATGACCATAAGGAGTGCTAAACGCAGTTTTTGCTCTATCCTTCCCGTACATGCGAATTTGGTGGAATCCGCTGGCAAGGTCTAGCCTTGTAAAATATTTAGACTTACCCAATTGATCTAATATGTCTGTAATATTAGGTAATGGGTAAGCGTCGCCAATAGTAATGTCAGTTACTCGGCGGAAAACTACAACGACTCGCCATTTTTTGTTCCCATGCTCATCCGGCTTTTTGGGAACTAGAAGTAGGGGAGAATTCCACGGACTATTTGAAGGGCTTATTATCTCCGAATCCAACATTTCATTTATTTGCCGAGTAATTTCTTTCCGGCTTGTTTCTGGAAGTCTGTACGGTTTAGTGTATATGTGAGGTTTATTTGCGTCTGTTTCGATTTTGTGCTCGGTTGCATTTGTAAACGTTAGGAAATCCCCTTCTAAGTAGAAGAGATCGTTGCAACCCTTACAGATTTTCCGATTACTCTCGGCTTCTTCCAAATTACAGTGATCCAATTTAATCAGGGTGTGCTTTTTTTTATTCTGCCCCTAATTGGATCTCTGTTGGAATCTGTAGAGATGCAATCGAAGTCATTAAGGTCATGGCATTCTGGATTCATGTCATGAATTGCCAGTTCGACGTCCTGCTCATTCGTGTTGAGAACTAGGACTTTTGCCATTCCTTGTGATGGGTTGACTATGGTATTACCTATGAACAACCCTGGCTTTACCTCTTTTTTAAAATATACCGATTCCGTAGTTGACGAAGTTGGAATTTGAATTATGGATTCGGAGCGAGCGGGAATTGAAATAATTTTATTATGTAAGTTATTCAATGTACCTTTGTTTTTATTGGATTCTAGAGTGTATTCCGTTTTTTGTGGAATTTTTTGTTTAGGAAAGTCTTTCTGTTTTGTGTTTCTTGCCTGTTTTGTAACGTGCGATTTATTCTTGTTAATATTTTCATTGTTCTTATTAGTTAACAAGTTCTATTTTGCATACAGAAGGTTGTTTACGAGACTTTTCGTCCGGAATATCATATCTGAGATATGTATTTGGGTAATCTGAGCGATATTGCTCTATGGGATAGGATAAATGACATTGCTTCACCTCTAAGGAAATGTACTTGTTTCTATAATTGATACAAGCGTTGTATCGGGACAAGAAGTCGTGGCCAATTAGGCCGTCATATGCCAAGGCCGAGTTTTCTCCTACTATTTGGAAGGGATGTTCTATTACAGATTCTTCGCTTGATATAGTTGCCAATTTTGCTAATATATTAATCCTTCTGTAGTTTTAGATTCCGAAAATAAAGTATTTATTTTGCAGATTGCATCTTTATAGTAAGTGCTACCTGCTTTCAGTGTATTGAACTTTATTAGGCTTATTTCCGCTCCTGTGTCTACAAGGAACTTTGTTTCTTTATTTGAGCAAACATTGGTAGATATGGAAATGGTAATGGAATTGGGGCTGATAGTAATTGGAATTTTCAGCGTTAAGTGATCATTTAATAAATGTGCATTATCTAATTTGGGTTGGTGTGTATGTCGGCTTTTGATTGAATTTGCGAGGGGCTGCCGACTAATTCCTCTCGCCTTGATTTGTTTTCCGAGTGTGTTAAAAATATTCTCGGATTTTGTACGTGATTTTTGTTTGATCTTGGTTCATTTTAGGGTTGTATTGTCGAGGAATGGGAATTTTTTCTAAAATTAGGATTTGGAACCTGGTTGAAGCTGACCTCTTTTTGGGGAATTGTAGTTCTATTGGGACTTTCCGTTCGCTTTCTGAAGTTTTGATCAACGGGATTTATATTTCCTCTGTAGAAATTCCCGTGGTTTGCTATCCTTGCCCTGCATACTTCTATGGTATGTCCTAATTTGTGACAATACCTGCATGTAGAAGTAGTGCTGTTGAAGGTGCTAGCCTGCTTAGGAGGATTGCCTTTGTTTAAATTATTTGAAAAATATTTATTTGGGGTTGGGTTTGTATGAATGTTCTGGGGACACTTTGGAGCTAAATGTCCCTGTACTCTGCATTTATAGCAAAAGGAGTTCTGCACTTGTGTTGATTGGGCGGTGCGAGAAAAGTTCGCTGCTAATTTTGTTGCCTTTGATTCTAGGCGTAATGCTTGCTCACCAATATATGACGTTATGGGCTTTAATGCTCTATTTTCATGGAGTTTGGCTAATGTTTGTAGTTGTTCGCTAATTAGTCCATCCTCTATTGCTCTAATAGCTTGTTTTTCGTTGTCCTTTACGAGAGAGTTTAACAGTAGTTTATCTGTTGTATATGAATGCGTGGCTTCGTTCAATTGAGCATGTGTCATATTAATTCGTTGCAGGAATTCTTTGACAGGCTCTCCTGCTCTTTGTCTTGTGTTTTGGAGTTGTGATTGGAGTACAGACTTTTATAATTTTACTTCCAATGTTTCGAGTAATGTTTTCTTCAAATCTGACCACCTGCTTGTATCATTGTACTTAAGTACATTGTAGGGAACTCCAAATAGCTTACTTTTGATTATTGAAAACAGGGTTGTTGGGTCGGTATTGGGATAAAGTCTATTAATATCATCGCAACATGACACGAATTTATGGAGGTCTTTTGGATCTCCGTTAAAATTTGGTATTAAGGATTTAATTTCTGATAGGGAAATATGTGAAATTTTAAATTCTGTGCTTTCATTGTGAAAGTGTGATGAGTTATTTCGTGTGTCATGTTGGTAATTAAGGAAGCGCGTATCTAGCTGTTCTTGAATAGCAATTACAGTTTCTTCATATTCTGCTTCTGTTTTACCGAAAACATCTTCAGTAAAGTATTTATTTTCTAGGTCTTGTGGCGTAGATTGCATTTCAATTGTATTGTTGAGTTCTTCGAATTCAGCCCAATGTTTATTTAGGATACCCAGTTTTTGTTCTAGGTATGTTTTACTCACTGTAGGTAAGGTATCGGGGTTTAATGATTGTATAACTCTTGTAATTGAGTTAATTTTTGTATTTAGGCTTCTGAAAATACTTTGATTATGTGGACTATTTGTTTCCTTATTAGCTTCTGTAACTTGTGATTTGGTTGGAATTCTCCACGAAGCTCTGGGTGGTGGTATATGAAAGGGGTTTTGCTTGTTCATAGTACTTTCTGAGATTGATTTCAATCTTTCGGAAAGTGTTGCTTTCGTCAACATGTACCAATCCTCAGTTTTGTCTGAGCACGATTCTTTGAAATAATGCTGAACTATTTGTACTTCTGTTTTTTTCGAATTCGCTCCATATTTCTTCGAGTTGTTGTAATTTACCTGTCACAAAGGTATTGGTACACTTCACTTTACCGGCTTGGTGATAAGCCCCTAGTATTAGCCTAATTGCACTGTTTTTTCTACTTGAGATGAGCATAGCTCATCGAAAGAAATGGTTTCTTCAGTCATTGTGGCTTTGTGAAGTAACGGACGGAAAATTCGGCAGAAATATAGTATAATATTTTATGATATTTGAAATGTCTTTGCGTATTATATACTTTTGTGTTTCGATTTCGTTTGATTTGGACTGGAGCGTATAGAGGATATGACAAAATTTTATTTAATTAAAAAAACACAGCCGAGTAGAAAACTAATCGTCAAGTTTCCAAACAGTAATAAGCAGAGAATCAGTTTGTTATGTGATGATAATTATTTTTTTTTTTAACAAGAGAGGCGGAGGGAAAAAAGAAATTAATTTTTGTGAGAGAATAGGTAAATAATAATAATAAAAATAAAAAAAAAATTTAAATGAGCTAGGAATTTCAATTTATTAACTATTTGTTTGTTAAATTCAATAAATGAATAGTTGTAATTAACTATTAAATAATTACGTAATATTTATTCATTGAGGTGCTCTTACTTATGTAGTCGTATCGCGTGTGGTTTTGTCCGTCGTGTTGCTATGTGTTATGCGTGTAAATTGGGATAAGGTATGTAAGTTAACAGAAAATTGATATTGTGCACACAAAGGAAAGATAAAATCACTTTTTTTTTTGGATTATAATCATACTCTAAATTGTTATTATTGCCACTTTTCTGATTAATTGAATGGATGTGTAGGGATTGGGAGTTGCTAATATGAGGAGAAAAAAAAATGTTTGTTGTAAATATTCAATTTCTGAAATAAAATGGATTGTAGTACAGATCGCTGCTTCCTACCAAAATCTTTCCTCTGATCAACAGGCTTATGAAGCTCTATTGCAGGGGATCGATTATTGATTTATCGAAGTCCTCTGGCCAGCAAGTTCACGAAGCCTTACCGCAGAGGTCGCTTCGTGGGGCAGCGTATTTGCACACACAACAACCGCAAAAATAAATTCTTTCTACAAATTTATAAACATCAGCAAATATTTGCAGGCATATATATGAAAAAGCAAAGGGCAAAATTCTGTCTACCTTATATTTTAATCCAAATTGTAATTTCTTATGTTGAAAATTAGTTGCGTCGTGCGTCCTGGCTGACGTCTTCTTGGAGTTGAAGATGTTGCTGGTGGGTGTGTGTAAAAGTTGGAAGTTTGGTAGTTGTTGCTTGGATTAGCCAATGCCAATAGAATTCCCTGGTAAAAGGTCTTCCTTCCTTCCTTAACGAACGTCTTTATTGAGGCAGGGATGAAGCCTCGCAACTTTCCCACGCTGGAGCACTATGGCGCTCTAAACAATTATAGAAATTTTATTCTTCTAAGTACCCTGTATTAAGGGTACCCGGGTTATTTTTCTTTTATTTATTTAAGTAATCAATTATTATTTCTGACAGATTTTTTTTTGTAAATACCGCCAGCTGCGGTGTCTGTATCTGATTTTTATTAGTTTTATTTTTAACAAAGTTTTTTTTTTGTTATTTATAGATTTATTTATTATTTTTGTGGGACTGATTTTAGATTGAGTTCCAAAATGTTGACACGTTTTTTTTTTTTTGTAATATAATTTTTTTTTATTAATTTTAATTAAATTGAAATTATATATTGGTACTGATTTTTGAAAAAAAAACTTTGCACTGATTTGATTTTAAAAGTTCCGCTGCCACCAGTTGTTGTGTCTTACTCTGCTCCGTGCTCCGATGGAGAGAGCAGTAGCCGATATTCATAAAAACAATTTATTTAAAAGAACCACTTTAAGTTTTTTTTATTTTTTATTTGTTACGTTATTACCCCTTTTTTTCTTTATTTCTTTATATATATTTTTTCAATTCGAATTTCTGTTACATTAAATTTTCCTTTAGCACTTTAGCATTTTCCTTTAGCACTTTGGCACTATGATAATAGTTGGATTACTCGACGGGGTTAAAAAGCGAACTCCCGGACTTTCCTCCTCAACGGTTTAAAAAAGAACTCCCCGAGGTTCGGGCTAGCTGCCCCCAGGTGCCCATGAAAGCTTTTTTTCTTTTTTATTACTTTCCCACGACGTGAAAATCGTACGTGGGAATGTACAAAAAGTTTAGGCACAGTGCATATGCATGAAATCTGATATGCACCTGTGTCTTGGAATAGTAATATTTTTAGGTGATGAGAATGATTAGGTGAATGTATGTACATACGATTAAATTTTATGAATTTAGAAAACGAATATACATGCCGTGTGAACAGAATGTATGACTGATAACAAAATGCAATTTATGCTAAATTGCATTTTGTTTCAGTATGAAAATGCATTTTTAAATGCATATGAAATTTAAATGAATTTTCTGTTAAAGAATTTTTACTTTTCAGGGTCATTTCTGATACGCCGATATATTGTATAGGACAGTATATTGGTGTATTGGTTTTATGGTTGTGGTTCGGGTCAATGGGCACCCGGGTCACAACAGGACAGCATTTCACGACTCCCTGAATCAAACTTTACACCTTCATAATCCACCATTCGGGCAATACTTTAGGATTAAAATCAAGCGAGATTAGGATTTTACTGCTTATTCATAGCTCCCATACAACTTCCACTACTCACCTCAGACAACATATCATACTACATTAATATCATAACACAGCGTTCTTCTATCAAAGCTTTTAATTTAACCCACTCTCAACGTAATCGTAAGTAAACAATGTACCTGGCTCAATCGTATATCAGCTTCATGTGAACTATCTTTTAAATATAGGAGTCAATCAAATCTCATAACAGCAAACCTGCTTGAATTATAAAAAACTCTGCTACCTTCATATGCTCACCACAAGATGAAATTATGAACATGAAATCAACACGTTCCTATCTAGTCACCGAGTCAACTGAAAGAAAACATTCTTGCTGGAGGCTAAATATATAAACCTTAAGATTTAAAGGTAAACAAATAACACTCTCCACTTCCACGCTCTTCACTGAAGCTTTCATAACCTACTAGATTAATATTATGTCAAAAACCATCCATGAAAACTTTCAATTTAATCCACAACTTACAGCACCCACTCTCAACCTCCACCATGGTCTTCACTATGGGCTTGAAGAATTATCAGTTTTTCTTCCTTCATACAACACCATTTTGAAGCGACCTTGCTGATAAGGTTTTTATTCCTTACTCACAGCTCCCAAACAACTTCCATTACTCATCTAGGACAAGATATCATACTACATTAATATCCTTACACCACCTTCTTTCATCGAAACATTTAATTAAAGCCACTCTCAACCAAATGGTAAGAAAATAATGTGATCACCCCAATAGTATGAAGATAAAATTATCATATTCTTATCAGCTTCATGTGAACTATGATATCGGGGTCAATCAAATCTCATAACAGCGTAACTGATTGAGAAATTTTATTGAAAATAAAAAACAATTCATCATAAAATGTAAGACTTTTCAATACAAACTCCTAGATACAAAAAGGACATTAATCTCTGTACTGCCCGTAGTCAGAGCGTACATGCAATATATGAAAGGTGTGGTGAAATTTATGCCACTGGTATAAAGCTAGTGGTTTTTGTTTGTTTATTTACTGAACTAAATGTTTCAAGTTCAATAAATGCTATAACTTGAGAACTACAAGATATGTATATATATATTTTATAATATAAAAAGCTGAAACCAATGTTTAATAAATGATTAATATATATCAGGGGTGGCCAAGCTTCACTCCAAGAAGAGCCGAATTCCAATAATCTGTCGTGACGGGAGTGTTACATGCCTAAAAACATACCTGAAAAAGGGTATTTAGATAAAAAATTTGAATAAATATATTCCTATAAGCTAATCATGCTTAAAAACTTGATTGGCTTATCACACAAATAGGTGAAGAAAATTGCATCAGCAATTTTCTTCACATTCCACACATTTCTTAAAAATATTCCCATAAAACGACTTGGGAAAAACAAAAGTTTGAGTTTTCAACCAAGTCGTTTTAATAAAATGAATTATTACGACAAATTTTGCGTTCAGCAAAATTTGTCAGTACAAATATTTAAGTTGAAAAGTAAAAGAACAGACAAATCGTACCTTCAGTACGATTTGTCGTCAAAATTGCAATATGTATGTACGAACGTACATACATATCACAAAAAAGCTTTCGCGATAAGAAGAGCGCGCCGCGAAAATACATTGTATGTATACGCGTGCGGCAATTCTAATCATCGTGACGGTGGCTGATGTTTATAAAAGCATCAAATTTCAAGCCTCCATCCAACGAAAAATATTCTGGACTTGTTTATACAAGTCCAGAATAAATGAAAATTTTCTCAGGGTGAAAATGCAACTATGCATTTTTTACCCTGAACGAAGGCTCTTGATCGCGACAAAAGTGATCAAGAGCCGAGTTGTGATTTAAATTTCCTGCGCGGCGGTTAAACGAAAAATATTTTGATTAAAAAACGAGTTGGTTTTAAAAACATTTTTAAAAAAAAAACGAGTTGGTTTTAAAAGATTATTCGCAGCGGTTAAGCAGACAAATTTTGATTAAAAAACGAATTATTCGCGGCGGTTGAGCAGACAAATTTTGATTAAAAAACGAATTATTCGCGGCTGTTAAGCAGACAAATTTTTATTAAAAAACGAGTTGGATTCTGAACTTGGTAACGGGTCGGTCTCGGTTGTGGAGTAATTCTAAAAGAAAAATACAAAAGTTGAAAAAGAAATGAGACTGAAAAAGAAAAGTGAAACTAGAATTAAGTTAAATTTTTTTTTTGTAAAAGAAAAAATAAAATAAAATAAAAGTGTTAAACAATGAAGCAGTGTTCTTAAAGTGTTTGGATATAGTAGCTGAAAGACCCCAAATAAAAAGGTATTTAACAGGAGCCAACATAAAAATAAACTATCAAAACAATCAGTTGGTATGGAATTTTTATTTTTTTGAGTACGTCTTCAAACATATACATACACAGTGCTCAAAATATTATTCTAGTGATAGCTGATATATGAACATAATAGAAAGGAACATGTCTATATAGAACACCGAAAAGATTTTGAGAGGAACTTAATACAAAAGGCAGTGTTGACAGTATTTGTGTGAGCGTAAGTTTTAGTTCTCTGTTGGCTGGAAGTAATATATTTAAAACAAAAATTAATGTTACATTTGAGGGTAAAATGAAATATTACATATGTGGGCAAAATGAAACAGCATGTCATTTTACCCACAAACGTAATGAATAAACACGGTTGGTTTTTTTTTTAAAAGATCATATTCCCAAGCAACCAAATTTTACACACACTTTACACTCTTATGTTACCCCTCTTACCAATCAATTGTAGTAAGTTTCTACAAAATCTCATACAGTTTAGTTCTCTAATTTTTACTATTAAATTGTAAATTGTTAATTTTTGTATAGAAATGGTAGGCAACTATAAGAGGAAGAGTAATCGTCAGAGTTGGCACGAAAAGGCAATGCAAAGTGCCATTGATGCTGTGAACAAGAATGAAATGGGTTGGTTGAAAGCGGCAAAAACTTATGGAGTTCCACAGGCAACTTTAAGGAGAAGAGCTCTTGCACGAATAAAAAGGCCAAGGGAATTGGAAAAGGTCTTGGTCGTTTTGTTACAACGTTTCCTTTGTATTTGGAAAGAGATTTAGTGGAACACATCAAGATGCTGGAATCAAGACTATTTGGATTGACATGTGATGACCTCAGAAAACTAGGGTATGAACTCGCTGAGCAGAATGGAATTGAACATCGTTTCTCTCGGGACAAAAAAATTGCTGGATGGGACTAGCTTCATGGCTCCAGGAAGACACATCCTGATATTTCGCTGCGAAGCCCAGAGGCGACATCTATGGGGAGAGCTCAAGGTTTTAACGAACCTCAAGTCAGCAAGTTTTTTACTATCTTTGATGAGGTAAGTTAAACGTACCAACTAATGTAATGTTTGTTATAGTTTTGTGTGTCTACAATTCTCAGGTATTAAATTCAAATGATATTCTTCCCACACGAATGCGAATGCGATGAATCTGCTTTTTCAACGGTTCAAAATACCCCCAAAATTTTAGCCACGAAGGGGAAGAAACAATATGGTTTTTTTACCAGCGCTGAACGAGGGCAGCATATAACTGTCGTGTGCTGCATGAACACCGCAGGGAGCTATATTCCACCAGCCCTAATTTTCGCAAGGAAAAGATCGAAGAGCGAACTTTTCGATGGAGCACCCACAGGAATACTTGGGCTTGTAAATGACACCGGCTGGATGACAAGAGAGCTATTTTTGAAGTGGTTGCAGCACTTCAAAGAATTCGCCAACCCCACCAAAGAAAATAACGTGTTACTTTTACTTGACGGTCATTCAAGCCACAAAAGTATAGAAGTGCTCGAATTTGCTGCCAAAAACAATGGAATTATAATGTTTCCATCCCTCCGCACTGTACGCACCAACTACAACCTCCGGACATCTCCTTTTTATGGCAGAGCTTTAAATAAATGGTTGAGGCAGCATCCTGGGAGGGTTATCACACAGTACCAAATTTCAAGTCTCTTCGCTGAGGTCTATGGACAGGCTGCCACAGTGCAGAATGCAATAAGCGGTTTTTCTAGCACGGGCATATGGCCTATCAACCCAGAGGTTTTCGCAGATTATTTATTTAGCCCTGCAATGACCACAGATATCCCTGAAATAGACAGTCCATCTATTTCGGTAACAGAGATAACTCTAATCGCTAAAGAAATTCCATCTTAATCTACAACAACAACAAATTCAGCTTCAACTTCAACCACAATAGCCAATAACAATAAAGAAATGCCATATGCATCCAAAAAAAATATTACTGCAGCTGATATTTCTCCACTTCCTTCCACTTCAGAGCGACGCGAACGCAAAAGAAAAAGTGAAGGTTCTCAAACTTTAACAATTAGTCCGTATCTGGCCTTGCTAAAAGCAAAAGTCATGGCAAAACGATCAGCTACTCAGAACGCACCGGCTAAGCGGGCAAAGGCCAACTTAAGGTTTGAGTGCACTGAGACTCTGGGAGATTTCGATGGGGATGACGATGAAACTGACGCACCTTGCCGTTACTGCAATGATTTATTTAGTAGATCCAGATCTGGGGACAACTGGATCCAGTGCGCATTATGTGGGAAATGGGCACACACCGAATGTGCCGGATTAATTAAAGGTGCAAAGGAGTTTGTTTGTGATGTGTGCAAATAATATGTGAGCACGAAAAAGCAATATTTAACATTCGACCGTAGGTATGTCATTTTAACTACATATACTAACCTAAAATGACACACTAAGGACTTTTGTGTCATTAAATTTTCAGCAACAGAGGAAGGTTATTTAATTCTAGTTTTTATATATAATATGTATAATAGTTTAAGGTTTATTTTTGTTGAAGAACATTTTATGTTTTGTCAAAGTATGTGGAAATAAATGAATTTAACCTTATCATATGTCATTTTAGGCCAACCTCCCCTACATATGTATTACTTCCAATTTTATAACAATTGGAATAAATTATTGAATATGTATTATTTATTTTTTCATTTCTTTTCGAGAGCCGCATTCATTCATTCACAGAGCCGCATGCGGCTCGCGAGCCGCAATTTGGCCATGCCTGATATATATATTTGTTTTTTACAACTGTAGCAGTTGACTTGTACTCACCTGATCGATATATAGCAGCTGATTTTCTTGACTTTTTATTTGACTGAGGTTTGGGATGAGGATATTCTTTCTTGCAGTCGATACCCGCAATAAAGGCGATTTATTAGGAATTGTCTTATTACAGTCGAGACCCGCAATAAGACTCTTTATTACAGTCGATACCCGCAATAAAGTGTTTTGTCTTAGTGATCTTCTTACTACAGTCGAGACCCGCATCAAGAATCTTTATTACAGTCGAGACCCGCAATAAAGTGTTTGTGTTAGTAATTGTCTTACTACAGTCGATACCCGCAGTACGACTCTTTATTACAGTCGATACCCGCAATAAAGTGGTTTTGTTAGTAATTGTCTTATTACAGTCGAGACCCGCAATAAGACTCTTTACTACAGTCGAGACCCGCAATAAAGTGGTTTGAGTTAGTAAATTTCTTATTACAGTCGAGACCCGCAATAAAGTTATTTGTTAGCAATATATTATCTCAGCCGAGACCTGAGATAATATCCTTTAAGTCAGTGGAGACCCGACTTAAAGTGAATGTTAGTATGTATCTCACTTCAGTCGAGACCCGAAGAAAGATTCTTTATTTCCGTCGAGACCAGAAATAAAGTGTATTGTTAGTAATAGTCTTTGTTGCAGTCGCTATCCACAATAAAAAACCTTTAGGTTAATCGCTATGTAAAATAAACTCCTTAATCCAGTCGGTGCCCAGAATAAGAATATTTTATTTTAGCCGTCATTTAAACAAAGTATTTAATTTAGTAATAAAATATAACACTAGGAAAAATCACTAGGAAAGAACACAAAGGAATAAATTGCCAAGTTAATCACTGCACTGCTAAATCACAAAAGAGATCGAATCACGTAAAACTGCTGTTTATATAGCCAGAGTTTGCGCACGGCACCAAAGAACGGTAGTCAACGGCGCGTGGCAACAATATTGGCATAGCAACAACTTGCATAGCAACAATAACCTGACCTAGCAACTGCACTTCATCATTGGTTCATAAAGTGTTACCATTTTAGTTATTGTTGTTAACAAGCTGCACTCAACTCATGAATATATAAAATATTTTAAGTAAATTCAATTTATTCCTAATCCAGTGTAGTCTAAATATCTATAACAAATTAAACTTTCACCTATTGTTGAATGAGAAAGTTTACTTACCCGGAATAATTTGTAAATTCATAAAACCAATACCTTCAGATAACTTAGACGTAGCTAGAAGCAGCACGCACGAGTTGCTGCCCTTGTACTTAGATATACCGTCACAATAATCTGTTGCGCAGTAATTCTTTATGTAATTATCGCAGTTCATATGCTGCTCGTGTTTCAAGTTAGAGCTGGGAGTCTTAAATTATCTCATATTTTTGATCTGTTCACTGCTTTGTATACTCCAATGCCTGTTAGTAGCGTGTATGCCTCACGCAATGCTTCAGTGGAAACAATCATGGCGGAACGTGGTTCGTAATGAGAATTTATTGTGTCTCTGTTCCATTTTGTATATACCTGTTGCTGTCCAGCTGACTTGAGTTGACAGCAGCAATTTGTTAATATTTGTTTTGAGTTTTTTCATTTCATCATGTATTCAGTGCTTCAATAAATTTGTTGTGCTGAGATTCGAATACCGTCATAGGTAATTAATCTTGAACACTTAGCAACGAAGCTAAGAGAGAAAAAAGGAACATTGTAGCTGAATTGCAAATTGGGCGGTGTTTTTGTGAAGTATGAAAATCATTCTAAAAGGTGATGATTTGCGGAGCGGAGTACCTATCAACTCTGTCGAATACATGTACCTACAGCCATTAGGTAAATTAATTTCTTTTGATTTTTGAGTAGAGTTGATTCTTTGCGGTCGCTTTTTCTTTCTTTCAGGTTGGAGGATCTGTAGTCAGGAGCCCAATCCTGAACAATCGCTCAATTTGTCTGCTTTACTCGGACGTATTTGTTTACTCAAGATATCAAATTACCAGCCGCCTGGCCACCTTTTCTAATGCTTTAATTTCCATTACTTCTAATGATTTCATGTGTCGTACCATCCCAAGCAGCCGTGATCTATTTTTACACATCGAATATCATAACATGATCATATAAAGGACACCTACAGACCACAACTGACGTTATAGTTGTTGTTGTTGTTTTTTTCAGCAAAACAAATTTTCAATTACAACTTCCACTACTCATCCAAGACATCATATCGTACAGATTAATATCAGTTGTAGTTTTCAGCTAAAGAAATTGGGAATCTTACATTAAAAAACATAAATCGCTCAATTTGTTTACTTAACTCGGCTGCTGTGCGAATTTGTTTACATTATTCGACTGCGAATTTGTTTACTTTACTGGACTGTGTGAATTTGTTTATGCAAGGAATCAAATTAGAAGCATTCCACCTGAAGAGCAAAATTAGGCATTTACTAATTTCCATTACTTATCTAAGTGAACATATCTACCAACATTCGCTCCAATCAGCATTGCCTGATCTATTTTTAGATATATCATCACATGGTGCAATGTTTATAAAAGACACCTACAAATTAAGATCATCAAATCTTTAATCCACGACTTAATCCACAACTTCGATTACAGTTGTTGTTATTTTTGTTTTTCAGCTAATAATATTAATTATACCTGAGAAGGTAAGATCGCTCATATCTCGAACCATAGCGCGTAGGGGATTTCTGATGAAAATTTTACCCCTAGTACTAATATTATTGACATGAACAAAAATTTAGTATTAATACTTATTACACTAATTTTCTTATGGAATTTCACATTTATTATCTACATAAATACACAGCTGCACACATCCACCCACGCCTTAGATAACGTTTCCTCAGCCACCAAGTAGCTCAGCCCAACTTACCACAGGCACTCATACTAAAGTAAACAACTAAAACCAAACTCAAGCTGACAAGTATACAGCCCCTATATAAATTCGGTTAGGGTATTTCACATTATTACTTAATACACATTCTACTCAAGACTTGGTACAGGTAACATAGCCCAGTCCAAGACACCTCAGGCAGTCCTAGTCATAGTATCAGATATTGCCACTAAGGCTTTCAGCCAACCCCCAGTACCCAGACATAGGAGAGGGCACCTCAAGGTCAAATTGTAGACTCCAAGACCAGATCAAACTTAACCAGCAACCTCCACCAATAAAGATTCCCACCACTTCACAAATATTTAGAGCTACGATCTCCGAGGTGAAAAATAAGCGACCTATGCTATTTTCCTATGCTGGAGAGTGCTAAGAGTGATCTCGTATCCCCAAATTGATCTCGTATCCCCAAAACTCGAGATGAAAAACTTAATTTCAACTTAGAGGCTACGAGTCCGAGATGAAAAATAAGCGAACTCCAGAAAAAAATTGGAAACCTATGCTATTTCTCTATGCTGGAGAGTACTGAGAGTGATCTCGTAACCCCAAAGTGATCTCGTATCCCCAACATCCAAGACACAAGCCAATACAGTCAAGACACAACCCCACATTTAGTATGGACTCAAACCACCTAGCGACGGTGGCGCCATCTGTGGCGAACACCTGGAAGCTAAAAGGGTGATCTGGAACAACTACTAGCAAGATTTAATTAAATGAAATTTATTATAACGTAATGCAGCAATAAGTTCTCATTCCTCCTTCTACTCTCCTGGAGCCCCCTTAGCGTGGAGGTCGACTAAGTTCGCTACTCCCCTCCTTTTTCAGGTCGACAAGGGACACTGAACAAAATGACGGCTGCCCTCAGTGTCGTTGGGTGGATATGGGGCAATACAATTGAAGGCAGAACATCTGCGCCTTCACTAAGGTAAGGGTAACTGGTGTAATGGTCCCTTCAGGACCGGGTGTGTACTTGGTTTCTTTTTGGCTTGAAGTCACGATTTTTTTGCATTATGGCTGGTGGCACAGAGCCAGGTTTTCGTGGAACCTCCCCACACTCTCCGCCAATAGCCGAGGTGAGCTAGCGTGCCGCCGTGCAGTCAACGCTGTTCACCGAGTGATCTGTCAGCTCATGCTGGCAGTCTGGACTTCACGTCCAAAGTCAATCAGTCTTTATACTACCATAACAGTGTGTCTAAGTAAATGCATAAGGTGTATATGAGAAAGTGAAGAAATGTGTGTGGGGCAAATGTTGCCCAGAATGTCGTATGTCGCCTAGTTTGGAACTGGGTGTATGTCACCTATCTTGGAAATGGCCCTATGTCACCAGGTTGTGTGAGTGTCACCCAGGTTGTGTGTGGGGGGTCTGAATCCAAACAGGACGAATGTCGTCCAGTTCTTGGAGGCAGTACGTACGACCCAAAGTTAAGTCGAATGTCGACTTAACTACGGGGGTGTTAGATGGACAGAGTGTATGGAAAAATTAGTAGGCATTCTCTAATCTTTTCAGCTCCGGTTTGACAGCAGCGAAGGGTAGCTAAGACAACCAAATTTACAATTAATTGATAATCGTGAATAAAAGTCAGATTACACCACATCATTCGTCTTTTAATTAAAAAACAAAAAAGGAAATTGCTGTATTAAACTTTTTTCTTAAGAGTTTATTATGCCAGGGTATTTAATAACTAGTTAATTCATTTATTTACGATTTAATGATTTTATTTAATAATGGCAGGAAAATTCAACACATGTTAGAGCGTCATCATTGGAACCATTGGAACAGCATAAGCAACAGGCACTGCATCTGCATCACCATCAGCAACATCATTCGCGATCGATTCTCGCGATCGATTCTCGCGACAGTGTCACATTGTAACTCAGGCTTAATTTGTTAAACGAAGCAACACAATACTTTGGAGTTCCAACAAGAATTATCACCGATCAGGGTACAGCATTTAGTTCGAAATAGTTTGGCAAATATTGTAAGGAGAACGTTACGAAACATATTATAACCGCAGTAAAGACTCCTCGAGCTAATGGTCAGATTGAGCGTTACTTTCGGACGGTTAAATCGGCTATTGCATCATTGACGGTGGGCGAAATTGGGTTTAACTTAGGGATTGCAATACCGGTAAATGGTTTACTGGTTTACCGGTAATTGAAATGAAAAAACATAATTTTATTACCGGTAATTTTACCGCTCATTACCGGTAAATTCGGTAAAAAAAATTTATAGTAAGGCACCAAACTACTCCTATTATATGAATACATTAAATTTTATAGTTATTTAAAAGTGTTTTCTTTTAAATAAATCAACCAAATATATATTAATGTGGATAATTATTAAAAGTAAAAAAAAAATCTTTTTTAGTAAGCCATGAAAATACTCCAGTTAAAAATTTCATGTTCTTAGTAAGCAATATATTTGGAAAAAAATTTATGTTCTTAGTAAGCTATGAATAATTTAATTTTCTTAGTATACTACGTATAGTATAGTGAATATAGTTCGTGTCGTTGGTTTTCTTTGTTAGTGATATTTTGTACAAACAAATTTTCAACAATAGATAACTGTATAAACATAAGTTTCTAAAAATAAGTCAACAATAAGAGGGGATAATTTTGATTTTAATATTATTTATATAATTATATTTATATTGTGTTATTTTAAAATTTAGATTTTTTACACAGCCATGGATAAAAATTCCACATGGAATTATTTTTTACACATACAAAATGGTGCAAGCAGTGTTCAAAAACAATTAAAACTTCTGGCGGTAGCACAAGTGGCTTGCATGCACACCTTCGAATCCAGCACAAAATTAATCTTTTAAAAAGAAATAAAGCAGATGAGCCAGGTACAGGTGCGACATCTACAAATATGAATAATTTGCCAACAATTTCAAACTACTTTTTAAAATCACTTGATGATTCATTTTCTGCGGTTGTTGCGCGATTAACAGCCAAAGATGGCTTACCGTTTGTTAAGTTTTGTACATCTTATGATTTAAGAAAACTGTTATATGCTAAGGGTTATACCGATATTCCAAAGTCACCAAATACAATTCGAAAAATTGTGACTGAATATGCAGCGAAAATGCGGCAAAGAGTCTTCGCTGACCTAAAATCTCGTAATAATCAAGGTAAGGCGTTTAGTATCACATTGGATGAGTGGACGTCGCGTCGGTCAAAAATCGCCGCTACATGACTGTGAATGTACATACATTTAACAAATTCTGGTATCTTGGTCTTGCTAGAGTACATGGATCAATGCCAGCTGATAAATGTGTTACCCTTCTGGAGAAAAAAATTAAAAAAAATCGGTATTTCGTTTGACAATGTCGTTTCAATTACGACAGATGGAGCATCGGTGATGAAGAAAGTGGGAACTTTAATTGGTGCAAATCATCAATTGTGTATAGTGCACGGTATTCAATTGGCAATTATCAAGATTTTTTATGACAAAAATTATTCAGCAGAAAGTGCTGATGAACAGGAAGAAGCAACTAGTCCAGAATATTTATTGGACGACGATGATGATGACGATGGCTTAGAGCTAATATCTGAAACGAACGTGGATCCTGTTATTCAACATGCAAATATACGTCCTCTGATAGAAAAGATTCGAAAAGTCGTTAAAAATTTTCGCCAATCACCAACGAAAAATTATACAATACTCCAAAAAAATATACAAGATGAATTATGTAAGAATCTTTCATTAATTTTGGACACTCGAACCAGGTGGAGTAGCCTACTAGCGATGTTGGAGCGTTTTTATGAAATTAGAAATGCTAAACGAAAAAGGCTTATAGATATAGAGTCTGCTATCACTTTCGACGAAAAAGGTATTAGCTTGTTATCTAACATAATAGCAGCTTTGCAGCCTTTAAAAGTTGTTGTAGAAGCATTATGTTGCGAAGATGTTAATCTTTTTACAGCTGATATATCATTAGAATTTATGTTGAACGGACTTAAGCAACAAAGCACCTTATTAAGCAACGAACTTATGGATGAATTAGTTTTACGAATAAAGGAAAGACGAACTATTAATTCAGATGTTCTACACTTTCTTCACGATCTGAACAAATTGAATGACAAAAACAATAGCGATTATGGAATATTTAATAGAACCAGTAAAGCTGCCATAACTAAAATAATAATTGAGCTAATTGAACGTGTTTCCAATAAGCAAGATGAAAATATTGTCAGTGATGATGATGATCACGAGAACGATGTAGTTGAAGTTGTAGAAGTCGATGTACCTTCAGCTTCATCAACATTGACTGCTGTGTCCAATATATCTTTGAAGGAAAAACTTCAATGAGAAATTTTTAAAAAGACCCGTAATTTACAGAAAAAAGATAATCAGAAGAAGAATAATAAAGATCTTGGAATAATTGTCAAAAAAGAAATATCCTATTTCCAAGACGAAAATATTCGAAATAAATATTTAAATATTGCATTCGACCATCTTATGACTATTCGCCCAACGAGCGTAGAGTCAGAACGTGCTTTCTCTGCTGCTGGGCTCATCAGCACAAAAATAAGATCAAACTTAAATGACAGGAGCATTGACGATTTATGCTTTTTGCGGACATATTTTAAAAATAATAATTCTTTAAAAATTAATTAAAAATAATTAACACTATTTTCTAAATAATTCACACTATTTTATTTTTATTTTTATTTTCTTAGCTTTATTTTGTTGTGAATTTTTTTGGTTTTATTTTTTTGTATTTTTATATTTTCGTTTATATTTAGAAAATAAATAAAGGGTATTTTGAAATACAATTTTTTTATTTTTTAACTTTTTTATCATATATTATTGTGCATTTCAGAATTATTTTAGAAAATGTTCAAATTTACCGGTAAATTACCGGTAAACCGGTAATAGTAATTTTTTTACCGAGTTACCGGTAATGACAAAATTCGGTAAATTTGCAATCCCTAGTTTGACTGAGGTAAGCACGTTGTGACTCTCCAATGGGCCTTAAATAGCTTACGCCACACAACAACTGGAAAGTCACCTCAGGAATTATTATTGGGTTATAACCCTCGCACCATATTAAAAAATAAACTTCTGTTAGCAATACAAGATGAAGAAATCCATACCGACGAGGGCATCTCTATTGCGGAATTAAGAAAGAAAGTTTTAAAACATTGCACGGAAAAACAAAAGATTTATGCTTCGAGATATAATAAGGAACACAAGTCACCCCGGAAGTATAATCCAGGAAATCTGGTACTAGTTAAAAGTGATCCATACTCAACTGGAAAACCAAGGAAATTACAACCACGATATCGTGGTCCATACAAAATAAAATCAGTGCTACCAAATGACCGATATATTGTAATTAACACGGACGTAACACAGGTGACTCAAAAGCCGTACGAATCTACACAGGCTGCTGATCGAATAAAACCGTGGTGGGTGGTGGACGACGTGCACTTCGATGAAGAGTATACTGACGAAGAAGAACCTGTTAGTGACAAGTAAAACCCTAGAATTACAAAATATGTATAATAATAGGATACTAGATGACATAATACTAGCTATTCACTGTGTATCATTGTGTTTTTTGTACTCTCCATATATTGTGTTTATCATTTTCTGTGGCTGTTACTCGGCTATGTGATATTTCTCTATTGTGTGCTCTAATTTACTCTGTGTTGTTACTTGAGCTGTGTGGTGGTATTCTACTGTATGGTGTTACATGGCTGCGTGATATTTCTATAATTTACTTTGTGTTGTTACTTGGGCTGTGTGGTGGTACTCTACTGTATGTTATTACTCGACTGTGTGATAGTACTCTACTGTATCTTTACCTCGGCTGTGTGATTACCTTGACTGAGTCATGGTCTTACTGTGTGTCTCATGACTTAACTGGGTTACCTTGCCTGTATGACAAGGTGAAAGATTTCGACTGTCACTGGGGACAGTGATAATATAGGATGGCCGAGCTGTGACAAATGAGTTGAAATCCCGTGACTCATAATAAATAATATAGATCTGAAAATGATTCTCTCCTTAGCATGGATGACATCGACGCTACTTTCTTGCTTGAAAAAGAGTATCGTGTCCAAGTCAGTGAGAGAAACCACCCCTTCATACGAAATATCTGGTTCTACCCTGTGGAGGGGGTTGTCAAGAAAGTGCGGTACAAGGACGAACTCAACTAAGTGAGGACGGAAGGTGATCACATCGTCGTCGGGCATGCCAAGGAGTTGATCCAAGACGATAGATCCTAATTTAATAAAATCAGAGATTACAGTTGTGTAAATTACATTAGTATTAATTTAACAAAACGGCTTTAAGAGCTACAATGTTTTTAGACTCTTTGTTCTGTCCAAGATGAAAGCGATAGAATGAAGAAGTGCGAACATTAGCTAAAACGTCAAAGATGACTAATTCAAGCGTGAAGCAGAGTGCTGGCTCCTCCAACCTGGCCGGCCCCACCAACTTTGACAGTTCAGTAGAATAAATGAGATCAAGTTATCAGGCTCCCAATGGGAAAGTTGGTGAGGCCGGCCAGGTTGAGGTTTAACTCGACTCGGTCTACTTTTTACTCTGCTGGAACTTTGTCAGCTTTGACAGCTAATTTTTGTAATCAATTGATGCCAGCATTGTTTACGGGAAATTTGTTGAAAAAAAGTTTAGGATACATATTTAACGTGAAAATTTATTCCTGCTGTAGTAAATTATTGCAAAATAATTTCAATTTTCAAACCAATAGCCCAATTAACTGCTATCATACAGAAGTTGTCAAAGTTCGTATTGTGAGTTGCAAAAGTTTGTGAGGCTCATCAGGTTGAGGTTCTTAAAGTAAAGCCTAGTACTAAGGTCTGCGCTAAGCTAAATTTTGTATGAAAATGTAGCAAGTTAAAAGATATTGGCGAAAATGTATACTGAATTTTAGCGAGAGCGGTACTAAGGTCAACGCGCTAAATTTGCCTTTGGATTTTGATTAGAGATGGCACCACCAGTAAGTCTCCAACAAATATAGCTTGAATTTATCCGCCCGGGTCGTTCTTTAGCGCGCTCAAAATTATTTATTGTCAGAGTTCTGAGATTTGATAAATTTATTGACCGGATTTTTGAGTTAACGTAGTTTTGTACGTCTTTGCTGTAAGTACGGATGAATTAGATTTCTTTTAGTGGCCATATTTTCAATTTCATTGTTTTATTTTTATTCTATATAAAGTTGCTTGTATTTTGTTCAAACTCTATAATTTCGGTAAATTTGTTCTACATACTGTTTTTTTAACTATTAGAAAGAAAATATATTTGGCTGCAATTTGCTTTAACTTCATTTTGCTGTGTGAGCGACATTTTTGAGTTTTAGGACCTGTTTAAGATGAAAATTTAGTTTTTCCTCATGACGAGTATACAAAAAGCAGTGAGTGAGCTTGTTATGGTCGAAGCATAAGGTATGAGCAGTATGCTACACTGAGAATAGTGACACCATGTACACTCGGCCTACTGTTTTCTATATGGATAGTGAACCAGGCGCGCTGAACGCACCCGAAAAAAAGAAGAAGAAGACTTCCTGCGAGCGGGCTGTCAAGGTAAGAAGTAAAAAAAATGAAGTGAGGGAGTGTCAGACAGAGCAGCCGAAAGTAGAAGCTGATAAAAATAAGTTTTGAGATAGGAAACGAAATCCAGTAAAATCTCCGAAATAACCCATCATCCTGTGATGGAATAACGAGGAAAGCCAGCGCTGAAAGAGGAAAAGAAGAAAAACACAACAAATAATCATTAGCAAACGAGTAATTGAACTAGATTGCATTTATTGGCTTACGACAATCTTCCGTATAAAAGCGAAAAACAAGATAAGTAAAAATTTCTTTGGTTTTTCTTAAAAAAAGAGTTCGAGTAAGATCACCCTCGTCGGTGAAAGAGACATCTGAAAAGAAGCTGAAAAGAAAAGTTTCATCCCGAGGATGTCGTAGATTTTAATGGACAAAAATGAGCAAGAATTTCTCGGCTACGCCCACGATGTACCGGTTTTGATCGGTTATTAAAATTTATCCTTTTATTTTAAAATTATTATAACAAAACTTACAGCATTTATTGGCGATGGACATTATATATCAGCAAGATTGAAATTCCGCGAATGGTCATTATACTTTAGTATTTCAAAATACAGTCATTGTTCGACGATGACCAATACTTCGATCTATATACATAAGTGGACTTTATCATTTTATGCTAAAATTATTATTACAAAAACTTACAGCCATTGTTCGGCGATGACCAAAACGTCAATCTATATAAGTGGACTTTGTCATTTTATGCTAAAATTATTATAACAAGAACTTACAGTCATTGTTCGGCGATGACCAATACGTCAACCTATATAAGTGGAATTTATCTTCTTTTTTTTAAATTAGTATAACGAAAAACTTACATTATTCATTGGCGATGGCCATTATATGTATATCAGCAAGATTGAAATTTCGGGAGCTGTCATTATACCTTAATAAAGGAACGTACAGTAGTCTACGTCGACCTAGAAGTATATCTATAAGCGGGAGGTTAGAAGACGTTAGGATAGAGAATAATATACGAAATATTTACGACAGCTAACGTTAAGGTATCTTAGTAGGTAGAAGTAGTTTTATTAGAGCCCAACATTGAATTAGTCAGAATGAGATCCCCATCATATGGAGAAGCCATTAATTGTGTCACGCGTTAACGTAGGACTGAGTAAGCGTCCATTGTAACGAAGAGCTTATCAGGCGACAGATCATGTCCGGGATATGCGTGGGTGGCTGCACAGCGAGTATGCCGCTAGCGATCAGCCGGCTTGGGGTGGTTCTTGCCACCCACATCCCTGCAATGCTTGTTCAGCTGTGCATATATCATAACGAAGATAGACCAGACAGACGGACGGACAGTAAAGAAAAGAGCTGGTATGTGTGACTGCAGACGGACAGACAGAAAAAAAAAGATCTATATGGGCTTCCTGCTTCTGGTGGTACTTGAAAGGCTGGAAAGAAAACAATTTATATGATTGAATGCTGTAAGAAAAGAAGAACAGAAGACATCAGCAACGCCGAACAAGTCTTAATTCACCCGGAGAGTTTTCAACGCCGACAGACGAACGATTGAGAGAGAGTGAGAGAGCTGAGAGGAAACTCCGATGATGTCGAGACTCAGGCTTTGGGTACTATTGGGCCCAGACGCCCCCATCCACCCTAGCTAAGCCCCCAAAGCCGTAATAGTATCTTTAGCCCCATGCGTGTATATGTGTTTAGAGACGTCCCATCATGCCCCCCCCTCCCTTCGACTGCAGGATTTAATCCATCCTCATGATGCTAGAACAAAACGAAATGAAGAAAGGAATTGAAAAGGAGCTCGTTGCGATCTACAGGAAGAGTAAACCAGAGTAAGGAATATGAGAATATATAAATATTTTAATTTTTTTCTCTCTTTTCTCTTTTTTCTTTTTTGTTTTTCAGCTGTTTGACACTCTTAATGCGTCGTCCATCGCTCTTCACATGTGTGCTTAGGCAATATATCTAAATATATATATATCTACTTAGCCTAGGCTACAGCCTACTAACTGACCTTAAAGTGATGCTACTTATTTGTGTACACTGAAGAAAGAAAGATAAAAAAAAACTACCCGCGTGACAAATGAAGGCGAGGGAACTAAAGGTGCCGAAAGGGCATCCCCAAAACAAAACTATGAGTACTTAAATATATATGTATATATAGGTGGATGCAATATGAGGAAATGAACTTACTTAGGATGATAACTGCCCACTTGTCGGTGAAATCCCACGTTGTTCAGCGGCTGTTGTGGCGGGTGCACCCATTTAAACTTGATCTGCTACTTAATATTTTCGTCGGTTAACTTCAAGTTCTTTCTTCTTCTTTGTCAGCTTTAGTTTTGTCTTAGGGTGGGTACATTGACCTCTTTTTTTTTCTTTCCTTGTCACCTCTTTTGGGTGCTTTCGGAATCTAAACTTAACGTACTATCACTTTACTTAACCTGGGTTGCCCTACTTAGTTACACTCCTTTTTTCACAATACTGCTTGTAGAGATGAAGGACGGAGGATAAGATGGTAAGTAAAATATGCACGATTGAGCTAGTAAAGCAAAACCCACTACGGGAGATTTTCTTCCTTCAATTCGGCAAGAACGCAGGCCGAGACAAAAAAAAACAAAATTAAAAAACTGCTCAAAGTCACTGCTCATGCAGGTAAATATGCACTAAATTAATTAATGATTTTAATTCGGGAAATTCCCACTAATAAAAGTTTTCCTGCTTATTCCAGAAAATGTTCACAAAATCGCGGAAAAATATGTGGAATAGCACACTGCGAAATCGGGTAAATATGCACTGAATTAATTGATTTCAATTCTTAAAATTGTCACTAATAAAAGTTTTCCTATTCATATCAGAAAATATGCACAAGATCGAGGACAAAACAAACATGTGAAATATCACTGCGAAATCAGGTAAATATACACAAAATTAATTATTGGTTTTAATTCATAAAATGTCCACTAATAAGAGTTTCCCTTTTTATTCCAGAAAATATTCATAAATCGAGAAAAACCATGTGGAATACCACCTAGAAATCATGTAAATACGCACTAAATTAATTATTCATTTTAATTCTTGAAATTTTCACTAATAACAGCTTTCCTTCTTATTCCAGAAAATGTTCACAAAATCGAGGAAAAACCATGTGGCATAGCACTGCGAAATCAAGTAACTATGCAAGGAATTAATTGATTTTAATTCTTAAAATTTTCACTAATAAAAGTTTTCCTATTCATTTCAGAAAATATGCACAAAATCGAAGAAAAACATGTGGCATAGCACTGCGAAATCAGGTAAATACGCACTAAATTAATTATTCATTTTTATTCTTGAAATTTCTACTAATATATATTTTCCTTCTTATTCCACAAAATGTTCACAAAATTGAGGAAAAACCATGTGGCATAGCACTGCGAAATCAGGTAAATACGCACTAAATTAATTATTGATTTTAATTCTTGAAATTTTCATTAATAAAAGTTTTCCTATTCATTTCAGAAAATATGCACAAAATCGAGGAAAAATGTGGCATAGCACTGCGAAATCAGGTACATACGCACTAAATTAATTATTCATTTTAATTCTTGAAATTTCTACTAATAAAAGTTTTCCTATTCATTTCAGAGAATATACACAAAATCGAGCAAAAACATGTGGCATTGCACTGCGAAATCAGGTAGATACGCACTAAATTAATTATTGATTTTAATTCTTGAAATTTTCACTAATAACAGCTTTCCTTCTTATTCCAGAAAATGTTCACAAACTCGAGGAAAAACCATGTGGCATGGCACTGCGAAATCAGGTAAATATGCACTGAATTAATTGATTTCAATTCTTAAAATTTTCACTAATAAAAGTTTTCCTATTCATTTCAGAAAATCTTCACAAAATCGCGGAAAAACAGGTGGAATAGCATATCAGAACTTCAATCACAATTCTCGATCAACGTTCGCGCCGGTCCACCTCGGGCACAATCCAAAACTTAACTCCCCGACTCCACGCAGTCTCCATACATTGCAATCGTTCTTCACTCATCCAGCGGCAAGCGAGCACCTCTTTTTACTCGGAATTTTTTTTGTGTTTTTCTTTTTGCCAAGCCTGCTGCAACACATTGCATAATGGCATCACGCGATCTTTTACAGCTAGGCGAATTGCCGTTTTCGTCGCTTTGTGGTTGACTAGCGATAAGTTTATAACGGAGTTTCGGTGGGATGGCTGCGGATAGCTCGTCGGACCAGGGTTTCTTCAAAATGAAACTCCTTCAGTTACAATATAAATAAAATATTTCTTTATTTGAAAAAAATAGCCTACCAGTTACACAGCTAACTTAATTTAGTTCTATCTATCACCTTTACTAGAGACTATGTAGTGGTAAGGGGAACTTCACACGGCTTACCACTACTAGAATAATTCTGGACTTAATATTAAAGAGACTGGTTCTTAAAAATTCAATATATATATATATATATCATAACCTATGTATCCTATACTGAAACTAGGTAGTGGTAAGGGGAACTTCACACGGCTTACCACTACTAAAATAATTCTAAATTCAACATTATAATAACCTGAGGGGGAGACGGTGACGTATCAAGAAAATATTCGATGACGAACAGATGGTACGTGGAATGATCACACGGCGTACCAATTAAGTGTTAAGGCGGGATGGTTCACGCTAACCTTAACACAACGGATGAGGATGAGGACGGATGGTACGGGGAAAGTCACACGACGTACCAAAGAGATGTTAAGGCGGGATGGTTCACGCTAACCTTAACACCACGGATGAGGACGGATGGTACGGGGAAAAATCACACGACGTACCAAGGATGGGTTAAGGCGGGATGGTTCACGCTAACCTTAACACAACGGATGGGGATGAGGACGGATGGTACGGGGAAAGTCACACGACGTACCAAGGAAATGTTAAGGCGGGATGGCTCACGCTAACCTTAACACCACGGATGAGGACGGATGGTACGGGGAAAAATCACACGACGTACGAAGAAAGTGTTAAGGCGGGATGGTTCACGCTAACCTTAACACCACGGATGAGGGCGGATGGTACGCGGAAAAAATCACACGACGTACCAAGGATGTGTTAAGGCGGGATGGTTCACGCTAAACTTAACACACCGGATGCGGATGAGGACGGATTGTACGGGGAAAGTCACACGACGTACCAAGGAAATGTTAAGGCGGGATGGTTCACGCTAACCTTAACACCACGGATGAGGACGGATGGTACGGGGAAAATTCACACGACTTACCAAGGATGTGTTAAGGCAGGATGGTCCACGCTAACATTAACACAACGGATGGGGATGAGGACGGATGGTACGGGGAAAGTCACACGACGTACCAGGGAAATGTTAAGGCGGGATGGTTCACGCTAACCTTAACACCAGGGATGAGGACGGATGGTACGGGGAAAAATCACACGACGTACCAAGGAAGTGTTAAGGCGGGATGGTTCACGCTAACCTTAACACAACGGATGGTGATGAGGACGGATGGTACGGGGAAAGTCACACGACGTACCAAGGAAATGTTAAGGCGGGATGGTTCACGCTAACCTTAACACCACGGATGGGAACGGATATTTAAGAAAATGCACGGGGATTGTTCACACGACGTGCAAGGGTTTACTAGTGTGGGAATTTCGCGCTCCACTAGTCACCCAGTAAAATGTCTGATCACCTAACTCGTCGAGCTTGCTGACCAGACTGATTTCTGTGGGCAAATGGCGCGCTTTATATAGCCGGGGGTCAGAGCTTCTCAGTAGCTGAGTGACTGATGCTTCTACTGGCGTAAGTATAAAAGAGCTTGCAAGCTCTTTTGAAAAGCTTTTTTTGTACTTGACTAGTACATGTGCTGACGAGCTGATCATGCAGCCTGTGACTATGGCAGCTTGTTGGCATGCCCCAGTGGCGTGGTTACTCGAACTTAAGCTCATGTTTTAATTAAATAGCCCATAGGCGGGCAAAAATAATTTAATTCGGTTTATATTTGTAACTTCGTTACAAGTTTTATTCGAAAGATTTTAATTTGTGCGCGTTTTTGCACATTTTAGAATTTTTCGTCTGAAAATATTTTCCTGTTGTTGTTGTTTCTTCTGCATTTCAGGGTTTTACTGAATTTCCTCTTCTTTCTAAGTTTCATCTGAAAGATCATGATTCGTGTGAGTTCTGCATAACTTGGAATTTCTTTCTTTTGAAAGCGATTTAATATTTTTCTTTTCCTTCTCTTTCAGGCTTGAGAGGAAGGTTCCAATTCGTGCGCGTTCTGCACGGACAGGAATCTTTCTTTCTTAAAAAAAATATTTAGCTGGTTTTTCCTGATTTTCAGGCTTTATGTATATGGAAGAGTAGCATAGGGCTACTTTCCGAAATTATATTACTTCTCGCCCATTTTCAGGTGTCCTGATAAACTATTATGGGGGTGTCCCTACATATGTAGAGGAGCGGGATACGCTACAGCGTGGGGACAACCCTCCGAGAATAGAGTCTCATGCCGGTCAAAACGAGGAAGAGAGGGGAAAGGGAGAAAGAAAAAAAGGAACATGATGGTTGCCTTGGGAGGGGGGGGGGGGGGGGGTGAACTACGAATAATATCTCTGCAACCGCGCCCAAAGTGGGGACGACCCACAAGAGTCTCAAGCCGGGCATACGCTAGACCCTGGGTTGTTGAGACATAAGCTCCCATCTGCGGCCATGATCCCAGTCCGTCTTAGACGAGGGAGTTTATGTTTTTAAATTAAATTTCAGTGCTTACTGATGTTTTTTTTTTTTTTTTTTTTTTTTTTTTTTTTTTTTTTTTTATAAATGTCCCTTAATTTGTTCTTCAGATTATGTTGTGGCTGGTGAATCGTGAATGCGGATGATGGTAGTATATCGGTGGTAGTATGGCACCTCTGAGTTAAGTAGGTACTGTTTATCCCTTCTTTGAAATGATGAAATAGTCGCGGTTCAGTTTTTTCTCGAAGGACCAATATTATTTTTATCTTGTTCCCTTACCTCTGGTGGGGGGTGAACAAGGTGATTGATTAAACGTTGACTAATAATTAGCAACTGATTTATTAATGTTTTCAACACCGTTTATATACAATCAAAAAAATGCTTAGCTTAACAATAACAATAATAATTTCTTAAGACGTGCAATACAAGTGGTTCAGCAAATTATATTTTGGTTGTGACCTATTGAGCATAAATGTGCTTGAATGGTGATCGGTTTATAGTTTATTGACCGATGAATGCAATTTATTGATTGTTGCATAATGTGCATTGTCATCTTTGCTATGTGTTCTGACTTGAACAACCGATCTACCAATAAACGTCGTCTACCAACTCGCCTCGCCCAATGAGCTGACCAAGAAGAGGTGCAGCGATTGATTTATTAGATACGGAAATGTTCGGCTCGAGACTACGACTTCATCGGTGAAATGCCGCTACTTATGGTGTTGTTTTCTGCTAAATGCGGTCGCAACACCCCGGAAATCCCCCAATCCCAAGAGAGGAAATCGCTTCGTAACAGATAGAATTCATCCATCAACTCACTCAGGACGACGGACATCCCGTGGGATGCAGCAAGCGCGCTCAAGCTCTAAGGAAATTGAAGAAAGGACAGGAAGGTAAAACACTTCAGATGAAGGCTAACCCCGAAGGGGTTAGTAACAAAGGCTGAGACCAACTAAACTTGATAATTTAGAGATAATACACTATGTAAAAAAAAATTCGTTGAGACCCCATCCGCACTCGCTGGCCCTGTGACATTCTTTGTTTGGAAAAAAGATTGAAGAAAGGAGAGGAAAGTAAAACGCTCTAGATGAAGGCTAACCCAGAAGGGATTAGTGACAAAATTTCAGACTATCTAAACCTGAGGGCTTAAGGGTATTGTACTAAATAAAAAAAAACTTTACCGAGACCTCATCCACACAGACTGACGCTCGAACACCGTTCTACTACAATGAAAATCTAAGAAGGGACAGGAAAGTAAAATCCTTCAGATGAAGACTAACCCAGAAGGGGTTAGTAACAAAGACTGAGACCATCTAAACTTGATAGTTTAGAGATAATATACTATAAAAACTACACTCCAGTGAGACTTCAGCCACACCGACCACCGCTCGGAAACCTTTTAGTTGGAAGAAAATTGAACAAATACAGGACCATAAAATTTTTCAGATGAAGGCTAACCCAGAAGGGGTTAGTAACAAAGACTGAGACCATCTAAACTTGATAGTTTAGACATAATATACTATAAAAACTACACTCCACTGAGACTTCAGCCACACCAAACACCGCTCGGAAACCTTTTAGTTGGAAGGAAATTGAAGAAAGACAGGAAAGTAAGATCCTTCAGGTGAAGGCTAACCCAGAAGGGGTTAGTAACACAATGAAAGAGGTCTATCACCCACCACTGAGGAAGTAGTAGGAGGGTTTGCGATAACCTGTAGTTCACAAGTGAAGCTTGCCGGATGCCTTCTTAGGGCTACCGAGATCTAATCAACGCAAGTGCCTCGAAACATTACTTACCAATAGGGAGAATTTACTAAAGGCATCTTGGGAGAATACCAAAAAAAATCAAATAATGCGTATCTACTTATGAGAAAGGAAATACATTTTAGCTGGTAGTAAATATTAACAGGATAACACTGAACTGGTTTACCTCGAACTGGACACTTGCCACGATAGCAATAAAAAAACAAAAACCGGTAAGCGATAGGGACAACAAGATGTACGCCAATTGCCGTTAGTTATTATTGCGTAAAAAAAATCCAAATATAAATCGACGGTGCTCAAATAATAAAGGGGTGTCAGCATGACAGATCAACGCAGAAGACACACTCGCCCCACACAACAAAAGAAATTAATTTCAGCCACTGCTGAAATAAAAAAACGTTTATCCTTCTATCACTCTCTCTGTCCATACGCCCTCCGTCGTCCACCGCTCTCCAAGGTGACGTCGCTCGGAATCAGCCCAATCGCAAAACCTTCGGTCAATCTACACTAGTGGTAATCTCCAACGGGGGAGATTGATTTATTTGAGAAGGGACTGCAATGTTAAAGATCGGAACCTAATGTTGCCGTCTTACAATGCATGATTGTAAAAAGCACTTCCTTAACCAAGGACAAAATGAGGGGGGGGATGAACATCGTTCATCAACTTGGCAAGAGATTGAAGTCAACAAATCAAGGAAAGGTGAGAGGTCGGTGATTAAGTGGCTGCTGGTACTCGGGTAAGAAGCCGTAGCGGTGATGTATATAAGGATATAAATCTGAACGGGACAACCTAACTAAAACTAAATATCTGAACGGGACAACCCAACTAAAACTAAATATCTGAACGGGACACCCCAACTAAAACTAAATATCTGTACGGGACAACCCAACTAAAACTAAATAACTGTACCGGACAACCCAACTAAAACTAAATAAACGATAATACTGGCTTCTTCTCGGAACCAGCAGAAGTGAACGGAAGTCGTACTCAAACAGTATGCATCGCATACAACGTTCATAACCACTAATCGACTTAGCCTCCCATCACTAGAAATTGGGTAAGAAAGTTGAGATCAAAGGCGGATGTGAATTGCCAGTAATTTAGTGGCTGCCAGTACTCAGGAGAGAAGCAGTAGCCGATTGTATGTATTACTATTTCAAAATAATTACCAAGTAAAAAAAAACTGAATGCTTATGTATGCCAATGGTGACAAGCAGTTTTACAACACCCAAAACTAAAATGGCTCACAGCCCGAAACAACATAGTAATTTAATAATATACTGGCTTCTCCCTGGAACTAGCAGATGTAAGTGGAACTAATTTCAAAAACGTATGTATGGCATACAACGCTAACTGACCACTGCGAACCGAACAACTCACACTTCCACTGGGAAACATCAAGAGGAATTATAGAATTTTATGATGATGGAAGAGGGGTTTGAACAAATAAAATCTGGTGCTAGGTGGTTGCACCCTGAAACCAGTAAGCCAACTCCAATGCCCAGACAAGGACAAGAATCTCAAGATGAACGTCGTTCAACAACTTGTCAGGTTTGGGTCAGCTGACCAGCTCGTAATGCAGGTACACTACCAAGTGGTCATCGCCTCGGTGTCCACGAGCCGAAGCTTGGCTTCAAAGGTGGTACGCCTCGCGCACAAAACTCGTCTACCGCTGAGGAGATGAGCACTTAGACAAAAGGTACTATAACACTTAGAGATGAAATTGATTTTTAATTGACCGAAGGCAGTTTGCTACCAAACATGCAGCGGGGACCATGGCCGAGTGACCCAGCCGCCATACAAAGACCGAGCCTAACGAGAGCCAAAAGGAGCTATCATGAAAGTAACGCACTTTACAGAAGCAAGAGGAGCTCTCCGTAGGCCCAGTACCTTGTATCCGGCCTGGCAACCCACGTCCGGCCTTACATAACAAAGAAAAGGTCTAATAATGATAATTAAAATAAGAAAATATCATTGAAATAGTAATCGCACTTTAGTCAAGAGAAGCTTGACTAAAGGCCGGAAAGAAAAACCAACTTGGGCGCCATTTGTAACGAAGAGATTTTCAGGCGACAGATCTCTCTACATCCACTTCTACCTGGGTATAGGTAGAACTGCATCCGACACCTCTTGTTACAAAAATCATGTCCGGAATATGCGTGGGTGGCTGCACAGCGAGTATGCCGCTAGCGATCAGCCGGCTTGGGGTGGTTCTTGCCACCCACATCCCTTCAATGCTTATTCAGCTGTGCATATATCATCACGAAGATAGACCAAACAGACGGACGGACAGTAAAGAAAAGAGCTGGTATGTGTGACTGCAGACGGACAGACAGACAAAAAAAAAGATGGGCTTCCTCCTTCTGGTGGTACCTGAAAGGCTGGAAAGAAAACAATTTATATGATTGAATGCTGTAAGAGAAGAAGAACAGAAGACCTCAGCAACGCCGACAAGTCCTAGTTCAACCGGAGAGTTTTCAACGCCGACAGACGAACGATTGAGAGAGAGTGAGAGAGCTGAGAGGAGTCTCCGATGATGTTGAGACTCAGGCTTTGGGTACTATTGGGCCCAGACGCCCCCATCCACCCTGGCTAAGCCCCCAAATCCATAATAGTATGCTTAGCCTCATGCGTGTATATGTGTTTAACGACGTACCATCATGCCCCCCCCCCCCCCCCTTCGACTGCAGGATTTAATCCCTCCTCATGATGCTAGAACAAAACGAAATGAAGGAAGGAATTGAAAAGAAATATGAGTATATATGAATATTTTAATTTTCTTCGCTCTTTTCTCTTTTTCTGTTTTGTTTTTCAGTTATTTGGCACTCTTAATCCGTCGTCCATCGCTCTATACATGTGTGCTTAGGCAATATATCTATATATATATATATCTACTTAGGCTAGGCTACACCCTACTAAGAAAGAAAGATAAAAAAAAACTACCCGCGTGACAAATGAAGGCGAGGGAACTAAAGGTGCCGAAAGCGCATCCCCAAAACAAAACTATGAGTACTTAAATGTAGGTATATGTATATATAGGTGGATGCAATATGAGGAAATGAACTTACTTAGGATGATAACTGCCCACTTGTCGGTGAAATCCCACGTTGTTCAGCGGCTGTTGTGGCGGGTGCACCCGTTTAAACTTGATCTGCTACTTAATATTTTCGTCGCTTAACTTCAGGTTCTTTCTTCTTTGTCAGCTTTAGTTTTGTCTTAGGGTGGGTGCATTGACATCTTTTTTTCTTTAATTGTCACATCTTTTGGGTGCTTTCGGAATCTAAACTTAACGTACTTTCACTTTACTTAACCTGGGTTGCCCTACTTAATTACACTCCTTTTTTCACAATACTGCTTGTAGAGATGAAGGACGGAGGAGAAGATGGTAAGTAAGATATGCACGATTGAGCTAGTAAGCAAAACCCACTACGGAAGATTTTCTTCCTTTGATTCGGCAAGAACGCAGGCCGAGACAAACAAAAAAAAACAAAATTAACAAACTGCTCAAAGTCACTGATCATGCAGGTAAATATGCACTGAATTAATTAATGATTTTAATTCGGGAAACTCCCACTAATAAAAGTTTTCCTTCTTATTCCAGAAAATGTTCACAAAATCAAGGAAAAACATGTGGAATAGCACACTGCGAAATCGGGTAAATATGCACTGAATTAATTGATTTCAATTCTTAAAATTTTCACTAATAAAAGTTTTCCTATTCATATCAGAAAATATGCACAAGATCGAGGACAAAAAAAATGTGGAATAGCACAGCGAAATCAGCTAAATATAGACAAAATTAATTATTAATTTTAATTCATAAAATGTCCACTAATAAGAGTTTCCCTTTTTATTCCAGAAAATATTCGCAACTCGAGGAAAACCATGTGGAATACCACTACGAAATCATGTAAATACGCACATTGACATTTTCACTAATAAATGTTTTCCTTCTTATTCCAGAAAATGTTCACAAAATCGAGGAAAAACCATGTGGCATAGCACTGCGAAATCAGGTAAATACGCACTAAAATAATTATTGATTTTAATTCTTGAAATTTTCACTAATAAAAGTTTTCCTATTCATTTCAGAGAATATACACAAAATCGAGGAAAAACATGTGGCATAGCACTGCCAAATCAGGTAAATACGCACTAAATTAATTATTGATTTTAATTTTTGAAATTTTCACTAATAAAAGTTTTCTTATTCATTTCAGAAAATATGCCCAAAATCGTGGAAAACATGTGGCATAGCACTGTGAAATCAGGTACATACGCACTAAATTAATTATTGATTTTAATTCTTGAAATTTCTACTAATAAAAGTTTTCCTATTCATTTCAGAGAATATACACAAAATCGAGGAAAAACATGTGGCATAGCACTGCGAAATCAGGTAAATACGCACTAAATTAATTACTGATTTTAATTCTTGAAATTTTCACTAATAACAGTTTTCCATCGTATTCCAGAAAATGTTCACAAAATCGAGGAAAAACCATGTGGCATAGCATAAATTAATTATTGATTTTAATTCTTAAAATTTTCACTAATAAAACTTTTCCTAAGCATGTGGCATAGCACTGCGAAGTCAGGTAAACTCGCATTAAATTAATTATTGATTTTAATTCTTAAAATTTTCACAATTAAAAGTTTTCCTATTCATTTCAGAAAATATGCACAAAATCGAGGAAAACATGTGGCATAGTACTGCGAAATCAGGTAAATACGCACTAAACTAACTATTCATTTTAATTCTTGAAATTTCCACTAATAACAGTTTTCCTTCTTATTCCAGAAAATGTTCACAAAATCGAGGAAAAACCATGTGGCATAGCACTGCGAAATCAGGTAAATACGCACTAAAATAATTATTGATTTTAATTCTTGAAATTTTCACTAATAAAAGTTTTCTTATTCATTTCAGAAAATATGCCCAAAATCGAGGAACACATGTGGCATAGCACTGCGAAATCAGGTACATACGCAGTAAATTAATTATTGATTTTAATTCTTGAAATTTCTACTAATAAAAGTTTTCCTATTCATTTCAGAGAATATACACAAAATCGAGGAAAACATGTGGCATAGCACTGCGAAATCAGGTAAATACGCACTAAATTAATTATTGATTTTAATTCTTGAAATTTTCACTAATAACAGTTTTCCATCGTATTCCAGAAAATGTTCACAAAATCGAGGAAAAACCATGTGGCATAGCATAAATTAATTATTGATTTTAATTCTTAAAATTTTCACTAATAAAAGTTTTCCTAAGCATGTGGCATAGCACTGCGAAGTCAAGTAAACTCGCACTAAATTAATTATTGATTTTAATTCTTAAAATTTTCACTACTAAAAGTTTTCCTATTCATTTCAGAAAATATGCACAAAATCGAGGAAAACATGTGGCATAGCACTGCGAAATTAGGTAAATACGCACTAAACTAACTATTCATTTTAATTCTTGAAATTTCCACTAATAAATGTGTAACGAAGTTACATGCATAGCATACACAGAGTAAGCTCCGCAGTATTCACACTCACAAGTGTTTATATTTATTAAGAGCAAAGTATACCGTCTCGTATACAGACCGCTCTACAGCCATACATATTGTATAACCACAGTCATTCATATGATTTCTCCCCACAGAATAAATCATCCAAGTGATACGTGATCACTCAGTGGAATGACGAAATAACAAATGGAGGGGCAGACCAGTCGACAGCGATTACAGTGTCCGCGACCATATAAATAGGAGGTCATCAGAACAGAGAAATCAGTCGTTGTTCAACCGCAGTACCGAGCACCTACCAGTACCGAGCTAGTACCAGAAATCCAAACTAGTACCAGAAATCCGAAACAAGTAGCAGTACCGCAGTTTCAAGCAAGTCCGAACTCCAGTACCACCGTTGAGGGAGCTACCGCCGCTGGCTTATAAATAACCAGCAACCAGTTGGAAATTTGTCAATTTCCTCCCAGCAGTTCGACAAGACACATCGTCCGTGTGCTAGCGCAAAGACGTATTCTCGCTTCGTGCGTGGTCTGGCGCTGTACATTTCTTCCTGTCCTTACCCTAGTGTTAACGCTACCACGTATTCTCGCTTCTGGCGTGGTCCGGCGGTTTGCACATTCCTCTCGTGCTAACGCTACGACGTATTCTCGCTTCATGCGTGGTCCGACGTTGCACAGCTTCCTCCCGTGTTAACGCTACGACGTATTCTCGCTTCATGCGTGGTCCGACACTACACTACTTCCTCTCGTGCTAACGCTACGACGTATTCTCGCTTCGTGCGTGGTCCGACGTTGCACAATCTCCTCTAGTGTTACGCTGCGACATATTCTCGCCTCGTGCGTGGTCCGACACTACACTACTTCCTCTCGTGCTAACGCTACGACGTATTCTCGCTTCGTGCGTGGTCCGACGTTGCACAATCTCCTCTAGTGTTACGCTACGACATATTCTCGCCTCGTGCGTGGTCCGACGTACACCTCCCCGTCCCCTCCGCATAAAGATATACAAGCACATTTCCCCACAGACTCACAAATTAGTTTGTATTAATTACGTTGTGTAGTGAATAAGTGATGAAATTATAGTAGGGCAATATTAGTTTTATTAGCTTAGGATAAAGACAATAAAAGCATTTGAATTCGAGTGAAACATACATTGTTCTCATTTCAATTCTACCAACGTCGTGGGATTTTGATTTGACCCTGGGCATCCTCTGACTACTCGTAGCAGTACTCGACCCGACGTTACATAAAATTGGCGCCCGAGCAGGAACCTGGCTTTGCACTGAGAAAACATCATGCCCGATAAGCAGAGCGAGACGAATACCGATAAAACCACCAGTTGGGTATACACACTGAAGAAAGAGCAACTAGTGAGCGAATTAATTCAAGTGGGGTTAACCAGTACAGGAACAACCGACGAACTCAGGAAAAGACTAAGTGACTACATCAAGCAAGGGAACAAGTTGAGTGAACCAGTCATCCCCACTACTGGCAGTTGTACGACCGAAAGTACTGAAACCAACACCGGGGAGACAGATAGATATATGCCGTCAGACACAGAGATGTATACAGCATCATCTCCCACCTTATCACCAACTTTGACTGTGCCCGATGCGAGATGCCTCACAGATTTTGAGGTAATGGACAAAGTGAGAGAGTGGAATGTGCGATTCGATGATGGACAAGAACCACTGAGTTTCCTAGTGCAAGAGCTAGCAGAATGTTACCAGATACCGACCGACAGATTGCTCCGAACATTACCAGAACTCTTGCATAAAGCAGCACTCGCGTGGTATAGGAATAACCGACAAAACTGCACAACGTGTAGTGATTTCGTAGAGGACTTTAAATCGTTCTTCCTCCCACCTCGCTTTGAAATTAAATTATCTGATGAATCAGAGCGAGAGTACAATTGAAGACCTACATCACTGCAATACAATCACTAATGCGCTGGCAGCCAGACCGAACACAAGAAGAGAAATTACATAGAATATATGAAAATCTACTGCCAGAATACCGCCTATATATACGGCCCAGAGATTTCAAAAGCCTCACCGAATTAGTGAAACTAGCAGAAGAATACGAAATTGTGAAAGAACAAGAGAAGAACATGAAGCCTAAACCAGATGAAAAACGAGCCGTACGTCCAGCCAGTACAGTACATCCAATAAATGTACCATTCTCTAGGAATGAATGCTGCTGGCGGTGTGGAGATCGTGGCCATACCAGAATGCAATGCAGAAATCTACCGAAGCTATTTTGCTCGTACTGTGGGAAAACCGGTACACTAACCAAAGAGTGTCCATGTAACCAGCCCAACATTCCGGGAAACGGAAGAGGGGTACAGACGAGACCAGCCAACCGTGTACCCTGAAACTAAACGCCTTAACTCAAACCACAGACTATCGTTACTTTTTTTCACTCACGATATTAGGACAAGAAGTACCCGCACTTATTGATACCGGAGCAGGAAAGTCGTTCTTTGGAGAGAAAATGTTAAAAGTATTGAAGGCAGCCAAAATACCATTTTTTAATTGCACATGGTGTGCAGCACTAGCTGATGGCACTAAGGTAAATATAGGAAGGGCCTGCAAACTAGAAGTGCTTTGGAAACAGCATAGGGTCACTCACACGTTTTACCACATGCCGCAGCTAGCTGAGACCATTATTCTCGGAGTGGACTTCCTCCAAAAAACACAGACGGAAATCTGCCTCTTTGGAGATACGATACAACCAGACACCACACCAACAGAAACGGCTGCCTATACAATTGAAATCCCAAATGAATTAACCCAAGACCAAGAAGAACGATTCACATAGTTGTTAGCTACACAACTACCTCGGTTCGATGAAATTACTAGTCCCACCAACCTAGCCGAACACCGTATACGAATGAAAAACGATCATCCGTTTAAACAACGTTACTACCCGAGAAACCCAGCTATGCAAGATGTTATCAATAATGAAATAGATGAACTGTTAAACACCAGAAAAATCGAAACCTCCAGTAGTCCGTACAGTTCGCCTATAGTATTAGTTAGAAAGAAACAAGGAGGGTGGAGACTTTGTATAGATTAACGGCAACTGAATGAACAATCAGTGAAAGACGCACATCCGCTGCCCCAAATCAATCATATTCTCGATAAATTGAAGGGAGCGCGATACATTTCTACTCTCGAGTTGAAGCAAGGGTACTGGAAAATTCCACTAGAGGAAACCAGTCGACAATATACAGCCTTCACTGTACCAGGGAGAGGCTTATTCCAGTGGAAGGTAATGCCATTTGGACACCACTCTGCGCCAGCTACTTTCCAAAGAGCACTAGACAGAGTCATAGGACCTGAAATGGAACCATATGCATTCGCCTACATAGATGATATCATTATAGTAACAAAAACATTTGATGATCACCTCGCCCGGCTACGTGAAGTGTTTGAACGACTCATTAGAGCGAATTTTAAAATCAATATCGAGAAATGCGAGTTCCTAAAAATTGAAATAAAATATTTAGGACATACGGTAAGTCAGCATGGCATACAGACTGATTCGGATAAAGTGAATGCCATTAAAACCATACCAGCACCAACTAACGTAAAAGAACTGAGGAGGTTTTTAGGCGTAGTTTCTTGGTACAAACGTTTTGTCCAGTCATTCTCAGAGCTTGTCGCACCACTAAACAAGTTACTAAGGAAAAAGATGAAATGGCAATGGACAGACGAACAGCAAAAATCGTTCGAAGTGATAAAACGAAAACTTACAGAAGCACCGGTCCTCGTTGCCCTGATTTTTCTAGTCCGTTTATTCTCCAGACTGATGCAAGCCAAGATGGACTCGGTGCAGTATTATCACAAGAGCTAGATAATAACGAACACGTCATTGCCTACACCAGCCGAACGCTCAATGAAGCAGAAAAGAAATACTCGGTTACCGAAAAAGAATGTCTCGCCATCATATGGGGAATACGAAAAATGAGGCCATATCTAGAAGGGTATCACTTCACCGTAGTGACAGACCATGAAGCACTCCGTTGGCTACGGACAATAGAGAATCCATCAGGCAGATTGGCACGGTGGGCTATCGAGCTCCAGCAGTACGACTTCGAGATTAAATACCGCAGAGGAAAGCAAAATATAGTGGCAGATGCTCTATCCCGTCAACCACTACGAGTGACAGAAAGCGAATTTTTTCTGGTCAATGCAAAGCCTGCATGCTCTTGGTATTAGAATAAAATGCAATCCGTAAAAGCTAACCCCACCGCATATCCAGATTATACAATTACAAATGATCAGTTATATCGACACTTCCACGATATAACCACGTATGCAGATAACGACACTGGAAACTATGTATACGTGCTCCACTCACACCTAAGGATCTGAAAGAAAATCACGATAGTGTTACTGCCGGACATTTGGGAGTAACAAAAACCATAGCAAGAATTGAAAAATATTATTATTGGCCTGGTATGTTCAGAGACATAAACAAATATGTACGTAGTTGCCAATCCTGCATGAAATATAAACCCATACAACAAAAACCTGCTGGCAAAATGCATATGACAAGTGCAAAAAACCATGGGAAATAGTAAGTTCCGATTTCATTGGTCCACTACCTAGATCTACAAAAGGCCACACCATGATATTAGTATTTCATGATAAATTTACCAAGTGGACTGAATTCCTACCAATTCGAGAGGTAACCACTCCAGCGTTAATAACGTGGTTCAAAGAGCGCATTCTTTTTCGCCACGGATGTCCTAAAGTCTTAATAACCGACAATGGAAGACAATACACCAGCAACACATTCACTCAAATGTTGAAAGAGCTACAAATTCAGCACCGTCTCACCCCACCGTACACACCGCAATCGAATCCGACCGAAAGAGTAAACCGTGTCATCAAGACTATGATCGCACAATATGTTGAAAACGATCAACGTAAGTGGGACGAGTTTCTGCCAGAATTAATGTTAGCACTCAACACGAGTCAGAATGAATCTACCGGATACACACCAGCATTTCTTAATTATGGTCGAGAATTAACTCTCCCCGCTTCTCTGTATAGCAAGCAGAATATCGCCGACATCAACACAACATCTCCTGAGGGAAATCAAGCAAAACTGAGAGATATATTTGATTTTGTCCGCATAAACATGGGAAGGGCGTTTACAAAACAAAGCCAGCATTACAATTTACGCCGTCGAGCATGGTGTCCTCAGGTCGGAGAGCAAGTATTGAGAAAAGAGAGGCATATATCATCACGTATCAAAAATTATAATGCCAAACTGGGACCGAAATATAAGGGACCATTTACGGTTACAAAATGATTTCTCCAGTGATTGTACAACTTAAAAACAATACCAACAAAGGAGTGAGAGAGCCCATGTAAAAGATTTGAGGAAATATTACGAGCGAGTGGATGCCGTTAGAAGTAAGGTTTATAAAGCAGCCACAATTACAGAATATTTATCAGTCAGCAAGATGAATTCAAAGGCGACACGTATCCCTACGTTAACACGAACAGTTCAAAATATCCCAGATCCGACCATCAGGGTTAGAACATGGCCTATGAAACCGGCTGCCGTATCAGTGAAACGTAAAGATGTCTCCGGAGGACCCACGCCTACAAATATAGGGAAAACACCCAACATCAGTGTACCAGCATCCAGTTTACCAGCCAAGCGGAAAGTGTTTTTAACATGGGACAAGGAGAAGAAATTGCCGCCATGTTACCACGTGCAAATGGAAGCGATGCCTAGATCTGAATTGAAGCCAGACATCCAGCGAAAAATAATTTTCAAAACGTCCAAGACCACTACGGAAGCAAAAACCCAGAAGAAGTCACCACTAGTAAAGCCACCTGCATTGCCCGATTTACGACGACAAATAATCGTGCCCAAAAGGAACCAAAAGGAGACCACAAAACTGCAAAAGAAGCCAACCCAGACCACAAGTGCAGTAAAAGCAGCACTACCCAGCCTCCCAGACCTGAGTCAAGAAGTAGTTATACCGTCAAGCCTTGGGACAACAAACGTGCCTTTAGCCAGTACTTCAGTGAAGCAGCCAGAGAAAACCGACATAATTAAGCCCGGCCAAGCTTCATCCGCCACCGACTCAGCCAGTCACAGACTCATTATCGAGGACATAATAAAACTAAAGAAGAAGCCCATTCTCAATATGAACCCGGGAGCTCGCAAGTTCTTTTCCCCAGGACACAAAAAAGCGGCTGGCTATGTCCGGATTCTACGGTTACCAGATGGACGTTATGCGTTGAAATATCAAGGGACCCGAGTCATCCGCCGAGCCGACCTCACAGATATATAAGCCACCATAAAAAAAAGAGAGAGGAATATATATATATAAAAAAAATGTTATTTTCTTTAAAGAGATGAATTTTATTTTGTTATATGCGTTGTATTTTTTTTTTTGAGAAAAATGAATTATTTAAGTTGTTACGTTAGAGGAAGGTTTATTTCTATATAATAAAATTGAACTAATTAACTATGAAAAAAAAAGAAAATTGTTTCATTTCTATGGTAGGAAAATAAGAAAAAATGAATTGGCTATCTAGTAAATCCGTATGATAGGTATAGAGTTAGACTAGGGAACTCATTCACTTTTTTTGTTGAAGAAAGGGGGAGATGTAACGAAGTTACATGCATAGCATACACAGAGTAAGCTCCACAGTTTTCACACTCATAAGTGTTTATATTTATTAAGAGCAAAGTATACCGTCTCGTATACAGACCGCTCTACAGCCATACATATTGTATAACCACAGTCATTCATATGATTTCTCCCCACAGAATAAATCATCCAAGTGATACGTGATCACTCACTGAAATGACGAAATAACAAATGGAGGGGCAGACCAGTCGACAGCGATTACAGTGTCCGCGACCATATAACTAGGAGGTCATCAGAACAGAGAAATCAGTCGTTGTTCAACCGCAGTACCGAGCACCTACCAGCACCGAGCTAGTACCAGAAATCCAAACTAGTACCAGAAATCCCAAACAAGTAGCAGTACCGCAGTTTCAAGCAAGTCCGAACTCCAGTACCACCGTTGAGGGAGCTACCGCCGCTGGCTTATAAATAACCAGCAGCCAGTTGGAAATTTGTCAGTTGCCTCCCAGCAGGTCGACAAGACAAATCGTCCGTGTGCTAGCGCAAAGACATGTTCTCGCTTCGTGCGTGGTCTGACGTTGTACATTTCTTCCTGTCCTTACCCTAGTGTTAACGCTACGACGTATTCTTGCTTCTTGCGTGGTCCGACGTTATACACATTCCTCTCGTGCTAACGCTACGACGTATTCTCGCTTCTTGCGTGGTCCGACGTTGCACAGCTTCCTCCCGTATTAACGCTACGACGTATTCTCGCTTCATGCGTGGTCCGACGTTACACCAATCTCTCTAGTGTTAGCGCTAAGACGTATTCTCGCTTCGTGCGTTTAATTCTTGAAATTTCCACTAATAACAGTTTTCCTTCTTATTCCAGAAAATGTTCACAAACTCGAGGAAAAACCATGTGGCATGGTACTGCGAAATCAGGTAAATATGCACTGAATGAATTGATTCCAATTCTTACAATTTTCACTAATAAAAGTTTTCCTATTCATTTCAGAAAATCTTCACAAAATCGCGGAAAAACAGGTGGAAAAGCATATCAGAACTTCAATCACAATTCTCGATCAACGTTCGCGCCAGTCCGCCTCGGGCAAAATCCAAAACCAAACTCCCCGACTCCACGCAGTCTCCATACATTGCAATCGTTCTTCACTCACCCACCGGCAAGTGAGCACCTCTCTTTACTCGGAATTTTTTTTGTGTTTTTCTTTTTGCCAAGCCTGCTGCAACACATTGCATGATGGGATCACGCGATCTGTTACAGCTAGGCGAATTGCCGTTTTCGTTGCTTTGATGTGGTTGACTAGCGGAAAGTTTTATTCGAAAGATTTTAATTTGTGCGCGTTTTTGCACATTTTAAAATTTTTCGACTTAAAATATTTTGCTGTTGTTGTTGCTTCTTCTGCATTTCAGGGTTTTACTGAATTTCCTCTTCTTTCTAAGTTTCATCTGAAAGATCATGATTTGTGTGAGTTCTGCACAACTTGGAATTTTTTTCATTTGAAAGCGATTTAATTTTTTTCCTTTCCTTCTCTTTCAGGCTTGAGAGAAATTTTCCAATTCGTGCGCGTTCTGCATGGACAGGTGTCCTTATGAACTATTATAGGGGGTTGCTTATGGGGGATACGCTACGCCATATAATCTTCGATCCAGAAGGCCTTCTGGTTGGAACTCGCGATAGAAACTTTACTTTTACCTCACTGCGCAGAACAGGTTAGCCTCACGGAGGTATCTCCATAAGCTAGGAATATCACGAGTTACAACCAGATTAGTTTTGTAATTAGAACAAGCCAAAAGGAAAGACGGCAAACAAAATTTTTGTAATAACGATTCAGAGAAGGCGATACATCTAGTAGTAAAGATGTGGGGGTGAATTTAAGGAAAAAAAACAAAAAAAAGGAAAGCAAACCACTTCTAAGTTTGAAATAATACAGCGTTTATAACGAATTGAGGTGGAAAAGCTTTTTCTTTCCTTTCGCTCTCCCGCAGCCCCCTTAATGTGAAGGTCGACCAGGTCCGCTACTTCTCTCTCCTTTGAGGTCAGCATAGGGACACTGTGAACAATCTGCCCTCAGTGTCGTTGGGTGGATGGGGCAAGCAGTAGAAGGCAGTCCATCTGTGCCTTCACGAAGGTAAGGGTAAGTGGTGTAAAGCCCCTTCAGGGCTGGAGTGTGTGCTTTTTTTAGGTAGTAGGCACGAAATTTTTGATTATGGCAGGTGGCAGCGGCAGGTTATTGGTTAACCCCTCCTATAACTCTCCGCAATGGCCGAGGTGCTAGCGTGCCGCCCTGCAGTCAACGCTGTCCACCGAGTGATCTGTGCTGACAGTTGGGACTTCACGTCCAAAATAAATCACTCTAAATATGTACCATAACAAATGGCGCTCAACGTAGGGCCACCTCAGTTAGACTTCGGTGGTCTAATTATGACTTTTACTTCGGGCTGGGACTTTGAGTAATACGATCATCTGGTATTCGCTTGTTGATTGACCTCAAGTCTCATATCCAGTGGAAGTTATATGCGGACCTGAGTCTAATTGGTTTGTTAGTTGAAAATTGTTGTAAAGTAACGTTAGAGTTTTTAAAGTTTTGCTATTTTTTTTTTTTGAGATATTTGAGTAAAGTAAAGTTGGTTTTTGAAAGTTTTTCTGTAAGTTCCACTGTAGGTTTGACTTTAGTCAATAATCAAGCCTTGTAAGTTTTTAAAATCTTTGCTTTTTTTCTGTTTTGGAATTTTTGAATCGATCTTTCCCGCTGGCCTTCTGCTATGGATATAGTAGGTGGCCTCACAACATTTTTGTTGTGTTCTCGCGGAGGCATGTCTTTGTCGGCCAACTGGCTGGACAGAGTCGTGAGTCTGTGAGGCGACTTTTTGGCTTTTAGCTAACTAGTTGACCAGATTCATGGTTTTGTCCAGCTGGAAGGTTAGCTAAGTACTGTAATCAGGCAAAGAGGAAGGAAAGAGTTGTTGGAGGCTGGAAGCGATGCTGGAGACCTTCAGTAATCAGGAGTTGGCATACTGCTAACTGCCTGGCTGAAGAATCTCTAGTAGCATTCTCAGTCTCAGGCATCTCCAACCCGACTCTTCCCAGATCTCTGTGAGGACTCAAGATTTTTCATGCACACACTCACACTGCTTATCCTTACTGAATAACTTCTGATCTGATTGGGGAGAAGGTGGGCCTGGAAGACTTTTGTGTTGGGAGTTGGCTCTAGGAGAGTGAAGGAGAGACTTTCATAGATTTTTTTCTTTTGATTTTTTTTGGAACGTCCGAACGGAAAATTGTTGTCTAGTTTCAATTACACGCTAGCGTTCATTTTCCTGTGCGATTTTGCTAGTGCAAGCATTGATCCTGATTTTAAGCGTATTTTTGTACGATTACGACGGAGTATTTTGAATTCTCAGCTGAATTTAATTTCGCTTATGTCAAAAGGGTGCGGCATTACTTATTTGATTATATAAAAGAAAGATTTTTTTGATCTGTCGAATTCTGAATTTTGATAATTTTCATACTTGGTGGATAGTCCTGAGGACTTCCTTTTCGATTTTTTTTTGAGGAACTTTTTGAATTTTGAATCAAAATTGTCTCTGACTTTTGTCGAGACCTACGTGTCTCTTAACCAAAATACGACAAACTTCTGTACAAGTTGCAGAAACTGAAGTGATTTGACTATCGGCTATACGTTCACTTTTGTTAAACTCTTGGAAGATTGTAAGATATTTTTTTTATAATGGCGACCGAGACCGACAGTGGTACCAAGTTGCCTGAACAGTGCTCCATCTGTCAGGATAGAGACTGGTCAATCGAAAGGAAGCCTGTCGTGACCATATGTGGACACGTGTTCCACAAGGCATGTTTGCGAACTTGGATAGGCGAACAAGCCAACTGTCTAAACTGTCGGCGCCGCCTCACGCAACATGACTTTACCGAATATACGGGAGCCATCCCTGTTGAATACACCAGCGGAACTCGACTGAAATTGACATGAAAAAAAAATGTATAAAAAAAAACTGTTTGATTATAAAACAATCACTATATAAAAAATAAAGAAAAAAACGACCATAAATAAAAGACAATTTATCTGAAATATGAAGTCAATCAACCCCTGGTATCCTGAACTTTCCATCCTCTCATGAATTTATGGATGACAAAATTGGGACCAAATATGTGCGTTGACACCTTCTATAAACTACTTTCCCAAAATGAGGAAAGGATCAAACATAAAACAAACAAATTGTTAATTGTACATTTAACAATCAAACATTTAAAAAAAACATAACCATTTGTTCAGAACAGACCACGTAAATACGAAGCAAATCGGCACGACACAATTTTCTTGTCATTTGACAGCGCGAATTTATATGTATAGCACGCTAAGTGCAATCAAATCATTTCAGCAACCCTTGTCGCGAAATTCGAAGATCGAATTAAATTTGGCACGACTCTTTATTTATTGCGAAATTTAAAATTTTTTTAATATTTTAATTTACATAATGAGTCAGAAAGAAACGAACGAAAAGGGCAAATTTATAAATTTCTATGGAAAATTACAATTATAAATGTCATAGAGAGAGAATTGGTAATGTCACACACGTTTTCGATGTTTCTATATTGCCTTTCGTATTCACCACAGCGGAAAAGAAACGATAATTTGGAGTCTATTAAGGAAACTAAATATTATTAAAAAAAAATGGTTGGTAGATTTCGTAATGATTTAAATGATAACTTATCGCGCCATTACATTTAGTTTCAATGATGTTTTCAATAATTTACTAATTTTTTTATTAAACAGAAATTGAAGAGTGTGGCATCACCAAGAAAAAGATGAACTGTTTGGAATTAGGCCAGAAGAGACAGGAACAGCGTGATCTCATTAACCTCATCACAAGTTTTTGGTTATCTGAAGTTCTCGGTCATCACAAGTTTCTGGTTATTTGAAGTTCTCGGTCAACACAAGTTTTTAGTTATCTCAACAATTAAGTTCTCGGTCATCGTTTGGTTATCTAAGTTCTCGGTCATCACAGAAGTTCTTGGTTATTGCAAGCATATAAATTTCCGGTTATCACATCACATAAGTTTCTTACTTTGGTCAGCAACAAGCAACTATACTCAAAATTTATTAATTTTAATTTTTTTATTCTTTTCTTCACAGAGCATTTTATACCAAGAGGCAAGCAGACTCGAAATCAATCAACGGTTAGCACGTTGTCTGAACATATTCTGTTTTTTGGTCTTGGTCTTTATTAACAAATGAAATATTTTTTTGTATAAATTAAGGTAGTTGAGGAGCTAGGTTAAGCTGTAAATTAAATTTGTGGATTTTTGTGAATTGAAAAACAGGGTGTTGGAATTACAATAAAGAACTTATAGAACAAAAGTACATACGTCTTATAATTACAACGAACGAAATTCCTAAAATAATTTCACATTGTGTCAGAATATTGGATTCTAACACTAACAGAAATTGATGGCTTTATTTAAATTTCCAATCCCCAAGAGACCTATGACGAAATCTGTCAAACCTGTCAATCAAGAGCTTAGGCAGCCCGTGCCAATGTTTGACTTACCACCACTAACGATCCCACCAGTTAGTCGAGGATCCCTATCACCTGGAATGCCAGATCCGCGTTCCATGACTTTTTCACATCCCAGTTCACGACGAAATAGTCCACTACCTACTGCTCAGGGTCAAAACTTAGTAGCGACGGATGCGACAGCAGATGTTGCGACCCAGGTGCCTATAACCCGAATCACAATCATAAACTAATACGCCAATATCTTGCCCTATGCAATATATTGGCGTACTACAAATTGACCCTGAAATCGAATACTTATTTGTTAAAAATAAAGGGAATTTCTCATTCAAAAATTTTTAAATGCATTTAAAAATTTTAAATGCATTTAAAAATGCATTTTCAATTTATGCTAATTGCATTTTGTTATCAGTCATACATTCTGTGCACACGTTATGACCTGCATGCCGTACAAAGTACATATATACAAACATACAATATTCCGTCGGTCGACTTGAAATCATTACTTCGAGCATACACAAGTGCATATCGGATTTCATGCATATGCACTGCGTCTGAACTTTTTGTACTTTCCCACGTATAATTTTTCACGTCGTTGGATGTAACAAAAAGAAAAAAGAGTTTTTTTCATATTTCACGGGTGCCTAAGCGCAATTTTTCTGACCCTCGAGGAAGTTTACTTTCAGACCGCGGAGAAGATAGTACCAGTCGTCGGTAGTGATATTTTTTTTTTCATCTTGTATATAAAAAATTCATCTTGAGTATAAAAAATTCAGAGTTATTCTTTTATATATATATACATATAGCCTTGTGTATAAAAAATTCAATCCTCTATATTTTTATTATAAATAAATATAAATACAGACTGCCAGACTTTTATTTTTGTGTGAAATACCCAATGAAAATAGCTGTGCGCTCTCCCTCAGGAGCACGGTGTACGGACATACAACATTTTGGTGGCAGCGGAACTTTTGAAAACAAAATCAGTGTTATTAATCAATTAAATGATAAAAAAATGATAAAAAATTTTAAATTCGCAAATACTACATTTTGGTGGCAGCGGAAGCTTTGAAAACAAAATCAGTGTCATTAATCAATTAAATGATAAAAAAATAATAATAAAAAAATTTTAAATCGGCAAATACAACATTTTGGTGGCATTTATAAAAAAAAACCTGTCAGAAATAATAAGTGTGCCTTAAATAAAACAAGAAAAATAATAATAAAGAAATAACAAAAAATAAGCCCGGGTACCCTTAATACAGGGTACTTAGAGGAATAAAGTTTTTGATTGTTTAGAGTGCCATAGTACTCCACCGGTGGACCCTTGCGAGGCTTCATCCGTGCCTCAACAAGAAGATTCCCAGAAGGAGGACTTCAAGAAGACGTCGGCCAGAACGCCACAACAGCACTTCCACTTCCAACACCTTGTCAATCTGTACCACCTACACATTCAACTTAGGAAACATCCTCCAAACAATATCATTAGAAGAAAACGTAAATACCAGCATCTGCATCATTACAAGTGGATAAAGTTAAAGGTAGCGTGGAAAAACCATTTTCTTCTCATTTCGTATTTTGTTTCTTACATATATATATATACACACATATACAAATTGTTTTATTGTCAGTTAATTCTCACCAAAATACGTTTAATGCAGCACACATTTTTCTTTTACATGTAAACATTATATATATATATATATATTGCCTTTTTTTAATGAATATACATGGCAGAGACCTTTAGCTAAAAGAAGAGATCTCATCAATTATTACTAATCTCAATCCTAAATTTTTTCTTCAAATGTGCGTGTTTACAGAATTAATACCAAAATTCAGTTGTTTAAAGTAAGTTTATCCACACATTTTCAGATTATATACATATATTTACATTCGATCGCTATTTACATATAATTATATATGAATATATAAATATGTATGTGTATGAAAAGAGAAAAACAATTTCATCCATTCCCTTCAATTTTCGTTAATTTAAAGAAACGTTCAATTCAGCACATATAAATTGAAATCTGCTCCTCCTAGAAGCGACCTCTGCGGCAAGACTTCGTGAGCTTGCTAGTCAGAGTACTTCGACAAAAATCAATATTCGATCCCCTGGGGTAGGACTTCGTGAGCCTGTCGGTCAGGACAAAGATATTGATTGGAAGAGCCACCAATTAACAATTTAAAAACACAAACTTTTTTTTTGCAAATCAGATAAAGCACTTTTCCTCTTTACTACATACATATGTGGTAATATCTACATTTTTTTTTTTTAATGGAAATACGCACTTCATTTAAAAGATTTTTGATGTCAATATCTAATAATTATTTAAATTTTTGTGTTGTGATAAAATATTTTTTTTTCCTACAAGTCCAGTTCTCCCGCAAAAAATTAACAGAGATATTTAAAATAAATAAATAAAAATCAATTGCTGATGCAATTTTCTTCACCCTTTTTGGACGATAAACTAATCATGTTTTGTGCATGATTAGTTTATTGAATTTTTATATTTTATGGTTTTTCTTTTATATGCCCAATTTTAGGTTTCTAGGTATATAGGGCTTATTAATTATTTGTTTTTTTTTCTTTTTACCTGTTAGGCCCTAAGGTTTTATATACCTACCTATGGTACATATATTTACCTAGGTTTTTTATACATAACATTCCTTCCCCCCGCGAAAAAGCGAATTATTCTTTGACGAGGAATAATTCTCAAGGGGATTGAGTGGGTGTATATTTTGTATGTGGTATTGAATTGAATTTAAAATGAATTTGATATCTGTAAAATAAAAAAAAATAAAAAAAAAATCTTGGTGCACGTAGAGTTGGGGTGAATTTGATATCGTAGTAATTAAAAAAAATAAAAAGAATGCCATGGGTCCATAGCGTGTGATACATTAAAATGCATCTTGCACCGGCTTCGAAAATAGAGAAAAAAAATGTTTGAGATTTGTGTTTTTGTAGCTACACACATAATGCACAAATTGCAACTTGTGTGATATGAAGCTTATTTTGTGGGCTAGGCACATACTAGGTTCATTTTAGCAAATTTTTTCCAACGTTAGCTGTTTTGCCCTTTAAATTGGGTTGCGCGACCGGAGTAATTTATAGTTTCATTATGCAATTTGGAGAAGTATTAAGTCCCCGTGCTCCATACGTTTGCTACAGGCCCCACAGTGTGAGGGTGATAAGCATATCTGTGCAGAGTGTGGCCCCCCGATGGCGGGGCTTAATCCGTATTCTGCTACGGAGGGAAGGTCGCCCAGATATGTGTATTTGGTCTGCTCCAGCCGAGGTGGATAGTTTCCACAGGGCGGAGCTGTGTTTGTCTCCCCATGGCGGGGCCTCTTGGGTAAGTTTTGATTATTATTTTGAAAAACGAATATTTTGCTTTATTTTCTTCTTTTTTTCCTTTTAGGGGCGACGATGGTTCTATCTGGGGAGGTCGGCTGGTGTTGCTGCCTGACGTGCAGGGCGCATCCATTATACATGGTGCACGAGGACGACGTGGCAGCTTTGGGTACTTCCACCCCTGTGGCCGGCTGGGGTCCTCCGGTTGTAGCATCTAGTCCTTTTCTCGAGGAGAATTTGGACGAGCCTGCCCATGGGGAGCTGAATGCGTTAGCCGTGGAGTCAGGCGAGGATTGGGACCTCCCAGCTGCGGAGTTCGATGCTGTTGGTGAAGAGGATTGGGATGCTGAGTGTGGACCAGCCTAAGAGTCGACCAGCCCTAATTGTATGGAGTATACTTCATGTAAGTTATTTGCAGATGTGATTTCAAAACATTTTTCTTTCATTTTAGGTTTGTGGATGGCCCGGGACATTCCCCAGGAGTCACCGATAGTTTTTTTTTTCTTTGTCAAATTCTAGTTTTAAGAGTATATATTTTTTTTGCTTTTCCAAAGTTTGCTTAATTTCACTAGTTTTGTAGGTTTTATTTTAATAAAGTTTTGTAACCTATGTACTCTGTTTATTTTGTAGTTGTTGTTTTTGCTTTTTTTCAGGTATTTGGTTATATCTGGGTTGGCAAAATGATTCTCGGGGTTCTGGGCAGGGTGTTGAGCTTTCTTGTATGGCGGTTTCGGTGTTGATGGATTATAGTTTGTTGTTCGACTTAACTTATGCTAGAGACTAAATATTTGCTTACTCTACGTTGCCTAAATACTTCAACGTTGTTTCCTTACGTGATTTGTTTATTCTAGGTAATGCGTGGAATTCTAGGGAGTTATACTTCATTTTCCATTTATACTAAGGGTTTGGTAAAAACATGTTGACTAATTTAGGTTTTTTATTCTAATTGTTGGTTTGGTCTCTTTTTGTTTTGTTTTTGTGTTTCATCTTATTTAGTATCTTATTTATTATCTATAATTATTACTACTTGGTTATTGTCCACTTGATCTTACTAATTTTATTCTTAGGAACTACTGGATAAATTTTTATTCTCATGTACTATCAATTTTGCATGGTCGATTTATTTCTTAATTTTTGGCAAGGTTTTCGTTGTCTTGCGGTGCGTTCTTGGTGGCTTGTTTTTTGGTTGGATCTTTGCTCTTGATTTACCAAAATTTACTTATAATTTTTGGTTGCTTTTACAGGAATGTGTAATGTTTATATATATTTGTCTAGGTATTCACTAATTCTAATGGTGTATGGTGGTATGGTATCTAGCTCTACTTACTTATTTATTTATTTATTTATGTATATCTACTTTTAAAGCATATTTTCTTTTTCCTTTATTTTTTTTTGCATATCTAACGCCTTTTAATTTTTTCTCGGTTGGCTTATTTTTTGTTTCTTTATTGTATTATATTTATTTACTATTTTTCTATTTATAATGTTAGTACCTTAACTTTTTATTTTATATCTATTTAGCCTAGTTATTTATGTTATTGTATTTTAATATCTTATTTGCTAAATAATTATTTTTTGTATTGCTTAATGTTACTATTTATTTTTTTGTGTAATTAAATTTTGCTTATATCTTAATTGGTTATATAGTTGTTTTAATTCTACTCTATTATGCCTTTCTTTCTTCTATTTTCTTAATTCCTAGAGCTTTTAATCTATCTTGTTGAGAGCTTCCAAATTGTGTTTTCTTTTGATTTATATTTCCTTTCTCTTAATGTCTAGTTTTTATTTCACTTATTTTCTATCAGCCAGTGTAGTAAAAGGAGAGTGACTATGCTTGTCACAGGAGAAAGAGACGGGGCCAACCAACGAGTATAGATCTTTTTGATTATACTACTTGTATAGATCTCGCTCTGTGGAGACTTTGAGTACGTTTTAATTTTTCTTGGGGTGTTGCGTAAACCGGTTCCATGGGAACGTTTTCAGCTGTGGGCTGTTGTCTGCGTTTAGCAATCCATGCCATGAATGCCGGGACGATATATTTTGCTAATGCCACCACTAATATAAGTAGCAACAAGAGTCCGGTCATTGATAGGGATGTAATAGAGAGTATATGAGGAATCTTGGCCTTTGGTCCAAAGTGAATGCTGTGCACTTTGGTACGGACTTCGTCTAGAGATCTTGTATCTAGGTGGATACGTTGGTTTGTATCATCTCCGAGGAGTAACGTTGGTTGTTTATCAAGGTATTTAGGAGCGGATATCTTGGACATATATTCTGCCAATTCCTCTTGCGTTTCGTTTGTGGCTGGGAAGTAGGTTGGTTGGAAAACTTTTAGCGGATGTAGATTTTCTGCTTCGTAATACAGAGTGTGAGACCCTATTTGCAAGGAACATGGTTCCTTGATTGTCATGATTCCTTGTCCTGCGAGACGATGAGTGATTAACTGTTGAGTACAAGTTATATATACTATAGTAGTTTCGGTTAAGGAGTACAGCCACGACTTTGGTCTATTGAGCTTAATTATTGTATCTCTTGGGGGAATTTGAGCTCTGATGCTACACTGTGGGTGTTCGCCCAGTGGATTGAATAAAAGCTTAATAACACATTCATCTGTTTTTGTAGCCTTGATGAGTGGTGTATTTAGCTTACCAACCCACGTATCCTCATCGATTCCCATTGAAATTTTTTTGAAAGATCTCAGGTTTTCTGGCTTCTCGCAGCAGAAATTCCTGGGTCTGTATTTGACTTGCCACATGGGAAAATTCGATATCAGGTATTAATGAGTGGTTTGAATCCACCCGTATGGGAAAACATTTAATCTGTTGGATTTCCATCTTGGGTATATTGAAAATGGGAAGTGTGATTCGAATCACCAATTTTTCCTGTAATAAATGGGTCTTGATTGCGGCTGTTTGATACAGGACTGATAAGCAGTCTTGCAGATTGGGACAAGTGGAGTGAGATTTGTGATAAATCTCTAGCAAATGATTTGGGGAAATTAAAAGTGGATGAATTTGATTATTTCTACTGGACACTATTATGTCCAGTAGAGCTTGTTGTCTAAATTCCAACTCTATCATTTGTAGTGTCAGACTAGAGACAATTTCTTGTCTTATTTGGTGGGCTGTCAACTCGTCTGTTGTGTTCCGCAGATTGTTAATCTGGTTGGTTATCTGACGCTGTCGTTCAGACAGGGAAGATAGGGGTTTCTGAATTTGTTGAAACGTGGTTTTTATTACGCTGATCTGTTGTTTTTCCAGATCAGCTAAGGTTTGAGTATTTACCTCTAATTCGCTTAGTCGGCTGTACACCTCTTGTTCGTTTCCACTATCCATGGTACCGAAAAGATAATGCATCGCATTGTTATGATCAACACAACACCCTTCGGTTCTCACGCCGCTGTCCATACCTACGTGACAAGGAATCCACTTTCATTAATTTCCTTTAAATTCTTAAACCCTTGTCACGTCTAAAATATGATCACATAATTTATACAAAAGTGCCAAATAAACACTCGAGTGTTTATTTGAACCATACACACAACATATCAAACGCAGTTACAGTTTTGCTGACTTCGCGTCTTGTTTTCAAGTGGAATATCAAATTCCAGACAGCGCGTGGGAGCCAGGGCGATAAGCAATGAGAATCGATAGTTTGTGTTTTTGACCAAGATCTTGGAGTTCGCTTCAGTCCGTCGTGCTTAAGACAACCATTGTAATATCTCTCTCTGTATTTCTAAAGATCAATTTAAATAAAAGTATTTGTTTTAATCAAAAATGATAAAGGTGTTGTAATTTCTTTGAAGAGAATGAGAGCGACGGCGAGAAGTGTGGCCCCCCTCGTTGAATTTTCTTAGCGAGAGTAACAGCATTTCCAATTCCATCGAAGATGGATCGGGGCTTGCGCGATTTGGGCACAGCTTCCCTAATAACACTGGTACGCCTATTGATATTTTCCATCAGGGCGTGCATATGTTTTGTCTGTAGCGTACAAAGGTCCAGTATAGACGACCCATTTCCACACAATTGGTGTATGTAGTGTTCCGCTCGTTCTGCTAGTCGCGTCTGATTTTCCAACTCGGCCAGATCTAACTCAGTGATGATGCTCCAAGTGTCGTGATAAACTGATAGGCTCCCAAGATCCTCAAATAGTACTCCCGTATTATTTAGGGGAGTGATTGAATAAGGTTCCTCAGCGCGGACTCCTATCGTGGTCAGGAACAGTCCGTAGAAAATTATTGACTGTCCCTTCGTGTACACTGTTGTTGTACACGAAAGCAGCGGTTCGCAGATAACTATCCCATGACCTGGGATTTTCGTCCACTATAGTTCGTAGATATTCAATCAATGGTCTATGTGCACGTTCGAGTGCTCCATTTGATTGGGGATTATATGCTGAGGTTTGCAGCTTATTTATCCTAAGGAGTTTGCATACCTTTTTGAATAGGTCACTCAGGAAATTACTTCCCTGATCGGTGACTATTCTTTTGGGAATGCGGTAGCGCGTGACGATTTCGTCGAAGAAAATTTGCGCTACCGTTATAGCTTCCCCATTTGGTATGGCATACCAATCTACGAACTTCGTGAGGTTATCATGAAACGTTAGTATGTATTTGTTTCCAGATTCAGTTTCTTCTAGTGGGCCGACTATATCTAGGTAGATTTTGTCGAATGGTTGTTCCGCTACGTCTGTAATCACCATCGGCATTTTGTACTGTGGTGAGGCCTTCATGGTTTGACATTTGGCACACCGCTTAATGTGCTTTTTGATGTCACTAAGCATGTGCCTCCACCAGTACTATCTTCGAATCCGTTTATAGGTTTTTATCACTCCCTGATGGCCGCCAAAGAGAGAATCATGATAATCTTTTAAGATTAATTGAATCTCCTCTGGGCTTGTGATTACTTCAGGGGGACGAGTTTCGTCTATAATTGGTGGATTGGTACTAGGTGGACTGTCACGATCTCCGGCCTCTTCTAGATGATGAGTTTGTTCTTTATGTTCTTTTGCTTTGGCCTGGCTGTCTGGATTTATTCCACTTCCCTGAATGTTTCGTGTCTGGGCTCTTGTTACTGCATTGCATTGCAGACACTCCTTAAGGTCCGATGAGTGTTTTTCCTCCTCTATATCCGAGTGCATTTGATGGTGGACTATAGCTTCTACCGTGAAGGTTGTAGTTTCCTTGTCTTTGCCATTATCCCGTGGAATGCGGCTTAAAGCGTCGGCATTCGTGTTGTACTTTCCGGGCTTATACTCAATTTTATAATTGAACTCGGAAAGTTTATGGTGAAATCTCACCAGACGGGATGTGGGGTCTTTAACATTGAAGACACCCTTGAGTGGTTTGTGATCTGTATAGACCGTGAACTCTCGGCCTTGCAGATAACACCTGAAATTTTTTGTCGCCCAAACTATAGCCAGTAACTCTTTCTCAATAGTGGAATAGTTACGTTTGGCTCTGTTCAGGGTACGGCTGGCGTAGGCAATTGGCTGGTCACTTCCTACCTCTCCTTGAGAGAGAACTGCTCCAAGAGCCTCGCTGCTGGCGTCTGTGGTAAGGTTAAAGGGTTTTGAAAAATCGGGATATATTAAGAGTGGAGGGGAAATTAAAGCGTTCTTAATGCTCTGAAATGCCTCTTGGCATTTCTGAGTCCACTTAAACTTTACATCCTTTCGGAGTAAGTTTGTTAGAGGACGTACTGTTTTCGAAAAATCGGGTATGAATTTTCTGTAGTAATTGGCAAGGCCCAAAAATGATTGCACTTGCCTTACTGTCTTAGGGATGGGGAAAGTTTGGACGCATGCCGTTTTGCTAGGGTCAGGTAGTGCTCCTTGGTTAGAACATTTGTGTCCTAAATACACTACCTCGCGCCTGAGAAATTGACATTTCTCAGGTTGAAGTTTCAGGTTATTTTCTCTTAACCTGTCAAAGACTTTTCGAAGCTTTTCGTTGTGGTCTGCCAGACTTTTTCCATAGATGACGAAAGTAGACGAAACATTCTAGGCCTTGTAGGCCAGTTAATATGAAATTCATTAAACGCTGAAATGTGGCCGGGGCTCCTTTGAGCCCGAACGGCATGCGTTTGAATTCATAATGCCCGTAGTTGGTACTAAAAGCCGTTTTTGCTCGATCCTTCGGATCGACGAGTACCTGATGATAGGCATTGGCTAGGTCTAGGGTGGTGAAGTATCTTGAATGGCCCAGTTGATCGAGGATATCCTCAATCCGAGGTAGCGGGAAGGCGTCGCCAATCGTTTTTTCGTTCAACTTACGGAAATCAACGACGACGCGCCACCTTTTCTCACCATCTGGTCCCGCTTTTTGGGGACGACTAGCAGTGGCGAGTTCCATTGGCTTTTGCTGGGCTGGACAATGTCGTTGTCCAGCATTTCTCTGAGTTGCTCGTTTATGACATTTCGCTGTGTCTCTGGTAACCGGTACATCTTTTGGTTAATAGGTGCTTGGTCTTGCACCAGAGGCATGTCGTGGGTGATGGCGTTGGTATGTGTAAGCCTGTCACCTTTTAAAATGAATATGTCATCATATTCGTAACAGAGATTTGTTATTGAGGCTTTTTCCTCAGAATTTAAAGTTTCATCCAGACTGAGTTCTTGCTCTAGTCTGGTGAGGCGGGGCTGATTACTGGTGTCTTCTTGCTCGACATCGTTTGCGAACAAGTATTTTATGTGTTGTATGGTGGCCGTCTGTTCAGCGCTTACTGCCCTATTTTTATTATTCTTAAATCTAGTCTTCTTTTATGATTTTATATTACTTATTTTACCTCTTAACCTACTTGCTTTATAGTTGAGAGGTGCTGGGTCAGATGGATCTGCGGAGTTGCTACCGGCAGACCGTTTGGGTGCTGGCCAGCGCCTGACGTTGAGGTTTTCATGAGGGAGCCGCAAGCGTCTTGGAGCAGTTTCTTATGACTGCTTAATTGACTGGGGCTCTTATGCCCTATTTTCTTAATCTTAGATCTAATTATATTTTGATGCTCACCATTGCCGTCATTTCGACTCATGGGATTCAAAGGATGGGCTGTTGTAAAATTTTTGTCTGGCTCTCGTTTGATGGGAACGACAGTGTAGTCTTTAATGGGAACCAGATTTAGGTTCACGCTGTTTAGAACTACTTGTGTACTGCGTGTGTTGAGGATTCCTATAGGGACTGCCTTTAACCCAGCTGAGAGTAAGCTGTTTGCTAAGAAGACTCCGTCGTCTATTTCTTTCGACAGACTGATCATTTCTTCCTGCAACTGCAACGGAACTTTGAGTACGATCTGAGACCTTGCTGGGACGCACACAGGTTCATTTAAATTCACCTGATGCTGTCCAGCCTTACAGGCCGGATCTTTGATAATCAAGTCACCCTTATCGCGTTCTTGTAAGTCACAGCCCACTTCTTCTGACTGAGAAGCTTTGAGAACACTTCGGGTAGAAGGTGCATCCCCGTCGGGTTTAATATCTTCTACCAGTGTCTCTTGGTTGACTGTGTTTTGTGAACACGGGTTGTCCGATGCGGTTTCTAATGGAACAGAAAACTCTTCCGGATTGGATTCCGTACGAGGAAATCGCAGAACTTTGTTGGGTCCCTCAACATTACAGTTTTTGGCTAGGAAATCATTTCCTAGCAAGCCGTCGTCGGAAATACCTGGGATGTTTTTTACCACCTGAAAGTTGCAAGGTAATTTGCTTTTTAGCATGAAGTTTCCTTGGCAACTTCCTAAGGTTTTTCCAGTTCCAAAGGGGCTTTGAAGCGTAAGTTTTTTGTTGGGATTTATTAGCTCGCGAGAATTGAGAGCTTTTTTCTTAATTATACTGATCTCAGCGCCGGTGTCCACTATTAGCTGGGCCTGACCATTTAGACTTATGTCTAGAGGAAGTCTGGCGGTGGGCACACTGAAGTCGGGCGGCTGAGAAGACCCTTGTTTATTGCTGGTAGGGCTTATAGTCGAGCCTGGGAGTTTTGGGTCGACTCTTTGTCGTTTCCCTGCTTTTTATCCTCCCATTTTTGCTTTTGTCGACATTCGTCGATCTTGTGTCCACGGCGCCCACAAAAATCACATTTTTGTCTTAAATTAAAGACTCTGGGGCCTTTTGTATTGTTCGGGTCTGACTGTGGTGGATTGTTAGGCGATCCCCGTATAAAGCGAGTTGCGGACTGTGCTTGGTTGTTTCGACAGTCGCGAATGTCATGCCCATAACCTCTACAGCTAGAGCAGAAGGGGGTGTTTTTGCGATTTAGACAGTCCGTGTAGGTGTGTCCCCGCTTCTGGCAGAAATTGCAAGTGATGTTTTGTACCAGATTCTGTGTATCCGGTTGTCTGGAATCCCTTCGAGGAAATGGCGGGCGTAATGGTTGAGCATGTACGTATGGGGGATTATTAAACTGCCTGGGCTCTTGTGCTCGTGGTGATGCATACATTGGTGGCTGTGGTGCTTGATTGTAAGGAGTTCGGCTGAGAGCTCGAACTCGAAGACTAGGGTCTATTGGTGCCATTGGATATGGCTGTTGCGTTAATGGCGTTTGAACGAAAACTGTGCCTGCTTGCAGCTTTTCCATATCTAAAGCCTTTTGTATCAGCTGCTCTAGATCATTTTCTACCAGAGTGAGGAGGTACTGGCATAGGTGGGGATTGTTCACTCCACTTTTGAGGGCATTTTTGGCGAAGTCCGCCAACTGTGTCTTCACAGCTGGGGCTGCCGTTGCGCGGTACTTCAGTACCGCTGCCTCGTTGCAAAGCATCAGCAACTGCTTCACTCTTGTTGTGAAGGCAGTGAGACTTTCCAACGGGTTTTGCCTCATTGTGATCAATTTGTTGACCAATTCTTGATATGATTCTCGTGGTAGATAGGTTCTGTTCAGACGTTCCTCCATCTCACTAAACGTAGTTGGAACGTCCGAAGCAAACAGCTGATAAGCATCGCCACGAAGTCTTGTGGGCAAGATATGTTGGAAGGCTGGTTTTTCTTCCTCACTTAAACAGTGTAAGGCCTGTTTGCAACAGCCAATAAATGTTTGTAGCTCACGACCTAGCTGTGGGGTATTTTCACCCGAAAACAGAGGAACTAGTTGTGCCGTGAGCTTGGCCACCTGTGCATAATCTACCATTGTGATTATCTTTTTATTTAAACTTTTGTAAGGTAGTCTACTGGTGCTTTGACGAGTTTCAGGGCTGGGTTCTGGACTAGAATCCGTGAAGGATACTTCTAGCCAGCCACTAAGGAGATTTTCGGCGGTTGTTTGGTCACAGGCGTCACCACTAATATCACTGACACTTTTCTCTCCTTCAGTACTTACAAGTACACTGGCTGTGGTCTTATCTATACCTAATGAACGTGAAAGCCCGGCGAATTCGATAAGCTCCTGTTTGAATCGCTCTGTATCTTTTTTGAATTTTTCGATTTGTGTCAGCCTCTGCTCTCTGCCTTGACTTAATCTGTGGTCAAGAGCGTCGCAGTGCGTGACAGTGGGCTTATCGGATTCACGTGCCTTCTCTAATAACTTATCCAAAAATTTATCTAGACTTACTTTAGATACAACTGTGGGCCCTGTTAAAACGGTGCCGCTTCGAAGGCGAACTCCTATTGCTTCTTGCTGTGCTGGGTCGTCTTCTTGGGCGTTTTCTGTACCTTCCCGGAGGTGTTGGAGATTTTCATCTGGGATTTCTCCGCGTCGGATGAAGGTATGCAGTCTAATCTCGTGCCTGTCTCAGGTGCCGGTGTCGAGTTTCCTTCTGACATATGCGTCGCGCGTTGTCCAATAGGGGGGCTTCCAGCCTTCTTGGAGTATTCCCTTCTGGAATATTTTTTGCTACTAGGGGGCTCCTGCCGTCTTAATTCCCTTGGCTGAGATTGAAAGGGGGGCTTTTGCCGACTTCGAGATCCCTTTCAATCCTGGAACGAAGTTATAATTTTCCGGTGCTTCTGTTTGCTGCTGGGGGGGCCCTGGGCCCACTTACTTCCCCTGGATATGGTTGAAAGGGGGACTTAAAGCCTTCTTCGAAATCCCCTTCAACCCAGGAACGGTGATATCTTCCTTCTGGAGTTGGTTTTGATTGGGAGTCCGTTGTCTTGACTTCTTTTCGGCTGGGAATGAGCTTCTATTAGTGAGTCCAGGTCCCTTGTTGATTTCGTTTCTTTTTTTTCAGTCACTGGGGTGAACGCTTGCTCGCCTGGAGCAGAGGCGCCTATAGATGAGATCTACCCCGAGCGTTGGGGGTGACGTGGCCGTATAGTGTGGCTTAGTCAAAGGTTCCCCGTAGATTTGTGTAGGACCAAGGCTTTTCAAGCGATTACGATCGTTTAACCTGACCAAGCTTCCTTGATCCTACCGGCTGCGCCAATTTTGTTGTCCAAAAGGGGGGCCTCCCGCCTTCTTGGAGTATTCCCTTCTGGAATATTTTTTGCTACTAGGCGGGCTCCTGCCGTCTTAATTCCCTTCGCTGAGATTGAAACGGGGGCTTTTGCCGACTTCGAGATCCCTTTCAATCCTACCGGCTGCGCCAATTTTGTTGTATACCAGTATGAATATCGATACATATTTATAATTCCAAAAACGGGAACTCACTGTCTGCTGCACAAACTGTTGGTATTAACAACAACTTTTCGCTTCTACCACTTTTCGCTTCTACCACTTTTCTTTATTACTAAAACAATTCCTTGTTATCTTACAATTTTTTTTTTTTTTATTGCTATTACACTTCGAGCTTTGCTTTTTTATGATTTTTTTCTGTATTGCTATTACACTTCAAGCTTTTCTTTTATGATTTTTTTCCTATTGCTATTACACTTTAAGCTTTTCTTTTTATGATTTTTTTTTCTATTGCTATTACACTTTAAGCTTTTCTTTTTACGGATTTTCTTTTTTTTTAATTCCCGTGACAAAAACTCCGTTTCAAAAACGACTCTTCTCGACTCTACTACTTTAAAAAATCAACTCTGGTTAAAAAGTCGAAACTCTTCTCGTAAATTTTTGCCGAACCGCCGTATTCTAATTTAAAAATCCAACTCAACTCTTGATCACATTCATCGTGATCAAGAGCCGTTGTTCAGGATCGAAAATGCTAAATTGCATTTTCTTATCCTGAGAAAATTTTACTTTTTCAATTCTGGATTTGTTCAAACATGTCCAGAATTATTCGCGTTGAACGATGGCTTTAAAAATGTAATCTTACACTTTTTAAAACATCAGCCACCGTTTGAAATCGCGACGCGCCTATACGTTTCTTATCGCGACAGCTTTTTTCGTAATATGTATGTACGTATGTACATTCACGTTGTATTTTTCGCGACAAATCGTACTGAAGGTACGATTTGCTTTTTGATTTCTTTTTTAATTAAATTGTTGAAATCACAAATTTTGCTGAAGGCAAAATTTTGTCGTGGAAATTTTAAAGTAAAACGACTTGGGGTGTAAAATGAAACTTTTGTTTTTCCCAAGTCGTTTGATGGGAAAAATTTTATGACTTGTTTGGAATGTGAAGAAAATTGCTGATGCAATTTTCTTCACCCTTTTTGGACGATAAACTAATCATGTTTTGTGCATGATTAGTTTATTGAATTTTTGTATTTTATGGTTTTTTTTTTATATGCCCAATTTTAGGTTTCTAGGTATATAGGGCTTATTAATTATTTGTTTTTTTTCTTTTTACCTGTTAGGCCCTAAGGTTTTATATACCTACCTATGGTAAATATATGTACCTAGGTTTTTATACATACCACTGTTCCGGGAAGAATTTATGTAGAAGACAGTGATTTAAGAAGAAGTGAACCCAATTTGCTTAGTTCTGAAAATTTTCTAGTCCCCACTGAAATTAGTAAAAGTGAAATCAATTTAAACAATCCTGAATTGCCAAGAGTAGAAATAAACATGACAACACCGACATTAACGACAACTACAGATATTTTCAATAACTTAAGAGTACCAGACGTAATCAAAGATTTACCAAGATTTGACGGATATCCAAGATTACTTTACGACTTTATTAAAAATGCTGAAGAAATTCTAAGCCTCATATCGGGTATAGATGGAACTACCTACGGTAAAATTCTGTTACGAGCAATTCGTAATAAGATTTAAGGGCCTGCAAACGAAGTACTTAACATGTATGGTACATCTCTCGTTTGGGTAGACATTAAGGCCAACCTTGTATCCCACTACTCAGATAAAAGAAATGAGACATCCTTTATTAGGGACCTACATAGTTTAAAACAAGGTAATAAAAATGTCGAACAATTTTACAGTGAAGTAATAGAGATCTTGTCTACAGCAAATAATCACCTGCAAATCCATGAATCTGATGAAAACGTGGTAAAAGCTAAAAGAGATCTTTGTTCGGAAATGTGCCTTAGTGTATTTTTATCTGTTTTGAGAGAACCGCTGGGCTCTACTATAAGAGCCATGAGACTCCAAGATTTAACTGAAGCCTTCACTTATTGTGTCAAAGAACAGAATATTTCCTACCTTAAATCATATAACCAACCCACAATTCAACCAACGCCTAGTCATAGAAACCCGAAAATACCAAATAGTTCACGACCAATAGAACCTAGACAAAATTTTCAATACCCTACTAGAACATATCGACCCACAAATAATGTTCCTCTCCAACAATTTAGACCGCATCCTCCTCAACAATTTAGATCACATCCTCCTCAACAATTTAGGCCTCATCCTCCTCAGCAACCTACATTTCAACAATTCCAACAGCCGAGACTACCTCCCCCACAACCAATGGAAGTTGACTCAGGACTTTCTAGATTTCGAAATATTTCAACCATCTAGGCAAGTAACAAATAATTTCTTCAGACCACCAGCAGCCACTCAAAGGTTTACTAGTAAAGAATTGCATAATATTGCTGAACAAAGTCACCCTCAAACGTATAGGAACTATGGTAGAAATCCCAACCCTGCATATTCAAACTATTTACCAAATACTCACCAACAAGAACTGGACCAATACTACGAATACGAACAAAATAATGACACCCTGTCTCAAAATGAATATTCTCTTGAAGTTGAAAACCACGAAATCGATGATATAAATTTTCATACGAATGCCTCGATGAACAAATCGGATACCTAGATGTCAATAAACATGGATTTATTCTTCCGTACATTCATATATCCTCTCCTTTCGGTCGACCGCTTAAATTCCTCATCTTTCATTTATCCCGAGTACACAAATCCAGAAGATCTCACTACCATTCCAACCACAATTATTACTACCATACTGAATACTCATACAATAAACAAAGAAATTATACTACCAAATTTTTTAGAATTTAACCAACGCGGACAAATGAGATTCTTAGTATTTAAATTTCACGGATACTTCGATGGTCTGATTGGCTTAGATATTCTAAGTTTGTTGAAAGCGAAGGTGGATTTAGGAAATAAAATTCTTATCACATAAAATTCCACAAATCCCGCTCCATTTTAAACCAAACTTCATGTCCGATAAATATATCATCCTGGCAAACTCTAAGTCAATTGTTAAATTACCTGTAGATGTACAAGATGGATACATTTATATAAAACCGACCTACTCATTCATGAAGGTATTTATCGTGCCAAAAACTGGTACAGTGCAATAGAAGTAGCAAACTATACAAATTCCGATAAAGAATTACTCCTTGATCAACCTCTTAAAGTTAGTGGATTCACAAATCAATTTTGTGAATTTAATAATTTTTGTATCCAGAACACTAGTAAAAACGAAAATTCAGTACTATCGAATGACATTACAAATCTAATTCGCGTTTGTCACCTCAACGGAGAAGAGAAGAAAGTAATTTTCAGATTCTGTAAAGAGTATGATGACATATTCTTTAAAGAAAATGAAAACTTGACCTTCACTAGTAAAGTAAAACATCAAATTAGATCGACTGATGACACACCAATTTATAGTAAGTCATACAGATATCCCTACATCCACAAGCAAGAAGTCCAAGCACAAATAAAACAGATGTTGGACCAAGGAATTATTAGACCGAGCTACTCTCCTTGGAGCTCTCTAATTTGGATTGTTCCTAAAAAGGCAGATGCCAGTGGTAAAAAGAAATGGCGCCTGGTCATCGACTATAGGAAGTTGAATGATAAGACCGTTTCCGATAGATATCCAATTCCTAACATTAACGAGATTTTAGATAAACTCGGAAAATGTATGTACTTTACCACGTTAGATCTGGCAAGCGGTTTCCACCAGATCGAGATGGACCCACAGGATGTAGAAAAAACTGCATTTACAGTGGAAGGTGGCCAATATGAATATTTAAGAATGCCTTTTGGGCTGAAAAACGCCCCCAGTACATTCCAAAGAGTGATGGATAATGTTCTCAAAGATATCCAAGGAAAAACTTGCTTAGTCTACTTAGATGATATCATTGTTTTCTCAACTTCACTCCAAGAGCACATAGAAAATCTCAGGAAAGTGTTCAATAAATTACGAGAAGCAAATTTTAAAGTCCAATTGGACAAATCTGAATTCCTCCACAAGGAAATCGCATTCTTAGGGCATATTGTAACTGGTCAAGGAGTTAAACCTAACCCCGAGAAAATAAAAGTGATCAAGAATTTTCCTATACCTCAGTCAATAAGGAAATTAAGGCATTCCTAGGTCTTCTAGGATACTATCGTAAGTTCATTAAAGACTTTGCTCAACTTACCAAACCTTTAACTGAGTGTCTTAAAAAAGGAAAAACTGTCGAGCTTAATGATACATACGTAAAAACCTTTGAATTGTGTAAAAGTCTTCTCATAAATGATCCCATCCTCCAGTATCCCGACTTCACGAGACCTTTCGTTTTAACAACAGACGCCAGCAATTATGCGATAGGCGCCGTTCTCTCCCAGGGACCAATTGGCAGCGACAAACCAGTCTGCTTTCCCAGTAGAACACTAACGGGTAACGGATACAGAACGTAACTACTCAACTATAGAGAAAGAGCTTCTTGCTATAGTTTGGGCTACTAAATATTTTCGGCCCTATCTCTTTGGACATAAATTCACAATAGAGACAGACCATAAACCCCTAACATGGCTTATGAGTCTCAAGGACACGAATTCAAAATTAGTCCGCTGGAGACTAAAACTCGAAGAATTTGACTACCAGGTAGTTTACAAAAAGGGTACACAAAATTCAAACGCCGATGCCCTCAGCCGGATCAAGCCAGCCATAGAAACGATCCCTAACAAAATTGAACTAAAGGCAAATGAACACGCCCCAGGAAATTCAATTGCTTCAGAGCAAAATACATATATCTCTACGATACATTCTGCAGTGGAAAATCTCGACGACCACATCTACATTTCTGAACGCCCTTTGAACGAATTTAACTTGCAATTAATTTTCGAAAAGTCTAACAAGAAACCCTCAATATCTACCGAAATCATCTTTAAGAACAAACAGAGACGTTCCATTCGTATGCCAAATTATACAGAGGAAAATATAACGGAGATATTCAAGAAATTCCTAGCACCAAATAAATTAACAGCTGTATTCACCGATGACCATACTTTCAGTATAATTCAAGAGGTATATAAAAAGTATTTTTCTCGAAGTAAACTATTTAAAATAATCCGCTGTACAGAAATACTGATAGACATTAACGAAAATGACGAACAAGACAAATTAATTAACGAGTACCATACAAAGAACAACCATCGCGGAATTAACGAAACCTTTCTTCATTTGAAACGAGAATACTACTTCCCAGTTATGAGGAATAAAATAACCCAAACAATCAATAATTGTGAAATTTGTCAGACTCTAAAATATGACAGAAATCCTGTGAAAATAAAATTTAAAAAACCCGAATCTCCCGAAAAACCCCTCGATATACTACATGTAGATATCTATACTATCAATTCCAAACAAATTCTCACTATAATCGATAAAGTTTCTAAATTTGCCGCAGCTTACACGCTACCAGCACGTAATAGGATTAACATATTAAAGTCAATCACGCACTTTATGAGCATACACGGTATTCCAAAGAAATTGACTTCGGATCAAGGTTCAGAGTTTACAGCAAACCTTTTTAAGGATTTTTATAAGCAATATAATATAAAATATCATATTACCTCCTTCCAGCAAACGAGTAGTAATTCACCGGTGGAACGTTTGCACTCAACCTTAACAGAAATTTATAGAATTATTTATAATCAAAGAGAAGATAAGGATCATGACGATATCCTTAACGAAACTCTGATTACGTATAACAATGCTATACACTCAACAACAGGATTAACACCATACGAACTTTTTAGTGGTAAAACATATAAATTCCTCAGTAATCTAAATTTTAATGACGAACACGAATATTTGAGAAAACTTAATGAATTTCAGTCCAAACTTTACCCCTCGATTAAAACAAAAGCTCAGGAACTTTCAAACAAAAACCTGGAAAAATTAAACCAAAGTAGAGATGACCCAATAGACTTAAGAGAAAATGAAAAAAATATATAGAAAGTAATGTAGACGAAACAAGCTAACGCCTAGATTTATTAAACATAAAGTTAAGGAAAATAAGAAAATTACAATTTTTACTAACCAAAACAAAAAACTACATAAATCCAAAATTAAAAGAAAACGGAAATTACAGGTTGCTAACGACCTACGGCCAGAAAATGGAAATTTACGACTTAACCAACAAAAACGGACTTTTTCCCATGAGACTAGGGAAATCAAAGACAATCCAGACATATAGGAAACTAATGCACATAGTGGAACTTGAAAATAAAAGAAAATGTAGACAATATAGGGAAATCACTAGAAACAATAAGTAGCAACGAAGTTTTTCAAGACACAGTAGAAATTACAAAATTAGAATTCAAAGAGTTAGATTTTAAATTGCACACGCTTTTACCCAAAATTAGAAGTAAAAGAGGTCTGTCTAATCGATGGGCTAGGTACAGCGATCAAATTTATAACAGGTAACATGGATGCTAACGATGATAAATAAACAAATACAGAGCATTCAAAGTAATCAAGAAAACACTAAAATTAAAATTAATAAACAAATTATCATGAACCAACAAATGATTGAAAGATTCAACAACATAACCAATCATATACACAAACAACAGGAAACAATAGAAGCATACCTAAACATTTACCATAAAACTATAAATAATAGGATTAGAACAGACGAAGAGTCACTTAAGTATATACAATATATAAATAGGATAAACTTTAATATAGATCTACTTAGTAACCATTTAACCAACATAGCAGAAGCCATAACACTAGCACAATTAAACATTATATCAAAACAAATATTAAACCCTTCAGAACTTAGCGAAATTCAGGAATTCTTCCAAGATCAAAATATCGAAATATCATCAGACGAACAAATATATGAGTTTCTTGGTCTACAGGCCTACTACAACAATACAAATATTATATTCAATATTCTAATACCAGTAGTTTCTAATGAATCATACACATTTTTTCATGTAATACCCCTTCCAATTAATAAAACATTAACCATATCCACAAAACCCTATATTTCCCTAAAGGAACTTGAAATACAGTTTTTCAACGAGCCATGCCAACTAATAGAAGGAACCAGGCGCATATCCAGACCTTCAGCCGGGTGCTAGGGGGGGGGGGGGGGGGGGGGGGGTCACAACGAAAATGATCGAGGGGAGAAAAGGTCGGAAATAGTCGCTTTTATTTTTTTTTATCATATTTCAAAAACAAAATTTTCCGCTTAATTTGGAAAGCCTGTCGATAATATTATCCATATCAATGTCGATCTCAGAGTGGACAGACATTATTATCCAGATTCTCTTTCTCGTGCACAGATTGTAGAAATAGATGTGACGCAACCGACTCTGTCACGGGTGAAGTAATTGACTGAGGGTGAGAGCTTCCAATTTGAGTCACATTCAAAGGAATAGGAGTAGAAATGCATGATATGTCATGACTATATCTTTTGACGGGAGCTTAACTGATCTTGCCTTCTAAAAAAAAGTTGTCAATGGTCTCATCAGTCTTCTGCTTTCCATTTTCGCTACTCTTTCTACCTCCTTCGCTAACTAGTGTAGCAAGTTTACTCTTCTCCTTTAAATTAAAAGTAAACGTGAAGTTAAATTAAATAACACTACTTGTATTAATACGAAAGTACAAGCAAAGCAACGGCAACGGCAACGGCAAATATCGCAAGCAGAAGAAAGCGAATGGTTTTTATTTTTATAGTCGTGCCGTAAAAATTGTGAAGAAAATTTATAGAATCAATTTTAATGGCATCAATCCAACTGATTGTTTTCAGCAACCAATAATGTATAAAAATTCGAAAGAAGAATTAAAAGTAAACATGAAGTTAAATTAAATAACACTACTTGTATTAATACGAAAGTACAAGCAAAGCAACGGCAACTATCGCAAGCAGAGGAAAGCGAATGGTGTTTATTTTTATAGTCGTGCCGTAAAAATTGTGAAGAAAATTTATAGAATCAATTTTAGTGGCATCAATCCAACTGATTGTTTTCAGCAACCAATAATGTATAAAAATTCGAAAGAAAAATGTTTAAGTAAATTTCTAAGAACAAAATGTATGCTTGCCAATGCTCATAAATATCTTTAGCGACCCAGATCAGCCAAGGCACCTGAATCAACATAACTCTTTGGAATCATTGTCCGCCACCAATAGCGCATGAAAAATCTAACGAAAAATTTTCCGATCTTTCTAAGAAAACTGAAAGCTTGTGCCTTTGTCCGAAAGAGTGAGCCACCAGAATCAATGCACCAATTCCAATGTTGCCAATAATTTCTTTCTAAAATCGGCTAAATGTATCTAGAAAATCTAAAACAGATTTTAGAAATCGGCTAAAAATCGGCAAATTCCAAATTCCATTCTATACAAAATAATGCAAACTCGAATGAACGTAAATGCAAAACCAGCATAAAAGTTCTCGCCGATAGTACTATCGAGTGGTGTATTCTTTTCCTGATTCAGAAAACTTTCTCGGGGCGTTTTTGTTGCCCGAAAACCCATTTTCATGCACTCGGGTGACATACACCCCAGTTACTACATTTCGCATATATTTTTCCGCTCTTTCTTTCAGAGACATAAGTGCTCTGTTGCGAACTTTTTTCTCATAGGACGTCATTTTTCCACGACGCATCAATCAATCATCAATCACGAGAGGAAAAATCCACTTTTTCAACCAAGAAATTGGCTCAAAATACATCCGATCGCCAAAGCACACTAACCCGGCGATTACACGAGATAGTACAGCTTGCATGCAAGCCTCCCTTCCAACGCGATTTTTAGCTTGACAACAGAAGGCAGTTCGGTTATGTCTTATCATCTTGCATGCAAGTTCATTTAAAAATGGCATTGAGGCGTAAAGTCTTGCGTATATTGGAAAATTATAGCAATAAAAGAAGTAGCAAAATGATAAAAACCCGCGAAAAAATGAAGAGGAAGCTGTTGGTAAATGATGTAATGCAAATGATCCCAGAAAATCTCAGTTTTCCAGAATAAATTTATCAAATTCTCTCCAGCATTTCTTTTCCGCCATCTTGAAAACTGTATAATGTCAAATTACTATCCCCTCAGCTGCCATGGTTTTTCATCATGCAAGTTCTCTGAAAGCGGAGCTGCCAGCATGGCAGTAGAGGTCATACGTGCATGAAGTTGAGAATCGGCCAAATTAGTCGATTTTCGGCAACGCTGACCAATTTGTTTACACCGTTGCCGGTTCATTCGAATTCTTAAGAACAATTTGCAAGTGTATTTCTAAGAAAAATTTAATACTTCCCTACGAACATATAAATTTTGAACAACTCTTGAATCAGTGTATTATGGCCCAATATACGGAAGATTCTTCCAGCAGCCAAGGGCGCATTCTAGCGAAATAATCAGCAATTGCTAAACAATAACTTCGCATGGTATTGTTCTGCAACTGTCGGTTATTTTGCTGATTAGCCCAGCAGCTGGCTGCGATGAGCGGTTAGTGAAACAATCGACGATTACGATAATAATTAACCAAGTATGGTAATTATTATGTAAGGCGATTGTTTACTACGAAGCGACTCAGGTGCTGCAACCGGTAGAACAAACGGCAAGGTTGTTGTCGTTTGTTTACATCCGCGTTGCGAGTAAAAGTTTACTTGCGAATATTGGAGCATAAGAGACCAATGACTGGTCTGTCGAGTGCCTGTAATATTCTATTCTTCCATTGAGCAGTCGCGTTGCATAGTGGTGTCAAGTTTCCGTTCGGTGCGGAGTACATAATAATTGTTAAGATAGGTCAAGTCTTAGTAAATAAAGATTTATAACGTGCACGAAATTCGAGCGTTGTTTTGTTAATTATTGGGTTTTATTTATTGATTGCTTTTGGGACACGACATTTTGGCGCAGCCGGTGAAACTTAGGTAAGAAATTAGATAAATTTCTTACTGGTGTGTTTTTTTTCATTGCTAACTTTTTTTTTCAAGAATTGTTTGTAAGAAGGAGGAAATTTGTTTATTTATATATTGAGTTTATCTTAATTCTTTTGCGTTTCAGGCATTTAAGAAGTGTTAGATTTAAATTTTTGTGTTTTGTGATTTTTTTTTTTTGTGAAAATAAATTGGAAATTACACTTATGACATTTGAGGAGTTGATATTTATCAGCTACTCCTCACAAACATACGCTGGGAGCAAAGCTAATTTAGCTACGCCAAACATACACACTGGGAGCAAAGCTAATTTTAGCTACTCCAACATATATTGATGAGATCGAGGAGTTGTGCTTGTACAAGCTACTCCCGCATCTTCATCATAATACACACATATACGTTAGCGATGATCGAGGAGTTGTGCTTTTACAAGCTACTCCCGCATCCCGTATAAACACCATTCACATTTTTTTTTTTTTAGAAAAATGTGTTAATTTTAAGATGTAATAAACTTCGGAGTAATATATAAGAGGCAATATTGTAAGGTGCAAGATTTTTATAGATGTGTTTGAGATAAGTAAAAGTTGGTAATAAGAATTTCACCAGTTTCAACGTCACGTTTCGATTTAGGCGTTGGTCGAACGCGCGTTTATTTAATTTGTCGGTTTTTTGATAGTCGTAATAATGTCGTGTTATATTTACGAAATGATCTTTGTTTAGACGCATTTGTACAAATGTATTCGGGTTTTACGCGATTAAGTAGGTAGGAAGTTTTAAGTAAAGTATGGTTTGTTGTATTTTCATTGGGTGCATCTGAATAATAAAAAATAAAAAAAATGTTGAGCATGTTTGTTTGTATGTACGCATAATAGCTGAATTGAGGTATGATAGCTTTGAATGTTTACGTTATATTGAGTAAGTATTGGCAGTCGATTAGTACCTATTATAAAGATAAGAGTTTTGCGAAAGATCTGTTCTAGAGCGCGATGTACTAATTTTTCGGTTCAGGTATGAAGTAAAAATGGTATTAGTGAAAAAGTGAAAGTACCAGAACGAGTTAAAATTAAGGCAAAATAGAAAATCATAACTGTATACAAGATGGCAGATTCATACGAGAAGATCATGGATCTGGTTTCTATATATGTGCCGACGTTTTCAGGAGAAAGGTCACCGAAGTTGGCAAAGGAAGTATATCGATTTCTGTGTTGCTGCAACGATCTTTACGACCGACTGGTAGCAGCAGAAAAAGTTATTTTCATGAAGTGTGTAAAATATCGGCTGACGGATGAAGCGTATTACCTGATAAGCTCCCAGGAGCTGAAGGACTTCAAAACCTTACAGCAAGCAATAAAATCTGCATACATGCCGCGAAAATCATTCAGTGAACTACGCACTGAAATGCTAGCATGTAGACAGAGACCTGGACAGGACATCACGGAGTTCGCGGATCGAATAAAAGAACTGCTCAATCAGATTAAAGAGGCTGTCTCGGCCAAATACCCGGGAGGGGAGAAGGGACTACTAGCCGAGTTGGAGGCCGATGTTGTAGCTATCTTCAAAGCGGGTGTGATTAGTAGACCCACGCAAGTGTACATTACAGGGCGTAAGTTTCAGTCACTGGAAGAAGTGAGAGAGGAAGCCAGTTATTTTGAAAAGGATGCCAAAAGTGAAAGAATCGGGAATATGGCAAGAAGAGCGAAAGCCAAACACAGTAAGTGCACCAAACAGATGGCCAACGGGGGATTTCACCAGAGGCGAGCCCGGACAGAATTCGATACCGTTCGTACAGGGCCAGTGTCATCAGGAGGATACCAAGCATCTTCGACAAGGAGAACACCTCCCAGATCTATTGAGTGTTTTCAATGCGGACAGCGTGGACACTTTGCGAGAGAGTGCCAACAAGTACTCTTCTGTACTGAATGTCAGGAATATGGACACAAGGAATCGAATTGCCGAATCCATAACGTCAGAGTGGCTAACTGTGCAGCTAGCAGTCAAGATGAACTCCATTCAGGAAGAGAGGGGCTTTATTGCCAATTCTGTCGAACACAGGATCACTACACGGCAAACTGTCTGAAAAAGTATTTAGCCGAGAGGGAGAGTGAAGAAGTGAATTCCAAGAGTAAGTTTGTCATCACAGTGCCTTCGGACATAGCGTTAGAAGGTAAGTTTAGACTTTTAATAGTAGTTTAATTAAGATCAATAGAATAAAAGGAAATACACCCGTACAGACACAACAGAAAATAACAATTGGAGGTCTCTTTGGGTTCGCTAGGAGGTCCATAAGCACTTGTCAGGCGAACTTGCATATAGATAACAATCCACAGGCTTGTCAATTTAATGCCATTGGTAATACTGATTCAATTCCAGCCGACGGGAAACTTGGAATGGATTTCCTGAGGGACAGAGCTATCATCGACTGTGTAAATAGGAAATTATGGATACAAAACGTCGGCCAGGCAAAGGAAGAAAGTGCGGTTTTCGAGAATGTCGCAGCTAGTGGACCAGTTGTACCAAATACTCTGCAATTGTCCAGTCAAAGAACCCCTTTACAAGCGAGAATAGAGGAGGTTGAAAGCAGCATGGCAGAAATCATCAGTACAGGTGTTAATAGCAAAGACAACGAATTGAAAGTTAAGACCACAAGTGTAGAGACAGATCGCGACAGTGCGAGAGTTTACGAGGTAAGAATCGATGAATTTAGGGAGGAGAGGAGGAGGCGAGATGAATATTATGACCACAGCGGAAATAGCCTGGAGGATGGATGTGCATTTGTAAGAGTTACTAATGCAAGAGCCTATCCTGAAAAAAGCATGAACTCCTCGGATGGGCAACATGGATCTCGTAAGTATCCTGAACGAATTGCATGGCGCTACAAAGGTAGGAACAATTTCTATTGGCAAATACGAAAAGCTCAGGGGATTCTGCAAAAAGGTAAGTTTAAATTTCAGGGCTATAATAGTAAGCCGGATAGGACAGAAGTACGTCAAGGCAGAAGGAAAGTAGGGGAACGGAACTTCATTCATGTTGCAAATGCGACTTCTACTGCAAGTTCAATAACCCTTACAAGGTAAGTAATGGTTATGACCCAGGAATCGGGAGGCTTAACCAAATATATGTCCAACAAATTCCCTTTCATTTCAGGAGAAATTCGATTAGCGGAGCTTGATATGGACAGGAAATATGGAAAGGATGTAAAGTAAATCTATAAAATAAAAGGTACGAAGGTCTTTAACAAAAAAAAGAGAGAGGAAGTGAATAATGGAAATTTGAAAATTTAAAATAAAGAGAGATTAGGAAAAAGAGTTATTTAATTACTTAAATAATAACCAGAATTAGAAAAAAGAAAAAATCGAGATGTTAAAAGAATAAATTGAATAAAAAGGAAGAAATAGAGATTTTGAAGTAAAGAGAAATTAAAAAAAAAAGATATCTAAAAGAAAGAGAATATATAAAAAAAAACAAAAGATTACTTGACACGAAATAGAAAGAAAAAGTTAGAAGAATAAGAAATGTATGAAGATAATAAATAAATGTTTAAAGTTAGAGATGGAAAACTAAAAAGTAGGTTCAAGAAAGATAAAAACTAAAAGAGTGATGAATATAAAGGAAAACAATATGTTAACAATGTTGAAAAACAACGAAGAGGTTGTTAAAAATAAGAGTTAAGAAAAGATTGAAATTTTAGAAGAAATATAAGATTTATAGAGAAGATATGGTAAAATTTAAAAAATAGGAGTTAAAGAAAGAAAGTTGTAAAGGAGACAAGAATGAAAAGATAAAGGTTTCAAGTAGAATACAGAACAAAAGTAAAGATTTCCAAAGTAAAAAAAAAACCATGTTTAAGGAGAATAAAAGGGTTGCCATAGATTAGTATCATATAAGTATAGGGTTTAGTTTTTCGCCAGGAAAGCGGTAATCACGGTAGTTTTTGCACTCTTCACCTTGCTGGAGACAGAGAAGACAGGATATAGTATCAAGCCGTACAGGAGTGTTTTTCGAGCACCGTGGGAAAGTTAATTTATACACCACACATTGAACTATCCTGCCCACACGGAAAATGCTGAACTTAAAAGAAGACACAAACTCCGCAACCATAAAGATTTGCGTTAGACAGGCACAAGGTAACCGTAGATGAAGTCCACAGAGATGATCTGGATGCCGAACTTGGAGCAACAGTGAGAAGGCCCGAAAATACAGCTACATCTTAGATAAACATTTATTGGAAAGCTAAAATTAGGAAACCTGACGGAACTACTACCGCATAATTTTGTGTTAAGAGGTCTGTAATATGGTGTACTTTCTAACATATATATATACCGTACTATATGAGATATAAAAAAAAAACAAATCTTTAAGTACACATGGACTTAAAAGAAATTTTTTTTAAAAAAAAATCCATTTTGATGAGTCCGTCCTACCACCGACCCTCAGAGCAACGATTTCCATTGAGATGTTTCTTGAAATGAAATTGAAAAAGCGGCTGTAAAGAGAAATGGTCACACGTTCTATGAAGTTACAATCTGATGTAATGGTTTCCAGAAATGCAATGTAGATAAAATTACTCTTACCAAATAATTAATGGGATAAAGTAGCATTTCGGCGTAAAATCTTATTTGAAATTCAAAGGTGATCAAGTGCCAGCAGCATTATCAGGAAGAGTGTACCGTTTGAAACGTTAAAAAAGTGAAAAATGCGAGCGTTCATCGGAAAACCATCAAAAGGGTCCATAAACCAGAGGTTATCCAAGCTAGCAGAGGCCAGTATATAGTCATCATGTCAAGAACAACAAACCTGCAAACAGTAAATTTACCCTCGTCGGAAAGCAGATGGTATAATCAGAGTAGCCATAGTATTGTAATTAGAGAAGTTTTGGGCACCCATTGAAAGTATACACTTAGATAGAATTTTTGTACAAGTAATTTTGTTATATATAAGTGCTATAAACACTTGTAAAAAGAAAACTTGTAATTTTTGTTATTTTTGTTATTAGACAGACAATAAATACGTTGTATATTTTTAAAATGCATGTGAATTAATTAAGAATATTTGTTTTAATCATGTAAATTTAGTTAAATAAAAAAAAGAGATCAATAGATTGCAGCATAATATAGAGAAAATGTTTGATTATAGCATTGGAAAGATACATAGTTTTTGGGAAAATATGTTAGTTGTGAAAGAAAAATTTCATAAAGTAAAGATATGCATGAAGAAAAAAAAATGTGTTAATTGTTAAAGAAAAAAAATATAAGGATATATATAAGGAAATAAATATATGTTAAAAAGAGTTAAACAGATCAACTATAAAATTATTAGTGAAAATCAATACGTGTAATCAAAAATAAAAGTTAGCATACAGGTGGTAATAAAGAAAAACAATGCAAAATGATAAAAATGTAAGAAAATATAAATTAGAAAATTTATATTGATATGTAAGAAAAATGTAAAACAATCTGAACCGAACTGAGACCAAAAATATTTTCAATTTTTGAGACTATTGCACTCTCCAGATCTAGTTCCCTGCGGAAACTAGTTTTTCTAAGGGGGGAGGGATGTTATGGCCCAATATACGGAAGATTCTTCTAGCAGCCAAGGGCGCATTCTAGCGAAATAATCAGCAATTGCTAAACAATAACTTCGCATGGCATTGTTCTGCAACTGTCGGTTATTTTGCTGATTAGCCCAACAGCTGCGATGAGCGGTTAGTGAAACAATCGACGATTACAATAATAATTAACCAAGTATGGTAATTATTATGTAAGGTGATTGTTTACTACTAAGCGACTCAGGTGCTGCAACCGGTAGAACAAACGGCAAGGTTGTGTCGTTTGTTTACATCCGCGTTGCGAGTAAAAGTTTACTTGCGAATATTGGAGCATAAAAGACCAATGACTGGTCTGTCGAGTGCCTGTAATATTCTATTCTTCCAGTGAGCAGTCGCGTTGCATAGTGGTGTCAAGTTTCCGTTCGGTGCGGAGTACATAATAATTGTTAAGATAGGTCAAGTCTTAGTAAATAAAGACTTATAACGTGCACGAAATTCGAGCGTTGTTTTGTTAATTATTGGGTTTTATTGATTGATTGCTTTTGGGACACGACAAGTGTCGCCATGGAAAATCAACGGGCTAGACGTTGATTGCATGGAACTGGTTCTATTGGAAGATCGAAGAACCGTAAAACAAAATTTGTAAGTCAAGGCTTAAATACAATTACGACGTTCAACGGCAAACGACGAAAAAGTGCCTCTCTCAAACTTCTAAAAGCACAGCGTCTTATGCGAATGCCCAAATTTCGACAGGTAACGGTCAGCGGTGGACGAAGTTACCGTCGGGATTGATCAATTTCTAATTTTGCCGTCGTCGCTAACAAAATCAAACGAACGAAATTGTTGTGGCATTTTTGTCAAGGTTTGTCAATTTCAAAACAATGAATTTTGATGAAAAATTGATTGAGGAAGTGCGATATCATAAAATAATTTATGATATACAAGACAACCTGTATAGACGAGTTGACAAAAAAGACATAAGACACACACACACACACACACACACACACACACACACTACGTCATACCAAAATGTTTTCTACCAGGCGATATTCCGTATTGCACTATGTTATTAAATTAGCAACAACAACAACTAACGTAGGTAGATATGTTGGCTTAGATAAGAAATTGCTTAATTTTTGATCTTCAGGTGCAATGCTTCTAATTTGATTCATTGCATAAACAATTCGAATAATGTAAACAAAATCGCAGTCGAATAATGTAAACAAAATTCGCACAGACCCAAGTAAAGTAAAAAAATTGAACGATTTATGGAAGATTCCCAATTTCTTTAGCTGGAAAAAACAACTATGTTGTCTTAGATGAGTGGTGGAAGTTATAATTGAAAATTTCTTTTGCTGATAAAAAACCAGCAACAACTATGACGTAAGTTGTGGTCTGTATGTATCTTTTATAAACAGGAGTAATCATGATATTCGATATCTAAAAAGAGATCACGGCTGCTTGGGATGGTAAGAATGGAAATTAAAGTCATATCAGAAAATTTTGGGTGTAGGGGTGTGCGTGTACTGAAAAGTCTTATCAGAAAATCCTCTACGGGCTATGCTTTTTTTGATATTAGCGATCATACCTTTTCTGATGTAATTCATATTACTAATAATTCAAGTCTAGGCTACTTTTGTAAGCATGCTTTAGTGAATACCGTACTTTGAAACCATCTCGCTCTCTCAAAACATCTTTCTCTCTCTAGCACACATGTTTGAGGTGGACTTGATCATATACATGCCAGCTTGGAGCTTGGTTGTCTGCTTTATATACTATGAGTATAGTATGGTTACCTGGAATTATCAGGCTTGTTGTTCAACGGGACTATTAGCGGCGGGGTGAGGTCGCTTTACTGATCTAACTACTATTCATACCGAAATGTGGTATTTTGATAATCCTAAGCTTACTTTCTTATCTTCCGAACCAAAATAAATTGTTTATACCTTTCTTAACAAAATTATTTAAAAAAAATTTATCTTAACCAAATGACTACGATTCCTCAATCAAGAACTCTCTGTTAAGTAATCGTTGTATATGGCGCTGTACCTTGGGCTGATGATATCGAATGTAGCTGCCCACAGAATAGGGCTCCGGCTGCAAATAGACACACATTTAGCTGGGAGTTAGTATGCGTAATATGGTAAGGTTACATTTTAATCAAAACTATTTTATTATTTTGTTAAGTAAGGTATAGTGTAACCTTTGGGAAGGTAAGGAACTAAGCTGTAAATTACTAGAAGACTATTTGCCTGTATGGATAGTAAGTTAGGCTCTGTTGGCAGTTTTCTATAAGTATCAATATAGAATATTTTAAAAAGCGGACTCTCAATGCACACAAACAGATTTCTGTTTCTTGGCTTGGGACGTATGTTCGGGGTTTTGGTATGAGGGATTGAATCGATGTATGTTGTACAATGGATTGAAGGTATATGTTTATATTTGATTGGAGCAAAATATTCTCACGCCTTCATGATCCAAAGCTTAAATATAACTGAAATTCTTAAAAAATGTTGAATCGATGACTAATGCTGCCGTAATATTGAGAAGGATTTAAGGGTTTAAGAAAAGAAGGTGGTAGTATAATATGTTGATTTGAGGAATATCTTAGATGAGTAGTGGTAGTTGTATGGGTACAGTAAAAGCCTTATTAACAATTTTTTTTTATAATCAGGTGTAATGGCATGGTCACTGTTGCCACTTGAAATCTTTCTAGAGTAGCTTTTTAGCGTAGTGCGAAAGTGGTATGCGTAGCCACACCTTATAGAAACAGTAAAATCTTACCAATTTAAAGCTTTGCAGGAAGTTATTGCTATGATATATGGAAGTCTTATGGGTGAAGTAAAAACCTAATTTTTGGTGATCTAGTATAATGGAATGACCAGTGTTGCAATATGAAATCTTTCTAGAGTAACTTTTTCGCAAAGTGATCCTTTTCTGGTTAGGCGATGAGAGTTCGACATCAAAAATCTCATGTTATTTCTTATGGAAGTCAAAATTTACTTTTGCAATTATCTCGCCTTAACTCATCATCTGTCTCTCTCTAATACATATGCTTGAGGTGGATTTGGTCATATACTTGCTTGCTGGGAGCTTGGTATTATCAGTTGTTTGTTTTATATGCTATGAGTATATATATATATATATATATAAATATGTTGGCTTTAGGTTAAGAGTGGGTTAAATTAAAAGCTTTGATGGTAGAAGATAGGGCTATGATATTAAGTAATGGAAGTTGGATGGGAGCAGTAAAAGAATAATTTTTGGTTGTCAGGTGTAATGGCATGACTTAGCAGGTAATTTGATATTAACTTTTGCCATGATCGTGGCGGTAGAGATTGGGTTAAGTTTAGTGGTCCTCGAAGTTTATTTTATGGGTGGTGGGTGTGCATAATATAGTAGGAAGCTTTAGTGAATATCATTCTTTTCAACCATGTGACTCTATCAAAACATCTGTGTCGCTGTAACATTAATCTGTGTTCATACTTGAGGTGGTTATGATAGCTTGAAATTATCTTATTGATATTGGTCAATGAGGAATTCCACAGGTTTTGTTTACAATTCGTTATATTTTTTCAGGTCTGGGATTAACAAATATTTTGAGAATAAATTAAGTTTGGTGATGCTTGAAGTTTATTTTATGTGCGGCGGGTGCGCATAATCTAGTAGGAAGTTTTAGTGAATACCATACCTTTCAACCATCTCGCTCTAACACACAACATCTGCCTCGCTCTAACATACATGGTTGAGGTATATATGATCGCTTATATGCCAGCTTGGAGCTGTGCGTTATCAGTTGTTTGATTTATATGCTATGGCTGCCTGGAATTATCATGCTTGTGTTGGGCTGGTCTGTATACTTGGTGGATGAGAGCTTTAGCGACAATATGCAATCGTTTACTTGCCAGCTTGGAGCTTGTTGTTATCAGTTGTTTGCTTTATATGCTCTGGCTGTCAGGGGTCATCATGTGTTTAGCTGGGCTGGGTGAATATATATCTGAAAATAGATCACGTGAAACTGCTGCGATATTGGAGTACTTTCTTATCAGGTTGAGAGGGGGTTAAATTTAAAGCTTTGATAAAAGAATGCGATGTTCTAGATGGCAACAAAATGAAAGTTTATAAGAATTTGGTAACAGTATGTTCTATAAAAAAATCTAATAAGCAGCAGAAAATTGTATAAGAATCTGGTAAGAGTATGTTCCATACAAAATCTAACAGGCAGAAAAAATGTTATAAAAAATCTGGGTGTCTCTATTGAACCACAGGAGACTTGATTTTTCACAGGTTTCCCTGGTAATCACTCTTTTTAGAATTTCGAATGGGATCCTCAAAATAAATGATAGTAGTGCAGAGTTATCCATTTGAGAACCTTTTTTCACATAGCTCATCAGCTGCTTCATTACTCTAGATATCCATATGTCCAGGAACCTAGAATAGGATGACCTTATACTGTATGGATATAGGCTATAGCTTTACCCAAAACGAATTGCATGAGAATTTGGTTAGTGGTTAGTGTCTTCTTAAATATGAGACTGTTGAGATGAATATTGAGGAGCTTATAAGAGAATATTATAACATTTTTCTCGATGAGCATAAGAAACAAATTCAAGAATGCTATAACTTTTTAATATTATATAAACATATTAAGAAAGTCGAGTCAAAATGTTATGAGCACCTTGCAAGCTGGGCTTGTGCAAGAGATGATGCAACGGATGGATCAGTATGAGTTTGTGGCCGAAAATATAAACAAATTTGATACAAGTGATTATTTAGAAGATAATCAATTCAATTCACCGCTCATGAATAAAAACATTCCTGGTCTAATAAAGGATGAGCTGAGTGGGAAAATCATGAGCGAATTTCTTGTCTTGCGCTCGAAAATGTACAGTCTGCATATAAACGATGGTAAAACTGTAAAGAAAGCAAAAGGAGTAAAGGCTAATGTAGTCCAGAGGCATATCAATTTTGAAGACTATGTCGAATGTTTGAATAACAAGCAAGTATTAACTGCTAATCAGAGCTCCATACAATCACATAACCATAATGTTTACACGATCAACCAAAAGAAGATTGCATTGAGTCCATATGATAACAAGCGGTATATTATGAGTGGGACAACGGATACTCTACCATGGGGACATTACTCTATTCTATGGTATTCTTTTTATTCAATTTCCCTACTAAGTCCAGAGCTCCCGAATAATATTTTCCCACTAAAGCGAGCTCATAATCGGGAGGTTGAGCGTTTTACCCAGAATGCTAGGGCGGCTTGAGAAAAAACATTTACACGTGGCCTCGACCTTGACCCTGACATCACCTTTGGAGCCGGAAGGGCGTCAGGTCCTTGGCCGTCATCCGGAAGTGTGTCTTGGAGGCTACAACCTTGATTCTCTATAATCAAGCACGTCACAGGGAACTCCGACTTGGCTGATGATGAGGATTACGTCTGTCGATCAGACCAGTTTGAAAAGCTGTTTATCTGTTATCTGGCCTATTTTAAAAGCTGTTAAGCAGTTACCAGAGCTATTTAAAAAGCTGTTAAGCTGTTACCAGACCTGTTTAAAACCTATTAAGTTGTTATCAGACCTGTTTGAAAAGCTGTTAAGCTGTTATCAGACCTGTTTAAAAAGCTGTTAAGCTGTTATCAGGCCTGTTTAAAAAGCTGTTAAGCTGTTATCAGACCTGTTTAAAAAGCTGTTAAGCTGTTATCAGACCTGTTTGAAAAGCTGTTAAGCTGTTATCAGACCTGTTTAAAAAGCTCTTAAGCACTTATCAGACCTGTTTAAAAAGCTGTTAAGCTGTTATCAGACCTGTTTAAAAAGCTGTTAGGCCGTTAACAGACCTGTTTAAAAAGCTGTTAAGCTATAATCAGACCTGTTTAAAAAGCTGTTAAGCTGTTATCAGACCTGTTTAAAAAGCTGTTAAGCTGCTATCTGACCTGTTTAAAAAGCTGTTAAGCTGTTATCAGACCTGTTTAAAAAGCTGTTAAGCTGTTATCAGACCTTTTTAAAAGCTGTTAAGCTGTTATCAGACCTATTTGAAAAGCTGTTAAGCTGTTATCAGACCTGTTTAAAAAGCTGTTAAGCTGTTATCAGAGCTGGTTGAAAAGTTGTTAAGCAGTTATAAGAGCTGTTATCAGACCTGTTTAAAAAGCTGTTAAGCTGTTATCAGACCTGTTTAAAAGCTGTTAAACTGTTATCAGACCTATTGGAAAAGCTGTTGAGCTGTTACCAGACCTATTTAAAAAGCTGTTAAGCTGTTATCAGAGCTGGTTGAAAAGTTGTTAAGCAGTTATAAGAGCTGCTCGAAAAGCCGATAAGCTGTTATCTGACCTGTTCTAAATGCTACTAAGCTATTATCTGACCCGTTCGAGAAGCTGTTAAGCAGTTATCAGACCTATTTTGCAAAGCAATATGGAATCCCCTGTGACGTGCTTGATTATAGGGAATCAAGGTTGTAGCCTCCAAGACACACTTCCGGATGACGGCCAAAGACCTGACGCCCTTCCGGTTTCTAAGGTGATATCAGGGTCAAGGTCGAGCCCACGTGTAAATGTTTTTTCTCAAGCCGCCCTAGCATTCTGGGTAAAACGCTCAACCTCCCGATTAGGAGCTCGCTTTAGTGGGCAAATATTATTCGGGAGCTCTGGACTTAGTAGGGAAATTGAATAAAAAGAATACCATAGAATAGAGTAATGTCCCCATGGTAGAGTATCCGTTGTCCCACTCATAATATACCGCTTGTTATCATATGGACTCAATGCAATCTTCTTTTGGTTGATCGTGTAGACATTATGGTTATGCGATCGTATGGAGCTCTGATTAGCAGTTAATACTTGCTTGTTATTCAAACATTCGACATAGTCTTCGAAATTGATATGCCTCTGGACTACATTAGCCTTTACTCCTTTTGCTTTCTTTACAGTTTTACCATCATTTATATGCAGACTGTACATTTTCGAGCGCAAGACAAGAAATTCGCTCATGATTTTCCCATTCAGCTCATCCTTCATTAGACCAGGAATGTTTTTATTCATGAGCGGTAAATTGAATTGATTATCTTCTGGGTAATCACTTGTATCAAATTTGTTTATATTTTCGGCCACAAACTCATACTGATCCATCCGTTGCATCATCTCTTGCACAAGCCCAGCTTACAAGGTGCTCATAATATTTTGACTCGACTTTCTTAATATGTTTATATAATTTTAAAAAGTTATAGCATTCTTGAATTTGTTTCTTATGCTCATCGAGAAAAATGTTATTATATTCTCTTATAAGCTCCTCAATATTCATCTCAACAGTCTCACATTTAAGAAGACACTAACCACTAACCAAATTCTCATGCAATTCGTTTTGGGTAAAGCTATAGCCTATATCCATACAGTATAAGGTCATCCTATTCTAGGTTCCTGGACATATGGATATCTAGAGTAATGAAGCAGCTGATGAGTTATGTGAAAAAAGGTTCTCAAATGGATAACTCTGCACTACTATCATTTGTTTTGAGGATCCCATTCGAAATTTTAAAAAGAGTGATTACCAGGGAAACCTGTGAAAAATCAAGTCTCCTGTGGTTCAATAGAGACACCCAGATTTTTTATAAAATTTCTTCTGCCTGTTAGATTTTGTATGGAACATACTCTTACCAGATTCTTATACAATTTTCTGCTGCTTATTAGATTTTTTTATAGAACATACTGTTACCAAATTCTTATAAACTTTCATTTTGTTGCCATCTAGAACATCGCATTCTTTCATCAAAGCTTTAAATTTAACCCCCTCTCAACCTGATAAGAAAGTACTCTAATATCGCAGCAGTTTCACGTGATCTATTTTCAGATATATATTCACCCAGCCCAGCTAAACACATGATGACCCCTGACAGCCAGAGCATATAAAGCAAACAACTGATAACAACAAGCTCCAAGCTGGCAAGTAAACGATTGCATATTGTCGCTAAAGCTCTCATCCACCAAGTATACAGACCAGCCCAACACAAGCATGATAATTCCAGGCAGCCATAGCATATAAATCAAACAACTGATAACACACAGCTCCAAGCTGGCATATAAGCGATCATATATACCTCAACCATGTATGAGAGCGAGGCAGATGTTGTGTGTTAGAGCGAGATGGTTGAAAGGTATGGTATTCACTAAAACTTCCTACTAGATTATGCGCACCCGCCGCACATAAAATAAACTTCAAGCATCACCAAACTTAATTTATTCTCAAAATATTTGTTAATCCCAGACCTGAAAAAATATAACGAATTGTAAACAAAACCTGTGGAATTCCTCATTGACCAATATCAATAAGATAATTTCAAGCTATCATAACCACCTCAAGTATGAACACAGATTAATGTTACAGCGACACAGATGTTTTGATAGAGTCACATGGTTGAAAAGAATGGTATTCACTAAAGCTTCCTACTATATTATGCACACCCACCACCCATAAAATAAACTTCGAGGACCACTAAACTTAACCCAATCTCTACCGCCACGATCTTGGCAAAAGTTAATATCAAATTACCTGCTAAGTCATGTCATTACACCTGACAACCAAAAATTATTCTTTTACTGCTCCCATACAACTTCCATTACTTAATATCATAGCCCTATCTTCTATCATCAAAGCTTTTAATTTAACCCACTCTTAACCTAAAGCCAGCATATATATATATATATATATATATATATATATATATATATATATATATACTCATAGCATATAAAACAAACAACTGATAATACCAATGTTCAAACCAACATTAAATAGCCACCTGGAAGTAAAATAGTTTAAAAGTTTCTAATTCCAAGTTTTTCTAATCATTGAAAATAGGTTGGGAACGAAACGATGTATACCTACCTACAAGCATATCGATAAGGCAGTTTTTAGTGGAGATAACAATCAACACCTCATGGCTACATTCCACATAAACAAATCCGGGACACAATCCAATAAGAGGAAAGTAACTTGTCTTCGATAACAGTGCGCGAGTTAAATGAATTAGATTAAGTAATCTGTACATTTAAATGAATCTTTAAAATAACAAATTAGCAATATTGTAATAGGTATCTTATTGTATAATTATAATCTTAATAGCTTTAGATAGGCAAAATTAGGAACGGCAACAAAATATGCGCAAAATTCCAGTTGCTTTGTACAGCTGCTAGGGTCAATGTACTCTTCTGACCTACGCACAGCTGCTAAGGTCAACGGACTTTTCTGTTGCTACCTACGCACAGCTGCAAAGGTCAACGTACTTTGGTTACTATGCGCAATGTAAAATAATTTGTTGGAGCCATGCGCAATTCAGAGGCAATATAAGTCGCAGGCTAATTTGAATCTTTCTCTTTTAGTATCCAGCTCTCATAGATGGTGCATCGTTTTGGAATTCGACTTGGCGAGTGTAATTAAATAAAATTATTAACAAATTAACTTTATCTTGGGTAACGACTGAGAAAAAGATATTTATTCTTTGTCTCGACTGGAATAAAATTTACTAACATAATAACTTTATCTTGGGTACCGACTGAGATAAAGATATTTATTCTGGGTCTCGACTGGAATAAAATTTTCTAACATAATAACTTTATCTTGGGATCTTTAAACACTACTCATACAACTTTGCTTTGGGTGTCGACTGAAGTAAAATATCTTGTTCCGGGGAACGACTAGAACAAGATAATCACTAATAATTTAATTACTAACGCCATAAAGTCGATTCCATAGTTTTATACTGGTGAGTACATTTTTGATTCATATTGAGTAATATATTTATACATACATATATAATTGCCATTGGTCAAAGTTGTATCAACTTTGACAGTGTTATACTGAGAATAAAATTATTATTGTGTAGTGAATAAGTGACCTTTTTTTATATCTATTGAAGTTTAGTTCTTAAGCGTCGTGAAATTGAATTCGGTTAATTTTAGTTATAGTTGTAATTTTGTACTTAAGTTTTACGTGCGTTCAATAAACCACTGACTATTAAATATTCCCCGGCGTTATTATTTACAGTCCACATCCTTATTGATATTTTCTTTTGAGTGTTCTCATTGGGCAGAACATTTTATGGTCCTTCGTAGCCAGAATTAAAGTCTAGTGGTTTATAATTTCACACGTCTAAACATGAGTACACTTCAAAAATGTTTGGCTAACCAAGCCACCTCCGCAAAAATCATCGAAAAATCTCTCAAGAACTACAACAATACTGTAGTAGAGAGACGAACAAAAGGGCTTGTTTCTGAGCGCTTAATCGCTTTAAGCGAAATCTGGTCAGATTACAAGTCTACTCATTATACAATTATCCAAGCAACGCAGGCATTGGATGACAGTGAACTTGAGAAGTACGAGTATTTCGTACATGATCAATTTGCAGAGGTGGAAAATAAGTACTATACATTCTGAGGTATTCTCAGGGATGCATTAGATGCTTTTGAGCCAAAAGCAGAACAAAAAATTGCTGCAGAAACTAGAACTGATCAGCAATCTTCGTCTTTTTTGAAGTTGCCCAGAATTACACTTCCAACATTTTCTGGTTCTTATGATTCATGGAGATCATTTCACGATTTGTTTAATTCCCTAGTTCATATAAATCCTTCTTTACCTCCAGTACAAAAATTACATTTTCTTAAAACAAGTGTTACTGGCGAGGCTGAACATTTGCTGCGACAGTTTCTAGTAACAGACATAAGTTACGAAAATGCATGGAAAACGTTAAAGGATAGATACGACAACAAGCGAGTATTAGTGAATGCTCAGCTGAAAACTCTGTGCAATCTATCTAAAATAACAAATGAATCTGCTAAGGCGATACGATCCTTATTAGACAGATCATCAGAATGCAATTTTGAGCTTGAAGCCTTAGGAGTTTCTACAAAGCAATGGGACCCAATTCTCATATACAAGTTGGTGCAATGCCTACCAACGGAAACCCATCGATTGTGGGAGCAGGAGGTAAGTAATGAAGAAGGTTTACCTACGTTTGAGTCTCTAAAAACCTTCCCAGAGACCAGATTCCGAACTCTGGAAGCAATTTTAGATTCAAAGTCAGTTCACTTCATAAAAAAGGTATCAACACATTTCTCATCATCTACAGACAAATGCGCAATATGCAAAGAGCCACATAGATTGTTTAAATGTCCACAATTTATCAAATGTGACATTGACAAAAGGTTCAAGATCGTTACATCTAACCATCTATGTGTAAACTGCCTATCAAGGCACAATAACACGAAATCTTGCCCAAGCAAATTTACGTGTCGGCAGTGCGGTAGAACACACCATTCTTTGCTTCACAAGAATAGTAGTACATCCAATCAAAGTACTCACTGTTCAACTAAGCATAGCAATAATTCTTTCAAACAAGCACAGCCACACAATTCTACCTCTACATCTGAGGTCATACCAGATAGTTCTTTACGAACATTCTACACAAATCGCCCACAGCGCGGTACTCAAGCACTGCTTGCCACAGCATTGCTTCACATTTCCTCAACAGAGGGAACAATGCATACTATGCGGGCTCTAATCGACTCGGGGTCTCAAGTATCTTTTATTACAGCAGCAGCAACACGCAAACTGCACCTATCTGCCACTCGCGTTGACACCCAAATCACAGGCTTGACAAATAGCAAAGCTAGAAAGATTAAACGACAAACATGCTTCAAAGTATGTCCGCAATCTAAATCAAATAAAACAACTTCAGTGACAGCACTAATCGTGAACAAGATCACTGAGTTCCTGCCTCCGACTAACATTCAAATACAAGAATGGGATCATATAAAAGATTTAAAGCTTGCTGACCAATTTTTCCACAAGCCGGGAAAAATTGATATTCTGCTGGGAGCAGATGTATACGGGGAAATTCTATTGGAAGGACTAAGAAAAGGTCCTCCAGGAACCCCTACTGCTCAAAATATTACCCTGGGATGGATTCTCTTCGGAAATCTATCGCGAGGAGACTCTATTGCTAAAGTTTCATCTTTAGCAATTAATGCGCAAGCTGACCAAGAAGGGTCAATAGATAAAATCCTGAGAAAGCTTTCGCAACCTGAGGAAATAACTTCTCAAGTGAGCAAACACTCAAAATCCGAACAAGAGTGTAAACGATCTTATCAAAACACTCATCGTCGTATTGCAGCTGGCCGATATGTACGATTACCATTCATCGAAGAAAACCCAGTACTAGGTGATTCTCGATATATGGACTTACGCAGGTTTTATAACCTCAAAAGGAAACCTCCTAAAAATGCCAATCTTTACAAAGACTATAAAGGTTCCATTAAAGTATATCATGCCTTAAGACACATGAAACTAACTTCAAGAAAGCAAGCAGCAATTCTAGCTCCAATGCAGCAGGCATCAACATCTCCAATAGATGAGCAAGCAGCAAGCCCAGCTTCAGGGCATCATATTTTGCCAAAATCAGCTACACAGTCGCAGTGGGCTATATCTGTATCTACAGCTGGGCGGCAAAAATCCACGTCGTCTGAGGCTCAACGAGTACCGGTGACGACATCAAGCCTTCAGCAGTTTCAACCTGCATTGAAGTTGAAGAAATGTTGTGACCCGGGTGCCTATACCCCGAATCACAATCAGAAGGTCATCACATCAATATATTGGCCCATACAATATATTGATGTATCAGAAATGACCCTGAAAAATAAAATTTTGTTTAATTAAAAAATTCATCTAAATTTCATTTTCATTTAAAAATGCATTTTCGTACTGCAACAAAATGCAATTTAGCATAAATTGCATTTTGTTATCAGTCAAACATTACGTTCTCACGGTATGTTTGCATACCTACATGCAGTACCTACCTACATACAGCTTTTCCGGTAAATTCATGAAAATTAATTGTATGTACATACATACACACCATTACTCTCATCGTCTAAAAATATTATTTTTACAAGACACAGGTGCATATCAGATTTCATGCATATGCACTGTGTCTAAACTTTTTGTACTTTCCCACGTACGATTTCTCACGTCGTGGGAAAGTAACAATAAAAAATAAAAAAAGCTTTCATGGGCACCAGGGGAGCAGCTAGCCCGAACCTCGGGGAGTTGGAATTTTAAAACCGCGGAGTAAAGTTCGATTTTTCGGGAAAGCCGTCGAAATTAGTGAAAAATAAAAATTGGTTAATATGTAAAAGTAGGAATTGTGTTTAGCATATTGAAAATTGTGAAAAATCATAAAGTGGATATCGTATCAAAGAAAATAATAAAAATTGTGTTTAGCATAAAGAGAATGTTGGATTTGTATTTAACACTCGAACCTGTGACCCTTTCCCTTTTTTAGCAAAAACGTGGATTAGGACATGAAAATAAAACACGATTTATAAGGAGAGATAGCGAACAGTTACTCATCGGAGTGTTTTCTTCTATCAGCGCCTGCACTCCTCCCGCCGATCGCTTCTCCCTGGACTTACCAGGAAGCACGAGGGATCAGAAACATAACAAATTGGTGGCAGCGGACCCAGCGAAAAATCAAAAATCAGTGCCAATAAATTTAATCAATTCAATTATCCCTCTTCTAATTAATTAATTAATTAACTATGCAAAATAAAAAGTGATATTTTGTACAAAAATAAAAATAATAAGTGTTTTACATAAATCAATAAATACAGCCCAATGACCAGCATTTCTTACCAACTAAAATATAACGTAAACACAACAATAACAAAGAGCATATAATATAACAAAATTGATTCAACAATAAATAAAAACATAATAAAAAAACAAACAAAAAACTAATAAAATATCTAACAAAAACAAAACAAAATAATAAGCCCGGGTACCCAATAAAGGGTACTTAGAGGAAACATTTTATAATCGTTTAGAGCGCCATAGTGCTCCAACGTGGGAAACTTGCGAGGCTTCATCCCTGCCTCAACGAGACGGTACAGTGACTCCAGAAGGACGACATTGAGAAATCTTCAACAGGGACGACCACTATACAACATCAAAAAACACTTCCAACTATTGTTAATCTTCAACACCAACATCTTCAACTACATTACCAGAAGAAGGCGAGATGCCAGCTACTATCTGGTTAGAACGAAAGGTAGCGTGAAAACATTTCCTTTTTCTCAGTATTTCAGATTCTTTTTAAATATATTAATGAACATATATAGTAGACTATATTTTAATGTAAATCAGTTTAAACATGGTGCAACATTTTTTTTTGAGTGATATATGTTTCCCTGTAAAAATGATTAAACATAAATGTCACATATGTATATTTAGTTCAATTTACATTACATACACAAGTGAGTACCAACACGATTACTAAAATTTGTCTTCGAATCCAAGTCAAAAATTTCTACCCTTGACAAAGCTTTTTGCACATTTCCAAATAAATTACAAATTTGCTTCTCCCCCTGTGTACATTAAATAATAATATACATACATACTACTGAACGAAAGAGGGAAAACAATTTCCCCCATTTTCTTTTTCTTTTCAATTGCAACCTAATTTAAAATTAAATAAAAATTAATACAAAAAAAATTTGAAATCTGCTCTTCCTAGAAGCGACCTCTGCGGCAAGACTTCGTGAGCTTGCTGGTCAGAGGACTTCGACAAAAATCTATATTCGATCTCCTGCGGTAGAACTTCGTGAGCCTATCGGTCAGGAGAGAGATATAAATTGGAAGAGCAATCAATCGTATAGATTTGTGACATCAGATAACAAAACATTTTTTTTATAGGGATATTATAGTACATATATAATAATTAAAAATACTACTCCTTTTTTTTTCTTCGGTAAATTTTCTTTTTACTCTAGTTTCCCTAACTATCACTATATTTTCCCTCCAATTAATAAAATTGAATTCCCAATTTTAATTGTAGCAGAAATATTTTCAATGACGTTACAATCATTTCCTTGATATCAAAATCCCAAACAGTTTATTTAAACCTTTTTTTGCTTACTTCTTCTTTCGCCATAATAAAAATTTTTTTTATATATAATCAAAAAAAAAACATGTCTTATCCTTCTAATAAAAATAAATCAAAACCTCGTAATACGGTCAAACCCAACAAATAATTATATTCCCTATTGCTCTATTTTTCTCACACATTACGTTATACAACTTTTCCTGTACTTATATATATATATCTACACATAATATTCCAGTGGCATACCAAACTGATTCTCTCTCTATCACTGTTAAGAATTTTAACTATTTGCTTTCTACTCGGCTGTGTTTTTTTTTATTAAATACAATTTTGTCATTTCCTCTATACGCTCCATTACAAATTATAACGAAATCGAAACACAAAAGTATATAATACGCAAAGACATTTCAAACATCATAAAATATTATACTATATTTCTGTCGAATTTTCCGTCTATTACTTCGGAAATCAGTCATGACTGAAGAAACCGTTTCTTTCGATGAGCTATGCGCATCTCAAGTAGAAAAAAACAAGGAAATAAGGCTAATCCTAGGGGCTTATCACCAAGCCGGTAAAGCAAAGCGTACTAATACCTTTGTGAATGGTAAATTAAAACAACTTGAAGAAATATGGAGTGCCTTCGAGAAAACAGAAGAACAAATAGTTCAGCATAAAGACTTCACGACCGATCACGATTATTTCAAAGAATCGTGCTCAGACAAAACTGAGGACTGGCACATGTTGACGAAAGCAACACTTTCCGAAAGATTGAAATCAATCTCAGAAAGTACTATAAACCAGCAAAAACCCTTTCATATCCCATCACCCAGAGCTTCGTGGAGAATTCCAACCAAATCACAAGTTACAGAAGCTAATAAGGAAACAGATGGTCCACAAAATGAAAGTATTTTTAGAAGTCTAAATACAAAAATTAACTCAATTACAAGAGTTATACAATCATTAAACCCTGATACTTTACCTACAGTGAGTAAAACATACCTAGAACAAAAACTGGGTATCCTAAATAAACATTGGGCTGAATTCGAAGAACTCAACAATAGTCAACCCATCACAAGGAATGGCAAAAGTCCTAGTTCTCAACACGAATGAACAGGACGTCGAACTGGCAATTCATGACATGAATCCAGAATGCCATGACCTTAATGACTTCGATTGCATCTCCACGGATTCCAATAGAGATCCAATTAGGGGCAGAATAAAAAACTGCACACCCTGATTAAATTGGATCACTGTAATTTGGAAGAAGCCGAGAGTATTCGGAAAATTTGTAAGGATTTCAACGATCTCTTCTACTTAGAAGGGGATTTCCTAACATTTACAAATGCAGCCGAGCACAAAATCGAAACAATCCCGAATAAACCACACATATATACTAAACCGTACAGACTTCCAGAAACAAGCCGGAGAGAAATTACTCGGCAAATAAATGAAATGTTGGATTCAGAAATAATAAGTCCTTCAAATAGTCCGTTGAATTCTCCCCTACTTCTAGTTCCCAAAAAGCCGGATGAGCATGGGAACAAAAAATGGCGAGTCGTTGTAGATTTCCGCCGAGTAAATGACATTACTATTGGCGACGCGTACCCATTACCTAATATTACAGACATATTAGATCAATTGGGTAAGTCTAAATATTTCACAACGCTAGACCTCGCCAGCGGATTCCACCAAATTCGCATGGACGGGAAGGATAGAGCAAAAACTGCGTTTAGCACTCCTTATGGTCATTACGAGCTTAACCGTATGCCATTTGGATTAAAAGGTGCACCCGCAACCTTCCAACGTGCCATGAATAATGTCCTTTCCGGACTCCAAGGCATTTACTGTTTCGTATACATGGACGATATTTTAGTCCATGGATACAATCTTAAAGACCATACTATTAGGCTCGCAAATGTATTTAGCCGCCTTCGGGATTTCAATTTAAAATTACAACCCGATAAGTGCCATTTCCTAAGAAAGGAAATAATGTAGCTAGGGCACGTCATTACTGAAAATGGAGTCAAGCCAGACCCGGCAAAAATTAAATCAGTTCAATCTTATCCTAGACCCAAGAAGGAAAAGGATATAAAAGCCTTCCTTGGTTTCGTCGGCTATTATCGCCGCTTTATTCCAAATTTTTCTAAAATCGCGAAACCTCTTACTAACCTTCTGAAGAAGGACACACCTTTCAAGTTCGACGCAATTTGCGATGAAGCATTTTGCGAATTACGAAACAAATTAATATCAGCACCAATTTTATCCTATCCAGATTTCGACAAAGAATTTTTTGTCACCTCCGATGCCAGTGAATACGCCATCGGAGCAGTTCTTTCTCAAGCAGATGATCAAGGAGATCACCCAATGGCCTACGTGAGTCGAGTTCTTAATGGTGCAGAAACTCGGTACTCAACAATTGAAAAAGAGCTTTTGGCAATTGTTTTCGCAGTTGAGCAATTCAGGCCATACGTTTATGGTAGACGGTTTACCATCATAACTGACCATAAGCCATTAGTATGGCTAATGAATCTAAAGGATCATTCCTCAAGACTAATGAGATGGAGAATACGTCTTGAGGAATATGACTATAGAATAATTCATAAACTTGGAAAACTCAACAAAAATGCAGACGCTCTCAGTAGAGCTATCCTAGAAAATTCCGTAAAATCAACGGAACCCAATACTTATGTAAATGTAGTAACCAGGAATCAAGCCAAAGCTCAGGCGATTTTAGATACACCCAATCCAAATATTACTACTCCAAATCCAGATTTATCAATGGTAAACAGTTCCTCAGTGATAATAACTGAAACCGATTTCCCATTACCTTTAACTAAAAATACTAATCCCAAATTTTTCATCTTGCCAATGCAAGATACAGAACTTGAAAAAGTGCTAAAGTCTAAATTAAAACTTTCAGACAAACCTCCACTACTAGAAAACGAACTGAACTTCTTTAAGAAGAAAGACTCCACAGTAATCATCTCAAAAGTCAATCTACCTTGCCGATCACAAAGAGATAGATTAGACATTGAAAAGATTCTAACTGAGATCTGCTCATATACAGAAGCAAATCAGTTAAGTCAAATAAATATCTCCTTCCCAGTATTAGACCAACAAAGTCTATCAATTATTAAAAACATTTTTACCAAAGTCTTCGTTAACCAACAAATAAATATCAAACTTCATCAAGATTCCATAAAGTATTTATCCAACAGCAGTGATATTGAACAAGTTCTAAAAGATTTCCATTCTTTACCAACGGGAGGCCATCAAGGCGTCTCCCGTACAATTAAAAGAATTAAAAAACAATTCTATTGGCCTGGCATGTCAGACGATGTTGTAAGATATGTAAGAAAATGTAAACCTTGTCAAGTAAACAAAGTATCCAGAATTCCTAAGATTCCTATGAAAATCTCAAGCATAAGCTCAAAACCTTTTGAAAGAGTGTACCTAGATGTTGTAGGACCTCTCCCAATTTCCCATTCTGGAAATAAATACATCCTTACATTTCAAGACGACCTTTCAAAATTCTCGGAGGCTATTCCCATAGTCAACACGGAATCTAAGACATTAGCGGAAGCCTTCACGACAACAATAGTTTGTCGACATGGCATTCCAGAAAGTATCCTAACAGATCAGGGATCTAACCTCATAGGTGGCATGTTCGCCGAGGTATCCAAACTGCTAAAGATCAAAAGGCTCAAAACTACTCCATATCACCCTCAAACAAATGGTGCATTGGAGAGGAGTCATAGAACTTTAGCAGAATACCTCAGATCTTATGTAGCGAAAGATCCGCAAGACTGGGATACATGGATTCCATACGCCATGTTCGTCTATAATACCACCCCTCATTCGAGTACAAATTATACTCCCCGCGAACTCCTGTACGGATTCCCAGCCGAAATCCCAAATAACTTAAAATCATCTCCGACCGTTTGCTATAACTACGATAATTATGCAAACGAGTTAAAAGCACGTCTACAACACAGCTATAAAATTGCGAAAGATATAGCCATGGCCAACAAAGGGAAATCAAAACTTCAGTACGACAAAAATTCTATCCCGAAAACCTTTAATATTGGAGACAAAGTCTTGTTAAAAAGCAGAGTGAGAGATAACAAATTTTCACCACTCTGGACAGGTCCACACGTGATTATAGAAATTAATTCCCCTGAAAACTCCACTGTAAAAATAAATAATAAAAATAAGAGAGTCCACAATAACGACTTGAAACTTTTTACAGATTAATATAAAAGCTTCATTCCCTTCAAAAAAAAAAACACATTCACAAATGAATATAACAATATCATCTTCCAGGTCCTCACAATGATACAATTGGCATTCATTTTAATTTGCATCCCCCTCATCTCCAGCTCGGGGATAGAAGTAAAGCAAATAAATGCCAGCGCGGGCATTTATTTCGAGGAAATTGGCAGGGCCAATTTTTACACGAACGAATGGAAAATCGTAACCTACTACGATCTAGAAAATTTCAAGTCAGAATTCAGGAACATCAAATTCATCACGGAGCAAATTACGGCTATCTGCAAGAAATTGGATGGGAATTCAGCAATGGCACACACTTGTAACGGTACGTTGCTACAGATAAACCTTATCATAGCAAATATAGAATATAAAAATATGCTCCTAATAACTCAAAGCAGAAAACAAAGAGCACTTTTAAATGTAATAGGATCAATTTCCAAAGCTCTTTTCGGCACATTAGATGAAGATGATGCCAAGCTATATGATGAACAAATTCACAACCTCACTTTAAACCAAAACTCCCTCCTTTCCCTCATGAAAAGCCAAACCGCAATAATAGAAGCAACAGCTCAAATTTTTAATAAAACCAAGGCCGCAATTGAAAAGGAATTCCTGAATATGCATAAAAAACTAATTTCGATTCAAATATCTACATCGCTAATGGAAAATAGAACACTGGATAACCAAATATCCATTGAATTAGAATCACTCGTCTCACTTGTTTCATTAATGACATTCAGATATCAAAGTACACAGTCAGAATTAATAGATCTTTTAATTGATTCCAAACATGGAAAATTTCACCCTACACTAATATCACCTAATAAGATTGAAAAAATTTTATCAAAAATTAGGCAGGAGCTGCCGAGTTCAATGATTCTTCCCATAAATTCCAGAGACAATATATTTTCACAAATCTACAAACTAAGCACAATATCTGCAAATGTTTTCAACAACAAAATAATTATAGAACTTCGAATCCCACTTCCTTTTAAAGAATCCTACCAAATTTTGACTTCAAATCAGAACTACTATATGACACAATTATCAAACCAAAATGCATGGCTTTTCTCCCTTAAAAAACCCTTCCATATAGATATCATTTGTGAAGATTCCATTAGTTCACGAACCCTGGAAGGCATGGGAACAATATATATTTACCCAGGTTGTTATGTCCGCAGCAAAGAATTGATCCTGCACGGACATAACGTAAAAATATCAAAATTCAACTCCCATTTCATACCAACAACAAACATTTCCAACATAATCGAAAATATGACGCTTCTCTCTATGGAAACGTATATAATAAGAAATCCCTTAAATATCACGAACAACATGGACCTCGAAGAAATTTTAAAATCCATCCATCTTCAAAAAGAACGGGAATCAAACCCACTAAACCCAACTAATAAGCATCATATCCATCACTATGCGCTATCATATTCGACATTAGCATTAGTGATAACTGTTCTATTCATCTACCTGTACATTAAATACAGACCAAAAGATCGCAAATCAAACGAAATATGTGCTGAACACCAACTGGAAAACGCGCCTATTGCGGCACCGAGAACAGCAAACTTCAATATTACTCCTGCCCCCAACAGAAGAACGGCAGAGAGCTTCCCCAATTAATGTTAGAACATCCACTGGACTCATGCCTTATAGCGAAAAGTACAAGGTACCCAAACTATAACGAACAAATAACTGACACAGTAACCATTTCCATCCTTTAAATATTTAACACCTTCCCCTCCAAGAGATCAAATGAAGAATAAATGAAATTTAAAGGAACAATACAAAATTTTTTTTTCCTTATGAAAAATATTTCTTTTTTTTCTCCATTCCCATTAGAAAACAGTCTAAGAGACAAATAATACCCACACATTCCATTGCGTGTGCACTTGTGTATGTGTGAAATTGAATGTAAAGAAAAATGTGAATATCCAAAAATGATAAGGAATAAAGAAATATAAATGTACATAGTATAACAAATAAAATAAAATAAATTAAGGAATATAAAAAAAAAAATACATATAGAGACTTGAAATAAATATAGCATCGAAAAAATTATAAAAGCTATCTGAAATTATAAATACGATATTTTCATACATATAAAATAAATAAGTAACAATAAAAAAAAAATATAAGTATACCAAAATATTTAAGCGAATAAACAAATAAGATAATCTAGTTAACTCCAAATCTTGCAGACTATAATTACGTTATTAACGTCAATTTACGTCAATTTTCCTCGATTAAACTTAATCAATACCAATATGTATATAAACAACAGAGTACTTCTGTCAAACTTTTTAGGAATATTTTTTTTTATTATTTCATTCCCTTTTTTTTCTCTCTCTGCTTTTATCTTCCTTTCTCTTCATAAAAACATCATTGTATTAGCCGGTACCATAGCCGCACACATAAGTCACGAAATTTGGGTGAGATTCTCCAAACCAAATTCTTACAAATTATTACCAAAATAAAAAAATTAAGAACAAAGAAACAAAAGTAGAACAACGCAGCCAAACACAAAAAAAATACAATAATTTTTAAACAAAATAATAATAAATAACAAAACCAATCTACATTTTAAATCATTTATTATAAAAAAAGAACATTGAAAAAAAATAGAAAATTCAAAAGCCGCCCTCAGTGTCCCAGTCCTGCTCAATGGGCGCAGGATCAGGACCATTTCCCCACGACAGGATGGGAAGTGGATATGATTCTCCGATTAATACCGCGTATCCACCTAGAATGAAGAAAAAAAAACACAAAAAATAATAATCATACAAGAGCATAAAAATTTCAAATACAACGACTTACCCAAGAATGAAACTCCCATCTCATAATCAGGGGACAACAGGAAACTACACTCATAATAGGTGTCTGCGACGGGTGGGCCACCCCAAAGCGGCAAGCTCTGTCGTCCAGCGGCATGCCAGACTATACGCAGGGGCCCATTTCACCCAGGCAACACGTACAGGACATAAACACCGGTGACCCGAACACAATAAAACTCCGGGGCACGATATAAATCATGGCCGACTTCTTGCACGAAAATCATTTTTACTAATGAGGTCCACAAACAACCTAAAGACCTCAGTAGGCAAAAGCAAGATCAACTAAACAAAAATTAAAACAACTTCGCTATCATCATTAACAAAACCCCTTACGTTAGCACAAACGGTAACCAAAACATCGCACCTGTCCCAAGCACGCCGAATTACGCCAACGTAATCTTAACGCCGAGTCGACAAGCATTTAAATAAAAAAAAAAGGAATCGCAAGAACAAATCACTAGATAAAGGGCTAAGGAGAATCTCACACGAACGCTTATCAGCTAAATACTTTATAATGACTCTATCAAGATTACGATAGAACTATACCACTACCTTTTTTTTTCCCCTATCTCTTTCCACCATCCTCCCTGGGATGAAAATAAATGTCCACCAATTCAATATTTATCCTAGTTCTTTAAATAAGACAAAAAATTAATACATATATGTATATATAATAATAAAATAAATAGGTAGCTATTACATATATTTCAATGAACAAGTATGCATCCTGTATTGTACAATTATTCCCATCGTATATAAAATCGAAAACTTGTTTAAATCGATAATTTAAAATAAAAAGATGTAATTAGAAGTATCACACTATGTACATGTAGTCCGTAATAATACCTAACAGCAGACATATTCTTAGTATATAAGTACATCATCAACATGTAACCTTATGATCATCAGAAACAAAGATTAAGTTGCTTAAAAAGAAAGTTTTCTTCTCAAGAGAATAAAACTTTCTTTTCCCCAAGGGGGAGTGATGTTGTGACCCGGGTGCCTATACCCCGAATCACAATCAGAAGGTCATCACATCAATATATTGGCCCATACAATATATTGATGTATCAGAAATGACCCTGAAAAATAAAATTTATTTAATTAAAAAATTCATCTAAATTTCATTTGCATTTAAAAATGCATTTTCGTACTGCAACAAAATGCAATTTAGCATAAATTGCATTTTGTTATCAGTCAAACATTACGTTCTCACGGTATGTTTGCATACCTACATGCAGTACCTACCTACATACAGCTTTTCCGGTAAATTCATGAAAATTAATTGTATGTACATACATACACACCATTACTCTCATCGTCTAAAAATATTATTTTTACAAGACACAGGTGCATATCAGATTTCATGCATATGCACTGTGTCTAAACTTTTTGTACTTTCCCACGTACGATTTCTCATGTCGTGGGAAAGTAACAATAAAAAATAAAAAAAGCTTTCATGGGCACCAGGGGAGCAGCTAGCCCGAACCTCGGGGAGTTGGAATTTTAAAACCGCGGAGTAAAGTTCGATTTTTCGGGAAAGCCGTCGAAATTAGTGAAAAATAAAAATTGGTTAATATGTAAAAGTAGGAATTGTATTTAGCATATTGAAAATTGTGAAAAATCATAAAGTGGATATCGTATCAAAGAAAATAATAAAAATTGTGTTTAGCATAAAGAGAATGTTGGATTTGTATTTAACACTCGAACCTGTGACCCTTTCCCTTTTTTAGCAAAAACGTGGATTAGGACATGAAAATAAAACACGATTTATAAGGAGAGATAGCGAACAGTTACTCATCGGAGTGTTTTCTTCTATCAGCGCCTGCACTCCTCCCGCCGATCGCTTCTCCCTGGACTTACCAGGAAGCACGAGGGATCAGAAACATAACAGAAATGCATTTTAAAAGATACAAATGTTCTTCACGCAGAACATCCGGATAACGACTTCCAGCTACTTATTGCAGACAGTGAACAACCGAACACATTCGAGGAAATCACTGTCTCATATGAAAAACTAAAGCGGTCCAGAAAAAAGAAACAACGTTTCACTGCTCGGGACGGGACACGCATAAAAGTAAAGTTACTTGTAGATGGACGTATACGAATCATAACTTAAAATGATTAATCTAAATCTAGAATCTATTTTTTATTATCTTCCTAACGTTCAACTGGGGTCAAGCATTTGTAGAAATTTCGGAAGTTCGATCTCTGCGCTTACTCAATGTATTATTTTCTATATTATCTTCGCTTTCATGAGCATCATATGGAAAATAAATCACATACGCTCAAGTATTCCTATAACAGCATACAATATTGAAATATTTTTCCACCCGAATTTCAAATATCTCTTCGCATTAAAAAACAAAAAAAAGAGACCCCCAAAACAAAGGCATATGAAAGATAAGAAAAATTTGTAATATCTATCTAAACTCTAGATTAATTTCATAAGCCGTATGTAAACATGTGCACACACACATACGTATAACCGTACGCCCATGTCAATAATTAAAACAAAATCTGTTTTAAAACTACACATAGGCCATAATAACAATTATGCGAACTTCAGGTTTTGCTATAATTTCTTCTAGATTATCACCCGGCATATAATTGTAAAAAAAAAAACCTCAAATCTGTTTCAAGACACAGAACTTTTCCCATGTAAAGATCACATAATGCTGCAATTTCTGCATTACAAATTTCAAAACCCTTTTCATCTAGTAGAAGGGGGCATAATCACATTATGCAAAGTCCAAGTCTTTGCTATTGTTTCTTCATAACAAAGATATTTTTTTTCAGACAAAAAAAATTGTTTTTAAAAAGAGAAAAAATAGGGTATTTCGCCACACTCGAACCTTGGACCTGGGACGTGATACCGGATCAGCGCTCAGCGCAGCTCGGCTATGCTGCGAACGAGAGCCTGGTTCATTAGATAACAATTAAAGCCCTTCCAACACAAAGTGATCGCCAATGAGACAGACGTCAACTAAGGTAATGCGCTGCTCTGACTCAGCTAACCAATCAATAGCAACAGACACCATGTACTTTTCCGATTCTGATCGCCGAAACATTTAGGAAGGTAATAACAAGGTATAATTCCTTAGGTAAAAAAAAAAGAGGAGGGGTCACCAAATGTATGCTTCGCCTCTTCATTCTACAACTAATTTATATTTTAAGTACATTAATTTATAATAATAAATACTTGAAAGATTGAATTTTCTCTATTAAAATTCAACCTTTCAACAGGGGGCAGTATGTTCAAACCAACATTAAATAGCCACCTGGAAGTAAAATAGTTTAAAAGTTTCTAATTCCAAGTTTTTCTAATCATTGAAAATAGGTTGGGAACGAAACGATGTATACCTACCTACAAGCATATCGATAAGGCAGTTTTTAGTGGAGATAACAATCAACACCTCATGGCTACATTCCACATAAACAAATCCGGGACACAATCCAATAAGAGGAAAGTAACTTGTCTTCGATAACAGTGCGCGAATTAAATGGAATTAGATTAAGTAATCTGTACATTTAAATGAATCTTTAAAATAACAAATTAGCAATATTGTAATAGGTATCTTATTGTATAATTATAATCTTAATAGCTTTAGATAGGCAAAATTAGAAACGGCAACAAAAAATGCACAAAATTCCAGTTGCTTTGTACAGCTGCTAGGGTCAATGTACTCTTCTGACCTACGCACAGCTGCTAAGGTCGACGGACTTTTCTGTTGCTACCTACGCACAGCTGCAAAGGTCAACGTACTTTGGTTACTATGCGCAATGTAAAATAATTTGTTGGAGCCGTGCGCAATTCAGAGGCAATATAAGTCGCAGGCCAATTTGAATCTTTCTCTTTTAGTATCCAGCTCTCATAGATTGTGCATCGTTTTGGAATTCGACTTGGCGAGTGTAATTAAATAAAGTTATTAACAAATTAGCTTTATCTTGGGTAACGACTGAGATAAAGATATTTATTCTGGGTCTCGACTGGAATAAAATTTACTAACATAATAACTTTATCTTGGGTACCGACTGAGATAAAGATATTTATTCTGGGTCTCGACTGGAATAAAAATCACTAACCTAATAACTTTATCTTGGGTAGCGACTGAGATAAAGATATTTATTCTGGGTCTCGACTGGAATAAATCTTACTAATAACAACTTTATCTTGGGTAGCGACTGAGATAAAGATATTTATTCTGGGTCTCGACTGGAATAAATCTTATTAACTTAATAACTTTATCTTGGGTACCGACTGAGATAAAGATATTTATTCTGGGTCTCGACTGGAATAAAATTTACTAACCTAATAACTTTATCTTGGGTAGCGACTGAGATAAGGATATTTATTCTGGGTCTCGACTAGAATAAATCTTACTAACTCATCAACTTTATCTTGGGTACCGACTGAGATAAAGATATTTATTCTGAGTCTCGACTGGAATAAAGTCTACTAACTTAATACCTTTATCTTGGGTATCGACTGAGATAAAGATAGTAATTCTGGGTAGCGACTAGAATAACACAGACTAACTCAAACCTTTATCTTGGGTCTCGACTGAGATAAAGATCTTTATTCTGGGTACCGACTAGAATAAACACTACTAATACAACTTTGCTTTAGGTCTCGACTGAAGTAAAGTATCTTGTTGCGGGGAACGACTAGAACAAGATAATCACTAATTATTTAATTACCAACGCCATAAAGTCGATTCCATAGTTTTATACTGGTGAGTACATTTTTGATTCATATTGAGTAATATATTTATACATACATACATATATAATTGCCATTGGTCAAAGTTGTATCAACTTTGACAGTGTTATACTGAGAATAAAATTATTATTGTGTAGTGAATAAGTGACCTTTTTTTAAATCTATTGAAGTTTAGTTCTTAAGCGTCGTGAAATTGAATTCGGTTAATTTTAGTTATAGTTGTAATTTTGTACTTAAGTTTTACGTGCGTTCAATAAACCACTGACTATTAAATATTCCCCGGCGTTATTATTTACAGTCCACATCCTTATTGATATTTTCTTTTGAGTGTTCTCATTGGGCAGAACAACCAAGCTCCAAACAAGCAAGTATATGACCAAATCCACCTCAAGCATATGTATTAGAGAGAGACAGATGATGAGTTAAAGCGAGATAATTGCAAAAGAAAATTTTGACTTCCATAAGAAATAACATGAGATTTTTTATGTCGAACTCTCATCGCCTAACCAGAAAAGGATCACTTTGCGAAAAAGTTACTCTAGAAAGATTTCATATTGCACACTGGTCATTCCATTATACTAGATCTCCAAAAATTAGGTTTTTAGTTCACCCATACGACTTCCATATATCATACTATGTTAATATCATAGCAATAACTTCCTGCAAAGCTTTAAATTAGTAAGATTTTACATTTTCTATAAGGTGTGGCTACGCATACCACTTTCGGACTACGCTAAAAAGCTACTCTAGAAAGATTTCAAGTGGCAACAGTGACCATGCCACCTGATTATAAAAAAAAATTGTTAATAAGGCTTTTACTGCACCCATACAACTACCACTACTCATCTAAGATATTCCTCAAATCAACATATCATACTACCACCTTCTTTTCTTAAACCCATAAATCCTTCTCAATATTACGGCAGCATTAGTCATCGATTCAACATTTTTTAAGAATTTCAGTTATATTTAAGCTTTGGATCATGAAGGCGTGAGAATACTTTGCTCCAATCAAATATAAACATATACCTTCAATCCATTGTACAACATACATCGATTCAATCCCTCATACCAAAACCCCGAACATACGTCCCAAGCCATGAAACAGAAATCTGTTTGTGTGCATTGAGAGTCCGCTTTTTAAAATATTCTATATTGATACTTATAGAAAACTGCCAAACATTGAACTTATATATGGTATAGAGCCTAACTTACTATCCATACAGGAAAATAGTCTTCTAGTAATTTACAGCTTAGTTCCTTACCTTCCCAAAGGCTACACTATACCTTACTTAACAAAATAATAAAATAGTTTTGATTAAAATGTAACCTTACCATATTACGCCCACTAACTCCCAGCTGAATGTGTGTCTATTTGCAGCCGGAGCCCTAATCTGTAGGCAGCTACATTCGATATCATCAGCCCAAGGTACAGCGCCATATACAATGATTACTCAACAGAGAGTTCTTGATTGAGGAATGGTAGTCATTTGGTTAAGATAAATTTTTTTAAATAATTTTGTTAAGAAAGGTATAAACAATTTATTTTGGTTCGGAAGATAAGAAAGTACGCTTAGGATTATCAAAACACCACATTTCTGTATGAATAGTAGTTAGATCAGTAAAGCGACCTCACCCCGCCGCTAATAGTCCCGTTGAACAACAAGCCTGATAATTCCAGGAACCATACTATACTCATAGTATATAAAGCAGGCAACCAAGCTCCAAGCTGGCATGTATATGATCAAGTCCACCTCAAATATGTGTGCTAGAGAGAGAAAGATGTTTTGAGAGAGCGAGATGGTTTCAAAGTACGGTATTCACTAAAGCATGCCTACAAAAGGAGCCTAGGCTTGAATTATTAGTAATACGAATTACATCAGAAAAGGTATGATCGCTAATATCAAAAAAAGCATAGCCCGTAGAGGATTTCTGATAAGACTTTTCAGTACACGCACACCCCTACACCCAAAATTTTCTGATATGACTTTAATTTCCATTCTTACCATCCCAAGCAGCCGTGATCTCTTTTTAGATATCGAATATCATGATTACTCCTGTTTATAAAAGATACATACAGACCACAACTACGTCATAGTTGTTGCTGGTTTTTTATCAGCAAAAGAAATTTTCAATTATAACTTCCACTACTCATCTAAGACAACATAGTTGTTTTTTCCAGCTAAAGAAATTGGGAATCTTCCATAAATCATTCAATTTGTTAACTTTACTTGGGTCTGTGCGAATTTTGTTTACATTATTCGACTGCGATTTTGTTTACATTATTCGAATTGTTTATGCAATGAATCAAATTAGAAGCATTGCACCTGAAGATCAAAAATTAGGCAATTTCTTATCTAAGCCAACATATCTACCTACGTTAGTTGTTGTTGTTGCTAATTTAATAACATAGTGCAATACGGAATATCGCCTGGTAGAAAAATTTTGGTATGACGTAGTGTGCGCGTGTGTGTGTGTGTGTGTGTGTGTGTGTGTGTGTGTGTGTGTGTGTGTGTGTGTGTGTGTGTGTGTGTGTGTGTGTGTGTGTGTGTGTGTGTGTGTGTGTGTGTGTGTGTGTGTGTGTGTGTGTGTGTGTGTGTGTGTGTGTGTGTGTGTGTGTGTGTGTGTGTGTGTGTGTGTGTGTGTGTGTGTGTGTGTGTGTGTGTGTGTGTGTGTGTGTGTGTGTGTGTGTGTGTGTGTGTGTGTGTGTGTGTGTGTGTGTGTGTGTGTGTGTGTGTGTGTGTGTGTGTGTGTGTGTGTGTGTGTGTGTGTGTGTGTGTGTGTGTGTGTGTGTGTGTGTGTGTGTGTGTGTGTGTGTGTGTGTGTGTGTGTGTGTGTGTGTGTGTGTGTGTGTGTGTGTGTGTGTGTGTGTGTGTGTGTGTGTGTGTGTGTGTGTGTGTGTGTGTGTGTGTGTGTGTGTGTGTGACTATCAGGCATGTGGACTTTTAATCCTTATATGTTTCGCCATCGCAGTCTACCTACTTCAACTAAGGAAAAATCAGTTCAACTCTCGCCAAACGCTTATTTCATCAGAGATCCCCACAACAGCATCCCCCGGAGTCCAATTCTTATGACCTTCCCTGCAGACGCTTCAATCTCAGGATGGAGGAGTTACGATACATAGATAGCACATAATTACTTACCTAAACATATTTTTTCACCTTTCATCCAATAGTTACGATAGCACCTAATTACTTACCTTAACATATTTTTTTACCTTTCATTCAATGTTAATAACCTCATGTTACAAATAGCCCAGACGCAATTCAGCATATTGCAACTTAACAGACAGGTAAAAAGTGCCAATTTGTCAATTCAGGGAAAGCTTAGTAGAAATTATCGAAATAGGTTTAAGTTAGTCTTGTACAGGTTTTTAATTGGAATAAACTTCTTGAAATATATAAAATATAATTCGTTTTTATTTTTATTATTTTTTTTTCTTGTAAGTAAATTTGTTATCTTTAACTCGCGTGGCGCAGAAATCTTATACAATGTACATGAATTGTGACTGATACATCGGAAGAAAATTATGGCGTGCGGACGTGTGCCTTGCGAGCACCCAAAGCACAAACATCAGCGTAAGAAATTTACTGATGTTAGTGCGATTGCAGGATTATCTTATGAAATTGTAAATAACCAGTATAACTAATTATAGGATAATTTTCAAATAGTGTGAACACGAAAATTAGCCTGAATGTGATGATGATGACGAAGGGTATCCCTAAATATATATAAATAGACACATGGTAAAATTGCAGACGTTATCACTACTTCAGTATAATTGAATATTTATTGAAATATTGAATTACTCTGCATGTATAACAACATTGCTTGTGAAAAATTTTATTTTTATTTGTGGCTTTTCCTTTTAAAAAACTATAGTTATTCTTGTGTTATAGTTTACTTAATAACATTGTACAGAGAAACTTATTAAAATGTTTTATATAAAATTATAGTGGACATTAGAAAATACTTAACTTGGTGTATTGTGTGCAGTGTACAGACGCTTTCTCAGGTAGTGCCTAAATATATAGTGAAAAACAAAATTTTTGTAAGGCTACAATGCAAACGGAATGACAAATCTAGTATACCCTATTATATTATATTTCATCTAGACAATAAAAAAAATTCAAAATAACAACTAAAACTGAGATGTGCAAAAAGCAAACAAACAACAAGGCAGAAAAGAATGTATTAGAATCAGATTGGATGCATTCTTATGTACACAGAGCTCATCGCGCAAACGCACACTTATTTTTATTTATTACTCTTTCCGATATATTCCTAATGTAGCAACATCACCCTACTTGATGTCTGACTGTAACTGGCTCTGCTGCTCCTACGATGTACCCATGCACGACCCATGAGCTCGTCCTGCTTCATGACTGCGGATGTGGCTGGATCTAATCTTACCACAATATACCTGGTGTGCGTGGGACATTGCCGCAGGCTGGTTGTGTGAGTGGTGAGCAGAAAAGAAATTCTTCCAATTCTCCATATGTATATAGTCTGTCCTAGTAGCATCTGTGTTACCTGAGCAAAGGATATAGAGCTTAAAAGCACAAATAATTTGTTTTCTCATGCTCAAACCATTATAGTCGTGGATAGAATAAAAATTTGATTTTTCTGTTCACTGGTATTCCCCTTTAACGACTTCGATTGCATTTCTACGGATTCCAACAGAGATTCAATTAGTGGCAGAATAGAAAAACTGCACACCCTGATTAAATTGGATCATTGTAATTTGGAAGAAGCCAAGAGTATTCGGAAAATTTCAACGATCTCTTCTACTTAAAAGGGTATTTCCTAACATATACAAATGCAACCGAGCACAAAATCCGAACAGTCCCAAATAAACCTCACATACAGACTTCCAGAAACAAGCCGGAAAGAAATTACTCGGCAAATAAATGAAATGTTGGATTCGGAGATAATAAGCCCTTCAAATAGTCCGTGCAATTCACCCCTATTTCTAGTTACCAAAAATCCGGATGAGCATGGGAACAAAAAATGGCGAGTCGTTGTAGATTTCCGCCGGGTAAATGACATTACTATCGGTGACGCCTACCCATTACCTAATATTGCAGACATATTAGGTCAATTGGGTAAGTCCAAATATTTCACAACGCTAGACCTCGTCAGCGGATTCCACCAAATTCTCATGGACGGGAAGGATAGAACAAAAACTGCATTTAGCACTCCTTATGGTCACTACGACTTGAACCGTATGCTATTTGGATTAAAAGGTGCTGCAGCAACTTTTCAAAGTGCCATGAATAACGTCCTTTCCGGACTCCAAGGCATTTACTGTTTCGTATACATGGACGATATTTTAGTCCATGGATACAATCTTAAAGACCATACTATTAGGCTCGCAAATGTATTTAGCCGCCTTCGGGATTTCAATTTAAAATTACAACCCGATAAGTGCCATTTCCTAAGAAAGGAAATAATGTAGCTAGGGCACGTCATTACTGAAAATGGAGTCAAGCCAGACCCGGCAAAAATTAAATCAGTTCAATCTTATCCTAGACCCAAGAAGGAAAAGGATATAAAAGCCTTCCTTGGTTTCGTCGGCTATTATCGCCGCTTTATTCCCAATTTTTCTATAATTGCGAAACCTCTTACTAACCTTCTGAAGAAGGACACACCTTTCAAGTTCGACGCAAGTTGCGATGAATCATTTTGCGATTTCGAAACAAATTAATATCAGCACCAATTTTATCCTATCCGTATCTCGACAAAGAATTTTTGGTCCCCTCCGATGCCAGCGACTACGCCATCGGAGCAGTTCTTTCCCAAGTAAATGATCAAGAAGATCATCCAATCGCCTATGTGAGTCGAGTTCTCAATGGTGCAGAGACTCGTTACTCAACAATCGAAAAAGAGCTTTTGGCAATTGTTTTCGCAGTTGAGCAATTCAAGCCATACGTTTATGGTAGACAGTTTACCATTATAACTGACCATAAACCATTAGTGTGGCTGATAATTCTAAAGGATCATTCCTCAAGACTAATGAGATGGAGAATACGGTTTGAGGAATATCACTATAAAATAGTTCATAAGCCTGGAAAACTCAACACAAATGCAGACGCTCTCAGTAGGACTATCCCAGTAAATTCCGTAAAATCAACGGAACCCAACACCTACATATGTAAATGTGGTAACCAGGAACCAAGCCAAAGCTCAGGCGAATTTAGATACACCCAATCCAAATATTACTACTCCAAATCCAGATTTATCAGTAGTAAACAGTTCCTCAGTGTTAATAGCTGAGACCAATTTCCCATTACTTTCTACTAAAAGTCCCAAATTTTTTATCTTGCCAATACAAGATACAGAACTTGAAAGAGTACTAAAATCTAAACTTAAACTTTCAGACAAACCTCCTCTACTAGAAAACGAACTGAACTTCTTTAAGAAGAAAGACTCCACAGTAATCATTTCAAAAGTCAATCTATCTTGCCGATCTCAAAGAGATAGATTAGACATTGAAAAGATTATAACTGAGATGTGCTCATATACAGAAGCAAATCAGTTAAGTCAAATAAATATCTCCTTCCTAGTATTAGACCAACAAAATCTATCAGCTATTAAAAACATTTTTACCAAGGTCTTCGTTAACCCAAAAATAAATATAAAACTTCATCAAGATTCAAAAAGTATTTATCCAACAGCAGTGATATTGAACAAGTTCTAAAAGATATCCATTCGTTACCAACGGGAGGCCATCAGCGCACCTCCCGTACAATTAAAAGAATTAAAAAACAATTTTATGGGCTGGCATGTAAGACGATGTTGCAAGATATGTAAGGAAATGTAAACTTTGTCAAGTAAACAAAGTATCCAGAAATCCTAAGATTCCTATGAAAATCTGAAGCATAATCTCAAAACCTTTTGAAAAAGTGTACCTAGATGTTGTAGTACTTCTCCCAATTTCCCATTCTGGAAATAAACACATCCTTACATTTCAAGACGACCTTTAGAAATTCTCTGAGGCTATCCCCGTAGTCAACACTGAATCCACGACATTAGCGGACGCCTTCACGATAATAATAGTTTGTCGACATGGCATTCCAGAAAGTATCCTAACAGATCAGGGATCTAACCTCATAGATGGCATGTTCGCCGAGGTATCTAAACTGCTAAAGATCAAAAAACTCAAAACTACTCCATATCACCCTCAAAGAGAGAAGTCGTAGCACTTTAGCAGAATACCTCAGATCTTATGTAGCGAAAGATCCTCAAGACTGGGATACATGGATTCCATATGCCATGTTTGTCTACAATACCACACCTCACTAGTGTACAAATTATACTCCCCGCGAATCCCTGTACGGATTCCCAGCCGAAATCCCAAACAATCTAAAATCATCTCCGACCGTTTGCTATAATTACGATAATTATGCAAACGAGTTAAAAGCACGTCTAGAACACAGCTATAAAATTGCGAAAGACATAGCCATGGCCAAGAAAGAGAAATCAAAACTCCAGTACGATAAAAATTCTACCCCCAAAAATCTTCAATATTGGGGACAAAGACTTGTTAAAAAGCAGAGTGAGAGATAACAAATTCTCACCACTCTGGACAGGTCCATATGTGATTGTAGAAATCAATTCTCCTGAGAACTCCACGGTGAAAATAAATAATAAAAATAATAGTCCATAACAATGACTTCAAGCTTTTCTCGGACTAATACAAAATTTCATCTACTACAAAATCATCGCAAATGAATAAAACAATATCATCTTCCAGGTCCTCACAATGATGCAAACGGCATTTTTCCTAATTTGCATCCCATTCATCTCAGGCTCGGGGATAGAAATAAATCAAATAAATGCCAGTTCAGCCATTTATTTCGAGGAAATCGACAGAGCCAATTTCTGCACAAACGAATGGAAAGTCGTAACCTACTACGATTTAGAAAACTTCAAATCTGAGTTCAGGAACATCAAATTCATCACGCAACAAATTACAGCTACTTGTCAGAAACTGGACGGAAATTCAGCAATGGTGCATACTTGTAACGGCCCGTTACTACAGATAAACCTTATTATAGCAAATATAGAATAAAAAAATATGCTCCTAGTAACTCAAAGTAGGAAACAAAGAACTTTATTCAATGCTATAGGCTCCATTTCCAAAGCTCTTTTCGGCACATTAGATGAAGATGATGCCAAGTTGTATGATGAACAAATTCACAACCTCACTTTAAACCAAAACTGCCTCCTCTCCCTTATGAAAGGTCAGACCGCGATAATTGAAGCAGCAGCTCAAATATTCAATAAAACTAAGGCCCCAATTGAAAAGGAATTCCTGAATATGCATAAAACACTAATTTCAATACAAATATCTACATCGTTAATGGAAAATAGAACACTGGATAATAAAATATCCATTGAAATAGAATCATTAATCTCCCTTGTTTCATTAATGGCATTCAGATATAAAAATACACAGTCAGAATTAATTGATCTTTTAACTGATTCCAAACATGGAAAATTTCACCTTACACTAATATCGCCTAACAAGATTGAACAGATTTTATCAAAAATTAGACAGGAATTACCAAATTCAATGATACTGCCCATAAATTCCAGAGACAATTTATTTTCACAAATTTACAAATTAAGCACAATATCTGCAAACGTTTTCAACTACAAAATAATTATAAAACTCCGAATCCCACTTCCTCTTAAAGAACCTTACCAAATTTTCAAAGCAATGCGATTACCGACAATCCTAAACGGTTCATTTATATATATTGAACCATTAAAGGAATATATATTAATTGATTACAATCGTGATCATTATATCGAATTAACACTACAGAAAATCCACAATTGCGCAACGTTGGACCATACATACTTTTATTGCAAAATTGCATCACCCATCTTAAATACAAACAATAGAGTAAATCAATGTGAAATCAGTTTAATAAAAAAGAAACCTATTACATCAAAATGTAAAATTTTGACTTTAAAATAGAACTGCTATATGACACAATTATCGTAGCAAAATGCATGGCTTTTCTCCCTTAAAAAACCCTTCCATATAGACATCGTTTGTGAAGATTCAATTAGTTCAGAAAGCCTGCAGGGAACAGGGACAATAATTATGTACCCAGGTTGTTATGTCCGCAGCAAAGAATTCATCTGGCACGGACATAACTTAAAAATATCAATATTTAACTCCCATTCCATCCCAACAACAAACATTTCCAACATAATGGAAAATATGACGCTTCCCTCTATGGAAACGTCCAGAAGAACAAATCCTTTAAATATCACAAGCAACATGGACGTCGATGAAATTTTAAAATCCATTCATCTTGAACAAGAACGGGAATCAAATCTACTAAACCAAATTAATAAGCATCATATCCATCACTATGCTCTACCATATTTAACAATAGCATTAGTTATCGCTATTGTAATCACCTACGTGTACATGAAATACAAATCAAAAGTCCGCAAAGGTAAAAATATACCTCTGGAACTGGAATATATACTTGCAGAGGTGCCCATGGCGGCACCAAGAAGAGCTAACTTCATCATAACCCCTGCTCCCAACAGAAGAACTGCAGATAGTTCCCCCAATTAATTCTAATATATTTAAATATATGTACTGCGTATTAGCATTTATCTCGTGGACTCATTCTTCCAATCGGAAAGTACTAGATATCCAAACTATAACGAACAAAGACTAACACAATAACCTTTTCGATCCTCTAAAATTTTCAATACCTACATCTCCCAAAAATCAAGCAAAAAAAAACACCTCTAAGCAACAACAAAATTAAAAACGAAATTAAGTAATAGGTATTCAAAATAGTACGAAGTAAAATAATAATCAAAGGACAAAATATATATACATATATATCTATCATGTTTGAATAAAATTAAAAGGGAAAAAGGCCTGAAATTTTTTTTTAATCTACTTTTAGTAATTGAATTACCGTTTTTCTTTTTTGTTGGAATTTATAGATTAACGCTAATAAGGAAGAAATATTAAAATAAAAATAAAAAGTAGATCCTTTTTTTTAAAAAAAATTAACTTTTATGCGTGTAATAAAGTAAATAAGACAAAATTAATAAATATAGTATAAAAAAAAAATAATAATAAAATTCCAAAATAAACAATAGTTACACACAAAACCTAAATTGTATATATATAACGGTACCATTTTTTTTTAAATGAAAGGTAAATAAATAGTCAATATAAATGTTATATAACTTAAATATAAATAAATATGGTATCAAGAAAAAAAAACGCCAATACTGTGGCTAGAATACAATAATAGTTTCACATAAGAAACAAAACTAGTTTTTTAAATATAATCAATGAAAATTATAAATTGTAAAGAGATATAGATCAAGATACCTTCCGGTATACCACGCGATTCCTTGAGGTAAGCTGATCAAAAAATTGTTCCACCCCCCCCCCCCCCCCTAGAAACCTTCCTTCAGGAGTTGTGGCTAGTTGAAGATTTCGCCAATATTCGTAAACCCTGATGGGAATAAATGAGTATAACTTTTGAACCACCTTATAGATTTTGATTATTGTTGGCTTATTAAATAGCCGGAAGGTATCTTGATCCGAATCACCTTGTATATATGAGTAAGAAAATTTGTTTAAACCTAGTGATTACTTACGGCACTGATATCATATTTATTAGTTTTACTATATCTTATAATTTTTTTTTAATCATTTACAGCCAACGATTATACTGTTTCTTCTCAATATTTAAAATTTAGAATAGCTGTCGAGAAAGAAAGTTTTATACCAGAAAGCATAAAACTTTCTTTTCCACAGGGGGAGGGATATTGTTACCCAGGTGCCTATAACCCGAATCACAACCATAAAACCAATACGCCAATATCTTGCCCTATGCAATATATTGGCGTACTACAAATTGACCCTGAAATCGAAAACTTATTTGTTAAAAATAAAGGGAATTTCTCATTCAAAAATTTTTAAATGCATTTTCATTCTGAAACTAAATGCAATTCAGCATAAATTGCATTTTGTTATCAGTCATACATTCTGTTCACACGGTATGTATACTTACCTGCATGCCGTACAAAGTACATACATGCAAACATACAATATTCCGTCGGTCGACTTGAAATCATTACTTCGACCATACACAAGTGCATATCGGATTTCATGCATATGCACTGCGTCTGAACTTTTTGTACTTTCCCACGTACGATTTTTCACGTCGTGGGAAAGTAACAAAAAGAAAAAAAGAGTTTTTTCATATTTCACGGGTACCTGGGCGCAATTTTTCTGACCCTCGAGGAAGTTTACTTTCAGACCGCGGCGAAGATAGTACCAGTCGTCAGTAGTGATATTTTTTTTTTTCATCTTGTGTATAAAAAATTCATCTTGAGTATAAAAAATGCAGAGTTATTCCTTTATATATATGTACATACATTACATATAGCCTTGTGTATAACCAGCTCTGTAAGCTGGAATGGGGAATACCGAAGGATGACCTCAAGGTCAAGGTCCAGCTGATGGTGCGGAAACAGAGACCAGGGGAGTCATTTTCTACATACCACCAACACCTGGTACATCTACGGGACCAGTTACAAGTAGTTAAACTATGGGGCTACTGGACCACTTTTTTAAGCCTCCAGGATTTCGCCACAGATGGATCCACCGTCGCTAGGTGGTTTGGGTCCATACTAAACGTAGGTTTGTGTCTTGGCTCTAGTGGTTTGTGCCTTGGATACACCATTGTGTCTTGGGTGCACCATTGAGTCTCGACTGCGCCCTAGCGGGATTAACCGGTACTACCGGGATGTATCATTTGGTCTTGACTGCGCTCTAGTGACATTAGCAGGTACTACCAGCATGCTCCTGTACTACGGTTTTCTAGCGACATCTGTTCAG